>CM021103.1:660380516-661035672 GCA_007115665.2 Sequoiadendron giganteum
CATGGTGGCTTAATCTAGATCATTGAATTCTTTAGAGAGTTCAAATTCTTCTATAAATACCCCCCTCTTACATGCTCTAAGGGACCTGATGCATTTTGTAAGAGACTTATGATCTTAAGCCATTTGAGCCTTCATAATTTTATCACATAATTTTTGCATTCAATCCTCACCCATCTTAGCTATTTGCATCCTCATTTTCATTTCAATCACTTTGCATCACCTTGTCATATAACAAGCACACATCCAAGCAACATCAAGGGCCAACCAAAGGATCAACACGAAGAAAAGGTATAATCAATTTTTTGTATTAACATAGCCCAATCTTGAGTTGTTAGGTGTCTTAGACTTATCTTGTATTTTACTTTATTTTGAATCTTAGATTAGTGTATTTGTCTTGATCACATTTCTGGCATGCCAAATGGGACCTACGTCACGGGTCCTTTGTTTTAACATTTTTTGTTGTTTAAAGTTTTGTAGATTTTGACATAGAAGATAGACTACACCCAACTTGCCCAAACAACAGACTGTTCAATTGCTGTTTTCACCATTTTTTAACCCTTAGTTACCTGCAGGTTCACAAAAGATCAACTACACCCAGGAGGGGCGACCTTGCCCAAACAACAGACTGTTATGCTGTTGTTCTCACCATTTTATAACCCTTGGTTACCTGTAGGTTCACAAAAGACCGACTATGCCCAAGAGGGCTGACCTTTCCGAAACAACAGACTGTTATGCTATTATTTTCATCATTTTCTAACCCTTGGTTACCTACAGGTTCACAAAAGACCAACTATGCCCAAGAGGGGCAGCCTTGCCCAAACAACAAACTATTCTACTATTGTTTTCAGCATTTTCTAACCCCTGGTTACCTACAGGTTCACAAAAGACCAACTACGCCCAGGAGGGGTGGCCTTGCCCAAACAATAAACTGTTATGCTGTTGTTTTCACCATTTTCTAACCCTTGGTTACCTACAGGTTCACAAAAGACCGACCACGCCCAGGAGGGGTGACCTTGCCCAAACAACAAACTGTTCTGTTGCTATTTTCATTACTTTTTGACCCTTTTATGCTTGCAGTTTCACAAAAGAATGACCTTGCCTAGGAGGGGCGGCCATGCCCAAAATACAAAGGTTGCCATGTCCGAAAAAAAATCTGCTTGTCAAAGACAGAGAACAAAACTACTAATAAGTGTGTTATAGGTGGATAAATTGTGTTTAATTGGTTTTTTACTTTCATTTCTTTAAACTAGGAACATAGTTTAATTAAAGGGGTGAAAGAATCTACTTGTTGTGTTTGGAGTGGACTATTGATGTATCCAATCCCCTTTCACCATTTGGCGATCTTGTGTGAAGAGAAATCGTAGTCCACTTAGTTCTTTTTTACCCCCTTTTTCATTTTATTAGTGGGACCTACTTGGGGATTTCATCACCCCAAGGGATGATTCCAACCACGTGTTACCGATGAGGTATATAAAGGGGGGAGACAAAAGTTTTAACTCAATCTAGTCACATCATGTCTGGCGGAGCATTGAACCTAGGGTGATACCTAGATAGACTTGAAGGGTTGGTCCGAGCTCCCAATCTCATGCTGGCTGCTCCTGACTCACGTTTGTAGATGGGTTGGTGTTCACGGTTGTGCCCCACGTAGCGTGTGTATATCGGGGATGCCACTAGAAAACTTGTCAAGCCTAGATAGAGGACTGTGTTGGCCATACCTTAACACTAAAATTAGGCTTGTGCTGCTTGAAGTGTTTTCTTGTGAAAAACTAGTACTTGTCAGTCAGTTTTGGCCTTTTTCTTTTTGTTTTTCATCCTTTTCCATCACTGTTTTTGAATAAGTTAGGTTCAAACTAGTTCACAGAAGATTGAACTTGCCCTCAAGGGGTGACCTTGTCCTCAAGGGGAAACCCTGACCCTTTGTTTCAACTGCTAATTAGCTTGTTTAAGTCAAACTTTTCCCAAGTCTCTCTTGTTTGGGTGGCCTCACCCAAAGGGGGGGCCACACCCAATCCCAAAGGGGTGGCCACACCCAACACAAAGGGGAGGTCTTTCCCTTAAGGGGTGACCTTGCCCCCCGAATAAACTTTTTTGACCTCCATTAGCTAGTTGTTCACCCATTTCGACAACCTATTTTTCCGTTCTGTGTGTTGTTCCCTTGCCTGAGGTACCCATTTACCCCTTTCGACCATCCGTCCATCCATTCTGAATATCCAATCACCTGTTTCGAGTGGTCGTTTTCCCATTCTAAGCATCCATCAACATTTTTTGAAAGTCATGGTTTCATCAACCAAACCACATAGGTGCTTCTTAGAACATCATTGGAGTCCATATCAATAATCAAATCATCCATCCCAATTATCTAGGCTTCGTTTTGAGGGTTTTCATTTCTATGTAGAAACTTTCGGAGGCCATAACTTTTGACTTGGGTGACTGATTGGGCTAAAATTTTACGGGTAGTTGCATTATGAGGTGGCATGAGGATTTCGATGTGCACATGAGTCGGTTGGACCCCATTTTGACACATTTTTGGGGCCTCAAACTTTCATCTTGACCCTCGAAATCGCAATTTGGTGTTTATTTCCAATGTTTGAAAAATCATTTTTGTTAATAACTCGTAATGCATATCTCAGATTTGGGATGTTAGTTGGCAATTCATCCTACCTTTGTATTGGGTATTTTTGGGGAAAAAATTGGACTCTCAAAGGTATGCCTATGAAGTTTCCTAAAATGGCAAAATTTGATGATTTTTGAAAATTACCAAATCTGGAAAAAATCTGATTGTCAACACCTTACGTCCTCTAGTTAAAACCCCTGAACTTGGTTTCAAATCAATCCTATCATATCTTCTGATCCAATCCCAATCTGAGCCTTAATCCCATCATCCTAATTTGAGCCTTAATCCAACTTTACTTTGAGCTTTCATACAACCCAAATCTGAGCTTTAACACGATCCTACTATGAGCTTGACTTGAATCCCAATTTGAGCTTTTATCCATCTATCTATGAGATCTCCTAATATCAAAAAAAATCTTAAGATCTCATCTTCCATCTTCTTCTAATCCATCATGAATCCTTATCCCCCTTTTGGATGACCAATAATAGTAGTCAAGGGGAATCCTAACTATGTTGATGACGATAACGAAAGTCTTGTTGATCACGAAGAGTGTTATATAGATCCCCCTGACACTATCATTTCTAGCTAGGTCTCTCCAATCACCTCCAAAAATCCCACTACTTCTTTGAACTATCCCACCATCCACATCTAATAACGGTCCTTATGCTACCCTTGACAAGGGATATCCAACATCCTCACCATCGATATATTCATCATGTCCTCCCTCTCCATCTCTATTCTATCCAACATCCACATCCTCCTATAGTAATCCACCATCCCCATAATCCTACCCTTACCACCATTAACCATCCCAATATTCCTCTTATCCTAATTCACCATCTCAATCTTCTTATCCTAATCCATCATCCATATCCTTCTATGCCAACCCACCATACATGGCTTCCTATGGTGGGCCACCACCTCAATCTTCTTGTTCTAATCCAACATCCACACCTTCCTATCACAATCCCCCATCCCATTATCCTTACATTAATTCCACATCTTTCCATCCTAATCCACCATCCACATCTTCCTACTATAATACACCATCCAAATCTTCTCATCCTAATCCATCATCCACATCTTCCTACTATTACCCACTATCCCAATCTTCCCAACCTAATTAAACATTTGCATCCCCCTATCTTCATTCATCATCCACATCTTCTTGCATCACTACGCCCTTAACCATATTATATCTTAATCCTTCATCTACTCCTAATCCATCAATCCCTAATCCTAGTCCTCAAACCACTCCTAGTCCTCCATCCAATCCCATCCCCATGTCTACTCCTAATCCACCAATCCCTAACCCTAATCCTCCAACCACTCCTAGTCCTCCATCCAATCCCATCCCCATGTCTACTCCTAATCCACTAATCCCTAACCCTAATCCTCCATCCCCTCCTAGTTCTACATCCACTTCCATCCACTCCTCGAATCCTAATCCACTAATCCCTAATCCTCCATCCATTCCCATCCACTCATATAACCCTAATCCTCCATCCATTCCCATCCCCTCATCTAATCTGAATCCAACAATCCCTAATCCCCCATCCATTCCCATCACCCCATCTAATCCTACATCCCTTCTAGATGTCGTTCAAGAACTCATGATAAAAGAGACATCACCACATCCAAATATTTATGTTATGAAACAATGTCCTCCCACTCTATCATGTATAGTCACTAGTCATCAGGCCATCTTCCATCCTACACCTATCACTCCCATTACCATTCCTAACACCGTACAAATAGTTGAGCTTGTCAAACCCAACGAATCCGTTGAATCCCCATTTTTTACTACTAGATCCACCCAATCCATTGGAGACACAAAATCCCATCCTCGTACTAATATTACCAAAATTCCATCCCATGACCTTCATGAATCATACATCCTTCCATCTCCCCCAAGTGACGAGTCCCTCCAACACTCCTCCCTCATCATGCCTCCCACACAAGATGAGCCATGCCAAGAGTTTGATCCAAAGAATACTAGCATATCCCTTCATCCCAATCCCGATCCTACCATCCCATCCACTCCATCCCAAGATCATAGTCCCCCATCCATCCCATCTCACGATTCCTTTCCTCAACCAAATCTTGATCCTACCATCCTATCTACTCCATCTCAAGATCACACTAGCTGCTCCATCCCATGATCCCCTTTGCACTGAAGATCCAATCGCTCCATCTCATGTGCCTATATCATCCACTACCATAAATCCAAATCTTATCATACCACCTAATCCCTCTCTCGATCCCTTATCACCTATTCCTCCTAATCAGGATGCTACTATCCCCTCGTCTCCATCTCATGATGCTTCATTACCATCTAGTCCTACCATCCCACCACCACTTTTGTATCACCTTTGTAACATTACCATCTTCCATGGTGGTCTTCTTGTAGAAGAAAAACAAGGTATATGCACCACCCTTCCTCCTTCAACTGCTAATGCACTCGCATCATGCTTCCAAAAGAATAAGCATCCCACCATAGATCACATGCTTAAGAACATGAACTATCAAGGAAAAGGTTTAGGCCTTCATGAGCAAGGTACTTAAGAGCCCATCCAGGTCAAAGAAAATACAGGTACACAAAGTCTTGGATATATCTCCCAAGAATCACAATACAAAAATGTTGGTACAACCTCCATCCATCCTAAATGATCCTCTTCTAAAGGAATGAGAGGTACTTCTCACCGATCCACCAAATCATTTGTCGCCATCCCCCCTCCTCCATCACATTCCCTCAAAGCAACCGTCCATCTACCTCCTTCATCCTCTAAGTCCATTTTGGGTCCTTATGTCCCTCCATCCACCATTTCTCATCCTCCATCTATTGCATCTATTTTGGACCCTTATGTACCTCCATCCACCATAATACATCCTCCCTATCCAACTCTCATCCATCCATCACCTATCCCTCACAAACCTCATAAAAATCCTACTTTCATAACTCCTAGTCAAGATCAACAAAGGCACCCCTCCATGCATGCTATATCGCATCCTCCATCCACACATCATCATCAAACACCTACCTCTATTACTCCATCCATGTCCTCTCCACATCCTCCATCTCCTCATACCCATACCATTGCTACTAAAATCACTTTGGATGCCAAAGAAATTTTTTATAAATCCAAACATCCACATGAATCTAAAGATCCTCATGTCCCCTTCAAAAGACATGTTGAAGAAACAAAAACTCAAAACCAAAATCCAAATCAATCCAAATGGCCACACATGCCCACTAAAGAAAAAATCAAAACCATGTGGATCTCAAAGAAAAAAGATACACTGCCTTTAAATGAAAAATCCATAACGACATCCAAAGTTGCTAGTCCACCAAAAAATAATTTGCATCCTCCATCTCCTAAATCTGTTTTGGGTGATTATGTCCCAAAATTCACTATCCCAACACCTCCATTATCGCCACATTCTCCATCCATCAACCCTCCTATCATTTCACGTCCACCACACGTGCCAATGTTGATCTTGAACACCTTCCCCCATAACACATCCACTCCATCATTCCATCCATACACTTTCCAACATCCCATCCACTATCCCCCATATCTCCCCCATCAAATCCCTTTGATCCATCCTCTTGCATAATCTATACATTCTAATATGGTTGTACCAACATCCAATGGTCACTTTACACATGAGCTCTTATTACCTCATATATACCTTCATTTTTGAGTCCTTCATCCCTCTCCTTTATCACATATCTTCCAAATCCACATATTCATATCCCTATTTTATCGACCTCCTAGTCCAACAAGTCAAACAAAGAAAAAGAAAAAGAAAATAGTAAAGAGGAAATAATTTGTCCAATGGTGAAAACTTGACAAACAAGCACCTTGGATAAGTACCATGATGAAAACCTGAAAAATAAGTTTCATGCTTAAATCCACTAGTCTACTTCCATGATTGGGGGCAACATCCACTTACGTATTCCTTTCCTCCATCTCCTACATATTCCTATCTTCCACATCGTACCCATCACATCCCATATGTATCTAGTCCCTCCATATTCCTTGTGATATTAACCTAGATAGGGGAAAACACATATACATGCTTTGGAAACCTCTTGGAATAGATTCCCCTCATCCATATGATGTCATATTCCTTATCCACCTCTATCTATATTCCATTTTCCATGCATCCTATCCACCTCTATCTATCTTTCATTTCCCACCTCTCCTATCTATGTCCATCTCACTCCCTTATCCACCCATCCTGCTATCCCACTCTTCTCATCATGCATGACACATCTAGAGTGGGGGAATATCCTTATCTGCAATAGAGTCCTTGGAGATATCATCCATCCATCCCTCGAAGTAATCCTTTCCATCTCCCCATCCTTCTCATCCTTATTTCCCCATCCATTTATCCATCCAATATTTCATTCCTTCCTTCCAAATCCTTATCCCTCTATCCACCTATCCTCGTATATTTCTATCTCCCCACCTTTATCCATCCATTTGAGAGATCCATTACATTTCCCCATCCTTATCTTCCTATACTCTCATCCACTAGTCCTTTTTCGTCCTTTCATCCTTATCTACCCATCCCTCTATCTAAACATCCTGCCCATCTCCCTATCCTTATCTTCCTATCCCTCTATCCACCTATCCTAGCATCTTTCTATCTCCCCACCTTTATCCATCCATCAATTTATCTCTCTTTTTCCTCCTATCTCATAATCCCTTGTCATTGGTGTCTAGCTATAGGATACCTCCATGCAATCTGATGACATGCTATTACACTATTATTATTATCTATTTCTCACATCTTCCTACTATCCTATTACTCTTCATCACTCATCCTCCCAATTCATCTTCTAATGATTTGAATAACTATCCCATCCCTAAGCTTCCCATAACCCAAATCCAATATATCAACCATCCTATCCACACAACCTATCATGGCTCATCATATCAGCTATATCCTTTTATCATGGTCATCTCATCATACCATCTTCCATCATTTGCCTTTGGCCTTATATCGAACTATGTTGCCCCTGCACTTCCCCATAGGCAAGGTCGATCATTTGATCCACCCCAAAGGAATTTTTTCCATCATAATCTATCACCATTGTCCTCTTTTCGATCTTAGACATTGTTGGTATTTCATCCTAGTCGAACTACGTTGCCCCTGCGCTTTCACATAGGCAAGGTCGATCATTTGATCCGCCCCCAGGGTTCTGCTTCTTATCTAGTCTATCGTCTTCCTTCATCTATCTTTGGCCTTGGTGTTGAACTACGTTGCCCCTACACTTTCACCCAGGCAAGGTCGATCATTTGATCCACCCCCAAGTAATTTTTACGGTTTGCGTCCTCCATCATGGTCTCCATTATCCTCTCTTAGATTTTATCCATGGTCTTTTTTCAAACTACGAGGGCTCTGCTCTTTCACGTAGGAAACTTTGATCTTTGATCAACCTTTGAGCCCCTAGGTCTTTAGGGTTTTGTTGTCTTGTTTCTTGTTGTCATGTTGTCTTGTCATGTCATCAAATATGTCCCTATCCTAGCTGGTGCTTACAAACAAAGGTAATTAGTCTCATGAGATCCAATTGGTTTATGATATCCTATGTCATATCGATCAACCAATCTATCCTCCATCTTTGGTCTCAACATGATGTATCCTTCCTAATAGACCGCATCAATCCCATCCATCCTTTTGATCCTATGGAAAAGGACATTTGAAATTTGATTGTGATCTTTTGGTTCTTTTGACATTTTATTTATCATTTGATCTTCCTATCATCTTGTCAAGGCCACCATGATCTATCATATTATGGTGTGTTTTGACTGGTTAACATAGGGGCATATCTTGATTTTTCTATCTTCTTGGTTGCCCCACGTAGTACCCACCAAGAGCCCTGAGGTCTTGTGTTATTCTAGGGCATCCTCTTGTGCTTGTGGTTATCCCAATACCTGGCCCTACCAAAGTCATCGTGACTTTGGGGTATTGGGATAAGCTTCTTGTTTGCTGCACATTATATACTAATCCGCCTTGGTTCTACATACCATGGTACCTGGTGTCTTATGCTATAGCAAAAATTAGTGCTCTGAAAATGACAACTTGCATTGCATTTCATCTTTACCTCCATCATCTTCATTCATTTTAGCCATCTCACATATCCATCCAATACTAATCCATTCAATCTAGCACAAATAATCTACTCACATCCTTGGTATCGTTTCCAGCCTTCCTACAAGCCTTGACCCAATCAACATCATCATCGTCATCATCGGGATGTATCTTTCCCTATCCTTTTGTGTTGTTTTGGGATGTATCCTTCCCTCATGAACAACACTATCATCATCATCATTAGTGAGATGTATCCTTCCCTATCCTTGTGTTGTTCTGGGATGTATCCTTCCCTCATCAACAACACTCTCATCGGGATGTATCCTTCCGTATCATGTTGTTGTTTCAAGATGTATCTTTCCCTCATCAACAACACTCCATCCACCATAAATCCATTTTGGCTTGTAGCTTGACTAGGGCAACATCGTATTTTCTTGGAATACATTTATGCTTGCCTTTATCTCTTCATATCATCATCCTCTCTCATCCATCACTTTGCATCATCTTCCCCATCTCCCCTTGCATCATCTCATCCATTTCGAGAGAAAACCCATGTTCTCTCTAACCCACATGTCCTCTCGAGGGGCCATCCTCAATACATAATCTTCACTCCCATCATCTTCCCTCTCAGTCACTCCTCGAATGACTAGGGCATCTTCATTAATATAACCATCTTCTTCTAAGTGCTATATTTTATTTTTCTTTGAAATAATGCTACTTCGTAACACCATCTCAAAGAGGGGAAAAGTGTAGACACCTAAATTTGACCACTTCCATATGGTCATAATACCATAATTTATTCATCTAATCTATCTATATTAATTAAATGGCATGTTTAATTAATATTATCCCCTTTCCCTAAGGTTCCCAAAAATATTTAATTAAATACTTTACCATTAGCCCATTTCCTCTCTAAATTAAATAAATCAATCAATTTATTTAATTTAGTCAATTATCCTTTTCAATTTTTTAATTCATACTTTCTCTGTCCTTGTCCCATCCTCCATAACCCCTTCACTAAACTATATTAATTAATCCTTCATTAAAATGTGCATATCCTTAATTAGGATTAATGTCACATCCTCCAAATCTAGCCACTTGCCTCTAATCATCATTAATTAACCTAATCACCTATTTGCACAATCTTAATCCTAATCACTTACCCTTTCTAGTATGTCCTTAGATCGACCTTTCTTGGTACTTCCCTTTTTTGGGTTGACCTCTTCCCCATGTGAATTAAAAATTCACACTTATTCCCCCCATGCATTTGTCTTCCCCATGACATCTCATATGTCACATCGTACCCAAAGGACAAAGACCTATTTTATAGGAATCTTATTTTACCCTTTGGTCACTTCCAAAAAGTGAATTAAAAATTCATATTTATACCTCCAAGGCCATCTCCAATCCCCATGTTGACAAGGGATGACTTTCTAAAAGTCATCACTTGTCACTTTCAACCCAACTTGGGGACAAGGGATTAATTTTTGTGGATATTCTCTCTCATCCCAAGGTACTTGCAAGTACCTTGGGAAAACATCACCCTCTCCATGTCATTTGTACCCTTGCCATCTCACTTTGTCCTTTGGACACTTCACCCACCCATGGCAAGATGTGAGGGCTTGTGAGTCCTCAACTCACCATAGCCCTCCATCTTGGCCATTGTGGCTCAATATGGACCATTGAATTCTCTAGAGAATTCAAATTCTTCTATAAATACCCCCCTCTTACATGCTCTAAGGGACTTGATGCATTTTGTAAGAGACTTATGATCTTAATTCATTTGAGCCTTCATACTTTTATCACATCCTTTTTGCATTCAATCATCATCCATCTTAGCCATTTTCATCCTCATTTGAATTTAAATAGCTTTGCATCACCTTTTCATCTAAAGAGCACACATACAAGCGACATCAAGGGCCAACCAATGGATCAACATGAAGAAAAGGTATAATCGGTTGTTTGTCTTTATCTTCCTTTTTTTGTGTGTTAACATAGCCCAATCTTGAGGTGTTAGGTGTCTTAGACTTATCTTGCATTTTACTTTATTTTTCATCTTAAATTAGTGTATTTCTCTTGATCACAACAACCAACACACAAAAATAATAAGAAAGCATGCTAAAATGGAAAACTAACCTAAGAAACCCAAAACAAGAAACCCAAGCAAAAGAAAAGAGGATGTCGTCACTTTCAATGAGGCATTTGTGCAAGGAACAACAAGGTGATGTATATTAAATGAGGCTACATTCAATATATAATAAAATTATTACTCAACATCCTCAAGGTTATGAAATACAACAACTTGTTCAAAAGCATAGTCTTTCTCAAGTCTTTCCCATACGGGTTTATAATAGAACTTGTGCCATTAGTGTTATCTAAGGGCTCAAACTGAACTATTTGAAAGAGAAGCTTAGACATATAATTATTATTTAGGAAAATAGGTAGAGACATAAAATGGGGAATCCCTTCCTCACAAATCAATCACCAATCAATCATAACTCTTCCCATGACCGCCAACTCAATCATCACCACCTCATCATACATAGTCCACATGACCACCAACACTAATAAGTGATTATGAAATAATCTCAATAGTCTTATGAACAAATAAAATCCATTAAAATTTATCCATATTAACTCCATATTCATTGAATCCAACTTCTTATTCAGTAAAACCCACAAATCCAAAAGATGGGGATTTAACCAAGAGTTATAAAAAGAATATATAAAACTATATATTCAATTATATGAGTTCTTATAATAGCCATCATCATTAAGAAGGGTGATATTTTTTTGCTCCTTCAAAGGAAGGGTTCTTATATTCTTTAGGAGATTCACTTTGTTTCTCCAAAATTTTAGGGAATTGAAATTTATTCCTAAATTAGCCAAAATATTAGCAACATTGTTTCCCTCCTTGTAAATATGAGAAAGCACATAATTTTCAAAGCCTAATAGATTATTTTGGATTTCGTGGATAATATCATTGATAGCCATCTCACCTTAACCTTCCCCTCCATTAAGTCTATAATGATTTTGAAATCACCTTTAATCTACGGGGTTTTTATCCCCAATGGGAGGGCAACCCCCCATAGCATAGTCATTGCTTCAGCCATATTACTAGTTTTGACCCCTAACCCCCCTTAACAACTCATAATGAATTCACCACTAGGATATTTTAGAATACCTCCACCACTCTATTGACTTGGGTTTACTTTAGTAGCCACATCAAAATTTAGCTTTCCCCAATCCAATAGGGGAGGTTTTCATTTAGTATTTTGACAAGCTATAATTCTAGAGTTGTTAATTTTAGAGGGGTCCAAGGGTAGTCCCCACTTATCATCGATAAGAATTTTCATAGGTTTTGGGGGAAACTTGGTAATTTCCAATTGATAACAAATATATTTTCTATAAACAACTTATATAAAGCCCTAAATACCTCCTTAGCATTCTTTTCATAATTTTGAAAAGCTCTATTATTCATTTATTTTCATATGCCCCAATATATATGGGGAGGAATTTTACTCCATAGCTCCCTAACCAAGGGGTGAGTGTAAGGATAGGTCAATTCACAATAATCCATTTAGAATTTCATTCATATTCTAATTGATTCCCATTTTTTGTAGAGTTAGACCCAAAATTTCCTCAGAGAAAGTACAATGAATAAGTAGGTGTGTCACTATTTCCTCCTCTTTTTGCATAAAACACACATATTAGGGGTTTAGAAACTATTTATTTTTAAATTTTTCTAGGTTATAATTATATTATGAGCTATGTTTCACCAAAATAAATTGACTTTGGGGGTGAGATGATAATTCCAAATGTTATTCCAAAACCTATTGTAGTTGCAATTGTCTAACAATATATTTGATTTTGAACTTTCCCCTTCTATCCCCTGCCCAATAAAACCCATCCTAATTCAAGAATAAAGGGATCTTTTATTAACAAAAGTTTCTCTTGAAGGGTGTGAGCTTTATGGATGAGATCCTCATTATCATTGCAATAGTCTTAGTTTTTCCTTGATGTAGGAGCATCCATGTGCAAGGGCAATCTTGCACACAATTTAAAAAAAATAAATAAATTCCTTTGTTTTTTGCACGTTAGTTGTGTTTTTCAGGCATGGATATATTTTAATTTTATTTTCCTTCGAGCTCCTTAAAATTGGAGTCAATTATATTGAATTAGAATTTGGTTCAAATTTGGAGATGGAGATGTTGGAAATTGACATTTATTGAAATTTGGGAGTTACATCAAATCCCACACCCAAGTAGGAGGAGGCCATTCTTGGCATGTTGTATCTCCACTTTACATTAAAAAATTTGCATTGAATAGCGGTTGGAAGAATTTGGGTGCCTGGTGAAGGAGGTAGCGAAATGAGATGGTGGAGGAATAAATTGGAAAAATCAATTTAATTTTCCAAGAAGAATTGAATTATTTGATGATGCCAACACCCAAGAGGGAAGAGAGGATAGTAATGTAGAAATAATACCAAGAAAAGAGCTATTCCCAACTAAAGAAAAGGAGATAGCAAAAGAAAAGTAAAGCAATTTTCATGGATTTTAAGAAGAATTACCATTGAAGCCAACTAGGGATGCGTAAAGATGAAGCAAAAAGATTTTATGGTTGTTTTTTTTTTGTAGTTTATTGGAGGGCTCTTGTAATATATTTCCAAATGTTGAAAGCAAAATTCATGGCTATAGCTGATTTCTAGTTTAATTACTTAACTCTTTGAAGTTTATGTTGTAAGCTCTTGAATTTTTATTAATAAAAACAACATTTGTTCATGAATCTTTGTTGAGATAGGTGTTGGGTAATCCTTGAAAAATAATTCTCAGTTGTTTCAATTAGTTTGGGTGTGTGTGTAGGCTGAAACAATTGAAAATCCCATAGGATTCTCAATTTTTGAGCTGCATCATTTGGTATTTGTAGTGTAGAGAAATCTACACCTTTACATTTTAACTCTATGTTTGGGTCCCTTAATTAATTGGACTTAATTAAGCTTCTAATTGGCCCAATTATGCATTTACAAGTCTAATTAATTGCAGTTTCCAAAAGGGGAATCATGATTTAATTAATGCAATTATCATTCTTAACACCCTAAAATGAACTCTTAACTTAACAATACTATATTATATGGAGTAGTCTTTTGGAGAGCAATTCATCAGAGAGAAGATCGTTGGTGAGAAGACCGTTTGGGAGGTGGGATTGAGGGATTTGAATTTGAACTCAATCCTTGGAATTCATGGTGACTTCCAGTTTGGTCAGTCTTAAATTTGGGGCTCTATGTCGATGCTGTTGGGAAATATGGATCATGCGGTGTGGATGATTCTGTGGGTGCTGCTGGGAAAGACAGGTCATGTGGTGGGGATGTGGTCAAAGATGCAATTTCTGAGGGTAAGTGTTTGGTTGAGTCTTCCAAGGAATCTTGTGTTGGCTTTCCATTGGTAAAGGTGTGTCCAAAGGCCCCTGTTTATCATGTGGCTTCTAGTGATAATGTGTGGACCCCATTTGGGAAGTCATCTGCGACTAATCCGATAAATCCTTGGATTAAGCATGTTTCAGTGGGAAAAAATTGGTTGGTGGGGTAGTGATCTTTGCTTGGGATAAGATGGGCTGACCTTTTCTCATCAAATATTAAAGCCAAAGGCGTTGCGTCTGGATCTATCTTTTGCTAGTGTTGAAGGTGGCTTTGCCTTGTCCATTCTTGATTCTCTTGTGGACAAAATAATTGCTAGAATGGAATTTTCTCTAATGGGAAAGCTTTTAGGTCCTAGACCTAATATTGAGGAAATCCACACTTGGGTTCGTAAAAATTGGGCTTTGAAGGGTTAGGTTGAAGTTGCGACTATGGCTAAAGGATGTTTTCCTTTTATTTTTCTTGCAATGAAGACTCGAGAGAAATTTTTGCTAAAGGTCCATGGACTTTTGGGCGTCTCACCTTGGTGTTATGTCCCTGGGAGCCCATGATGGATCTCTCTAAGTTCCTCTTTCATTTTGCCCCTATGTGGGTGAAGTTGCCGAACCTGCCTCTAGAATATTGGGATGAAGAAGTGTTTGAGGGAGTGGTTAACTCATTTGGGCGACTAGTTTCTATAGGCAAGGCCACCCTCTCTAGAAGGTGTTTGGTTGTAGTAAGATTTTGTGTGATGATTGATCAAGATTCTATGATGCCTAATTTTTTCCACCTTAACTCAAAGGTGGGCTCTTGGAAGAAATAGATTGTCTTTGAATTTTTTTTGTTTGTGTGCTGCAAATGCAAAAAAAAGGGTCACTAGGCTAAGGACTACCCTACTAAGGTGGTGGATCTAAAGTTTGGAAGGTAAAGGAGGCTAAGTGTACTTCGAACCCCCTGGTGCATGATGAGTTAGTAGCTAGAAAAGCCATGGAGGGAGAAGATAATATTGAGGATCACTCTATCCCTCAGCCCGAGGGTGACAAGGAGATTAAGAATTATATGGATGAGACTGTTGGCCAGTCTGTGGATCAGGTAGCGGATCATGTTTTAGATACTTTATGCTCCCCTAAACATGTTGTCCTGAAGCTGAATTTTTCCATGTTTCGTCCCTCAGATTGTGCATCTATGTTTGCGGGTGATGGGGGCGCTTTGGTGGTTGCAAACACAAGGAGTAAGGATGAAGAAGGATATATTCTAGTGAGCGGCAGAAAGAAGAAATCATCTTCTTCTCCTCCCCCTCAATCCCACAAAGGCATTACCATGAGAAGGAAAAAAGTGGACTATGGGTCTGAACAGAGGGGTCAAGGGAGACCTTCTCTGCAGAAAAGAAGGGAGAGGGATTGCAAGCGAGATATTGCGAAAGAGGCTCAAAAGACTCTCTTTGAACTGTTCTCTAAGATCACTCCCTCCTCATGCAAATGAAGATTATTTCATGGAATATCAGGGGGTTGAATAATGTACACAAGCAAGACCTCCTAAAGAAATTGGTTCAGGATCATAAGCCAGGCATATTACTGATTGAACAAACGAAAATGCAAGTTGATAAGTTAGAAGCTTTAAATAATTTGTTCTTTAAGGATTGTGGTTTTCATTGGGTTAGCTTTGAGGGAGCTTCGAGTGGCATTGCTACCTTTTGGAATTCTATGCTGATTAAAGGTTTCCTAATTGCAAATGGTTTTAATCATGTGGAGATGAAGTTAACTTTGATTAGGGAGTCTTACTCTTGGGTTATTTCCAATGTGTATGCTCCTAATTTGAAGAGGACAAGGAAAAAATTGTGGGATGATCTAGGGTGTCTCTAGACTAATTTTTTGGATAGCCCTTGGCTGGTGATGGGAGACTTCAACACTCCCCTTTGCGATAATGAGAAAGTGGATGGTTCATAGGCCAATCCTGATAGTCGTCTGGATTTGAGAATGTTCATTGATGATAATTCTCTTATTGATGTGAAGATGATAGGGGCTAGGTTCACCTATTCCAATAGGTGCGTCAATGCTAAAAATATTCAAGTCAGGTTGGATAGAGCTCTAACATCAGCCTCGTGGTTTGTGGATTTTTCTTGCTCCTTATCCACGATTACGAGATGTGGGTATAACCACTTCCCTATCTCTTTTGTGGATGATAGGATTAGAGGTAAGAATTTTTTTCCTTTTCAGTTTGAAGTCACGTGGTTGAGGGATCCTAGATTTAAGGATTGTATTAGGAATTGGTGGAAAGTGAATATAGATGGCAGTGCAATATTCAGTGTAGCCAAGAAGTTGGATTTTGTGAAAATAAATCTCAAGAAATGGAATAGAGAGTCATTTGGACATATCTTTTACTCCAAGAATTCTATTATCCAAAGGCTAGACAGTGTTCAGGAATCCATCCAATTGAAGGGATTATCAAAGGATCTCCAGTTGTAGGAGGATGGTCTTCTTGCTCGGCTTCATGACATTGTTACGAAAGAGGAATATTTTTGGAGGCAACGTTCTTGTGCCATATGGTTAAATTATGGGGACCATAATTCCAAGTTCTTTCATCTTACTACCCTCAGGAATAAGTTGTCCAATAGGATCTCCTTAGTCATGGATGATGGGATGCTATTGGAGGATGAGGAGGCTATTAGGAGAGTGACTACTAAATTTTTTGAGCATTTTCTCAAGGATGATATTGTGTGGTACCAAAATAGTGTGGAGGATTCTTTGGAAGTTATCCCACATCTAGTCTCAGAGAACCTAAATAGGGAGCTTACTGCTATCCCCTCTGCAGTGGAAATAAAGGATGAAATCTTTTCTTTTGAAGGGAATAAGGCCCCTAGGCCTGATGGATTTCATTTTTTGTTCTTTCAGTCATGCTGGGAGATTGTTGCAGAAGATGTGATTAATACCACTAAGGAATTCTTTGGTTCTAGAAGATTACCCAAAGATTTGAATGCGACCTTTATTTTTTCCTATTCCCCAAATTTGCTGATGCTAATAGCTTTGGTGAGTACCATCCGATCAGTCTCTGTAACTCCATCTACAAATTTTTTTTGAAGGTGCTCATCACTAGACTGCAAAAGTGTCTCCCTGATCTAATATCAAAACATCAAAGTGGATTTGTTAAGAGATGCCAAATCTTGGAATCTATAATAACCATCCATGAAATTTCTCACTCTCTCAATGATAACAAGAACCCGAGCTTCTTCCTGAAATTGGATCTTCTCAAAGCTTATGATAGGGTGAGCTGGAGGTTCTTAATTGTGGTATTGGAACACTTTAGATGCTATTGAAAGTTTCTTCAACTTGTGTAACAACTCATTTCAACTCCTTTTGTTGTGTTGGTGAATGGTTCTCCTTCTCCTTTCTTCTAGAGTTCATGTGGCTTGAGGCAGGGAGATCCTATCTCTCAATTTATTTTAATTTTGATGGCAAAGGATATTGGTAGAAATATCCAGAAGGCTCTGCTAATCAGGTATTTGAAGGGTCTTTCTCCCTCATCTGGATGTGATCCTGTTACTCATCAAAAATTTTTTGATGACACTATTATGATGGGTGAATCCTCTGTTCGTGAAGTTAGAACTATGAAGGGGCTGATTGAGGCCTATGAGAAGGCTTCTAGACAACGTATTAATCTTCATGAGAGTCAAATATTCTTCCTCAACACCCCTGAAGCCTTGCAATTAAAGCTTGCCAGGATTTTGTCTTGTAATAGGGGCGAGCTTCCGTCTACTTACTTGGGACTTCCTTTGTGTATTTCCAAGACTCCAGAATCTTTTTGGCTGGGTCTGTTGGATAAGTTTAGTAAAAAGCTGATAGGATGGAAAGGGGTGCTTCTCAGTCAGGTGGGGAGGGTGCAACTCATTTCCTCCACTCTTCAGAATCTTCCTTTGTATGCAATGAGTCCTTTTAGAATTCCAGTCAAATTTGAGGAGAAAATGGAACAAATCATGAGAATATTTTTGTGGTCGGGTGTTGAATCCAAAGCTAGAATTTCTCTCATGGCTTGGTATTTTTGTAAGCTAAAGAAATGGGGTGGTCTTGGAATTAGGAACTTAAAAGATTTCAATAGGGATTTATTATCAAAGAAAGTTTGGAGGCTCCTCAATCGGGATGCTGGTTGAGCCCCTTTGGCTAGGAATAGATATTTGCATGGCTTTGGGAGAACCTAGAATATGCTGACTTCTCATGATTTACCTTCCGGTTCTTATTTTTGGAGAAATATCATTGCTTGCACGAACTTGATTGTTGATGGTGTTAGGTGGTTACTGGGTGATGGTTCCAAAATTATTTGTTGGGAGGATGCTTGGTGCAACCTTAAACCATTGATCAATTTCCCTTGGTCCCCTCCTATTGTTCCTATTTGAAAATGTCTCTTTGGCATTTGGGTGGCTGACTATTTTTAGAATGGGGAGTGGAAGAATTTCCAATATTGGGACCCATCACTGAAGGTGTTAAAGGATTTGTTGTGCAATGTTCATATTCCCATGTTTCCTAGACCAGATAGGGTTATTTGGGCTCCCTATGCTAATGGTAAATTTTTGGTGGCCTCTGCCTTTGTTAATTTGTTGGATAAGCTTGGCTCTTTTCCATTATGGGGGAATTAATGGAACAAACTGTTGATCCCCTACGTTAATGTTTTCTTTTGGCTACTCATGAAATGTAAAGTTCTAACGTAGGATAATATCTATAAAAGGGGATTTTAAAATTTTGAATAGATGTGTTCTCTGTGAAGCTGATGCTGAGAGTGCTTTCCATATCTTCCTTGGGTGTGATTTTTCCTCTTTTCTTTGTAGTAAATATTTGGGCCTTTGGAATCTAGATTGGGTATTCCTAGATTCCTTGGTAATTTTGTTGACCAGTGGAAGTGCCACTCCATCTCCTCTACTCTTAGGTGGCTCTGGGATCTTATGGCCCTGCATATTGCATGGGGAATTTGGAAAGAACGCAACAATAAAATATTTCATGATTCTAAACTTAAAGCTAGTAGTCTATTCTTAAAAATTCGTCGGGTGATCTTGGAGAATTTTTCTTTCATTGGGTCTGAGTCACCTTGTTGTGATCCATCAACTTGCTTGGATGGGTATGCAATTTTGGTGATTTCCAATTGAAAGATCCCCTTTGTTCTATCTGAGAGCTCTAAGTCCAACTTAAACGCTAGATTGAGTACTAAGTGGAAACCATCACTTGCAAGGTAGGTTAAAGTTAATTTTGATAGGGCAGCCAAGGGTAACCCTGGGCTTGCAGGTTGTAAGGGGGTGTTGAGGAATGAATATGGAAAGATCTTAGGCACGATGACACTCCCATTGGGAAATAAAAAAAATCATTGTGCTCAGGCGAAGGCTACGTTTATAAGCATCAAATATGTTGTGGACAAGGGTTACTCCAAAATGTGGGTCGAAGGTGACTCCTTAAACATCATCAACTATCTACATGGGAGCCATAAGCCCAAATGGAAAATGGATCAATTAATAAATGATAATATAATGATGTTAAGTTCTTGTGAGGAGACCCATGTTTCCCATATTTTTTGAGAAGGTAATTCTTTGGTGTTTTTTTTTGCCAACAAGGCTGTCAGGCTTAATGAGTTTCATGCGTGGGAGAAAGGCACTCTCCTTCTCAAGAAATATAGGATATTAATGCAAAATGATGGCTTTGGATGAGTGTATGCAGTGGCACCATTTATTCTTAAGTACAAATTCTCGACTCACATGCTTTGTGGGTTTTTTTTGGCTTGTTGGTTTTCAATTGAACGGTAATTGCAAGGGTTTTCTTCATCTGGTTTTTGAGGAAATGAGAGGTGACAGGAGAAAAATTGAGCAAAATTCTTATGTGAGCTTGAGGAAAAAGAAAAAAAAATGGAGTATCCTTCAGCATGGGAATTTTATGCTGTTCTTAGAAAGGTTGCATGGGCATGACCCGAATGCTTCAACAAAATTCGTTTCTAGTTGGCATAATTGCAAGCTTCAGTTTAAGGGCTTGGAAGTTGATATTAATGAGGATTTAAATGCTACTATGGCTGGGTTTCCAATGGTTGGCCATAATTTATTTAAGAATAAGAATAGCAACGAGGAGGCTATGGCTCAATTCTTCAAAGATGACGAACAAAAAAAACTCATCAAAATGGAAAGCTGGGGCTATGAGTGAAAGTATCTCAAGAAGGTCTAGGTGAATATTGCAGAGGTGATAATGCAGTATGTGACATTGGAAGGAAAGTTCATTGCAATCCTTTTCCACCATTTTACTCTTTTAAACCACTTCAGGCATTGGCTATTTATTTCCTTTCTATTTTTTTTGTTGTCATCCATGGAGGTCTCTGTTTATGCTCACTTAAAGAATAGGAGGGTGTCAATCCTCCACGAGGGTCTTATTATTTTAATCATGGAGCATGTTAAAGCCCTTGTCCCTACCATTTCTATTAAGGGTAAGGAGCGGGTTTCAACTATAGATTTTGGCTCTTCTAGCTCAGATACCTATTATCATGGAATCTAGTAGCGCTTGATTCACAGATAACCCCCCTACAAAACTTGTTTGTTTCATAGTTTCATGATGTTCAAGCATGCCAAAAAAGGAAAATTTCAATCCACCTCGATGCATGGTCAAAAATATCAAACAGTCCATTTGAGGGTCTCCTCTCGTCCATCTTTCGAAGACTTCAAAATGAACATCTTCGTCAGCTTTCAAGCTTTGGGAGCTAGTCAAATTGTGAAACATGTCGGAGCGCTGAAAATCAATGCTCCTACATGTGCCTTAGCCAATTTTTACTCCAAGTGTTGGAGTGTTGAAAATCATCGCTCCTACACTTTGATCACTTTGTCAAAAATGCACGAGCATGATTTTCACCACTTGTGCACTTTTGGTTCCTCAAGTTAATAAATGCACAAGCGGTGAAAATCATCGCTTGAGCATTTTTTGAGCCATTATGTAGGCCATAATTGATGCAATTGAGTTGCATTTATTATGATCTTCTTAACTTGTTTAAGTTGTCTTAAGTTCACCATCTCCTTATTTGAATCCGTTTCTCTCTCCCTCCTTATGTGCTGGTCTCCATCCAACTCTAAGCTGGATCACATTTGAAGATTTTTTATGGTTTTAAAACTAGGGTTTCACATTTTTGATAGGTATGTTGTTGCAACTCCTCTTCATTGGGTTTTTCCTTTCTATTTGGGCTCAATATATTTTTAAGTGTTGGGGTTTTGATCTCTTCATGTTTTGATTCTCCTTCCTCTTTTATATTTGCGTGTTTGGTCAACAACCTTTCTCTTTACATTTTCAAATGCTAGGGTTTGTTCTTATTCTAGAATCACACCCTAGTGGTTTTTCAGCACTATGTTTCATTGTGTCACATTTATTTCTCTTTGTGCATCATTCTATGATGCTTGCTCTTCGAAAATTCCCATCATATTTTCAAGCAGTGAAATTGTTTGTTTTAACAAGTATGTCAAAGTTTTCAATATTTTTGAAGGGTGATCATCCCTCTTCCCATATGTTCGAGCGGTGAAAATCACCGCTTGGACATTGAGAATCATGTCCTTTGTTTCCAAAGTGGCAAAAATGTTTTCCATTACAAATTTGATTTTCACCAACTCCACATGTAGGAGTGGTGAAAATCACCACTCCTACATGGAGTGTTTTCATGTCAAATGCTATGGCACTATTTTTTCCTGCTTACACACTTCACATTTTCCAAGTGATCTAGGTGGATCCAAAAAACCTAAAATTTTTACAGTCTCAAAATTCAACCGAATTAGCATCATTAGAAGGAACTCACTAACACGATCCTAATGCATCTTGAATGGGCTCAAATAATTTTGTACTTAGAAGTTATGAGAAGTCAAAGTTCTGGTCAAATAGGCGAATTGGGTGTTGTGCAAGGCTAAAAAATATATCATCTCCAAATCAGGAAAAAGGTAGTCTCAAATTGAAGAGCTCGTCGCCATGATTCTAACACCATTTGTTTCTTCAAAAATGGATTCCATATGCCGAAGTTATGACCAGCCAAAGTTTTGGTCAAACTTGGTCAAAATGGCGATGTGGCATCACCAAATCTTGACACTTGGCAAGACATACGGCATATGACGTGGAAGGAGTGGTGAGTTGGCATAAATATGGATTAAACCATAATTATTAAAGGAAAGAAATGTATGGTTTAAAAAATAAAAATAGGGAGGATTTAGTGGGATTTGATCCCTTAACCCATGCTTTAAAATCCTCTTGCCTTGCCCATGAAACAAGGAGATAAATAAAGCCTATAAACTCATATTTCAACAAATTAACCCCTTTAACCACCTTTCTCATATTTCAACGAATTATGATAATTACAAAGGATTAAAATAATATGAAGAAGATTATTAAAGGGTTTTTTATTAGTTTTGAAAGGATTTTTGAATATATTGTAATGTAAATTGGGAGATACGGGGTTATTATTAAATCATATGGTTATGAACCATATTAGCCAATAATTTTCTATAAAAGGGGAAGTATTTTGGCATTGTGGAATATTGAAAAATTTTCGAGGAGTGAATAATTGTATTATGAGGAAAATTATGGGAATTTTGGGAATTAAGCAAGTTTACTTGGAGAAATAATTCCAGTGTGAGATTTTTTGGAGGAGAAGAATTACAAGGTGTTATTATACACCAAAATTGTAAGAGAGAGATATTGTGAGGAATTTTGTGCAGGTTTTGAAGCTTCAATATTGTAAGAAGGCATTTTCAGGTGCTTGGCAATATTAATGAAAGTGGTCCAACATTGAGAAGCGAACCTAAAGATGTAGTCTTGATTGGATGAACTCCATTATCAACTTGCATTTGATATTTCTATCTTTCATCTCACTCTTCTTCTACCTCTTGTCTTACATTCTCTCTAATTTCATTTCATTTCATTTTTCAAATCAATATTTGATTTCTAATTACAACATTTTAGTAATTAGTAATTTCATTTATTTATGTAAAAGTGAACCTAGTCTATAATTTCAACAGTTAAACAACATAGTCATGCATTTATGTCTGGATCAGGAATAATTGTAATTAAGGTTAAATACATTTGAATTTTAAATCTCTAATTACAGATCAAATTGGTATCATAGCTTCTTAACAAGAAATTACAAAAGTGAATGTTAACCAGGTTGAAATTGAAGCAAGGAGAAGGTGCACTTACAGAGTTCAATCCTGAGATCGCAAAATGAAGGTTTTTTCTATAATCATAAATGACATCTGAACAAAGTCCTACGAAGCTTGATGAGAAATATTTCTAGAGAGAGTTTCTTGAAATGAAAGCTATGGTGGAAGTTCTTTTCCAAGAGAGACAAGCACAACATAAGAAAAAGGAACTCAAGAACAAAAAGAAGAATGAAGGTGAATCCACTTCAAAAGATGATAAAGGTAAAGGAGTAGGAGGTGGTAGTGACCCTCTTCAACCTCCATCCCCATATTCTTCTTCATCCTCTTCATCTAATTTTTCTTCAAAGAAGAAACAACCTGTACAGTGTGAAGCTAATAAACCTTTGTTAAAGCTTGATGTTAAATTTGAATTGCCAACTTATAATGGAGAACTAGATGCAAAAAAATTGATAATTGGATAAAAAAAATTGGAGTTTACTATAGAATTTAGAAGTTTATTAAGGATTCTCCAAAAATCCAATTAGCCACTCTTTGCCTGGGAGGCATAGTCTTGATCTGGTGGGAGAGAAGAACTCAGGAAGATCTAAGCCAATATGGTAAACTTATTTCTTCTTGGTTTGAGTTTATAGCTGCATTAAAGAAAAATCTCTATCCATTAGGTCATATGCAAAAAGAAGTAATGAATTGGAAATCATTAAGGCAAGAGAAAGGACAAAGTGTACAGGAATATACACAAGAGTTTAGGAAAAAGCTTTAATTTTGGGTATTCCTTTATATACATAAGAAAATTTGTTAAATTATATAGGTGGATTACATGAAAAGTTGAGTCATACAATACTTATGTTTAATCCAACTAACCTTGATGAAGTTAGTGTGCAAGCCATTCATCTGGGAACAATCTCGAGGAATAGCCATGATGGTCTCTTAATGGACTCCAATAAACACAAAGGGAGCAATAAAGGGAAGGAGAAAATGTAGCAGACAACTACTATAAAGAAAGAGGAGGATAAGCCTTATTGCTCACACTGCAAGAAGAAAGGGCATGCAGATGCAAAGTGATGGAAATTGCATCCTGATCAAAGACCAAAATGGTTCAAGGATCAAAAGCATAAGGAAAAGACTGCAACTATCATGCATGATCTTAGATCAGCTTCTAATGATGAAACCAAGATCACAGTTGTGGGTATAAAAGGTAAAATTCCTACTATCAGTACTAGTTCCCATGATTCTTCTGTAAAGTGTAATGAAGTACCTGTTGTAAGTAAGAGGAATGAATTTTTCATATAAGGGATATTGCAAAAAAAGAAAGAAAGATTGACACACTCATAGATAGTGGATCACAAGTGAATCTAATCTCTAAGCAAGTCCTTAAGAATTTGGGATTAAAAACAACTCCTCATCCTAATTCATATCCATTGGGATGGGTGCATGATAATGCACAGCTACATGTGTCAAAGCAATGTAAACTCTGATTTGCAATCACATCCAAGTTTGTAGATGAGGTAGATTTAGATGTAATTCTGCTTGACATCTGTGGGATGGTTCTAGGTAGTCCTTACATGTATGAAAGAAAATCCATTTTCTACAGGGAGCATAACAATTATCATGTTTAAGGATGGAATTGAATATATTGTAAAAGATCATCACATGAAGAATGATAGATCTATTGTAAACACATGGCATATGAAGATGATTGTAAATGCAAGCAATGCTTTAACTCTCATATCTGTAACAACTATTGATACTAAACATGAACATAATAGGGTGTGACAAACAACACAGTGTGAGGACCAGTTGAAAGCACAGTTAAGCCTTCAACAAGAGGTGGTAAAAGAGGGTTTGAACGATTCATTTTCCAACAATACTCCTATTCAAGAGATTCAACAAGTTGATACATTTTCCTTCACATCAGTTTATTTAGTACTATTTCTTTTTATTCTACTAGTTAGTTCTATGTGGATGATGGATGTGATAGTGAATATTGATGAACATGTAGTTGATTGCATCAACAAAGCTATCTCATATTTCTTTGTGTTTGTGATGGGTCAAATGTTCAAAATTTTAGTAGGAAGGACATATGATACTAGGCAAGTGGGACGACATTTCCCTAGCTCAAATTCTATGTAAAAATAAACTTTTGGTGGTCCAAAAGCTTCTCAATGGGGAGTAATGATCCAGGTGGATCCAAAAAACCTAAAATTTTCACAATCTCAAAATTCAACTGAATCAACATCATCGGAAATAACTTACTAACACGATCCTAACACAACTTGAACAGGCTCAAAAGGAGTTTGTACGTAGATGTTATGAGAAGTCAAAGGTCTGGTCAAATAGATGAATCGGATGTTGATGCAAGTCTGAAAAATATATCATCTTCAAATCAAGAAAAAATAGTCTTAGATCGAAGAGCTCGTCACCACTATTTTGACGCTATTTGTTTCGTCAAAAAAGAAGACCATATGCCGAAGTTATGACCAACCAAATTTTTGGTCAAACTGGTCAAAATGGTGACGTGGCATCACCAAAGCTTGACACTTGGCAAGACATGTAGCATATGATGTGGTAGGAGTAGTGAGTTGGCATAAATATGGATTAAACAATAACTATTAAAGGAAAAAAATGTATGGTTTAAAAAATAAAATAAGGAGGATTTAGGGGGATTTGATCCCTTAACCCATGCCTTAAAATCCTCTTGCCTTGCCCATAAAACAAGAAGAGAAATAAAGCCCGTAAACTCATTTTTCAACAAATTGACCCCTTTAACCACCTTTCTCATATTTCAACGAATTATGATAATTACAAAGGCTTAAAATAATATGAAGAAGATTATTAAAGGGTTTTTATTAGTTTTGAAAGGATTTTCAAATATATTGTAATGTAAATTGGGAGATATGGGGTTATTATTAAATCATATGGTTATGAACCATATTAGCCAATAATTTTGTAAAAGGGGAAGGATTTTTTGCATTATGGGATATTGAAAATTCTCAAGGAGAGAATAATTGTATTATGAGGAAAATTATGGGAATTTTGGAAATTAAGCAAGTTTACTTGGAGAAATAATTCCAGTGTACACCAAAATTGTAAGAGTGAGAGAGATTGTGAGGAATTTTGTGCAGCTTTTGAAGCTTGAATATTGTAAGAAGGATTTTTAGGTGCTTGGTGATATTAATGAAAGTGGTCCAACATTGAGAAGCAGACCCAGAGACGTAGTCCTGATTAGACAAATTCTGTTATCAGCTTGTGTCTGATCTTTCTATCTTCCATCTCACTCTTCTTCTACCTCCTGTCTTACATTATCTCTAGTTTCATTTCAATTCATTTTTTAAATCAGTATTTGATTTCTAATTACAACATTTTAGTAAATTAGTAATTTCATTTATTTATGTAAAAGTGAACCTAGTCTATAATTTCAACGGTTAAACAACATAGTCACACAAGTCTATCTAGATCAGGAATAATTATTAAGGTTAAATAAATTTGAATTGTAAACCTCTAATTACAGATCACGAAGTTTAAGACATGCTCAAGCGTTGATTTTCAACACTCGAGCATAAAAATGAACTTCTCAGAAATCCAGGGGCGCTATTTTTTAGTGCCCCAACACTTTGATTTCTCAAAGTGCAAAACACATGCAGGAGAACTGATTGTTAGCACCCCTACATGTAAAATCACTATCCCAAGTGTAGGAGCACTGATTTTCAGCGCTTCTACACAAAAGGCAGTTTTCTTCCATAAAGTTGTAAAAATGCTCTGCTTTCACTTTGAATGTCGTTTCTTCACCCATGCTCTATTTTATATGTTGAATTTCTCATTTCACACTTGCTCCAAGTTGCTTGCCTTCCTCACACTTCCCAATGTTTTAGTTTCACCTAACATCTATTGATTCATCATCCTTGCAGTTTCTCTCCAAATCTCATCAAGTGATCCTGAAGGTGATATCCTTTGATCCTGGTTCTTCTAGATGACAATAAAGAAGCCTCCATTGTCTTCTAAAAAAGAGGGAAAAATGAAATATGAATACTAGGCTGTCTTTTCGCCTACTATGGTGATATCTAAGGTGGATGAAATCAAGGACACCGAAGTTGGACATCAAGACCTTAAAGATTTTGTGAAAAGAACCGAGAAAAAGCCCTTAGAAGACAACTTGAGATCCATTTTACACAACAATCTTCACCTGGTGTCCATATTCCTGACATATGCTCATAATACAAAGCTCGTTCTCCAGGTTGCATCCCACTACATCTGAGAGAGAAAAAGTGTAATAGATTCTTCAAGAAAAGTAATGCTGAGACTAGACCCTGAATTCTTTGACATTTTTTTTGAAGTTACACACATAGAACAATCTACAAAGATTTCAATTCAATAGGCACATGAGGTCTATGATTCAAATCCCAATAAGGCTAAAAATTTGATTAACAACCAATGGTTGAAAACACCTAGGCCCACTATCTCAAGATGGTCAAAGGGGCTTCCTTGAAGTGACTTCAAAGAGGATGTTAGTGACATGATTACCCTCTTGAGCAGGGTGAAAGGCTTGCTTGATTCATCTCATTTTCAGGATTGGATGTATGATTACATTCGGATCATACAGAGAAAGAAAGCTCACATTGATCGGGGGACCCAAATCAGTGATGAAATCCATGAGCAATTGATAAATGTGCCAACCACTTTGAAGTTCTACATGACTTCTTATTTGGTGTATGCTACTGCTATGATGAGGCAATTCCTAGGGCTATCTACAAAGGGGAAATGACATTCTGTAACCATGTATAGGTATTTTTATCAGTTGGAATTGAGGAAAAGTCTTCGTCATTTTAGGAGGGTCACAGATTCCTTCTTCACACCTCTACTATTCAGTTTTGACCCAAATCTCGAAAAGAAGAGAGTGTTAGATGAGGCCTACAAAGTGGTAAGTAAGGTTAGGTGTATATTCTTGCAATTTGAAACTTTCATGTACATAAGGGTAGATTTCTATACTAGGTGTCCTTACATGTTGCCTAGATATCCCTCAGATAATTGGATACACATGGAGTTATGCAAAAAAATAATTTTAGTTCACAAGGAACACATGAGGATTCACAAACCAGGTTTCAAATTTCCACTGACAATTGGTACATATACCATTCATAGTGTACAAAAGGAATAGTATGTTGCTGCAAAAATACAGATCATGACAATAAGGAAATACAAATATAGATTTTAATTTGACTACTGGGATGTGAATAGGAAATTGAAGAAAGGTCACTGACACAAGTACCACTTCGAAGACATATGGGTAGAATGCAAGGATGAAGAAGACATCCGGAAAATGGATTACTATAGGAGAACTGTAGAGAAGATTAGAGATCTTGGTGTGGATGACCAACTAGAGGGTTTCAAAGACCTTGGCGACATCATGAACGTTGCCTATGATGAAAATGAAATTTCTAGGAGACCTTTGCCTGCAGTACAATGGTCTAAGAAGGAAAGTGTCTCCATCAGGGAAAGGCTTTCCCCCATATTGTCCAACACAAAAAATGGTTGCACAAACATGGTTTCTAGATGAAAGCCTTTAGGACAAAATCAAAAGGAGAAGTACTTGGAGTAGAAGCCAACCAACAACATGAACTTTGCACAAAAGACAAGCATGCGACTACTCCTTCTTGAAAAGGTCCTAAAATCAAGTTCACTATTGGAAAAAAGGATACACGGGCATTTGAAGAAGAAGAGGCCACAAAATATGAATCAACTCACTCAAAAGGAAAATGGTCGACTTTTGAAGAACATGAGTCCAAAGAAGAAGGGAATGAAAGTGAGGAATCGACTTTTGAAGAAGATTCTGAGGAAGAAGAGTCTGTTGAAGAAGAGGATTTTGCAGAAGAGAAAGAGTTCAGAGAAGATGAGGATGAAAAAGAAGCTAAACAAGAAAGTGATAAAAAGGAACTCAAGCATGATGAAGAACAAACTCTATCCCCACATGAGAATTTTGTTGAAGACCTTCCCCAAACATCATCACCTATTACTTCAAATGTTCCTCGTACACCTCACAATCCTAACACTCCTTCACCTCCTCTTCCTACATCACCTCCTCCCACATCTACCATACATATAGTGGATGTTTCGCTTCGCCCTACAACATCAACCATCCTTGCCACTCCTACAGTTTAAAACCTACAAACTATTAAGGATTAGTCAAGCTCTCCATCCATTCCAATTTTGTCATCTCCATCTTTTCATGTTTCATCTAAAGTTGAATTCAATAGATTCATGAATGGGTCCTTGTAGAATCAACTTGAAATACAGTCTACTGAAGCAATCATGATAGTGATTTCCCCAATTGTTACCATACCATTCATTTCTACAGAAGTAGCTGCAACACAAGAGTTGATGACAAGTCAAGAAGCATATAATTCCTCTCTTCCTCCTTGTTTGGTCTCTCTAGTATCGAAGCGAAAGAAAAAAATGATCTCTCCATAAGAGCTTGATCTTGAAGAGATAACCTCTCCAAAATCCAAGGGGAAGAAAACTTCAAAATTTCATTCAAGGTTTCATGTTGACAAAACTAGTCATAAGTTTGTAGAAATTGGTCTACCCTCGCAAGAGGAAGGTGATGATAACATGGAGGATCACACAGTCACGAGAGTCCAACTCGATAAAGTGACAAATGAAAGTGACAAGGCACATGCATAGGTGGTCCTAGATGCATTGGAAGGAAGGCTTGGAAAGATGGAGTAGGCTTGAGATGTGTACAAAGAGAAGGCTAAGCGATATGTAGCTATTTTGAGAAAATTAGCAGGCTCTTTAGGAAATAAACAATCTATGGCTATGGTAAGAATTGAGGAACCAACAGTACAAAAGGCAAAGAAATTTTCCTCTAAAGGTAAGGAATTATATGATTTCATTGATGAAATGATAGAACATGGTTCAGAGATTATAATTGCTGTGAATGAGAGGGCTAGGTAGATAGCCATGCTAAAATAAGAGCTTGATAAAGAAGAAAGCATACTTTCCCAAGAGAAAGAAAAAATGAAAAAATGCCTCTCATTTTGGTCACAAATGAAAGAGGAAAAGTTGAGTAAGTTGGTGGAAGTTGGGGTAGTCCCCGATAAAGAGAAATATGTGGAGGTAAGAGAATATTTCAAGCACCACATTCAAGTGATCAAGTCTCTTATTGAAGATATCCACCAATTACAGGAAGATGTTGAAAGACGTCATGTTATCCTAGAAGATAAAATTAAGGAGTTACCAGGCTAGCTCCTTGATAAAGATAATATTTTCCTCCTGCCTAGTGAAATTTCATGGATCTACAAGGAAGCCATCATGAAGCAAGTAGAGGATGCCAAATTTTCAAAGACCTCCATGCATGCGATTTGTGACTTGTGGCTTTCTCTTGATAATCGCAAGACGCATCTTGATAGATGCAAAAAGCTTTACTCATCCGCTAGAAGACCAATTACTAGAGTTCACGCCATAGTGGATTATACTATTGGTCTAAATGAGGCATTCATCCTGGAGACAAAGAAGAGATATGAATACTTCCACGCCCAATGCAAGGAATCATGAATTCTTATTTTCTTCTCCAGTGTTAGATAGTTTTTTCTTTCATTTACACACTTTGTAAATAGTTCTTGACATCTTATATGTCCTTTTGAGAAATGTAATTACATGTAAAAATAAAGATGTTTTCCTAAAAAGATAGATGCCATATTTGAAAAGTCAAGTAGTTAATTAGATCATATTTTCCTAGATTTACTCTTCTGATTTTCCTAGATTTTCTCTCCTCTCCCATATATAAATATGAGAGGATCCTATTGTAATCTTTTATCTTTTATCTTTTGCAACGAAGTGCTACCCTTTTTGAGAAGCAAATACATGAAATTTTGTGTTCATATTTGTGTATCTATTTTGATCAATAAAGAATAAATTTGTATACCAAAATTTGTGTTGGATCAATTATCTTTTGGATTTGATTAAGATTGGTAGTGATTAGTGAGTGATCTAAGGGTTTTGAATAAATTTGTGTAAAATTTGTGTTGCACTCTTTATTAAGATTTGTGTTTATGTTTGGATAAATTTTGGTGGATTATCTACAAGACTTTGTGCTTGTAATTGTTCATGTTGTTCATGGAATCACTATATCTAAGAAGACTTTGTGTTTCTAATACGATAATTGTTACATCTCTCAAGGATTCATTGGTGAAAATCTAAGGAAAGACTTTGTGCCTTCGTGAGATTTTCTTTCTCATTTTATTGTTTATTATTAGCATGTTGGTATCTCTAAGATTTTCTTTGACAAGATAGAGATATTGGAATTATTACTTTGTTTTAGCTTAAAGTTGTATCGAATCAGAACTATCAACCGTGAATCATTGTAAAACATATTCTCTAAAAAAAAGAGAAGTGTGAATGTGACACACCCCCATCTCATAATTGCAGTGTACATGTTTGTGAATATTTAATTAGTTTTACTTAGCTTTTGTATAGGAAGGGCGCCTCCCCTTTCTGAGAGGAGAGATTACATCTCACACAATTGTGGTTGAAATCAAGGTTGTGTATAAGCTGAGAAGGGTTTCCAAACACATAGCCAAAATGAAGAAGCAGGCCTTGAAAGAAATGGTTAAGGGGACCACAGTGCTTGGTGAGGAGAAGGCTTCTGAAGAGAAAGTGGTGGAAATTGGTGATCCCTAGTTCAAAGATCTCCCAATGTGGATTTGGAAGGGGAGAATAAGGTTCAAGAGGAGAAGGATGCTGAGAAGAATCATGTGAAGTCAAAGCCTCTAAAGGTAAATCCCCTTTCAGAGGACTTTTCCTATCTCAATGATGATTCTACCTCTATGTTTGAGTTGCTTGATATGGCAAGGGCAGGGGCCACTGGTAATTTTAAATTAGAAAAATGGACTCTTCAGGAGTTTAATAAGATAAACATTAAAATAAGGGATTTGAAGGAGAATTTGAAGAATATTTCGAAAGGCTCAACCTCAGATATTTTGATTGACAGAATTATGGATCTGGAGGGGTCATATCATGATTTTAAATCCCTGTGTGAAGAGCGATTGGCTGGGTTAGAAGCCAATATATTAGACACAAATGCGGATATAAAGAAGCTTCTCCATGCTTGTCATATTTCAGTTAAGAACAATGAAAATTCATTGGAAGTCCTATTTCATAAAATCAGTGAGCTCAGGGAGGACCAACTATATTTTTCTGAGTTAATGGATAAGGATCACTTGGCCAAAGGTAAAGGGAAAAACGGTGTGAAAGATGATGGTAAAGGCCCCATTGTTAGATGGTTTGATGACTTGAAGAAGTCCTTTAAAGCTGAGAAAAAGGAGTTACTGGACATGATTGAAATGCATAGAAGCTAGGAACTTGAGGTGGCCAATACCTTAAGCAATTTGAAGTAGTATCCTGTATTTTTACTTGTATGTTAGTTGTGTGCTTTCCTATTGTTGGGTCTCAACTTATTTCTTGTGTTTTATTGTTGTTGTTGTTGGGTGTTGTTGCTAGCTTACCAATTTATCTTTCGAGCAACATTTTGTTTCTTTGATTGTGTTGGGTTGTTGCTGTTATTCTACTGTAGTATCTCTTGAGCAACATTTTGTACCTTTGGTTGTAAAGGGTTTTGGGTCCCTTCAAAACCTGATTTTCCCATATAATCAAAACACCCCAAAATGAATAGGTCTTGGGAATTTAGGTCAAAACCCATTCACCCTTGGTCCTCTTTAGTTGCTAAATTAAAAATTTTAATATGTTTTTGGTGGCCTTTTTATGATCCCAAATTCAATTTCAAATGTTGGCTTGTAATGTTTAATTTTTGGGAAATAAAAAAATTACCTATAAATACAAGGCCTTTTTATCAATTCAAATCCTAGCACAAGAGAGAGATTATTCCTAAAGCTAAGATTATTGTTAAAAGGTGTTCAAGAGTAGATTTATCAAGAATCTACAACAACATTCATGATCTCAAGCATCATGCCAAAGTTATTTGCATTCATGAATGTTTTTGGAGCTAACATTGTGATGTAGGTTTCATCAAGCATTCAAGCCAAGATTTAAGACATCAAATCAAGCATCAAGATAAAAATCATCAATCAAGTAATTTCATGCAAGATCAAGACCTTGGAGAGATGTGTTAAGTTTCAGTCCTTCAATGGTTTCATTCAAGGGTTTGGTGAGTTGCAACAAGAAAGTGTTCATTCATCATTCCTTTTCACTCATGTTTCATTTCATTTTAGGGTTTAATTACAAAAATGGGTTTTGAACAAGGAAAAATCCTATCCACCAAAAACAAACAATTTTCCCCTCTTGTGTGTGTTGTAGATCGTAGGTTGAAGAAGGATTAAAGATTAATCAAAAGATCAATTTTGTAAAGTTGTCAACACTATCGTTAATATACAAAGACTTAGATCTCGAATTTATTTATGACTTTTCAAAAGTGAAACCTGGGGAAAACATAAGCTTAGATACACCTCTAGAGGTCCTAGGAAGTTGAGCAGAAAATCCCTACAAAGACTCATTCGCCTTAGGGCGAATATGTCCCAGGAGGACACTCAATAGAGGATTTTGGTGAGAGGTGCATAAATTCATAACCTTCTCAGACCTGTCAGAAGTTTGTTGATTATGCTAAATTAAGGTTTTAAATTGATGTTTCAAGTGTTAAAATGGACAATTGGGTTTGTTTACTATTTTTTCAGTTTTTCTCCCAAAAGTGCATTTCAGGTTGATTTACCACGTCCTCAGTCATAATGAAAACAACAAGATATCCATCAAGGTTGACTCACCTAAGGGTTGAAAGTCAATCTTTCCCTAGGGGATCTCTTTTTCGTAATGAAATAAGGAAAGTGTAGGTGCATGACCCCCATTCTAAGCCTATCAACCACATTTTCCTATGTTTCATTTTGGTGAACTTGACATTCTTACACTATAATTTTTTTGATTTGGAGTTCATTCAAACCCTAGATCTAGGATTTGCATTAGTTTACATTTCACTTAGGTTTTTCAAAATCGCATTAGTTTGCATCTCATTTAGGATTTTAATTTTTCATTTTGCATCCTTTAAAATCTAAAAAATTCAAAAAATTGCATACATATTACATTGATCTTGTATAGCACTTGCATATTAGTGTATTTTTTAGTAATTTACATTAGAAAATTTAGTCAAAATCGCATTAAAAAAGTGTCACTTTGTTCTCTATTTATCACTATTTGCATTTGGATTTAGAGAGAAAAATTTGGAAAAATCTTCTACATAAACCATAGTTTGCAACCTTGAACAGGGAACACAAATAATAACCCAAAAATTGCATTTTACATTTTTAAAAACCCTATACAAGGACCCATTCACCGTTGGGAGAATGAGTCCTTGAGGGCCTATCAAAACCATCTTTTATGGGAATTTTTGTTGTCCTCTACACTTCCTAGATCCACTGGTAAACCACTATTTCAGTTTATCAATTTTTGGAAATTTGTGTTTTATGCATTAGGTCTAATCATCCATTTAGTGCAGCCATTTAAAATCATTCCAAAATTATTTTAGTATTGAAAACCATCATATTTGTAGGATGATTTTTTACATTTCTAAACCATTGCATAATTTGGATAGATTACTTTTCATGTTAGCATGTTTCCTTTTCAAAGATGTGGTTTTGACATGGTTAAGAATGGATTGTATAAGTACAACATCCCCTCTTATGAGTATAATTTAGGGGGAAAAATGAGGTCATTAAGAAACATGTTATCCATCCTCCCACTATATTTCCTAGTTATGAGAAAATCTTAGTGCAAGAGAACCAAACTATTGACATATTTCTTAATATCACCTTGCCTATCCTTCACTCAACCCCTACTATCTCTCCCATTTGTGAGGATTTTTTGATACAAGAGGATACAAGAATTGATAACCATGAAAAGAATAATTTTTTATTCTTCCAATACCTCTCCTATTAGTGATGAAGGTATCTTGGTGAAAGAAGATACAATCATTGAGAATCATGAAAGTCTTGGTTGTCCCCCTCCATCTACTTCTCTCACTTGGGAAGATATTATGACAATAGAATATGAGATCATTGACACATTTATTAACATCCCTCCCACTTGTGATAATTTTTTAGTGAAAGAGGATGCAATTGTGGACAATCACGACAATCATATTTATTCTTCTCCCAATATCTCTCCTATTTGTGAAGAAGATATTTTGGTGTTAGAAGATCCACTCGTTGAGATTCATGAGAATCTTGTTTCTCCCTCTCCCAATGATTCTCCCACTTGGGAATATATAATTGAACAAAAGGATGCAATCATTGGTAAGAAATAAAATTATAGTTGTTCTTCTCTACAAACATCCCCTATTTGTGATAAAGTTATCTTAAAATATACAACATTTGAATGCCATGAAAATCTTGTTTGATCCTCTCCTAAAAACTCTCCAACTAGGGAAGATATCATGGTGCAAGAGGATGATAACATTGATACATATCTTTCAGAAATTAGTAATGTGTCTTCCTTAGATGAAGATGATAAGGTGACATTAGAATTCCCCTCGCTAGAAGATCATCAAAATAAGGATAAGTCTTTTGAGGTTCTGAACATTAGATCTCCCTTGATTATTGGGCATCCTAAGTCTCCTCTAATTCTTGGACCTCTTAAGAGTCCTTTAATTATTGGACCTCCCAACTCATCTCTATTGCAAGTATGGAGGTGTTTTCATTAATGTCAACAAGCTTGTGTTGTCATTGGTGATAGTTGTACAGTGATTGAGAGAGATTGTTGCTTTGATTAGTTGCAATATGATGTCATGAATTAAGTTAGTAGTGTTAAACTCTGATGTCACTTTGATAATATTCTATTCATGATTGTGGTAGTGATAAAGATGTTGAGGATATTGAGAAAATTGATAAAATAAGGAAACAAGGTGTTGTAGATGTATTCTGGTTTGTAGGGGTGTTCTGGTTTTGCTTCAAATTTCTTCTGGGTTGAATATTTTCTTGTGTGGTTTGGATATGTTGGATATAGGTGTTCAGAGTTTCTATATCCAAAATTTTGGCTTTTGGATCAATGGTCAGAGGAAGCTATGTTCACTACTGTTTGAACTGGTTTAGTAGTGTTGCTTATAGAGGTGTTTGGGAGAAATGTTTTTTCTTTTTGATTCTCTGCAATTATTCTTCTGGTCTTATGATTTTGAAGGTATATTCATAATTTTAATATCTTGCTCACATCAAGAGTATTCATGATTTGGTGCTCTAAAAGATGGATTCTAGAGTCACAATGTTTGGCAGTGTAGTCTGAATGTACAAGTTGTGTACATTATAAAGGTGCAAATTGTTTCAAAGGAGTTTGATGGATTTGAGGATAGTAGAGGAATATTATAGATAGTGATGAAGCATGGTGTGTGGTTTTCAAGTCATCTTTGGATTTGAGGAAGAGTTTAATTCAAATTTTAAAGGCATGGGTAATGATTGACTTGGTGTTTACACTACATTTGAAGATGTTTAAGATTTAATGAAAGTGTGGCATGACATGTGAGAGTTAATTTGGGTCCTAGTTAAGTTTTTTATTGGTCCAATTTTGTTCCTATCCATCGTAGGAATGCTTAGTGCCGACCTATTTTGAATTTGTAAAGAGTAAGGTGAGTGTAGCCAACTTGAAGATGTTTGTTTTCAAGTTGCGGATGGTATAAATGCAAGGTGAATTGATGCGAGATGAAGTGTGGAATAGAGTTGAATGTTGTGATGTGAAATTAAGTGTAGAAGTGTGAAATGCAATGTGAGCTATAATGAAATATTGTTGACATATTTACTAAGGCTCTTCCTAAGGATAATTTTGAGTATCTTCGGGAGAAGTTGGGGGTTATTTCCCCTCATTAATTGAACTAGATACATATGGAGATGCATCAATCTAGTGGATTTATGGTTTCATTCCTTGTTTGGACTACTTCTTTTGGATACCTCTCAGGGGGAGTAGGTAGTTACATTGTTGTAGTATGTAATATATGTTGTCATTATATAGAAGCTATTGAGTTGATTGGTGTATACTTCTAAGGAGGAGTATTTATTGTAATTGCAAGTATTTTGGTTCTATGTAAAAGGGGAGAACAATGAAAAATATTTTTTCCTTTTCCATTGATGCCAAAGGGGGAGAGAAAGAGAGTCATGTGAAAACTCTATTTATACAAGAGAGAGAGATGTCATATGAAAGAGAAAAAGTTGATTGGGGGAGAAATAGAGCTCAAATTATGAAAGGGATGTTGTGTATATTATCTTTGATGGTTTTTCACATCTCGTGTTGCCATAAATGAGAAAGGAGGATATTTTTGTAAGTATTAAGGTGTTGTCATTGATGTCAACAAGCTTATGTTGTCATTGGTGACAGTTGTGTAGTGATTGAGAGAGATTGTTTCTTTGATTAGTTGAACTATATTTTCATTAGTTAAGTAACTAGTGTTAAAATTTGGTGTCACTTTGATAAGATTCTATTCATGATTGTGGTAGTGATAAAGATGTTGAGGATATTGAGAAAATTGATAAAATAAGGAAATAGGGTTTTGTAGATGTACTCTGGTTTGTAGAGGTGTTCTAGTTTTGTTTCTTATTTCTTCTGGATTGAATATTTGCTTGTGTGTTTTGGATATTTTGGATAGAGGTGTTCTAAGTTTCTATATCCATTTTTTTTTCTTCTGGATCAATGGTTAGAGGAAGTTATGTTCACTAGTTTGTGAACTGGTTTCGTAGTGTAGCTTAGAGAGGTGTTTGGGAGAAATGTTTTTGCTCCATATTTCTCCATAGTTGTTCTTCAAATATTGAAATTCTAAATTTATATTGATGATGTTTATCTCTTGCTTTCATTAATATTATTCATGATTTGGTGCCCTAGAAGATGGATTTTAGAGTTGCAGTGTTTGGCAGTGTAGTATGAATGTACAAGCTGTTTACATTTTGAAGGTGTGAATTGTTGTGAAGTTTGATGGATTTTAGGATAGTAGAGGAATATTCTAGATAGTGATGAAGCATGGTGTGTGGTTCACAAGTCATATTTGGATTTAAGGAAGCATGCAATTCAAGTTTAAAGGTGTTTGCATGGGTAACAACTGACCTGGTGTTTACACTACATTCAAAGATGTTTAAGCATTAATAAAAGTGTAGCATGGAATGTGAGAGTTAATTTGGGCCTCAATTAAGTTTTTCAAATTGGTCCACTTTAATTCCTATCCACCATGAGAATGGTTAGTGCTGACCTATTTTGAATTTGCAAAGAGTAAGGTGAGTGTAGCCGACTTGAAGATGTTTGTTTTCAAGTTGCAGATGGTATAAATGAAAGGTGAATTGATGTGAGATGAAGTGTTGAATATAGTTGAATGTTGTGATGTGAAATTAAGTGCATAAGTGTGAAATTCAATGCAAGCTATAATGCAATATTGCTGACACATTTACTAAGGCTCTTCCTAACGATACTTTTAAGTATCTTTGGGAGAAATTGGGGGTTATTGCCTATCCTTACTTGAACTAGATGCATATGGAGATGCATCAACTAGTGGATATTTGGATTCGTTCCTTGTCTAAACTAATGTTGGTGGCTACCTCTTAGGGGGAGTATTGCTGCAGTATGGAACATATGTTGTCACTATACATAAGTTGCGAAGTTGATTGGTGTATACTTATAAGGGGGATAACTCAAAGTAGTTGCAAGTATCTTAGTTCTATGTCAAAGGGGGAGAACAATGCAAAATATTTTGTCCTTTTCTATTGCTATCAAAGGGGGAGAGAAAGAGAGTCATGTGATTTTTTTTTTCATATAGGAGAGAGAGATGTCATATGAAAGAGAAAAAGTTGATTAAGGGAGAGATAGAGAGACTTTTGCAAGGGATGTTGTGTATATTGTCTTTGATGGTTTTTCACATTTTGTGTTGCCATCAATGACAAAGGGGGAGATTTTTGCAAGTATGAAAGTGTTGTCATTGATGTCAACAAGCTTGTGTTGTCATTGGCGACAGTTGTGTAGTGATTGAGAGAGATTTTTTCTTTGATTAGTTGAAATATGTTGTCACTAGTTAAGTTATTGGTGTTAATATCTGGTGTCATTTTGATAAGCTTCAGTTCATAATTTTTGTAGTGATAAATATTTCAAGGATATTGATAAAATTGATAAAATAAGGAAACATGGTGTTGTAGATGTACTCTGGTTTGTAGAGGTGTTCTATTTTTTCTTTACATTTATTTTGGGTTGAAGATTTACTTGTGTGGTTTTTATATGTTGGATAGAGGTGTTCAAAGTTTCTATATCCAAAATTTTAGCTTTTGGATCGATGGTCAGAGGAAGTTATGTTCACCTATTTGTGAACTAGTTTTGCAGTGTTGCTTACAAAGGTGTTTGGGAGAATTCTTTTTGCTCCACATTTCTCCACAGTTGTTCTTCAAGTATTGTGATTCTAAATTTATATTGATGGTGTTTTTATCTTTTTTGTGTCAAGAGTATTCATGATTTGGTGCTCCAAAAGATGGATTTTAGAGCTACAATGTTTGGCAATGTAGTCTGAATGTACAAGCTATGCACATTTTGAAGGTGTGAATTTTTTTGAAGGAGTTTGATGGATTTTAGGATAGTAGAGGAATATTCTACATAGTGATGAAGCATGGTGTGTGGTTCAAAAGTCATCTTTGGATTTGAGCAAGCGTGTAATTCAAAGTTTAAAGGTGTTTGCACATTTAACGACTGACCTGGTGTTTACACTACATTTAAAGATGTCTAAGCATTAATGAAAGTGTAGCATGGCATGTGAGAGTTAATTTGGGTCCCAATTAAGTTTTTTATTGGTCCACTTTCATTCTTATCCATTACGGGAATGCTTAGTTCCAACCTATTTTGAATTTGTAAAGAGTAAGGTGAGTGTAGCCAACTTGAAGATGTTTGTTTTAAAGTTGCAGATGGTATAAATGCAAGATGAATTTAGGCGAGATGAAGTGTGGAATAGAGTTGAATGTTGTGATGCAAAATTAAGTGTAGAAGTGTGAAATGCAGTGAGCTGAGGTATCTTGATCTCCTAAAGGTCTTGCAAGTGTTGTTGAAGCTATTGTGGTGGATTCTCTATTGCATTGAGATAATTTTCTTTGTGTAACATTCTATCTTCTTTCTTCTTTCTATTTTGATAGTGAGCCTGGGTTGTGAGCCTTTTTGGACAATGCGTCCTATTTTGGCAATGAGCCTCTTTGCACCAGTTTTGTAATTAATTATATTGTGAGCTAATCCTCACCATGGTTTTTCACTTCTAGAGTTTTCCATGTAAATCTGGTGTTCTCTTGTGCATGGTGTTGGTTGTTTCAGTTTCTATTATCTTCTTTTCATGCTTAAACATTATAATAGGTTAAGGGTTTAATGAATGCATGTGGATATGATTGTTGTTGAGGGTTTTAATGTTTTAATTTGATACAATTGATTCACCCCCCTCTCAGTTGTCTTGTTCATTGAAAAATATACTAACCCACTTCTTATCATAGGACCACCACAACACCAACCAAAACCTCCAAGAACTATCTTAAATTTTGCAAGACAACTTACTAGTAAAAATATTTCGTATCAACCAAGTTATCATACCATTGCTCATACATATAACACAAGGAACAATAGGAAACCAAAAAACATACCTACTTCATTACCATTACCTCAACCTATCTTGCCTAGTTCTCCTCACTTGCCTTTGCACAATGGCAAGGATTATGACATTGTAGAACTAAAAAACACTCCTACTAAGATTTCTTTATGGGATCTTATTTAAGCATCACGTAATTGTAATAGCATGCTTCAAAATTCCTTACAACAAGTTGTTATTCATCCTAGTGCGCAACCAAATTATGTAGCAACCCTAATTCAAGGTATGAACTCGGTCAACTTAGACAATACCTTTCATCAAAATGAGTTACTTCCATTATAAATGTAAAAACAAAATGATGCTTTGATGATATTGGCTAGTATTAAAAAATGTGGCACTACGTGTACTCTCATTGGTAATGGTTCAACACTCAATGTTTGTAGTGTAAACCTTTTGGATAAAATTTGAGTGAACAAGACAAATTCAACCAGATTCTTTATCTATCCCTGGTTTTGACTATGTGGGAAAATAACCCCTTGGTGTGATAATATTACCTGTTAAAGCTGATAGGGTTACGCTACAAACTCCTATCCATGTCACACCCAATGATATTTCATATAATCTTCCCTTAGGTAGACCATGGATTCATGCAATGAATGCGATACCTTCCACGTTACATCATCTAGTGTACACTTATAACAACAAGGTTTATATGATAAAAGTTGATCTTGAGCCTAAGAGTTGTATACAAATTCAAAAATGAATGAAAAATACTCTTACAACATTGACACCAACTACAAAAGTAGAACCTATGCAAGAGGAAGAAAAATAGAAGAATATTGAAGAAGCCACAAAGCACAATGATGATGATTGGGGTTCATTGGATTTCACACATACATTCATGGGTGAATACAAGATTACACACAAATTGGGAAAAGAGAAAGAAGCTGACATAATATCAACACAAGCTAAGTCATCAAAAGCATGTTTGTCCACAAATTCTAGAAAACAAGAGGAAAACACAAGTTATACATCCACATATGAAGAGTTTGATCACAAGAAACCACCAAATCCAAAATAAATGGAAAAGATTTATGGAAGAGGTTATAAGCTTTTGAAACAACTTGGTTATAGTGGAAAAGTATGTGGTACTAGAGAACAAGGTATCTCTGTCCCTATAGATCCTTACACATAAGAATAAAATAGTGGTCTTGGTTATTGTAATTTGAAAGAAAATAAAGCATCATAGAAACCTTCACTTAATATGAATGTCATCACACAAAACACTCCCAGGACATCTTCAAACACATGTCTTAGTAATGATTGGGGTGCATTAGATTTTACACCCTCCTTTATGGGAGAGTACAAAATCTCACAATCTAAAGAGTTTTGTGTATGTATGACACATTGTACTAAGCAAGAAATATTTTGTCACAAAAGAAAATAACATCTACTATTGATCAAGAAACTATGTTCTCAAGGCTTCTCAAAGCTCGCTTGATATCTCCCCTTTGAGAACATGAAATAAATTTTACAATAAGAGTTCATTTTGTGCATATCATCAAGTAAATGGTCATTCAACTAATGAATGTAAGGCTTTGAGTGATAACATTTAAAATCTTAAGGATTGTGGTGCTCTTCCTTGTGTTGATGCACCTATTTCCTCTAATTGATATTGATTTTCATCCTATCATGTTGCTCATCACTATGTGGCATTGGTAGCTTCATGTGTTTTTCTCATTTCCATTCATGGTGGTACAATATTAGGCACAACCATATATATCTTGGCAGTAACATGATAGTTCTTAGTGGTTGTCTTTTTCTCTATTATTGGGGGGAAATGATAACTAGTTTTTGGGAGGTTTGCGTTATTTTGAAGGATCCTCTCTTCCTCTATTTCTACTTAAAATACCAACATAGAAAGTATGTTGACATTTTAAATGGGGGGAATATTATCCCTCATTCATTATTTTCATGTACCTTCTTAGTTATTATATCATACATATCCTAGGAAGTGTGACCATTACATTGACACTATTTCATCCACACACCATGAGGTGAGTTTTGTTTTGCACCCCTTGATGTGATTTTCTTGCTTCAATTTGTTCATGGAAGTTTAATTTAGTCTAGCATTAGCATAGCATATTGATCATGTTGTGGTACCTTATCAAAGTTACCAAGAGGTATAACTTTGGTGTGGTTGCTACATGGAGCCTATAGACCTAGCATGAATTTCCCATCGCCATTTGTCTTGGGGGATCACCTAGTGGACATCGGGTTTAACTAGCCCTTGTGAGCATATTTTTCATGGTCACCGAGAATAAAACAACTTGCTTTCCTATAGATCCATGTGTTCCATAAGTTATTTTACATCCTTATGAGTGTATTTTATGGACATGGAATAATATAACGTACTAGTCTATATTTCTTTCCTCCTTGCATCAATTCTGGCATTGTATGTTTGTGTATCTTGTCTTCCTGCTTCATATCATACATTCATGTGTGTCCCTTTGTACTTATGTTGGTTTGCCATGGGATCTTGGATCCTAGGGGCTTGTGCAACCTTCTTGATCTTTTTCATCCTATCCCATCAACATTTGTGCACTTGGACCCCTCTTAACATTATTTGTCTACTTTAGTGTGAGTTTGAGCGTAGGTCTCATCCTCTCACTAAAGTGGGGGCTAAATGTAGTGTGGAAAAATGTACACCTTTAAATTTTCAACCTATGTTTGGGTCCCTTAATTAATTGGACTTAATTAAGCCTCTAATTGGCCCAATTATGCATTTAAAAGCCTAATTAATGCAATTTTCGAAAGGGGAATCATGATTTAATTAATACAATTATCATTTTTAACACCTCAAAATGAATAGGTCCTAGCGATTTAGGCCAGGACTCATTTTACCTTGGGTGGATGGGTCCCCTTTAGTTTCTAAATTCAAAATTTTAATATGTTTTTGGTGGCTTTTTTATGATCCCAAATTCAATTTCAAATGTTGTCTTGTAATGTTTAATTTTTTGAGAAATTAGAAAATTACCTATAAATACAAGGTCTTTTTATCAATTCAAATCCTAGCACAAGAAAGAGGTTATTCCTAAAGCTAAGATTTTTGTCAAAAGGTGTTAAAGAGAAGATGTATCAAGAATCTAAATTTTTTTTCAAGATCTCAAGCATCATGTCAAAGTTATTTGCATTCATGCATGCTTTTGGAGCTAACATTGTGACGTAGGTTTCAAGCATTCAAGCCAAGATTCAAGCCATAAAATCAAGCATCAAGATCAACATCATCAATCAAGTTATTTCATGCAAGATAAAGAACTTGGAGAGATGTATAATATTTCAGTCCTTCAAGGGTTTCATTCAAGGGTTTGGTGAGTTGCAACAAGCAAGTTCTCATTAATCTTTCCTTTCATTCTTGTTCATTTGATTTCAAGGCCTAATTACCAAAATGGTGTTTGACCAAGGCAAACCCCCATTCACCAAAAATATTTTTTTTTCCCTCTTGTTTGTGTTGTAGATATTAGGTTGAAGAAGGATTGAAGATTCATCAAAGTTGCAATTTTACAAAGTCATCAAAGTTGTCAATATTGTCGTCAATATACGAAAACTCATATCTCGAATTTGTTTCTGAATTTTTGGTAGTGAAACCTAAGGGAATCAGAAGCTTATATCCACCTCTAGAGGACCCTATAAGTTGAGAAAAACTCCCTACAAAGAATCATTCACCCTAGTGCGAATCTGTCCCAAGAGGAAACTCAACAAAGGCTTTTGGTGACAATGCATAAATTCATAACCTTCTCAGACCCATCGGAAGTTTTTTGATTCTTCTAAATTAGGGTTTTAAATTTATGTTTCAAGTGTTACATTGCATAATTGGGTTTTTTTAATATGTTTAGTTTCTCTCCCTAAAGTGAATTTCATAATGATTTACCTTGTCCTCAGTCATAAGAAAAACAACAAGATCTCCATCAAGGTTGACTCACCTAAGGGTTGAATGACAATCTTGCCCTAGGGGATCTCTTTTTTCTAATGAAATAAGGAAAGTGTAGGTGCATGACCCCCATTCAAAACCTATCACCCAAATTTTCCTATGTTTCAGTATCAAAGCGAGTGTTTGAGGAAAACATGGCATACAAAGGATTGGGTAGAGGAAAAGATCCACGAGGAGAAGAAAACCCAACAAATATGGAAATGTTGAGAGCAATTACTAGGATGCTAGAAGCATAGATATATCCCAATGAAGAGTATCTCCTATTGAAGATGTTAGTGAAGAGAAAGAGGAGGTATTAGGAGTTGTAGAGATAGGAGGAGGAGATGCATAAGAGGATAGATTCCTACAAGTATTGTCAAATCTAGGAAGTAAGCCAAGGATGGATCCATCATGTTATAGTGGAAGTTTGAATCTAGAGGAACTAATTTATTGGATTGTGTATATGAATAACGATTTTGATTTAGAGTCTATTGAGGATAAAAATAAGGTGAAATATGATTGCACAAGATTAAAGGAACATACATCCTTGTGGTGGGATCGATTATAGATTGAAAGATCGAGAAAGATAAAGGAACACATTAAATCATGGGATAAGATGGTCTCAAAGTTGAAGGCCAAACTTTTACCTATGGAATATAACATAAATTTGTTTAAGAAGATACAAAATCTAAAATGGAAGGATTTGAGTGTCATGGAGTACATGAAGGAATTCTACAAATTGTGCATTCATGTTGGACATGCTGAAGATGATGAAGAAGATGGTTGCAAGGTATGTGAATGAGTTCCATATATTACTATCTAGAATGAAATTAGTATGCTCCGGATAAGAATAGTAGAAGAAGCCTACCAGTATGCTCTTGAGGTAGAAGAGAAGTTAACAAGGAAATCATAAGGAAATTTTCGAGGTAGAGGATAAACTTTAAGACATAGAGAACAAACAAATAGTGGAAGAGGACAACCATTAAAGGAAGAAGAAGAAAGCTGGTATCAAAAAAATTATAGCTCAAATACAAGGGGAAGAGGAGAATTTTCAAGAGGAAGAGGTAAAAATTCAAGGGGAAGAGGAGAATATGGAAGATGAAGGAGATTTTCAGGGAAGTGCTTCAATTGTGGAGAGGAAGGTCATAGAGCCCTTGAATGCCCAAAAATACAATAAGAAGGTTGGAAAAAATGTTGGAAGAACTTTTACTATAGAGGTTGAAGAAGAGGAAGAAAAATTGGAACTGGAGCATGGAGAAAATCTCATATTAAAAAAAGTTATTTTGAAACCAGAGAAAGAATAGTAAGATCCTTCACAAAGTTTAAATCTATTCAAAACTATTTACAAATCAAAGGGTAAGTCTTGTACAATAATTATGGATAGTGGTAGCTCAGATAATTTGGTGTCACAAGAAATGGTTGAGAAGCTGAAATTGGAGAAAATAAAGCACCCAAATCCATACAAGGTTACATGGTTGAAAAAGGGACATCAATTTCTGGGAAGTGAGCAGTGCTTATGAGTTTTCACAGTGCTAATTATAGAGATGAAGTAATGTGCGATGTGATGCCCATGGATTCTTTCCATATCCTCTTAGGTAGGTCATGGAAATATGATAAAAAATATATGAATTATAGTGAAGCAAACACTTACACTATAGTTAAGGACAAGAAAAATTATGTGATGAATCCATCAAAGGATAAGCAAAAGGAAGAGGACAACGATACATGGGTATGCATAATATCTAGAAAATAATTCTTGAAAGAAATACAAAAGGAAGAAATATGTGATGCATTTGATCCTATTATAAAGGAAGTAGAGACAATAAAAGAGGATCAAGAAACACCCATGAAGATCAAAGATATGTTGAATAAGGAAGCAAAAAAACCATTCCTTGATAAGTTTGTAATCATTTTAGATGAAATTATGAACCATTTGAAACATGTGAGAGATATTTTACAAAATTTAAAGGAAGAGAATTTAAAAACAAGCACCAAGAGGTACCAAGGGAATGTTAATTTAAAAGGGATAAAGCAAGAATTTGATATTTCACCAATTTTCAATGTGGCTAATTTAAACCATTTTCATGAAGGAGATAATAGTGGAAAGGAAGTTGATGTTTCAGATTTTCAATGCATTAAGCAATGGGAAAATTAGATACTAGAGAAGAAAGAAGAGGAAATTGATGAAGTAATGGATTCTAAGACAATCAAGAAGACACAAGGCAAAGAATATAAGGAATATTTAATCAAATGGAAATGAAAGAATATGGGGGAGACAACATGGGTTGTATATTTAGAGCTTCAAAGGCTTGGAATCTCTAGATGAATGTTCATGAGACCTCACTCATGAAATATTATTTCTTACCCAGGTTGTTTGATGCAGGAGCATCTAGGTGCACAGGCAATCCTGCACACCAATTTTTTTATTTTTTAAAAATTTCCTTTGATTTTTGCTTGTTGGTTGTGTTTTTTAGGCATGAATATATTTCAATTTTATTTTCCTTCTAGTGCCTTGAAATTGGAGTCAATTGGATTGAATTTAAATTTTGTTCAAATTTGGAGATAGGTGTTGGAAATTGACATGTATTGAAATTTAGGAGTTACACAAAACCCCATGCCGAAGTAGGAAGAGGCCATTCTTGGTATGTTGTAACTCGACTTTGCATTTAAAAATTTACATTGAATAGGGTTTGGAAGAATCTAGGCGTTTGGTGAAGGAGGTAGTGGAATGAGATGGTGGAGGAACAAATTGGGAAAATCAATTTAATTTGCTAGGTATAATTGAATGAGGTGATGATGCCAAGACCCAAGAGGGAAGAGAGGATATTAATGCAACAATAATTCCAAGAAAAGAGCTACACCCATCTAAATCAAAGGGGGCAGCAAAATAAAAGTGAAGAAAAGTTCATGGATTTGAAGAAGAATTGTTAGTGAAGCCATCTAGGGATGCCTAGAGATGAAGAAACAAGATTTTATGGTTGTTTTTTATTGTTGTTGTAGTTGATTGGAGGGATCTTGTAGTATATTTAAAAATGTTGAAATTAAAAATCATGCCTGTAGTTAATTTCTAGTTTAATTATTTAGCACTTTGAAGCTGTTGTTGTAAGCTCTTGAAGTTTTGTTTATAAAAAAAAAAATTCTTCATGAACCTTTATTGAAATGGGTGTTGGATAATCATTGAAGAGGAATTCTTATTTGTTTCAATTAGTTTAGGTGTGTGTAGGTTTTAACGATTGAAAATCCCATAGGATTCTCAATTGTTGAGTTGCGTCATTCCTCCATTGTTAAACATCATCATTCCCCACAAGATAATCAAAAACCCACCTCAAATAAATTTTTGTAGGCCCATAAAAGTCCCTAAACAAGATATTATTATTCAAAGGTTAGTCTAGAGCCCAAGAGTTCTCACAAAATCTAATTCTACAACCATTCCCCAATTTCCACTTTAAGCCCAATTGAATAAGGTTTTTGGATTTGAGGACATTGTTCCATATCAGAGAACCATGAGGATACCCAACTTCAATGAGATTCTTGATTAATTGAGTGTTGTTTAAGTATTTGAATCTCATTATTCCACACCAATCCTTAGTATTCAAAAGCAGATCATATCTAACCTTAGACATAAGGGCTTTTTTGGTGAGGTGGATCTTTCTAATGCCTAGACCCCCACAAGCATTAGGGAGACAAACTTTATCCCAAATTATGAGGGTCATTCTTTTCTTTTCTTTCATGCTAGACCATAGAAAATTATTTTGATTTTTTTCAAAATTATCAGTAATAAATCTAGGCATCTTGAACAGAGAGAGGAAATAGATAAGGATACCTTGCAAAGAAGTAATAATAAGTTGAATTTTTCTAGCATGACTCAAGAGCTTACCATTCCATCCTGCTAGTTTTTTTAAATTCCTTTCTAAAACCGTGTTCCAAAAGGAAGAAGTGACTTCTTCTACATTAAGAAAGAGTCCAAGATAAACACCAAGATGAGTAGCATAAGAACAAACTAGAATAGTAGCACTTTCCTCCATAACTCCAAGTTTGTGTTAAAAAATAAATCTTTTTTTTCATAGTTGATGCATTAGCTAGAAATAGAAGCATAATTGTGTAAACACATCTTTAATTTCCTTGCTTCCACCATATAAGATTTGTTGGAAAATGAGTGCCTCAACTTGCTAGATTGAACCCCTGAATAAAGACTTGGCAAATTCAACTTCAGTTCAGGACCTTTACCGCTTATCGTTGGGTGCATTCTTTGGAGGTGTGATTGCGCGGTTTACCACCTTACCGTGAACCTCTTCATTTTGTCTGATGGTTGGGTGGTGTTACTACCATACCACGAAGTCTCTCTCCTTCTTGGGCGGTGGCGCGGTGAAGGGCGACGGTCAGGAAAACATGCAACTACCTCCTTATTGTGGGGGTTGTTCGGTCACGATGGCACGGTAAACCGTGGCGATCAATATAGGTGGTTACTTCCTTACCATGGAGGCCTTTGGGACAAGGTACAACTGCATGATGAGCTTGGTAGTCGATGTGGATGCTTACCTCCATACCGCAGAGGTCTTTCGGCAATGGCATGGTAGCACGGTGTCACCGCCATACCGCGGGGGCCTTCTGGCTCTGGCATAGTGGTGCAGTGTGAGTACCACCATACGGTGACAGTTTCGTGGTTGTCTGGCGGTTGTGCGGTGGCTTACTTCCATACTGCGAGAGTATCTCAGAGGTGTGATAGCGCAAGTCAATGTGTTTGGCGGCTGTGTGGTGATACTGCCATGCCGCAGGAAGCTCTTGTTTGCCTGGTGGTAGTGTGGTGGTACTGCCTTACCGCGGGTATCTACATGCTTGGACATGGTAGTGCGGTGTATACCGCCTTACTATGGGCATCTGCTAGATGGCTAGCGGTGGCATGGTAGGACCATAGGTTTATGTTGACTATTTGGGAGATAGTCAGAGTGGCAGACGAATGATGTGCCAACATGTGGCACGATGTCATTTGTTGATTTTGCATCGCTGTTGTAAATCAACAATTATTGGCCAAAAGATTTATTTTTGATTAGCAATTATTTGCATTAAATGTATATTCTGACTCGGGAAAAATATGGTAACTATTAAAATGTTGGGAAGCTCGATGTGTGCTACAGGGCAGTGCAATCAGAGGTGAAGGAAGCTTGTTAGTGGGGTAATTAAATACCCTGATGGTTGTTGGTTGGAAACAAGGTGAGTAATTACATGTGTGTGTGTTCGAGTGGTATGCATATATCATTGTAACCTTGAACACTGAGACACACAAAACATACAAATATGTGAACTTGTGGTGGCCGTGAGGCTGGGTTGGCTGAGAGAGTTGATTGGTGAGATGAGATGAATCTACACTGTGTGTTGTGTGAGGGTGTTGTAACAGTGTGAGGATTCTGAACTGTTGTTGCTTGTATTATCCAGATGAACAAGATGCAACTCCTGTAAAGGCTATGAGCTTGAGATTGTATTGTAATTCTAATTGTTGCTAAATAATACAATAGCTTGATCTTTTGGAGTGTGGGGTTTTTTACCCAAAAGGGTTTTCCCCACGTAAATCTGTGTGTACATATGTTTGTCTTTCATGCTTATTGAATCTATACATGGTTTTGAATCTGGCTTAGTTTGCATGTGCTTTTCTCAGAAGGGTTAATGGGGGGACAACAATTGTGCCTATTTATGCTTTATGGCATAGTAGTTGGTGTCTTTGAGGTGATTTGAATAAATTAAAGTCACTAAAGGCTTACTGTTCTTAGATGTTTCATTCTAAGATGACCCGGTCTTTCCCCAACAAGTGGTATCAGAGCCAATAAAGGGAGGTCAAGGTCTTTCCTGATACAAAAAATGTGGTATCAATGCCTTCTTCTGGATGTTGGTTCTGGGCATTTCTCCTGTGAAGATTTCTTAGTCTGTCAGGTTTGAGGAAATCTGGAGGAACTGGCTGATGTTTGATCCTTTGATGAGTAAAAGTATTTCTCTCTTGAGACAACATGCAATGTGAAAGAAATTGAAGGTGGAGAATTTAGAGTTGATCATATTGTGATGATGTGGTCTAAGGCTCTTGGTTGGCAGTGAATGATCCTGATGCAAGGGGTGTGATTTTATGCTTATGGTTGTGTTGCAACAAAGTTTGCTTCATACTGTGTGTCTATGTGAGGCGCTCCTTGATGGTATGGAGATGCTTGGTCTGTTATTCAACCATGGAGTATTATGCTTTTGCTGGGTTTTCTAACTTGGCATTGAAGGTATTGTTCTGTGTCACCCTAATTGCATGAAGGCTACGGAGTTGATCTTGGGTGGTCTGAAAACTTCTGAATAGCCTGGATCTCTCATATGCATGTGCATGCGTGTGGTTTTGGAATTGGTTTGAAATGGGCCTGGAGTTCCTATATTACCTATACCTTGTACTAGCATGTTTCAGATTCATGTTCTTTGGTTATGAAGGTTTTCTATAGATTTTCCTATAAAGTCTATGATGCATATTCATGTTTTTTCATTGTTCTAGTTAACCATGATGGTTGTGTGCAAACTCTTGGGTCGTCCACATGTGCAGAAGATATGGATGTGCATAGGTTTTTTTATAAACACAATGGTTTTGCAGGTTTTGCACGATCAAGAAAAACTTGTGGTTATGTGAAGCTATTTTCTAGACCCTGGCCTTTAGGGTGTGACTAGATGAGATAGTTGCAGTTCGACATGGTTTTGAGGAGGTGTGATGTCTTCTTTGCATGGGAGTGTTGGTATGTGATTTTTCACTCAAAATTCTTGTGGTGTTGCTTGTTGGTTTCCTAGACTATGGTGCTCAAGTTGTGGACATGATTGGTGAATCAAATCTAAGCTTGATTTGGTGTTTGAGTCAAGTTGTCTACGTGGTTGTTCTCTTTGAGATCTCAAATTTGTAGTTTCCAGTGTGATGATAGATTTGCGGGATTCATTGAGTGGATCTATGAGTTGTGCAATGTTGTGGGTTGTCTTTACCTACATGTTTTTTGTGGGAAAACTCCGAAGTGGACTGCCAATATCCACAAGGTTGCTTCAGTGGTGGTGCAGATCTGTTAGCTGGCCTTGTCTGTGGTCACTTGTGCATTGGCGTGGTTGCTTTTGGATGAGAGGATGGATGGTGTTGAGTCCCTAAATAGTCAGTTATGGGGACTTGTAGTGTGTGTATCATGATGTCATGGAGATCTTGATACACATTATAGTGTAAGCTTTTGATAGTGATAGTGTGGTATGCATGGTTTTAAGATCTTGGTGTTGTTTGGGATTGTTGTCAAATGGACATGTTGTCGATTGTACCTAGAGTTTTTTAGATCAGAAGATTTTATGGTCATGATGCTTGGAAAGCTTGGATTCCATAGTTCAATGGGAGCTTTAGCAGTGATTGTGAATTCATCACTTGGTGGTAAATGGTCTTCTTTAGTGTTCTAGTTGTTACTAGGAGGGATTCTTAGATCCTGTTGCTGCAGAAGAATTATTTCACATTTGTAGGAGCACTATTTGAGGATGTACAACATCTTGGAACCATGGAGGACATATGAAGTCTTTTCTTGAGGTATTGGTGGTGCTTGACAGGTGATGTTGGTTTAGAGTTTGTTTTCTTGATGTCATGTATACTCTTGCTTGAGCATTAGAGTTTTGGCATGTTGCGTTGCTCTTGAGACCATAGTTTGTTCACCTGAAGCATGGTATCTCCTAAGGGGGATGTGTAGATCATGATGTCATGATAAGTTCTTGTTTCAGATGTTTGGAGCTTTGACAGTGGTCTGGTAATTCTTTGTGTTTTGAGTACATTGGTCATATGCTTGAGAAATTCTTGATAGTGTAGTAGTGTAGATTGGATTTTAGCATGAGATGATCAGTTGTTGGTGCTCATGGATACAGGGAGAATGAGGTGAGGTTGTGATTCTCATAAAATGAGAAAGGTGTTGTTTTCAGCTGAAAGTTCGAGTAGCCTGCACCTTAGTTGAATACGAGTTCAACAAAGACCAGTGAGGAGATTTCTCTTGGATTAGTCATGGTGGCTTGTATATCTTGGAAGAGCATATTCTTTTCTTATCCTTGGTCTTCTCGATAGTGAAGTTTATTTGAGAGGTATTTTCCCATTATATCTTTTAGATGTGTGATGTGTTTTATCTTTCATAGATATGGATCTTGAATTTCTGCTTTAAGGTTCTAGAGGATTCATAATGGAAGGTGGACATCATAGTTTATCTCCTTGTGCTTTTGACAACTGGTAGGAGATAGTTATATGGGCTATTTTGATCTTCTTTGAGAGGTTTACGTCCATGTTGATTACATGGTATATGTTATGTTTGATTTGAGTGATTGAACGGTTGGATCTTTTAATGGATTTTCTTCTGATATGTGAAGGAGATCATACTTGACACAACTGACATTTAGAGGTGTGTGTAGGAGGGCATGCTACAAGAGTTTGGTTTGCAAGTTTTGCATATCATTGTGGATGTTCCTCAGTACTACATGGTTATGATTTTCTATGTGTTGTGATTGGTAGACTTGTTATGTCATTGATCTTTCAGATTTGGCATTACCCATGCAATGGGAGTACCTATATGTGTTTGGTCTTCTTTGAATGGTTGGAACTTAGTGCTTCTATCTGTGGTTGATGGGTTGGTTGTGATGCTAACATGATTTTACTAATGTGGATACCTTGAAGGTATGTGTGATTGGATGAATTAACACTTGTTGTGTATGCTAAATTTAGTCGCATGGGTTGATTAGTTAGATGGGATCAATTAGTTTTCTAGTTGATGTTCTAACTGATGTTCAGTCTTGTTTCTGGAGAAATTCTTCATGATTGTGTTTGTGATTGAGAACTTTGAAGCTATTACAGTTTTGCTTCTGTATGGCTAGTGAACACGATGGAGTGGTGGTAATGTGATGCCTTTGCCATCTGTAGGATCTGATGCTTGTGTTCTTGAGACTGGTGCATATACGCCTTAGCTTGTTCCTTTTCCTATGGTGGATGGTTGGAGCTCTTGCCTCAGTTGGTGGACATATTGGATTTCGTTGCAGGTGTCTTGGTTGGAGCACAAAAGCATTGTGCTAGATTCTTGAGTTTGAGTCTGGAGGAAGCCGGTAAGTCTTCATCAAGTGGGAGATTGTTGGAAAATGAGTGCCTCAAATTGCTAGCTTGAACCTTTGAATAAAAAATTGGCGAATTCAACTTCAGTTCAAGAACTTTACCTCTTTATTGTTGGGTGCATTCTTTGGAGGTGCGGTTACACGGTTTACCGCCTTACCGCGAGCCTCTTCGTTCTATCCAGAAGTTGGGTGATGTTACTGCCATACCGCAGAGTCTCTCTCCTTCCTGGGCGGTGGTGCAGTGAAGGGTGCCGATTAGGCAGACAAGCGGCTAGCTCCTTACTGTGGGGGTCATTCGGTCAAGGCACGGTGGCATGGTAAACTGTGGTGACCAACGTAGGTGGTTACCTCCTTACCGCAGAGGCATTTGGGACAAGGCGCGGCTGCACAATGAGCTTGGTGGTCGACGTGGAAATTTACCTCCATACTACAGAGGTCTTTCGACAATGGTGCGGTAGTGCAGTGTCACCACCATACTGTGGGGGCCTTTTGGATCTAGCACGGTGGTGCAATGTGAGTACCACCATACCACGAGGATTTTGTGGTTGTCTGGCAGTTGCACAATGGCTTACTGCCATACCACGTGAGTATGCTCCCAAAGGTGCGTTAGCGTGGGGCAATGTGTTTGGTGGTTGTGTGGAGATACTGCCATGCCACATGAAGCTCTTGGTTTCCTAGCGATAGTGCAGTGGTACCACCTTACTGCGGGTATCTACATGCTTGGACGCGGTAGTGTGGTGCATATCACCTTACTGCAGACATCTACTAGATGGCTAGCAGTGGTGCAGTAAAAGAACCATAGGGTTTTGTTGACTGTTTGGGTGATAGTCAGAGTGGTGGATGAATGATGTGCCAACATGTGGCACGATGTCATTTGTTGATTTTACATCATTGTTGTAAATCAATAATTATTGGCTGAAAGCTTTATTTCTGATTAGCGATTATTTGAATTAAATGTATATTTCGACTCAGGATAGATATGGTAACCATTTTAATGTTGGACGACTCGATGCATGTTGCAGGGTGATGCAATCAGAGGTGAAGGAAGATTTTCAGTGGGGTAATCAAATACCCTGATGGTTGTTGGTTGGAAACAAGGTGAGCAGTTACATGTGTGTGTGTTCGAGCGGTATGCATAGAGCATTGTAACCATGAACACTGAGACATACAAAACATATAAAGATGTGAACCTCTGGTGGCCATGAGGCTGGGCTGGCCAAGAGGGTGGCTAAGAGAGTCAGTTGGTGAGATGAGATGAGTCTACACTGTGTGTTGTGTGAGGGTGTTGTAACAGCGTGAGGATTTTGAACTGTTGTTGCTTGTATTCTCCAGATGAACAAGATGTAACTCCTGTAAAGGCTATGAGCCTGAGATTGTATTGTAACTTTGTTTGTTGCTGAATAATACAATGGATCGATCTTTTGGAATGTGGGATTTTTTACTTGAAAGAGTTTTCCCCACGTAAATCTATTTGTTCATGTGTTTATCTTCCATACTTATTGAATTTGTACATGGTCTTCAATCTGGCTTAGTTTGCATGTTCTTTTCTCAGAAGGGTTAATGGGGGAAAACAACCATGCCTGTTTCCACTTTATGGCATAGTAGTTGGTGTATTTGAGGTGATTTGAAGAAATTAAAGTCCCTAAAGGATTACAATTATTAAATTTTTTGTTCGAAGATGACCCGATCTTTCCCCAACAAGATTTTCCAAATAGAATAGTGTCATCAACAAATTGTTGGGTAGTTGAAGGGTTAAGGGAAGTGACATATTTAATTCCCTTAAGAGCTCTATTATCAAGTAATTTTAAAATATTTCTTCCCACGACTTCAACTATCATTATAAAAATATATGGGGATAGAGGGTCTCCCAATTGTATCCCTCTTTCAACATTGAAAAATCCTCTAGGAACTCCATTGACAAGCACTAAATACTTAACCATAGACACACATTATTTTATAAGGTTGATAATCTTCTCATTAAAGATAATTGTTTTTAGAGCTTGGAATAAGAAATTCTAAGACACCTTATCATTCACTTTAGAGATGTCAAGTTTAAAAACCATACCAGGGAGGTTATTCTTGTACATGGAATGCATTATTCCATGAGTGGAGACAACCACACCAAGGATTTGAATACTTGATGTAAAGTCTTTTGGGCACCCACTGATCATTTTTTCCAATAAAGGTTTTAAAATATTCACAAAGAAATTTAGAAAATATCTTATAAATAGTATTACAATGGTTGATGGGTCTAAATTCAAATATTTCTAAAGGGTATGGATTTTTAGGAACAAGAGAAATAAATGTATTATTGAGTTGTTTCAACAATTTCACAAATATAAATAAATATCTAGTTGTCATCAAATGTCAAACCCTACAATATTTAAAAAATTATTAGAAAAAGGAAGGGGGAAACCCAATTAGGCCAGAAGACTTATAAGCCCCCATGGAGAAAGTAGAAACCCTAACTTCCTTCTCAGAAATAGGCCTCAAAAGAAGAGAATTTTCTTCACAAGATAAAGTTGAAGGGATGTTTTCCAACAACTGATCTTCAATCTCAGTAGAGGGGTTAGTGATCTCTTCAATCATAGAAAATTGAAATTACTTAGAAGCAAATTGTCCTACCTATTCATCAAAGGTTCACACAAATCCATTTTCTCTAACAAGTCTGGAAATAGTATTCATATTCCTATGTTTCAAAGTAGACAAGTGGAAAAAACAGAGTTTGTCCTCCTCTTTCAGCTATTAGATTCTAGATTTCTTCTTCCAGAAGATCTATTTTCCGCCTCTTTCAACCATTAAATTCTATATTTCTTCGTCTAGAAGATCTCTTTTTTTAAGTATCGGTCTAGTATTAACATAAAGAATTCTCGAATTGGAAATTTTACTTAGCTATATCTCCATTGTCCATTCTTGTACGAATGTCCTTTATTTTTATAGTTAGAGCTTTATTGTATTCTAGAACATCCCTAAAGATCAACTTATTCCACTCTTTAACTTTATTTTTAATGGTTGTAAGTTTTTTATTTTCCCTATACATAGCAAAACCTTGGATAAGGATACTCCACCACTTAGAGATACAATACCAAAAATTAGAATGAGTAGTCCACATTATCTCATATCTAAATGGGAAAAGACCAGTAGGAATTCTATCGAGCTCTAGTCCAACAACAATAGTTTGTGGTTTGAAATAGTTATAGGTAAAGCAAATAGGTTTGAGATTATGATGACGTCTCAATTAGAGGAAAATAGGAATTGGTCAAGCTTCAATTGGATGAGGTGGTCCCTTATTCTCCTATTAGTCCATGTGAATAGTTGATCATGAAGGCCAATGTCCATGAGCCCAATTGAATTAAGTAGGTTAGCCAAATTAGCCATGTTATCCATGCAGTCAATTGAGCTCCCAAGCTTATCTAAAGGAAAAAGGGATGAAATGAAATTCCCTACCATCATCCACCATGCCTCCCAATTATCTAGGATTTGAGTAGCCACATCATCCCACATAATTTTTCTAGTATTCCTCACATTAGGGACATATATATTTATTAAATTCCATGATAAAACTGTGGAAGTGAATCTAGCTCCAAAACTATTTTTAGATTGATTGAAGATTATACAAAAACATTAATAGGGTTCCACATACTGATAACACCCCTCAAAACCCCAAAAACCTCACAAATAAAGTATTCAACAATGGGCCACAAATATTTAGCAATAGCTTAAAAATTATTATTATTCATTTTAACCTCTTGAAGTAAAAGGATATCTATCTTATTCTATAAAACACATTTTTTTAGGGAGAATTTTTTCTAAGGGATACTAATTCCTTAGACATTCTGGGATAGAATCTTCATTTATAGTTCTTTCTAGAGGACATCTCCAACATTCTTTACTTGTCAATAGCAATTTATTTTGCTAGATATCTTTGTCTTGTCTATCGTTGGGAAGGCCTATCAACCGTAGTCTTGACGCCAAAATATACTTTTTAGTTTTTGCCTTTCCTTTTAGGGGTTGACCATCCTTTGTGGTAAGAGGATCATTGACTATCACTTTGCTTATTTAAATATTCTTCCAGAGAGAGGGAAAGGCTATCTTTCATAGGAGTATTGGTTAGCTTTATTTTTATTCTTGTTACACATTACAAGACTTCATTAGGCTGAGGGGAAACCATCTTCAAGATATGAAAGCCATGGTATTATTTGGTTATCTCCCCCTCTTCTTTTTATTCTATTATAGCAGTGCAAGGGACTTAATCCTTAAATCATTTGGTTGCAATCCAGTCAGCTATTTGAATCCTTTGAGAGATTTTCCTTTCTAATATGAGACAAAGCTTTAAAAGTATTCATATTTGGTAGACCAATCTTTACTCCTTTAGTGTTCTCATGTTTCAAAGGGGAGTTGAGGATATTTAGGATGTCATATTTGAAAGGATAACCCTTTAACCCATCGGTTATTATATCTGAAGGCTCTTTAAGTTTATATATTTTTCAAAGGAGCTTTACAATCAATGATAAAGTGTCCCATTTTTTAGTATTTTTGATAGAAAATCATAATATATTAATATAAAATTGGTTGGGTCCACTTTCCAAACTTAGAATCAAGAATGATTAAATTTAGAAGAGTCTTATGAATACCGATATTCACATAGAAACAAGAAAACACTAACTTGGGCTTATTTTTTATAATGTTGTTCATTAAAATGAAGTGTCCAATGAGTTTCTAATACATTGAAACACCACTTCATCCCAAAAATTGAGAGGGAGCCCAAACAACCTGACCCAAATAGAGGTTATTTTATTTATATCTACAATAAGGTCAAATCTTTATTTCCATCTACATAAATAAATTGTGTTTATCGTATATCTAAAGGGCCCATGGTGATAATTGATAGAAGATCATCCTTGGAGATATATAAAGGACATGCCTATCTTCGCATAATAAGGAATAGGGTAGTGAGTAGGACTCATGGTTATCAAGAAGAAGTCAAGGATATGAATCTTGCGATGGAGGTCCATATGTCATATGCTGGTGGCATTGAGCATTGCAATTTTAGAAAGGTGTGGAAGTAGTGGTTGTGGAGATTGGAGTAAAACTCATAATGTAGGGCACGAATCTGAAGATCCCTTTGACAAGTCTTAAAGGAAGTAGAAAAATATGACGAGTCAAATGGTCCAACATCAAGGGTGTCCCCTATTTTGGAGTGGGGTAGGATATAAGGGGAGTTGAGCTTTTAGAAAGGGCACTTCAAGTGAAAAAGTGGACTTGTAGGGAAGACCCAAAAAGAGTGTCAAGGCACTCCAAAAGTGGACCAGGGTATCCCAAATCATAGTGTCAGGGTGTTCCAAGGGTTGGAACTAGGTGCTCTAGTAGATGTAAAAGGTTGGACCCAAAAGTGGAAGTGGGTGTTCTAAGTTGGTACACAAGGTGTTCCAAGAGGAGTATTAGGTGCTCCAAAATAGGGCTAGGTTGCTCCAAAAGTGGAGAATTTGGTTTCTGTTGTAAATTCAAGGTGAAACTTACAACAATATGAACTTAGATATACAATTGCAAATCTGAAATAATATAATCAAGATTACCAATATAATGATATGTGATTAGTAATTGCAAACATGAAAGAAAATCAACAATACCACGCGTTGAAAATTACAAGTGACACAAAATAAATGTGGTGAAACCCTTGTGGGAAAAAAACTCCACACCCAAAGAGATCCAATGCTTGTATTAATCTTCAAAAGAGATAAAACAATACAACACTCACTAATTCTAGCAACATTTCATTACTCTAACAACCTGCAAACAAACTCTTGAAACCACCATCTCAATACTCCAATATATAGAATTTTGTGGGAGAGGAAACCACAAGTGGTATCCTGAAATAAGTAAAATCACCTAGATAAACCCACACCACTCTTAGTGGACAATCCAAAAACACGGTGAAAATTATTAAATGCTCACATGGCCTTCACATGGGCGCTCCTAACCCATAGTCAATCAAAATTGGTCAATACTGAGTGCTCCATAACTCTTTGAAGGCTCTGATAGCTCAAACCAAGAACATGCAAACTTGGGTGCCCAACCCAGAATAACATGCAAGAGCATGCACTTCTAGGTGGACCCACCCAAAAGTTGGATGCCCAAAAGGAATATGCTCCCAAGGTGCTCTATAATCATCACCATAGTGGGTCCACCTTTTCAAATCTAATTATAATTTGTCATAGGAAAAATAATGAATATTTTCCCCCTCATGTCCTCTAGAATACTTTCCAGAGAACGTGGAGACACATAAATCAACTTAGGACAACAATTTTAAAGCCACCTATCCTAACATTCTCCCACTTGGCATTATACATTGCAATTACATCCATGTGATACAAATAAAATATAATCAAGTACAATGATAAAGGCCCATGGCCTTCCTGCACCAAGAGAACTTATTTGTGGTCGCTTGCTTAGTGAGAGAATCTACAACATTATCCAATGTGTCAACCTTCTCAATCAAGACCTTACCATTCTCAACCATCTTTGATACAAAGTGATATTGAACATCAACATGCTTAGTATGGGCATGATACATAAGATTTTTGAGTTAACATATGGAAATTTGATTGTCACATCCAATCCTCACTGTCCTACAATCAAAACCAATACCATTACCAAGTCTTTGTAATGAAATTGCCTCCTTGGAGGCATGTGTAGCAATTATATACTTTTCTTCAATGGTGGAAAATGCAACCTTAGGTTGTCTTTTAGTCATCCAACTCACTGCACCTCCAAACAAAGTAAAAACATTGCCAATATTGGACCTTCAACTATCCAAGTCATCTACCTAAACAATAATCATAAGTACCACACAAATATCTAAACACCCTCTTACAAAAAGTCCAATGCTCTCTACCAAGGCTAGACATAAACCTACTCAAAACTCTTAGGGTCTAGTGCAAACCATTGCATACATCAAACTACCAATGGCACTAGTATAAGGAACTTTGAACATCTCTTAAAATTCATCATCAGAATTAGGACACATGTCTAAACTCAATTTAGTACCAACAAGAAATGGAAAATTTATTGGGTTACAATCATGCATACTAAACCTCTGAAAATTGGTATCAACATACTTACTTTGATTTAACCAAATCTTTTTGTGAACCTAATCCCTACTGATCTCCATTCCAAACATATATTTTGTAGCCCCCAAATCCTTCATATCAAATGTGTTAGAAAGCTATGTCTTAAGCTCCCTAATCATCACCTTGTTGTTACCCATAAACATGTTATCAACATACAAGACAATAATTAGTATTTGATCATCAATAACCTTAATGTAAACATAGTGATCCTCTTCACTTCTAACAAAACGCAACTTTAAAGCAAATGCAAACTTCTAGTACCACATCCTGGGTGATTATTTCAAACCATTTAAAGATCTCTTTAACCTACAAACCAAGTGTTCTTTTCCTTTCACAACAAAACCGTCAAGTTGTCACATATCAATTTCCTCCTCAAGGTGCCCATGCAAGAAAGTAGTTTTAACATCCATTTGCTCTATTTCAAAATCATAAGAAACAACAATAGATAATAGGAATCTAATAGAATTTAACTTAGCAATAGGAGAAAAATTCACCAAAATCAACTCTCTCTAGGAGTAGCCCTTGGCCACCAATCTGGCCTTGTATTGCTCTAGTCGACCATCTGCTCCAAATTTATTTTTAAATATTCACTTGCAACCAATGGGCTTCCTTCCTTTCGTAAAATTGACAAGATCCCAGGTATCACAACTATCTAAAGCCATCACCTCCTCTTGCATGGCCTGAATCCAAGACTCACTTTCTTCTAAGGAGAGAGCCTCCCTATAGGATCTAGGTTCATCGTTGGTACTCAACAAAATACACAATGGAAATTAAATGGGCTATACCTATCAACTGGATTTTGTTGTCTTGTGGAGCTTCTCAAGGTAGGAGTAAGGGGTTCTTGCTGCTCTTCTTCTACATGTTCATCATGCACGTCATTTGAACTCTTTGAACCCTCATCTTCTTCTCCATTGTCAAATCCATATGATTATTTTTCTACATGTGCATCTTCTTGCTTGTCAATCTTTTTCTCGAAGTGCCTATTTTTGTCTTTTCTTTCTCCTTTAGTTCTTCTTCACCTGAGTAAGCTCCAAACTCCTTGAAAATCACATCTCTAAAGAAAACCATTTTATGGTTTAGTGGGTTCCAAACCTTATAACCTTTTACATTCTCACTATAAACAATAAAGATGCATTTATGTGCTTTTGGATCCAATTTAGAACACTTCTCTTGAGGCACATGAACAAAAGCCTCACAACCAAAGACCCTTAAATGGAAAAGGGAGGCTTTCTATGTATCCACACTTCATAAGGAGTTTTATTAACAAGATTTGAACAAGGATATCTATTAACCAAATAACATGTAGTACTTACATCTTCTGCTTAAAATCATCTATCAAGATTAGCACAACTCAACATGCTCTTAGCTCTTTCCATCAAACTCTGGTTCATTCTTTTTGCTACCACATTTTGTTGGGGTGTATATGGAGTAGTATTTTGTCGAACAATACTTGCATGCTTATAAAACTCATCAAATTCCCTGAAACAATATTCACCCCCATTGTCAGATCTCAACAACCTTATCTTATAATTCATTTTCTTCTCAACTAAGGCTTTAAATTCCTTCAACTTAGTGAAAACCTGAGATTTTGCATGCATAAAATAAATCCAGGTGTATCTTGAGACATCATCAATGAAAGTAACATAATAACAAGATTTTCCAAAAGAGTCAACATCCATTGGTCCATACACATCAAAATGAATGACCACTAATAATCTCTTAGCTCTATTCTTCCCATTAGGAAATGATGATCTATTCTGTTTACCAAACACACAATTCTCACAAAAATCATTTTTGTCAATAAAATAATTAGATATACCATCAACCAACAATATGAACTTAGATATGCGGTTGCAAATACAAAATAATCTATTAAAGATTACCAATATTATGATATGTGATTAGCACTTGCAAACATGAAATAAAATCAATAATACCACAAACTGAGAATCACAAGTGACACAAGATATACGTGGAGAAACCTTTGTGGGAAAAAAACTCCACACCCAAAGAGATCCAATGTTTGTATTAATATTTGAAAGAGATACACCAATGCAACACTCCTCTCTAAATTCTGGCAATACTTTGTTACTCTGACAACCTACAAACAAACTCTTGTAACCACCATCTCAATGCTCCAATATATAGAAGTTTATGAGAGAGAAAACCACAAATGGTATCTCGAAACAACAAGTAAAACCACTTGGAAAAACCCATGCCTCGCTTAGTGGACAACCCAAAAACATGGTGAAAATTATTAAATGCTCACATGGGTGCTTAACCCATAGCCAATCAAAATTGGTCAATATTGAGTGCTTCATAACAATCTGACGACTTTGACAGCTCAAACCTAGAACATGCAAACTTGGGCGCCCAACCCAGGATAACATGCAAATAACATGCAAGAGCATGCACTTCTAGGTGGTCCGGACCCAAAAACTGGATACCCAAAAGGAATATGCTCCTGAGATGCTTTGTAACTGTCATTGTAGTGGGTCCACCTCTTTGAATGCAATTACAATTTGTGATAGAAAAATACAACAATATTTTTCCTCTCATGTCATCTAGAACACTTACTAAAGAATGTGGAGACACATAAATCAACTTAGGATAGCAATTATAATGTCACCTATCCTGATAGTTTCAAACTCAGGTCCCAAAAGTGGGGCACAACAAGTATGGAGAAGGCCAATTTGAAACAAGGTCCACATTGAGAGCCAAAAAGAGGGTGATTTGATCTTGGAGCAGAAATTGGACTTGGAGTCCATGGTGCTAGAAAGTGGTACTAACATGCCAAAAAGGAGTGCCAACAAGGTGTTCCAAAAAGCAAGGTCTAGAAATGGGGTTAGATTAGGACAAGTGACATGGTCAATAGGCTGCTCTAGAAGAGTTGGGGCTTGGAGTGCAAAGTTGTGAACTGCGATTGAAGTAGGGATTATAGAGGCGAAGTTTGGAGATCTTAAGAAGGCTTAAGGATTTGAACTCTCCAATACCAAACATTGTAGTGGCCCAAACTAGAAGTTGGGGTAGTGGACCAAATAGGGATGTGTGGTGGTTGACCAACCAATGTATAAATCTACAATTGTCTAGGGAACAACCAATAAAGTATTATACGGGGTAGTGTTGGTTGAAGCAACCAAGTGCTAGGAGTGCATAAAGGTGTTCAAGAGTATTGGTAACCAATGAGGTGGCTGAGGACACCTCCCCCAAGGATGAAGAAGAGTAATCTCGTCATCTAAGCTTGAGAGATTCTAGGTGTTCTACCTGGTTTAAGAGTGAAGAAGAGTAGCTTTGCCTTGTCACTTTGTGGTGAGGTTTACTAGTGGATGCATACACCGAGTCCTCATTTCAATGAAGTGGAGTAGCTAAGCCAATGTGGAGGATGACTCCAAGGGAGTTATCCAAGACTTGCAACTGATGAAGTGGAGTAGTGTGTGATGCAAAACTTGGAATCCACAATAATGGATTGAGTGGAGTGATGTGTTGGGCACACCCCCAAGTTTCTTTGAAGAGTTAGATGTTGCATTGGGGTTAAGGATCCCAAGTCCCTTGGAATTGTGGGGCAAGATGGCATTGAGGACAAGATCACAAGTTGAGTGATCAAAATGGAACCAAGCCATGAGGCAAGTCCAAATAAGTAACTAAGGTGAGTTGAGATGCATGGTTGAAATAAAGGAGATGGTCTATAGGCATGTTGCTCCAAGAGCACTACCGAATTGGAGATGAGTCCAATGACGAAGATTGGATCATGGAAAGGAGAGCTTGGAGCTCAAGTAGGCATGCAAGGAGGAAGGTAAGTCCATGGAGCTTGGATTTGGATGTCTAAATGGAGTTGGATGTAATGCATGGGGTGCATTAGGAACAAGGTCCACCAACGGGGTCATGTCGACATCAACTTGGAGCTAGTCTAAGGAGAGCTTCTAGAGATGGACACAAAGGTAGCTCAAGGAGACTACTCGTCCCATGGAGAAGGAAAGTGGCTTGAGGGATTCAAGGAACTAAGTGGGCCTAAATGGTAGGCCAACATTGAGGAAGTGTCGGGCATGCACTTGGTGTGTGGAAAGTGAGTAAAACAACAAAGGTGGACAAAAGAAGTCTAATCCATTGCTATGTTTGAAAGCTTGGCTTAGCTACTCAAGGAGTATGTTATGGAATGTACCATGGTGGCATACCAAATGGAGGTGAGGACATGGAGTTCCATGAGGAGCTTGTCTAATGGGGGATACAAGGGCAATAGCTTGGTAGGACTAAGAAGAGTTGTGCAAGGGCACAACGTTAGTCTAGTGGAGTGGACAAGGTTGCACAAGGTGCAAGGTGAGTATGCTAGGGGTAGAAAGAGGAGTGCCAAGAGCACCGAAGAAGGATCCACGTGCACTATCGTTCGGTGAGGTGTGTGTGAAGTTAAGTGTTGGGCATTTGAGTGTTGGAAGCATAGTCTAGGAATTAGAAAGGGCTTGTTCAAGTCACAAGTAAAGTTTGTTAGTGTTGCAAAAGCGTGTTTGGGCATCACATCAATCTAGACCCATGGCAATATATAAGGAACAATAATTGTTCAAACACGATTCCAAAAGGCATGTGCAATAATTCTCCCATGATGCACGAGTAGTAGGGGTTGACATCATGTGGAGTAATACATATCTAAATCAAAGTGAATCACTACCAAGGGGGTAATTTAAAGGAGGATTATTTTGTGGATCGATTGACACATGAATAGTCAATGACTAAAATGCCCTTTAATCAATAAGTTAGTATTTAAACATATGAATGAATTTATTCGATTATTTACACTTGACGAGACAAAATTTGTTGTTATTGCTATAAATAATAAATACTAAAAAAAAATGGTCATAAATTAAGATGTAAAAATTGCACCACCTAGGTTTATTAAAGTTATGAAAATCTATTAAAAAATGCCTCAAATCGCACTTGATTTTCTAAAAGTGTAAAAGAGTATGATAAGGCTAATTCAAAGAGACTTTACAAAATGGAAATTTCTCCAAGGCAACCTTACTCTTAATCTCAAGAAATAATTATCCACTTCATAGTGACTATATTGACAATAAAAATGAGTATTAATCAACTACAAAAATTCTAAGAATGCAAACTTCAAAAATTCCCCCAAGAAAAAAGACTTGTGTTCTTATCTCTAAAACCTAAAATTAATTTAATAAAAAAAAAGTACATACTAGTTAAGTGTGTTATTAATGATAAAATGCACTAGTTAAAACATATACATAACTCTATGGATGACAATTCTCTTGAAAACCATTACCATGCATATAGTTTGAACCACGAGAAATAATATTAATATATTTAAATAAAGATATTAATGGTCAATCAATTTTATTCATTCTTCGCACTCGAAAGTCTTATATGAGGATTAACGTGAAAGTGAGTGGTATTATATAAAAAAATGTTTTTAGTTGCCACCATCTTTCTATCAAAATGTTATGATCAGTCAAGTCAACTTCCTATACAGACTACTGGCTGAAGAAACAATACGACTTATAAAATAAAAAGACCCACCTCTTTTATCTATTACGATCATAAGGTTTTCACACTACATGAAATTATGAGTAAATTACTTGGAGGTGGTGGATTGTTAAAGAGATTCTCGCATCCTCATTCTAGAACACTTGAAAAATAAAAAGAGATCACAAAGCATGAATTAAGACGTTGATACAAAAATCTTCAAAACATTTTTGTTTCTAAAAGCCATGTCATTTATCATCTATCAAATCTCAAAATTAGTCGACAAAATTTCAAATGACAATTCAAATATTCAATTGAAAATTCATTGCAAGGGATACATTACCATCTCTCATGCAATATGTATTGTGAAATTGTCTCAAATCTTCTCCCGTCAAGTAGATATGAAACAATCTACTATCTTAATGTGCACTATATAGAAAAGATAAGAGGGATACCATGCATTTAGAAAACTTAGCTTCCAATTGTCATTTCCATGATGAACAAATAAGCACAATAATTCTCCTCTAACCAATCAATTAAGTTCAATGGAAGCATAGAAAAGAAAGATAAAGAAAATAAATGAAACAAAAATCATGGACTAGAGAATTGGATTTTCATCCACAACATCAAATGTTTTTAGTTATTGGTCAAACATAACTACTTATAATTTGATTGGATTAAAATCTCATCAATTAATTGGTATTCAATTATCATCGATGCTCAACACCCAATAAATATTTCAAGGATGTAACCATGTACAATTCTACATAAGATGGGTCTGAATAGCATAGCAAGAGTTATAAGTGTTGATTTAAGATAACTTCGGTCAGATATAAATGATGATTGCATTCATGCATCATCATCATTTATATTTAACCAAACTGTTCTTAAAATATAAAACCATCAAATAAGTTATTCGAATTTCAAATGATGATGATCGAAATTTGCAAATGGATAAAATCGGAATTCATATTAGATGATTGTTGTTTGTTAAATACACGCATCTTAGTCTATGGATAACACCGAATGGTTTCGGTTGTTATGGGAACCTGCACGCCCAAGGGAAACGTCCCAAGAGCATACGTGTCTCCACCTTGTGGAGACACGTCCTCTCATGAGACGCGTTTCTCCCTCATATAAATCGGACTTCATTCCCTTATTTGCAAGACATCGAAATTGATAAATGTTATGCAATCAACACATTTAATATAATAGAAATAAATCTGACTTAGAATTCTTGAACAAAATTTCAAACTTAGAATTTCCATAGGTCTTTTAGGCTCCAAGTTTGATAAGATTTGATTAACATTTACATGGTATCAGAGCCAAGTTGAGTGAATCCAAATCAAATCTAGATATCATATTACTCAGGAAAATTCATATTTTTTAAAATCAAATTCACATCACATTCTTCATAATGTCAAGTGTGATTAGATTTGAAGATCATCTTGCAAGAGCAAACAACTTTACATCATGGAAATTTAGAATCATGATGATTCTTAAAGAGAATAAGCTAGACTCATTTGTGAGAGAAAACAAGAGGGAACCACAGGATGATCCAGAGAAAACTCAATGGATTGAGAACAATGAAAAAGCCATGAAAATCTTAGTAGATGCAGTTAGCGACCATATAGTACCCATTCTAGCAAAACATGAAATTGCATATCTAATGTTCAAATCTCTTGAGAGCACCTATGAGATAAACTACACCAATAAGACTCTTGCATTAAAGAGGCAAATCAACAATGTCCAAATAAACAAAGGAGAAACTATTAATGCATACTTCATGAGGATCATTGAACTAAGGGATCAATTATCTACAATAGGATATCAAATTGATAGCAAAGAGTTAACTCTAATTGCTCTAGGAGGCCTACCAAACTCATGGGAGTCATTTGTTCAAAGAATAAGTGCGAGATCTAAACTCCCCAAGTTTGATAGGCTAAGAACAAACTGCCTACAAGAGGAAACAAGACTCAACAAAAGAAAACAAACAAAAATCCATAGATGAAGACATTCATGTGCTCAACACAACATCTAATAAAAAGGTTAAGAAAAACTCTTATGGGAAAGGATCATTTAAGAGAAAGAGAAATTCTTATGGAAAAGGATCATCCAAGAAGAGGAAAGACATCTCTCAAGTATAATGTTTTAGATGTGATCAATATGGGCACTATGCAATGAAGTGCCCTGACAGATCAAAACAACAAGCATCCTTTGCTAAAGTAGGAAAGTCAAATTCAGACCATGAATCTAAGAAATTTGTATTCTATTCAACCCTATCAAGTCAAGTATCTAACAATATCGACAACTGGGTAATTGATAGTGGTTCTTCAAGGCACATAACAGGGTTCAGAGAACACTTGTACACTATGACTGAAGAGACTGAGGAAGAAGTAACCATTGGGGATGATTCTACACACCCTGTAAAGGGGGTTGGAACTTTCTCTATCAAATTGAAATCTGGTCTCTCCCTTCAACTCACTGGAGTTTTATTTGTACTTGGAATAAAGAGAAATCTAACATCCATCTCTGCTCTTGAAGACAATGGATATAAGGTTACCTTCATGGATGGGAAAGTTCTGGCATGGCCTAAAAACTCAACTATAAAGAAAGCTCAAACCATAGGTATAAGACAAGGTTATCTCTATAAACTATGCACTGAAGTCAAGCAAGCCCTTACCCTTGATACCTCTGATTCAAATGAAATTTGGCATAGAAGATTAGGACACCTTCACTTCTGTGCCCTCTCCTCTGTGGAAAAACTTGTAGTAGGATTACCTAAGTTAAAACCAACTCATTAAGGAACTTGTAAAGGTTGTGCTATAGGAAAGAATCCAAAGGGATCATTTCACAATAGCCTGAGTAAAACCCAAAGTATGTTAGAACTGGTTTACTCTGATTTATGTGGAACCATGTCTGTACCCTCCAAGGCAAGCTTCCTATACTATGTCATATTTATAGATGACTTCTCTAGGAAGACTTGGATTTATTTTCCTAAGTGTAAAGAGTCGATAGAAATCCTTAAAAAGTTTAAGGAGTTCAAAGTTCTTATTGAAAACTTCTCTGGGAAGAAAATTAAAATCCTAAGGACAAACAATGGAAAATAATACACCTCTAAACTCTTTAAGGAATTATGCATGAATGCTAGGATTAAGAGGGAGTCTACAGTAGCTTACAACCCTAAACAAAATGGTGTTGCCGAAAGGAAAATTAGAACCATTGTAGAAGTTGCAAAAACAATGTTGCTTGACCAAAACATAGAAAGCTCCTTCTAGGCAGAAGCCTCTAGAACTCCTGTCTACATTCAAAACAGATGTCCACACTCTCATCTAGATAACAAAACTCTTGAACAAGCTTTTACCGGCATAAAACCTGATATTAGTCATTTTAGGATTTTTGGTCGCCCTCTCTATATTCATGTGCCCAAAGAGAAGAGATTCTAACTAGAACCTTCCGAAAAGAAAGGGGTACTTGTGGAATATAGTGAAACCTCCAAGGCCTACATGATATTCATACCCGGGAAAAAACAAATTGAATTGAGTAGAGATGTCATCTTTGAAGAAGACATTGCATTCAAAAGGCCAAGAAGTTCTAGTGAGATAGAAACTTATTCCCCTAGAGTATTAGAAGTGGAACTTGCTCTTCAGATTCAGAGGGAGTATCCCGAGGAAATGCCAAATAAACTTCAATCTACTTCAAATTTGAATCCAAATGACAATGGTAAAAAAAAGCCACTTTGGGCTAGAAAGATCAAAAAAGCCGAGAATCATGCAACACCCAAAGGAACGTTTAGGGAAAGTAAAAGACCCAAACGATTCTCAAGCTATGTTGCTCTAATGAATAACATCATAAATTTAGAACCTAACAATGTTACAAAAGCCTTCAAACATAAAGTATGGAAGGACGCAATGACGAAAGCATATTAATCCATTCTAAAGAATGATGTATGGGATATAATGCCTAGACCAAAAGAGAAATATGTTGTCTCTTCTAAATGTCTCTTCAAAATCAAACATGTTGATGGCAACATAGAAAAACATAAGGCACATTTTGTGGCAAGAGGTTTTTCACATAAGGAAAGCATTGATTATAAAGAAACTTTTGCACCTGGTGCCCGTTACACATCTGTGAGAGCAGTAATAGCCATTGCAATAGCTAAAAGCTGGAAGATCCACCAAATGGATGTGAAAATTGCCTTCCTAAATGGAACCATTGAAGAGGAAGTCTATCTAGAACAACTTGAAGGTTTTGTGATACATAAACCTGACTCACATGTATGCAAACTAAATAAAGAACTTTATGGACTTAAACAGGCTCCCAGGGCCTAGTATGAAAGAATTGATAGCTACCTCTTGGGACTAGGATTTTCCACAAATGATGCAAACCCAAATCTTTACTTTAAGGTAATCAAATGTGATATGTTAATAATTATTTTATATGATGATGACCTGCTGATAACAGGAGAAGATCACCTCACTGCTCAAAGAAAAAAGGATCTAACTTCAGAGTTTGACATGAAAGACTTTAGCATCTTACACTACTTCCTAGGTTTAGAAGTATGGCAGAAATCAAATGGCATCATACTAAACCAAGGGAAGTATACTCTTGATATTTTGAAGAGATTTGGAATGTTAGATTGTAGACCCATGTCTACACCTATGGAAACCAACCTTCACAAACTAAAAGAAGCAGCAACAAAATCTAAGTGTGCAGATTCCTCTCTATATAGACAAATGATTGGATCTTTGATGTACCTGGTTAACACCAGACCTGATATTTGCTATGCAGTGAATGCTCTAAGCCGGTTCATGTGCGAGTCAAAAGAAATTCACCTTATGGTTGTGAAACATATATTGAGATATTTTCAAGGCATTATTGGATATGGCCTTTAAAAAAATAATCAATTAGATCTACATGGATACTCTGATTCGGATTGGGCTAGAAGTGTAACCGATCGAAAAAGCACATCAAAATGTTGCTTCAATTTGGGATCAACTATGATCTCTTGGATCTGCAGAAAACAATCTTCAGTAGCTCAAAGCTCGACAAAAATTGAATACATTGCAACCTCTATGGGGGCAAGAAAAACAATATGGCTCCGAAAATTGCTTGTGGGACTCTTTGGTGAGCCCTTGAATCCTACTATCATTCATTGTGATGATTAAAGTTGCATCAAACTCTTTGTAAATCTAGTATTCCATGATACATCTAAGCACATTGAGATCCCCTACCATTATGTAAGATACATGGTAGAAAGGAATGTGATCCAATTGGAGTATATTAGTACAAATGATCAAACAACAGACATTCTCACCAAACCTCTCCAAAATCAAGGTAAAACACTTCAGGAAGAAGCTTGGCATGGTTGAAATGTAATTTGATATTATGTTTGAAATTCAAAATTGTTTAGAAGTTGTACTAATATATTTAAAGATGTTTGATGTGTAAACTCTTTCGTCATGTGTGTGACTCCATGACCTTATGGGCTCACTCCACTTGTGTACATTATTGAAAAGTAACGATCTTTTTAATAATGAACACTTGTATGTGACATTGTAAAGTGACGACTTTACAATGATGAGTTGAACTATCATGATAGATATCATGTGACTTGATATTTGTGGACATATCATGATAGTATCTCTTGTACACTTTGATGGATATCATGGGACTTGATGTCATTTGAAGATCATTGTGATCCTTAAGAGATAATCATGGTGGATAATTATATATCTGTGGATATGCCATGAATTATTATGGTAGACATCATGTGACTTGATATCAGTGCACATACCATAATGAAGATGTGATTATGAAGAATGTCATGTGACTTGACAATATTGAGAAAACATATCATATCTTCGATATCACGTGTGAAGGTGGTATCTCCACTTATTTGATTTGGAATATCTTCCCTAGCTAAGAGGGAGTGTTGATTTAAGATAGCTTCGATCAGATATAAATGATGATTGCATTCATGCATCATCATCATTTATATTTAACCAAACTGTTCTTAAAATATAAAACCATCAAATAAGTTATTCGTATTTCAGATGATGATGATCAAAATTTGCAAATGGATAAAATCAGAATTCATATTAGATGATTGTTGTTTGTTAAATACACGCATCTTAGTCTATGGATAACACCGAATGGTTTCGGTTGTTATGGGAACCCACACGCCCAAGGGACACATCCCATGAGCGGACGTGTCTCCACCTTGTGGAGACACATCCTCTCATGAGACATCTCTCCTTGAGGCGTGTCTCCCTCATATAAACGAGTCTTCATTCCCTTATTTGCAAGACATCAAAATTGATAAATGTTCTACAATCAACACATTTAATATAATAGAAATAAATCTGACTTAGTATTCTTGAATAAAATTTCACTTAGAATTTCGATAGGTCTTCTAGGCTCCAAGTTTGATAAGATTTAATTAAAATTTACAATAAGAAAAGGTACTAGAATGCCAAAACAAAATCATATCATCATCTTATCTTGCAAACAATAGAGAGGGCAATGTTTATGGCAAGTCCAACTTGTATTAGATTGTATTTCTCTGCAAACTTTGTTCTACACATGCCTTCCTACTTATGGAGGATTGACCATCCAAAGATGGCAAAAATGGGGAAATTGGGTCTATAATATGTAGCCACAATACTTTTACAGCTATTACTTACATATGCGTGAGAAAGGTTGGTAGGGGGTGGAGCATGGTAAAATAAAATGCATCATATGTGAATATGGTGTCAAAATCGCCATTAACTACATAAATATGATGAGATTATATTAGAGCAAGTCTATACCAATCAATACTCACGATTGTCATAAAATATAACAAAAGATTATGGAACAATGAAGAGAGCTAGAACTTATATTACAAGACATTGTGTTAGTCAAGTATTCACTCTGTCGGTAAAGAAATAAACTTGGATGTGGAGTTTCCTTAACTAGGTCTGACTTAGATTGCCCTTTTTGCTCGTGTTGATATTTTTATTTGCTTACCCGAGACATTTATTTAAGTCATTAAATTAGATTTCAATCCATGGTAGAAAATATAGTGGTTATAGCCTTAATATTAAATTTGGTCATATTTAATGTTCTTTACTCACATTTACAATTTTTTTAAAGTAAATCATGTTTTTATTAATACAATGAATAAAGAGATATTTGTATTTCATATCCTCTTTTGAAACTCCTTAAGTTGTGTTACTAGAGAATCAAGAGACTTTTTCTTACTGTTTTTCTTAAAAACAATCGTAAGAGAGGTAGAGAGATTTATATAGTTTGGATAACAATATCTGTATATTCCCTCCATACTCAGTTTGTCCAAAGTTTCGGTTCGTTGGTACAATCAAAGAGTGTTTTCCATTAAAAATTATAAAATCCAAAGCAATATCAAATTGAGGGATTCAAAACAACTATGGAAAACATAGAGTTGCCGATAGGCAAGTGGAACTAATTTGAATTTCTAATCAAATGCTGCTAAAATATTGTTTAGTGATGATATACGATGCCCTCAGTTTCTATTTGTTTTGGCATACGTGATATCTGGAAAAGGGATAATGGATTATATTGTGGGTTTATTTTCAATCCTTTGGTCAAATTTTCTGTCACAGGTTTTGCCTATATTTTTGCATATTATGTAAACTTCAGTGGCAAAATTTTGTCACTCATCTAAGGCTACCTGGATAGACTGCAATACATTACACCTATCATTTCCTACCATACATTTAAGGCCTTCACTAGCAAAGATATTATTACCCGATTTAATTAAACTATAGTTAAAAACATCACAAACACATTTTATTCATGAATATTTTACATCCGCTGCTTGAATAAGTTAAAATTGTCCATCTGATTACAGCCCTTTTCACTTACGAAAATGGACGCCGAAGGGCAGAATATACTGCTTTTACAATAGAAGGAGGTATATCTCCTGTAAAAACTTCAGCATCTATTTTCTCGATATGAGGCCAAATCTACAATTTCCAAATCATAATCAGTTATGAGAAATCAGATGAAGATGAGCATGACACTCAAATCAGCATAAATTTTAGAAACAACAATAATGTTTTACCTCTGTTGCATACTTCCTTGTCAGTGCCCGAACCTGGCCTAGGGTGCAACGACACCACTGCTGTTCTGCTTGGCTATGTAATCCATTGCTTTTCGAGAACCTGTGTTGTATAGCCAATATGTGAATACCAAAACTTGGATTGTGAACTTGCATAAAGAGAACATCTAGGCAGGAGATCTTTAATGATTTCTCTTAAAAGATACCTTTGATTTCGTCGTTCATCATCATCAGCATCCATTGCTGAAGGTTCTTCTGAATCTATAGACATTGGCTCTCTGTGATCAGGTCCAAGAGCATCTTCCTGTTTCTCAGTGAGATCAACTGAGAGATGCTTCATAAGTGCATCCGAAAAGCACCTATAAAGAGTAATGAACAATACCTGTATTGCAATGGCAAGTACAGTGAAGAGTGACACATGGCTACTGATAGGCATAACACCATATTTAACAGCATCAACTAAACAATAGACCTTTACCAGGCCTGAAGAAGACATTCAAATTCTACACTCTCAGTAGCAGATGCAAACTAGGAAAGCATAAACATTTTGTATTAGTGTAAAACACTAAGACAACAGTCATTGGAAGAAACAGCCATCCTTACTTTCAGATATACAAGCAAAAGTAACATCCAAAGTGGCCACAAGAAGAAACTCAAGCAGGATAAGATAATGCATGAGTAAAGGAAAATAAAGAGCAAAATTGAAATAAATAAATATATCAAAAGACAACAAACTTCCAAGCAAGCACACCCGAGGTGAAAATGGAAACAATCATTTGAAAAAGACGAGTAATTTGTTCATGTGAAAATTCCAACCAATAGCTAGTCAGTAGTATAGAAATAATTGCAACAAAATAAAACAAAATTACTAAAACTATGCAATTATTTGCAGTTTTTAAGCAGATCATAGCAATACAGCTACATGAGACGTGATGGCAATAAAAAAGAACAGTTATCTCCTATGATAAACCATAAAAAGAGGACAATATTGCTAAAAAGGAAAGTAATTTGTTCGTTGCTCAGTCATTACAAATAGCTAAAGACAATTAGTATTAAAATAATTGTAACAAAATAAAATACTATATACCATGTAACTACTTACTTTTGACTAAAAGATCACAGCGATACAGTTGTAAGATGTTAGAAAAATAATTGGAGAGGGTGTGGACAATTGAAACAAGATCCATTGAAATGACAATTAGTTTACTCTCAAACCCTCAGTCAGCAATCAGACTCGGCAGCATATAGAGTAACATCCCTTATCATCCTTCACATGCTTTTCAGCAGTTCATTCAGCCTACAACATCTTTCTCTGGAAAGCAAAGGAGGTCTCTAGAATGTAGGGATCCACTAAAGAGGTCTCTTGATCTTTAAAAAGGAGGGGATGTGTTTGCAACAAGTAATAGATGATTCAAGTAATATATATAGTTTTTAATAGAATATGGTTTGGGAGATTTGTCAAGTGTAGTGGTAGGGTAAAGCTTGACAGGACCATGGTCTGAGAGAGAGAAACAGAGAGAGTCAAGTATTTATATTAAATACGGGGAAAAAACTGTACAATGTAATCCTTGATACATACAAAATATCTCTAACAGAAATCTGTATTATGGAAGAGCTTTGAGTAGCAATCCGCCCAAAAGATAACTGTCTCCACCCTACAACATAGTCAATCAAACCGACCTTGAATTTGAACACAGTAAAGCAATGACCATACATAAAAACTTGTATGGACCTTGACCTATGCCTTCCTTTAATGAGGTAACCAGGGTTACATGGGGACGCGTCCCCTGCCCCAAAACCCCCTGTCCCCGTCCCCTTCCGTCTCGGGGACGGGGGGACGCAAAGGGGACGTCCCCTTGCTGTCCCCGAAAATGTAAAAATCTTCGGAAATGCTAGGAAACGTTTCCTGGCCATTGGGAACGGTTCCCCGTCCCCCACAACTACAAGTCAAAAAACATTTAAAAAAAAATTAAAAACGTTTTTTTAAATTTTTTTAAGGTTTGTTTCCTGTGCGCGGGGGCCACCAAATGTAAATTTGATATTTGTATGGGCTAAAGTTTGGAAACAGTAAATATTTTTACTAACTCTTATTTTCATGTGGACATTTCATGGGCGTTCATTCACAACGACGGTGAGCACGAGTCTGAGCTTTGAGGGAGCCATGTGACCATTTGAAACCAGAAATCTGGCGCCTTCCAGTCACGCAAGCATTTGAAAGCCAGAAATCTCCAGCCACACGAAAGCCAGAAATCTCCAGCCACGCGACCTTCCAGCCATGCGACCTTCTCATCCACGCGAGTGACTGACGACTGCGACTGCGACTGGATAGGGACGCGTTTTCAAAAGTCTGGCGACGGCTAGGGCAAACAAGGAATATAATATATTTTTGTTTGCATTCTTAGGGAGTGGCACTCATCTCCAACAACATTTGCAGTTGCAATACAGGTAGCTTAAATTATTTTCATTTTGTTTTGTTTTTCAAGTTTTAATTTTTAAATTTGTAATCTCTTTTTAAAAAAAAAATTTAAATGAAATTTCAAATTATTAAAGTTTTAAAGTTTAAACTCTTATAATCTTATTCTATTCTAAATTTTTGAGCATAAAATTAAAAAATCCATATGGCTATTTTTTAATTTTATGCTCAAAATAACAAAGAATGCAATTTTTTTAAAAATGAAATTCAAATTATTAAACTTTTGCTTTCTTTGTTATTCTGAGCATAAAATTAAAAAGTAGCCATAGGGCTTTTTTAATTTTATGCTCAGAATAACAGAGAATGCAAGGGTTTAAATTTTTTAGTTTTAAACTTTAATAGTTTCAATTTATTAATATATTATTTTAATATTTAGTTTTACAAATTTTTAAGCTATCAACAAAAAAAGAGCATTCAAAATGAGCAGCAATAGCAATAGTGGTGGCAGTGACCATGAGATTGAGAGTAGTGACAATGAAAATGAAGCTACAGAAATGCCACGAAACCCTTCTTCTACCTCTGAAATTCCATCCCATGCTTCTTCAGACCATTTTGCATGCCCTATACCCACTCTTCAAAGGTTTGCAAAAGGCCTTTTCAACAAGAAGAAACCATTGCGTTAGTTTGCCACAGATGTGACCACAGACAAGAAGAAAAATTCAGGGGGCAGCAGAATATGGTTTTGTCATGTTTGTATAACTAATTACCATGGGAGTTATACTAGGATTAGAGGCCATCTAGTGGGTGATTGTGGAAAGGGTGTTAGAGTTTGTGGGGCAATAACATTGGAGCAGCAGTTTTTATTTGCAAAGTTGGCTGGAGTAAGTGAGGACCAAATGATTACCATTCAAAATAAAAAACGATCATTAGCTGATTTGCAAGTCTCTTCCAATGTATCAGTTGGAGAGAGTTGTGATAGAGGGAAGAGGAAAGCAAGTGAGAAAGGTTCAGTCATGGGGTTAATGAATGTGCAAAAACGTGAGCAAGCTGATGATGCAGTGGCCAAATTCTTTTATGCACATGCTCTTCCATTTTATTTGGCAAGGTCACCTTATTTCAAAACAATGGTGAGAGAAATATTGGCAGTTGGATCCTCTTATGCCCCCCCTGGAGAATATAGATTGCGTACCTCCCTCCTTGACAAACAATATTCAAAAGCTACCATGATGATGGAGGAGATGAGACAAACATGGATTAGGACTGGCTATTCCATTGTCATGGATGGGTGGGCTGATATTCGGCACAGGCCACTCATTAATGTTATTGTTACATGCCCTGCTGGTTCATACTTTCTTCGAGCTATTGATTGTTCTGGGAAGCTTAAGGATGCTGATTTTCAATTTGGCATTTTGAGGGACGCCATAGAGGAGGTTGGGCCTTCTAATGTTGTGCAGGTTGTGACAGATTCAGCTCGTGTTTGTAAGCTAGCTGGTTTGATGGTTGAGAGTGCTTACAAACATATTTTTTGGACAAGAAACACTGCTGCCTTCACCCAATCTATTTTGCCAATGTCTTTCAAAGCATGTTGCAGAGGCTAGAAACATACAGATGTTTGTATGTAACCATCAAACTTCACTTGCGCTATTCCGATCTTATTCAAAGAAAGAATTCCTCAAACCAGTTGAGAATAGATATGCTAGCTACTATATTTTGTTGGAGAGGATGTTGGAGGTCCAAGATGCTCTACAAACCATGGTTGTTTGTGCAGATTGGAAAAGGTGGACTCTATCGAAGACAAGTGAAGGCAAGGAAGTGAGAAATAGGGTACTTAATGAAACTTGTGGGCCAATATCAAGTAAGAAATCTGAAAATTTAAATTGTTTTTGAGTTTGTTACACTTACACTTTGTTTAACTTTAGTCTTCGTATTTTAAAAGTTCTAATTTTTAATTTGTTTTTTTGTAGGTATATTTGCTCTTTCATATCACCAGTTGTTGCAGTCATCCGATATGCAGATACAGACTCTCCTAGCTTGGGAGAGATATATGAGACTTTTGATAGCATGCTTGACCAAATGAAGCAAGCTATTCATAAAAAGGATTCTGAGATGAGTTTTTATGAGGACCATATTAGGCCTATTGTGACAAAGAGGTGGAACACAATGAATACCCCTCTTCAAATGCTTGCCTATGCTCTTAATCCGAAGTGGTATGTACCTAGACCTGGCTGAATGCTTCCTTCTGAGGATGACGAGGTGATAGAGGGGCTTACAACAGCCCTTCGTAAAATGTATGCCAACGAGCTTTCAACCATTCTTAGAGAGCAGTGGCTTATGTTTTCTGATCTTCGGGGTCCTACATTTAGCAAACCAAAGGCTAGGACGGATAGGGCCACCATTGCACAGAACAACCCCATTGGATGGTGGAAATTCCATTGGAAGGACACACCGGATTTGAAACAACTTGCCATCCGTTTGCTCTCACAAATTGCTAGTTCCTCTGCTGCAGAGAGGAATTGGTCCACCTATGGATTCATCCACTCCATTAAGAGAAACAGGCTTACTTCAAAACGAGCTGAGAAATTAGTTGCAATTCGCAGTGCCTTGAGACTTCATTATCGACAGTCTATTGAATATCGACAGACTCCAGCAGCACGATGGGATGTTGATCCTGAGGATGTTAGGCAAATTGATGAGGAGGAGACACAACCAGGATTGGTCAGGCTACCATTGGATGATCCACTCTTGCCAGAGGATGATAGTGACTCAGATAGTTCTGAGTCTTTGGATATTCACAGCTTGAATGAGGCTTAATTTCATAGACTGTTGTATTTAATTTTAATATTTTCATTTTCATGTTTGAACTTTGAGTCTTTGAGACTTCTGGATACATGTTTGACTAGTTTGAGACATTTGGCTATTGATAAACCATGGTTTTATTGATGTTTGATACTGCTGTGATAAATTTTTAATTTTATAAATTTATAATGCTTTAATGACATTTCTTATGTTGTTATAGTACTACTCTCACGATTTACTTACATATTGATATTGTTGTTATCAGTTATTAATTTATTAACATATCTATCTCTCTTTCCCTCTCTCTCTCTCTAATATATTAATAAATTTTGAAAAATATATATATATATATATATGTATTTTGTATGTCACCGTCCCCTGCCGTCCCCTAAAAATTGCCCCTTAGGAAACGTCCCGGAAACACATCCCTGCCGTCCCTGACAGGGCATGTAACATAGGAGGTAACTAATACATATCACTGCAGCTTCATAGAGCATTTAAGAACTTGATTTTTTCAGACAATTTTTTTGTTCCAGGAAGTTTTTGATGGGAATGCAAAAAGGAAATCAGAATGTTCCCGGAGGCAGATTCGTATATTCCATGTGGGCTGTTGAGGAACTGGATGGTAGATAGGGCCTGCATGTGAGCCTATTTGCTAAGTGACTGTTTTGGAGCTTCATCTTGGTGTTACATGGTGTTTTATGAAGGGGCATAAGCCACTACTAGGCTCCCCTGCAGGACCACTAACTCTTACTCACCGTGTCCCCATACAGATTGCTTACAATGAAGTCAATCCTCTGAGTTTGCTGTTCAATTTTTTGTTTGAGGTTCAATCCTTTTTGTTTACTGGTGTCATCACACTATGCTTTTGAACCTTGTCCGAAATAGCAAACTGTGTGCCATGCTCCCCCATTTTACTAATTAGGTTCTTATGCATTGGTCTATTGATTGGAGAATGGACAACTAATACATATCACTGCAGCTCCATTGACCTTTTACACACTTGATTACTTTCAGACCCTTTTTAGCTGCAGGAAGATTTTGACAAAAAGCCAAAAAGGAAATTAGAATGTTCATGGAAGAGATTAAGATATTCTGTGTGGGCCATTGAAGAACTGGGGGATAGATAAGGCCTGCATGTGACCTATTTGCATAGTGGCTGTTTTGGAACTTCCTGTTGGGTTTTAACATGGTGTTTGGCAAAGGGATTTATACAACTAAGCTCCCCTGTAGTACCAACAGTTTTTTTTATCACCAGGGCCCAATACAGATTGCTTTCGATTAAGTCCATCCTCTACGTTCACTGTTCAATCCTGTGTTTGATGTTCAATCTTCAGTGTTTACTGATTTCATCACTATATGTCTTGGACCCTTGTGAAGAATAGTGAGCCATGTGCCATGCTCGCCCATTTTACTAATTAGGTTTTTAAGCCTTGGTTTATTGAGTGAAGAATGAACAGGTTTTCAAGTGGTGCTTTTTCTGTCTTTACTCAGATGGGTCAATGCTCCTTGAGAGCCCAAAACATTAAAAGCATACTTAACATTAGAAGCATACCTGATGTCCAATTATTAGGATTGATTTCACAAGACAAAGCCTCTCATTCAAAACATTGATGAGAAGACTTGCTGAAAATATGTTGATGGGAGTTGTGGAGAGACCAGTGGTTCGTGGAGTGATCAACAGTTGATGAAGAAGGGAAAAGGGCAGCAAATGTTTGGTATCAGGTTTCCAAGTTCCCCGGGAGATTGAATCTGATTGTGGGAGTGAAAGGCAAAAGGAGCAAAATGGCATGGAAGGCCTGCCCTAGGTTAGCATTAGAGATGGCAAAACATGGCCAGAAGGCAACAATCTTACCTGCCTAGCTATGATGTTTGAATCCTAGTAGTGCTCATTTCTGGCTTTAGACTGTTGCTCCAATCTCCTCTTTATCAAGCTTTAGTTAGTATTCATCTGCTCAGTGTTGGAAATGAAGAGTTGTGGAGTTTCAACAGAAGGTGGCATCCTGGCTTTGTGGTAAACTTATGCAGTTTGGGCTTTAAGGAATTACATAAGCATACAAAGAAAAGTTTGCCAGAATTTATCCCCAAAGCTCCTAAGTCTTGTGCTCCATCTTGGAGGCACCATGAGTAAAGCCAAATGTGTGGGTAGAGGTGTGATGGCATATTGTGAAGAGGAATAAGTTTTGAAATGACTAATAATCACACTTTGGATATTGATTTCTGAAAGTACCTTGGGCTTGATTAAACCTAGTACAATGAATGTATCAATGCAATGAATGATTTGACAGCAATGGTAATGAAAAATCAGGTTTCTGCTGATTTGACCTTTGGTTTGCATAAAAATCCCTCTATTGATGTATAACTCATCAGTATGCTCATCCACTGTGTAATGTCCCCATAATAGAGACATAAAATGCACAGATTAAAATTTCGATTTTAATGATTGTTTGATAAAGAGCAATGAAAGATTGATGGAATAAGATAAATGAAATGCATTATTATCAACTAGTGCATAACTAACATAATCTGATATGACTAATTACTCTTGATCGGAATAGATCTTTGCCTTGTCTCCTCTTTCCTAACCTTGTGGGATGGTAGATTTACTATGCCAAGGGTGCGTGCACCATCTCGAGTTGGACACCCTCAAGGATTAGTTACCCGTCTTGGGCTTCGCCCAACATTGGGTGGATTTACCCACCTTTCCCTTCCACAAACTCCCTATCCTTGTTGGGCACTAGCGAAAAGGAATTTTGGCACGAAGTCTATTCTTCAAGGTGAAGTCATAAAAGCTCAATAAGATGCAATAATTGATGTAAGCAATACTATTGTGGCTAGACAAATAACATCCATTTATTTCTATATGTGAAATTCACTTATGCTGTATATATGAATCACAATATATATTTATAAATAATAATATAATTAAATGTATTTATAAGCATCCTAACATTATCTTATTTATGACATTACCATAATGATAATATTATGTATCTAATATTCTCTTATTCCTAATAATGGAATAACATCATAAAGACATCCCAAATAATAATATTATGCACCTAGCATTATTTTATTCAAAATAAGAATTACCTTATTCACAATAAAACAGAACACTACTGTAATGATATCTTAATGATATTATGCTTCTAATATTACCTCATTCATAATAAAGAGAAACATTGCCACATTACCGAAATGCTCTAATTTACCAATATCACCCGCTGCTTTTAATATTTCTGAGTATTCCCCTCCAAGTCCATGCCACTTCTGCTTTGAGAATGATTCTCTTTTAATACTCAATATGGCAAAAAGACATAGTCTTTGGCTGGGGACGTGTCTCCTAGCTTAATCGTAGTCTTTAGAATAAGTATTAATCCTTCAAAAACTCTTAAGTGAATCGCTGCTGCATTATAGTCTTCAACAGTCACCTTTAATCACTGCCAATACTTAAGGTGATCGCTGCATTTTCATCCTTAACTATTGTCTTTGATTTGTTCTTTTTTGTATGGTTGTTATGTTGTATATTTGTTTATATTAGTTATTACTATATTATAATAGTAATATCAGATCCATATATAATGGTTTATATTTATTTATTATAGATCATAATCATAATAATATTTAAACAGTTTAGCATTTATATTTTAATATTTATGATGTTGTATTTGATAGTCATAATTATAATTATGGTAATATCAAATGGCTAATAGATATTTTATTTATTTGCTTGTTTCTGGATGTTTCATATTTGTTTGATATTATAATTATAATAATATTAATTGTTAATATTTATTTTGCATTGTTGATATTAATATTATTATAATTATAATATTATCTCATGATAATTATAATTATGATAATAATAAATTCCTAATTTCCTCTTTGTATATTTTAATATGTACTTTATTTATTTTACATTTCGACGTTTTAGTTATTTTAATATTTTGGTGTCCGATTTCAGGGACATGACACACTGCCTTCCATTTTGACTGATAGCCGAACGATTATAGTAACGAGACTTGGACTTGGCTCGGACTCGGCTAGGGTGACTCGACTCGAGACTCGGGACTTGGCGCCTGGACTCGGCGCAAACTCGGCAAAATGAAAAAACCCTAGAATTTAGAGTTTTTTAAGGATTTAAAACTTGTTTCAAGCACCCTTTATTGAATAAACCTTAAAGACACAATAAGGTCATTAAATAGAAGCAAATTTGATCACACACAAGTATACATCGATCACATAAGTATAAAGTACACAAATTGTAGCTGAGTTGTTGAAGGAAATAACACACTTAAATATATAAAATTATAGTCAAATGTATACAAAACTCATGGAATATGAAGACATCAAATGTTCCAAACAAATATGAAATATCAAAACAATAACTACAATTCTATGGCTCAAAGGAGTCTGCATCCTTCCTACGAAGGCATCTAAGGTGGGTCCTAGATGATGTAGCAACTGCAGCCATAGTCTTTGCTTGTGACTCCATGCCACCCTCACCAAGATTAGTTTTGGATGTGTTTCCTTGTGCTTTAGCCTCCTCCTCTTCCATGGCTATAGCCTCAACCTCTCTATCTCCCCAGTCAACCCAATCAAGGTCCTTGTCACTAACACAAGTATACATTGATCATATAAGTATAAACACAAATTGTAGCTGAGCTGTTCAAGGAAATAACACACTTAGATATATAGTCAAAGACTCAAATGTATACAAAACTCATGGAATATGAAATCCATGACATCAAATGTTCCAAACAAATATGACATATCAAAAGATTCAAAACAATAACTAGAAGTCTATGGCTCAAAGGAGCCTGCATCCTTCCTAAGAATGTGTCTAAGATAGGTCCTAGATGATGCAGTAACCATAATCTCAAGTATCAAGGAAATTGCCCTAATGTGGTTGAGGAGTAGTGCTCTTTGTGGGGGTCTAGGCACAGTGCCTCTAGTGGGGTTGAGAGGCAGCGCCCTTGGTGAGATCAAGGGGCAACTCCCATTGTGGGGATCTGGGGCCAGCGCCCCTAGTGGAGTCAAGGGGCAACGCCCCTTGTAGGGGTCTGGGGGCAGCGCCCCCAATGGGATCAAGGGGCAACGCCCCTTGTGGGGGTCGAGGGGCAATGCCCCTTGCGGGTGTTGAGGCAACGCCCTGGGACCAAGCCCAAATTAAGACCTCCAAAACCATACAAACCTTCATGCCATACATCATTTCGTATTCACAATAAGTGAAAAAAAAATGTTTTACCTTTAAATTTCATGTAAGCTTTTACACTTTTCAAACCCTACCTGTTGTCAAGTCCTGCTGATGGGACTCGCCTGGACTCGGCGAGTTTGGTGAGTCCACCAAACTCAGCGAGTCTAACTAGGACTCGGCAGGACTCGGCCAGGGTGACTCGACTTGCCAAGTCTCATTACTATGCGAACGATGTCTTGAATGTTGTTTTTCCCAAATATTCAGAACTCTCCAAGTACTTGCAAGACTTGCAAGCATTCTTGAGATTTTTCTCACACCAAAGAAACTCACCCATTGACCTACAAGTAAGTTCCAATGAGTTTTACAGAGCAACTCTCAATGAGTCTGCAGGACAAACTTGTTCTTGCCAATTTTTTTCCAAGTTAAACCAAATTCTTGCCAATTTTTTGCCAAGTTTTGAATGTCCTTTTTTAAATTCCCAAGTCACCAAGTCCAAGTCAAATTTGGGTCTGCTGAGTTTTTGTGGAGTCCAAGTTTTCAAACTATGGTTTTCCCTATTAAACAGACGTAGAAAATACAATACACCTGCAGAAATTTGGTAAAATAATACCTGCTATCTTCTCAGATCTATTGCCTATATCAACTCTATTAAAAATTTGAATGCTTTTAGAGATGGATTTTTATGAGGCAAGGGCGGTCTTTGCTTTTTGTACAGGTGCACACATGGTAGATAGGTGGTATGTGATCATCTGCAGTTTGAAATGGATACCATATTGAAGTCACTTGGGCCTGTGGAAGAGCAGTGGAAAGGGTATGTGGATGGCTTGGGTGTGCTATGTGATTGGTTGCAGATCGAAGAGGATACTCTAATGGAGTCAATCAGGCACATGCAAGGGTGTCAGAAGGGGTCTGTGGATGGCCTGTGTGAAGGATTTGTGAGAAGACAGACTACATGAGCAGAGTGGGAATGAATAAGGTAAAAAATGAAAGCACGAGGATCATAGAAATAGTGATCAAAACGGAAAAATATGTATGTGTTTTGTAAAGAAAATAGAAGCAAGATTAGTGAACTTGAAGGGATAAGTGTGTACAACATGGGTAAACTGACTATTGAGTGATTCGTATTCCATAGAGGAGAACAGTGGGGTATGGATGTCCATCTCACACAAGCAGCATCTCATGCACCAAAATGGTGTGTTACTTGACTGTGACTGAGAACACTACCTTTACCTTCTAAATAATATGTTAGCAGAGTTTGAGGGATCATAATGGCTGGGTTCCATAGAGTGCCTGGGGGTGTCAAACAAAAAAAACAGCTTTGAACGAAGTGACAAGAAAATGAATAAATGCAATTACATTTACAAGAATATATTTCAGATTCTTAACAAAATTGGAGAAAATGAGCTCAATACATAGGATGACGGTACTGACTGTGTATGAAAAAACAAGACTTCGCCATTACAAGACAAGTTTAAAATAGATATACAAATTATGAAATAATATTTCCTTTGTCACTTGCACAGAGCCTTACTAGGCAGTGAGCTCCGCAGAGATGAGAATTCCAAGCTTATAATTTGGCCTTTCTTGGTGGCTGTTTTTGCCAAAACACTGGAAAATCCATTTTTCCTCACTTTTCCATGTGCTGCTGAGATTTTGTGGAAGCTTGCTAATTGGCAGATTATGTTACAAATAATGGTTCTAGCTTCTAATACCCGATTTCTGTGCTTTGTGTCAGAAGCACCTTTTCCTATTGACCGGCATTCTTTGGTCTCATATTTTTCTTATAATTTTCTAATCTCCTTCAATGTAGGGTTGAGTTAGATTTTGCTGAGCTATTTAAGACCTGTATATAATTGTTTGTCTGAACTGCTATTATATGTCAATAATGGGCACTCAACTCACCTCCATGTCTTGGATTATTCCTCCTGCACCTGATATACAAGGGTTGGCCATTAAGGCCCTCTTCAAAATTGAGTTTTGTATATGGCTTTATTTGAGGGCTCCATTTTGTTGTCCCTGGTAACTTGAACTGGTCATAATTGTAGTGGAATGGAATATTGCATGCTCTGCATGTTGCTAGCTCCTCAGTGTCGAAAGCATGAAGTTTAGTTTTCCTTGCTGAAGCATGAACCAAAGTTGGTTGAACTTGTCTTTGAATAAGACTGCATTGCCCTTGTGTTGCACAAGCTTTGTTTTGACATATCATGCGATTTGTGTCTATCAAAAGTTCCAACAGACAAATCTGGGAATCAAGCTATGTAGAAGTTATGCTACATCTTCATTGGCTTGAATTGGTTTCCATTTGCAAGAGAAGCCGTCTTCATATATAGGGTGGATAATCATTCCTTTAAAAGGTATCCACAATATGATTCCAGGCCTTTCAAGAATATAACATCCCTAGAAGAGATACTCTGTTGTTTGTCTCCTATGCAAATAATCTGTAAAGAGAATTCCAATTTCTCCATGCCTTGCTAACCATAGCTCTGATTTTTGGCCACGATTTTACATTCTAGAATTGCCTTCATTTTTGTCTTATAGGATATTTGTTCCTTGTAGGTAGAGAATATTCAAAACTTGTCATTCCTTCCATGGATGAATAGCTAGGCCATAACCATTGATCCTTTTTGGAATACAAGCTGGTGAGCATGCCTTTTAATTTTGTTATTAGTGAGGTTGCCTCTTGTGATATAAACCTCCCCAATTGTCAATATTAATTTTATGTTCCAATGGGTTTTAGTTTTACCCTCTTCACATAACATAATTTGCCACAAATGTGAATCCAAAGCACACCAAATAAACCAATTCTATCTCCCCCATGTGCAAATTAAACACCAAGCTAATGCAAAATGGCATAATGAAAGCCGAAACTCAACATATTTTGAAAAGGTGAATTCGCAAAGCTAGCTCTTTGTGATGAAATTTAGAGGTGGCTACAACATATGGCCACCCAAAAGAACGACGGAAGCTTAGGATGAAGAGGAGGGAAAGCCCCTCTCCTGAAGATCCCTAAGCCCATCCAAACACTTGATATTGTTGTCAACTATGAGACCATCATATCAATGCTCCTCGAGGATCTCCCCTGCCCTAGTATCCTCGTCCGCATCCCCGAAATGTTTTGGAGACTCTTGAACATCGTCAAACTCAATCCTTATGTTGGGATGTTGATCTTGAAGATGCTATACAAATCAATGAGACAAAAGAGGGATTGGTTGGGGTTCCATGCCTAAGGAAACCCCTTATAATAGTGGCGAGTTAGACTCGAGCTCCAGTTTTGATACAAACATACTAGTTGCATCTGCTGATTAGGGACAGCCATGTATTTTCTATGTTTTTGTCATTTTATAGTTGAAACTTAAAGCCTTTGGGCATTTTGTTATAAATCTTATATAATATGCATGCGTATTGACAATTAAAGCATTTGAATTTTATTAATTTTTTTCTCAATTCTCATTTAAAACCTCAACTCAAGTCTAATGTTATGTATTAATCTTCTACAATGTCTATGATGAATGCTTTATCAATGTTATGATATGAATATTTGAAATTTCTCTATATTTTTAAAAATTTCCCTATTTTTTAATAGCAATCTCATATTGTCCCCTAAAAAATGGCCCAAAAGTACCCTCATACCGGAAACACATCTTGGTGTCCCTTGCCATCCTCATCTCCGAAACTTGGGGGAGCATAGCATAGAATTGGTCAAGGCAATCAGCCACAACATTTGCCTCAGACAAGCGAATGCCCACATGACCTCTAACCAAAGGAATCCAAAAGATGCCAAGCCTTGGAAAAATATATTTTCAATCTTCCACAAAAGGGATTTGTAGCTGTTAACATTAACAATAATCATTGAGTTGCCTTGAATGATTAGATTAAGATTCCACAAAAGGACTAATGCCTATGCTTTAGTTTCATTAGTAGTTTCATCCACCAATTTCTATGAAGCACACAATATATCCCTTATTACTCAATCCTCTCTTGATGATCTTGGACTACCTTTGGAGGCAGCTTCCAAGATGAGTTTTCCAACCTTGAATTGCTTGAGAACAATACCCTTGATCCATTAACAGGGAAAATATCCACATCTTTATCAAATATAATTTTATCGATATTTTTCACTGTCAACTTGCGATTATTATTATTTTATTTTTTAGTTTTTGAATGTCATCATTTTGCTTTTCAGTTCCATCCTAGTAACTCAATTTTGACACAATCATCCCCCAATAATGATGCACTCATAAGTTGTTTGTTGCACAATAATTGACTGAAGTTGGCAGGTTTAGGTGGTGCACAGATTTAGCCAAAATCACAAATAAAACCATTTTTCAAGTCGTAGTAAAGCCATCTTTGTTTTAACCCAGCCAATTATTTATTTAACATTTCCATCTAACTATGATGCATATTATTATCAATATTGGTGTTGATTACTCTTTGTAAAATATATTTGCATTTGATTTTTTCAATCATCTATATTTAGTTGTTCTCCACTAATTTTTGATACAAACAATTTTGGCACATTAAGCATTGTAAATATAATTAATTAAGATAAATAATGTATTAGTTAATAAGAATTGCCTCCCTAATAAAGTGCTACATCCCTTTAATACTATATAAATATTCACTTACCTTTTCATTTTTATTTCTTTTCTTTATTGCTTTCTTTTAATTTCATTAAAGATTGGCTTTTAAAATTCTGTAGTAGGATTTAAAGTTTAAATATTTTCCTAATTTTTGTTTTTCTCATTAATGTTAATTTGGTTGATCTTTTAAGGTGTGTTTTATTTGTTTTCAATTGTTTTTTCAATGTGTTATTTTAAAATTTTATTTTTTCTAAATTGTGATTTTATTTTTTATTTTTATTTGGAATCATTTTTTTTAATTTTCCTTTCTATTGTTATTTTTTTGGTGAAACACTAGGAAATCACCCGCAAATTAAATAAGTTATTTTCAGTGTTACCCCAAGTTTCCGGGACCGGGACGGCAGGGGACGGCAGGACAAGTTCCCAAGTTTCCGATTTTTGAGGTCAAATTTGGGGACGCCTATACAAAATATAGGGAAAATTTTAAATATATAGGGAAATTTTAAATATTCATATGAAAAATAGATAAAGCATACATAATATACATTATAGAACCTTAACATATAACATTTGTGTTCAACATTCTTTGTCAATACTCAATACCCATTGAAAATTCAGAATTAACATAATACATGAATCATAATACAACCTCCAAGTTATAATTTATAAACTTATATCAAATTACATAAGGTTATTTCCAGCTCACAAATTTGGCGAACATTTGTGATTACAGTGAAGATTGTTTCACCTAGGCTATTGATTACTTGGCACAAAACAATAATGAATAGCTGAGCGTTTGAAGGCAGAATTATTGTAGTTTGGTGGGAGTGTGGACTACTGGAAGTAAATTCAATGCTGGTGTATCGTCTGATATGGATTTGAGCAGTTAAATGTGGGGACAATTGCTGTACTCAAGGAGTTTTGGGCATCAAATTGCCTTAATATTCAGCCTATTTCCAATTGTGAAGAACTGTTTGAAAAGGTCAAAATCCTAAGTCTTTGTCTCTAAAACCTGTTATAGAACAAGCAGCAAATAAATTCAAGTTTACACACTTCTGGAATAAATTTTTGTTATTTTTATATATCTCTAATAGAGCATCAAATATTTATCTTGTGAATGTTTCAAATATTGTGAAAGATATATGAAAACAATTTAAACGAACAACTCATAAACCAGAAAAATGAAAACTATTATATATATATTTTTTATTTTTAAAACATGCTTTGACGTGGAGGACGGTTGGGGGACAGTCGGGGGATGGCTCAGGCGTCCCCTGGCCGTCCCCGGGACCAGTCAGCCATCCCCATCTGGTCAACGACGTCCCCCCGTTTCGGGGACGGTCCCCTGCCGTCCCCTTGTACCCGGGACGTCTCGAGGACAGGGACGGGACATTTTAGGGGGGCGACGCCTCCCCAAGTTTCCTTGGTTATTTTCAGTCACAAATTCAATTTTTGACAAAGTCAGCAACAATCTTGAGAACCCCAAGTTATAGCCTATAGTAAAGTTAGCTCTAAGATCACTTGCAGTATACCTACTTGGTATACATGAGAATATATTTACATATAGAAATATAAAACAGAATATATAATCTTGTAGATGAGAATGAATGGATAGGGTGACAGGCTATTTATATGCAGATCAAGGGGTATGTTCAATAAGATGGATTTGTGGTAATTGGTTGCATCTCGATAGTGGCCATAGTTGAAAAATCCGGACTCAAAAATAACTCACAAAATTTTCCAAACATTAAAAAAATACATAAATTTGCAAAAATATTCTTCCAAAAGATGCATATTACTGACTTTCGGGAACAAATTACTGATTTCCTTCATACATAGACCAAATTGGAGTTCAACACACATCATAGACCAAATAACAAGTTCAACAAATATTGATATCAGGGTCAGGGCATAACAAAAACGAAAATTGTATCAGGGGTGGTGTACAAAGTAGCATAAGTCTGCTGTATATATGTGGTAGAATGCAACATAGTAGTGTTGGAATGGAAAGCATGGGAAAAATCAGGATGGTGGGTGCAAGTGGAAGTCTGGGTGGTGAGGAGCAGTGTGACATGGAGTCTCAAGCGATAATGCTGCTCTTCACTGCCCTTGTTCCTCAGAGTGTGGTGATTACACTCCTTCACTCTACATCTACATTGTCATAAAATACAAGACCACCTTCCCTGCCACATATGTCCCAAAAGCCCTCTACTCACCTGCCCTCATATTGCTCTGCTTTGTGGCCACACACAGAAGCCTAAGAATACAAATGATTACAATCTCCAATCTGTAGAATTCCCTTCTGGAGGGAAGTAGCAATGTATCATGGCTGAATCCTGCTAGTGATGGGCTACATAGAAGAATTTGTGAGTTTCTCTGTGATGGCAGTTTTTGTGAATTTTTGAGAATAAGTTGACACAAGTTTTGTGTATTACTTGGTTGCAATTTGTTTAGCAAGTTACTCATGAGTCCTCACGAGTTTTGTGAGTAATTGTTTTTTTCAACTATGTGAATGACTATTAATAACTAATTGAACTTAATTGGTGTATAAATTTTTCCAAACCAAAGGAATAATGAATTTGGTCCAAATTCAAATTCCCATCTGTCAGAAGCTTTTCATGTATCTAGTTTAGTGTATCTTTATAATGAATTCATCTCTCTACAAAGAGCAAAGAACAAGAATAACCATATATGAAATATATATCTTTGGCCTTCTGATAACCTATTACAAGATACTGATTGGATAAAGCGAATTTCAAGCATAAAAGAGGAAAAGTTACAATGATGTGCATGCATCTTCCTTCTGATTTGTATGTTATTGCTTTCTTATATGTCATGGGTTGGGTCATATCCTGTAAAAGTTGAAAAAGATTTATTATCTTGATCATTTTCATATCACAAACATCATTTCCCACCCTAAAAACCCATGCAGCACTAAGAAATAAATAATCAGTAAAAGAACAAGGCACCTCTTCACCTGTATTTTCTTCATCAAAATACTTAAAAACACATAGTTAAACTTTCTTGTGTAAGCAGAATCTGGCACGAGCAAGCAATCTTCTTGTAATGAGCTTTCTTTAAAGAACAATTTTGTGCTTCTTAATAGACAAAAAACTTGGCAGTGAGATTGTTTTCCTTCTCAGGCTCACCTCACACAACATCTCATTTGATTTCATTATAGATAATGAATCCCTTCCTCAAATATATTACTGGCAGGTTAAATTTGAAAACAACAACATCTACAAACTTGTCTACTTGTACTGAAAGATGTGACTGCCTCCTCCAAAATCACTATTTGAAACTCAAATTCATTGGAAATTTTACTTCTGATGTAACAACCGGGATCATATCTGGGATAAACCATGTCCATTTTGATTGCAGGGCTTGACATGATGCCATCTCACATACATGAAATCCATAAAGATGGCTACAAGTAGATAATTAGTGGTTGTATTTAACATCTTTTGAAAAGCATTTTAGAAACACAACTAGCTTTGAATTTTATTGCTCTAGTTGTTCTCTACCCACAACTATCCAACAGTGGGATCTAGAATCTACATTTCCTTTTCTACTCATATAAATCCTCCCTCCAAGCAACAACTATTGCTTACCAAACTTAATGATCTGCCTTCCGAAAATTGCATTTTGCATTCAATATTTCCTTGCTCTGTATTTAATTTCACCTTTAAATATGACAAGACACTTAAATTCCATGATAACATCATCCTACCAAATTGTCTACTACTTCAGTGTCAATTCTAGCTTAAATAGAAAACAAATTAAATCACTATTCTATTGACAACTTCACAGCGTGACAGGTTTGCTGCAATTATTTCCAGTCTAGCTAGGGTTTACTGCACTACGCCTGCAATATTACTTCCAGTCCTGGATGATTGGCAATAATTTTTGTTTTGAATTGAAAATAGAAACATGGATAGGTGCCTCCAAATCATTCTAAAACCATGGGTAATGTGCAAGCTGTGAGTTGTATGCGTGATTATCTATGCACAGCATAAACTGTTGTCAATAAATAAAATATAAAACCAAATACCACTAAACTTACCTTGTTTTTCTAAATTAGAATAAACGCCCAGCAAAGACCATTCAAGCATCAAACTATTATGTAAAAACCTTTCATGAGCATAAGAGACATCAATATGCATTGTTTAGTGTTTAACTTTAGGTACCGCTGCATTTTCTCTGAAAAGGCAGCTGAGAAATGTAAGATTCTTTCAGATTAGGCAACTGACAGAGCCAGTCCCAAACTCTCCCACATGAGCTGTTGTTTTTTAAGTGCCCACTAGTGTTCCACGGAGTTTCAGGGACGGGGACGGGGACGGGGAGACGGCAGGGGAGGCATTTCCGAGATGGGAGACTGGGGGCCTAAGTTTGGGGACAGTAGGGGGACGGCGGCAGGGGGGGCAGCGCTGAAATACATATATAACTTGAAAAATTAGTTACAAAAAGATGTATAACAATATAATTATATAACTTTAGAAACCTAATGAATAAGTAAAGTTAACACATGAAAACAAAACTTAAAACTTAAAAGTTTAAACACAATAACACATTGAAATGATATATCATTTCATTGAACTAGTGAATCAGTGAACATTGAAAATCAAAATGAAAATATAGACATTGGAAAATGCAACATGAACTAGATGTTTCATAATTTGAGTTTCATAATCATTATTCATGAATCATAATTACAATCAAGTATCACTACATCATCAATGTTCAAACTTCAAACTTCAAAAACAAAGTGCAAAATAGTATATACTAATAGTAAATGGCTCCAAGCTAATGGCTTGATGCCTTTGGAAGTCTCCCAGAAGTTTCCCTGGAGTCTCGCAGAAGTTTCTTTGGAGTCACCCAAAAGTTTCCTTGGAGTCTCCCATGCAAAAACATCTCCCTCCAGGAGGAGACTTCGGGGGACGGCGGGGAGACGTTTCCTAGACGTCTACCCGTCTCAGAAATGGGTGGTTTTTCCGAGGGGGGGCGCGTCCCCGTGGAACACTGGTGCCTACACAATCACTTAAGTTGATAATTGTTATTTCCTCACGGTCAAATAATGTGAAGGTGAAAAGGCACATCCCATGAACGGACATGCCTACACTTTGTGGAGACATGTCCGCTCATGGGACGTGTCTCCCTCCTACATATTTGATAGAGATCCAATCTACAATGGGAGATATCGAAATTAATAAATGTTCTGCTCTTGTAGATCAAATTCCATGGGGTGTTCATTATCATATGCGTTGCATTTTGATTGCTTTCTGTTTTTGATATATCTGATCATGCAAATTTTAACATGGTATTAGAGCCAAATCTAGAAAAGATCTGATCAGAAATACAAGCAACAGAAAAGCATCAAACAACATAAGTTCCTTCTACGACACTCTATTATGCTTGATGTATTTAGGAGATGAAGTCACATCGAGCCAATGAAGAAAATGTTGTAGTAGCTTCTCGTAAGGAAAGCTCGAATGTTTTCGTGCGTGCAACATCACCCGATGGTTGTAGCTTCACTCTCGATTTCATAACTCTTCCAACGGCCATAGCGTTCTCCTTTGTCGGACCTGTGAGTTGTGTTGTGACATACAAAATCTTGAAAGCTGAGAAATCGCTATCCTCATGCGGAAAATATATCAAGCGACGATGCCACTAGAAGGGCGACGGAGCCTTCATCGCGTGTTCTCTAGGCTCAAGTGGAGCATCCCAGGAGTCTATCTTCTTCATTCATTCCCATGAGAAGAGTTGGGATCCATCATCGAGACAATAGGCTTGGGATCGGGATTATTCCAAAGACACTCATGAGTTGCGGTAAAGACAAAGGTAGATTCAGATGATTTGTAATTCCTACTACTTCGTATTCCTTGTGTTCTAGATTATGCAAGGAGTTCGAGTTTGGAAGACACCAAAGGTGCATCACGACATTCTCTGAGTGCTTCGATTATAACAACAGGATATCCTCTAATTACCCGACACCACTTCAAGGGACATAATCAATCAGGAGTCTCCATGGACAACCAAAAGATCACCAAAAATCTCAGGATTTCATCACAACAAACCGGATGACACCATTCACAGACTGGTAATTAAACCTGAGCAAGATCGATGGGCATCCTTCGATTTACAAATCTCGACTCACCATTATTTCACCCCAGGTCATTCAATAGCCTTGAATCGAGTTTGCCTTCATTATTTGACGTCTTTGTATATCGGGTGAAGCTCAAAAATTCACTGGTCAAATTGCCTTTTGGGTCCATCAATTTGTGAAATGAATTTGTATCTAGATCTCCAAGTTCATCAATTTATTCAATGTCTGGCTCGACTTATACTTTGAGATTGGTTGTTCATCTAACAGATTCCTTATATTGGTGCACCTTAGTCATTGTTTGAATTTGTATTTAGAAGTTGCAAAAATTTGTATTTATTGAAAGTATGGCCCCTTGAGGGGCGATTTTTCATTATAAAATTGCACACTCCAAAATAAAATCCGAAAATGCTTGGAGATGGTCGCCTAGACCTTAGAAGTATTATTATCAAATGCCCAGAACAATACAAAATTCGTACAATTAACCATGAGCAAAAACAACATTCAGCTGTATGCAAACAACAACTATAAAACTGGAAAATACATCAATAATTCACCTTGAAACACAATCTGCTAGTTTGAAATGAGAAGCAAGCAATAATTCAACTAGGTGTTGTCTTGCAAACACGAAATTGAATGAAGAACTAGGAGGTCAGCATTCCTCGAAGTAGAAAATGATAAATCATTTTGACAGCATAACTTTAGCAAAATAATGGATGTCTCAATGCTGGAGCCAAGCCTTACTTTTAAAGGACAAAAGGAAACAGTTCAAGTCCCCCAAGAATGTACGCCAATAGCCAAGACTCTTCACATTTTCAAAAAAGAAACAACTCTTCAAAAATATGCCCCACTTGAGAAATGAGGAATTAATAAAATAAAACCTTTTGACTTCTTCATGTGGCGCCACCCTCAAAGACCCCTTTTCAAAACAACTTAAGTTCATTCCTTAGGCCAAGGGGGTCAACTGTAAATTAGAACCAATTGCTCAATTAATGAAGAATTTCATTAAGATTAATATTTTAATGGTCAAGGCTTATACTGACAACTGCTTCCCATGATGTGATGAACTTGAAGGCTAACAACTACTTACTGCCAGAAAAATGAGAAAGAACCACAAAACCTCCAAGACTGGAACCCTTTGAAACACCTCAACGAGCCTACAGGATTCCGGAATAGACTGATGAGCTAATAACAGGATCACTGCCAAAAGGGGAACATTACAATCCGCCCTCCTCGAAATTGCTTGTCCTCAAGCAACTGCAAAGCTAGATGTTGCAAAATTTGTTCACCTTCCGAAGTAGCATCTTCAATAGGCAAATTTTTCCATCTTACCAAATACTCCTTGATTGTTCACCTCCTTAAGGACCGCTCCCTACTATCAAGGATCTCTTCTGAAAGCAACACCAACTGCCCTTCTTCGTCTAAAGGAGGTAATTTTGAAGTAGCTACCACATTATGCCCATGTGCCTTCTTGAGGCGGGAAACATGGAAGACATTGTGAACTTTGCTATCTGCTGGAAGCTCCAACTCATATGCCACTTCACCAATCCTTTTGGTGACTCTAAACGGACCATAGAAACGTGGCTTCAATTTTTCTGCACCACTCTTTTTGAGAGAAGACTGTCTATAGGGCTGAAGCCTCAAGTAAACCATGTCTCCTACCTCAAATGAACGTTCAATACGCTGTTGATCAGCATACAACTTGTGCTGATTTTGGGCTTGCTGCAGATTTTCTTTTAGTGACTTTAAGATGTCTTGATTGTGCTGAAGCATATCTCTTGCCTGGGGAGCTCTACTATCACCAAACACCAAGTCTACAAAGTTAGGAGCATCATACCCATAGAGTGCCATAAAAGGAGACATCTTAGTTGACATGTGATAAGAGTTATAACAAAACTCTCCCAAATGAAGCCACTTAACCCAAGCCCTTTGTTGCCTTGAAACATAAATTCTAAGGTAGCCTTCTAACCACTTATTGACAATCTCTGATTGCCCATCCGTTTGCGGGTGATAACTAGTGCTTGGAGTGAACACTGTACCACTCAATATGAAAATCTCTTGCCAAAACACACTTCGGAACTTGTTGTCCCTATCACTGACAATGGTCTTAGGCAAACCATGCAAACGGAACACTTCTCTAAAGAATAACTCAGCTATTTGAGCTGCTGTAAATGTAGTAGTGATAGCATAAAAATGAGCATATTTGGTTAATCTATCCACCACAACATAAATGCAATCACGACCTTGCACCTTGGGTAACCCGGTGATGAAGTCCATAGCAATACTTTCCCATTTCTGATTTGGAATAGGCAGGGGCTGCAACAAACCAGCAGGAAAAGAATGTTCATTTTTATTCCTTTGATATGTAGGACATTCCCTTATGTAGTTCATGACTTCTTCCTTCATTCCCTTCCAAGCAAACCTTTCTCTTATCTGCTTGTAAGTCTTGAACATACCTTGATGACCAGCAAGAGGAACATCATGAAACGACTGAAAAATCTTCCTCTTAAGCTTGGATTTAGGTACCAAAAAGATCGTACCCTTATACATAATCAAATCGTCAACCAAGTTATACCTTTCATCAACCAAATGGCCTTCTATAATGTTGGTAGTAAACTGTTTTTTTGCATAATCAGCAGCAATCAACTCTTTCCAATCTGCTGAAAGCTCACAAAGTGATTGCAAATGAGGCCTTCTGGACAAAGCATCCGCAACAACATTGTTTTTCCCCTTAACATACTCAATATCGAAGTCATAAGCTTGAAGCTTGCTTACCCATTTCTGTTGCCTTTCATTCAAATCCTTTTTTCTCATGAAATGTTTAAGACTATTATGATCATTTTTAACCACAAATTTACTTCCCACCAAGTACTGGCGGAATTTGGACAAAGCATGCATGACGGCAAGCATCTCTTTGTCATAAATTGAGTACAACTTTTCTGCTCCTCTCAATTTTCTACTCTCAAAGACAATAGGGTGTTTGTCTTGCATAAGAATAGCTCCAACTCCCTCTCCTGAAGCATCACATTGTAATTCAAAAGGCTTTTTAAAATCAGGCAAAGCCAATACGGGACATGAACTCATAATTTGTTTGAACTTATCAAACACTCCTTGTGCTTTATCTGTCCATAGAAAAGCTCCCTTTTTGGTGAGATCTGTAAGAGGTGCTGCCATGTGAGAAAACCCTTGACAAATCTTCTATAAAACCCACATAAGCCCAAAAATCCCTTCAAGTGAGTCAGATTTTTCGGAGGTGGCCAATCAACAATGGCTCTAATCTTTTCAGGATCAACTTTGACCCCTTTAGAACTGATAATGTGGCCAAGATAGAGAAGCTCAGTCATCCCAAACTCACATTTCGCTTATTTGGCAAACATACATTCAGCCTCCAAGTGCTGAAGGTGCTCCTCCCAAGACTCACTGAAAACAAAAATGTCGTCAAGAAGATAAGCACAAACTTCCTCAACTGCTACCTGAAAGTCTTGTTCATACATGACTGAAATGTTGTTGGAGCGTTAGTCAAACCGAATGGCATGACAAGGAACTCAAAGTGCCCATAGTGACATCTAAAGGATGTTTTCTCAATATCCCCTTCTCTCATTCTGATTTGATGGTAACCGGAACAGAGATCAATCTTCGAAAAGAACATAGCCCCATGGAGCTCATCAATAAGCTCATCTATCCTAGGAATAGGATATCTATTCTTGATGGTTTTCTGATTCAATGCACGATAATCAACACACATCCGCATTGTACCATCTTTTTTTTTTACCAGTACCACTGCTGAAGCAAATGGGCTTTTGCTTGGTCTGATGAACCCTATCTCAAGAAGTTCTTTGATAGTCTTTTCTATCTCATCCTTCTGCTTCTTTGGGTAGCGGTAAGGAGTAGTAATGATAGGTTTGGCACCTTCTTCTAATTCAATCACATGCTCACACCCTCTTTTAGGTGGTCTCCCTAAAGGTAAGTCGCCAAAAACCTTGCTCCTTTTAGAAAGAAGAGCTTGTATATCGGGTGGGTATTGTCTTTTCTCAACAACCGGATCAGCTGGTAAGATCATACACTCTGCTGCCCACTCAACTTGATCATGATGAATCAACCTCTCCATTCGTTTCAAGGACACAACCCATGGCCCTCCATTGGACATGCCTCTCAAAACCACCTTCTTCCCATCAGCTTGGAATTTCAATTCCATGGTTTGTAGATTCAAAGTGACCTCTCCAAAAGATCGCAGCCATTGTATTCCCAAAACAACATTGGTATCACCAATGCCTACCACATAGAAGTCATCCTTCACCTCATAATTCCCCAATTGCATAGAGAGATTAGGAATTTTCTTGGTGCATGATATGGTAAAGCCATCTGCTACCATTACTTTGAATCCTTCAAAGTCTTCAGTCTTCAATCCTCTTTTGGTAACCAAGCCTTCATCAATAAAATTGTGAGTTGCTCCAGTATCAATTAGAGCAACAATCCTTTGAGAGTTAACCATTCCTCGTACTCGAAAGGATTCGTTCTTTTGGAAACTAGATAGTTGGGCAAAAGCACTACCATCTCCATCTTCTGGGGCTTCTTCTTCCTCGTCACTTGCTGTTTCATACTGATGATCAAGTGGATCAAATTCTGATCCATAATCAGAATAGCCCTCCATTTGTTGAACTACCTTTTCGATAACAGCAGTGACCCCTTGTCCAAGGTTCACGACAAGTATAACAAACTCCGTCTTTTCTGAGCTGATCACGGAGTTCATCAGATATTTGTTGTGGATACTTGTTGGGCTGATTAGGAGTGAACTTCTTCCTATCCCTTTTGAATGGTTTAGGCTGAAATTTTGGCCTTGGAGCAGCCAACTCCATGCTCCTTGCTTTCTTGATTGCTTCATCCAAGGATGGTGGATCAAAGGCTTTGACCCATCTTTTCAAAGGCTCCATCAAACCTTCCGCAAATAGAACCACAAGTCTTCTTTCAGTAATGTTAGGCACCATTACCGACAACCTTTGAAAATCTGCAACATAGGTATCTAAAGATCCACATTGTTTCAATTGTGCCAATTCTCGGAAACTCAACTCAGGATCTTTGGTATCAAATCTTTCAATTAATTTGTTGGTAAACTCCTCATAAGTATGGATAAGGTTATGGCCAAGAGTAACCAAACCATGAGTCCACCATTCATGAGCCACTCCATCCAAGTGCAATGTGGCAAACTTAATTGCATTTTCCTCCGGCATTGGTCTAAGTGAGAGATAATTATCTAATTTCTGAACCCATGCTCTTGCTGCACACTTATTACTTCCATCAAAATGATCCAAAGTAATCTTACCCAATGCTTGCTGGAAACCATTCCTATGATTTGTGAAAGGGCGTTGTTCATTCCTTCCACCATTCCTTTTGCTTCTTTGATTCATGAATTGATTAAAGGTCCATGCATCTCTCATATCGGGAGGAAAAGAGATATACTCCATATAGGCTTGCCTAGCATCATCCACAAAAGGTACTCCAATTTCAGGTTGTTGTTCATCTCTTCGAGTGAATGTAGGGAGGAGAGGTCTGGATGAAGATCCTCTTGTATTTGTAACATGTTGTCCCAACACTTCTATCCCTTCCATTAACTGCTGAAGCATTATGATCACCGGGAACATAAGTTCCATTTACACCACTATTACTGTTGTTTTCACCAGCATGATTGGGTTGGGGCTGAATATTATTTTGAGTATTTTGCTGATCCAATTTATCCAACAAACGTGCCATCATCTCTAACATGTTATCAAACCTTTTTTTCTCCTCTTGCATCTTTTTCCTCCAACGAAAAACGGGACTCTTCTGACATTCTCTCAACTATTATACCCGTTTCCCTCAAAGCTTCTGACAAAGTATCTGCTTCTGGCATTGGCGGAAACTATAACTGAGATCTGGTCTGATTTCTGATGAAGTATCAGGTTGCTTTGTTACTCATCTGTCAACTGAAAGGCTAGTAGACACAGCATGGCAGGTACTTCTGCTCTTATACCACTGAAATATTCTCTCTCAATTTTTTCGGTTTTCAAACCAAACATTTACAATAGAATCAATCACCCGTTAAGGTTAGCATAACCAAAATGTACATGAAAGAACTCTAACCAAGAATGCGCCCTAAAACCACTTAAGGAGGAGGGGCAAGCATATGGTCAAAGGATCCCTACGATCTACTGAATCAACAAGTACGAGATTATACAGAGAGAGGAATATTAAACTCGACACCAAGAATGTGCACTCAAGATCCCTTTGTAGGCGAGGTGCTAACATATGGTGGAGTACTACTGCTGAATTAAAAGAAAAAGGCGGATAACCAGCCAAAGAGCTTTCCACGCTACCACCAAACAGTGGGGGGAAGAAGATTACAAAACATAATTATCCACACTGGCGGTATACCATCCAGGGGTGCTTTAGTGTGAAGCTAATTAATTAATGCAGCAAAGCTAAAGCTGAAACAATACTACTGTTTAACAGTTCATACAAAGTGTAAAGCTGCAAATTACAATGTTCAACACCAATTTCTAAGCACCACTCTTATACATTGTTTTCCGAGTTAGAGAACGAGAGGAGAGAAGATAGAATATGAAAGTAGCGAATGAATTGCTGTATCTCTGAAACTGTAATTCTGAAAATGGAAATCAACAACTACAGAATTATATAAAAAGCTCATAACTTGATCAAGATACCTCTGAATGGCGTGAAATCACAGGCATGGATCAAATGGAAGATAGGTGCCCCTGTTGAGACACAGAAAACAGCTCCAAATACCTGTAAGGATTAATGGCACAATTCCCAATGCAAGGCTAAAAGGTACGGCCCTTGAGAGGGGCAATTTTTCATTATAAAATTGCACACTCCAAAATAAAATCCGAAAATGCTTGGAGATTGTCGCCTAGACCTTAGAAGTATTATTATCAAATGCCCAGAACAATACAAAATTCGTACAATTAACCATGAGCAAAAACAACATTCAGCTGTATGCAAACAGCAACTGTAAAACTGGAAAATACATCAATAATTCACCTTGAAACACAATCTGCTAGTCTGAATGAGAAGCAGCAATAATTCAACTAGGTGTTGTCTTGCAAACACGAAATTGAATGAAGAACTAGGAGGTCAGCATTCCTCGAAGTAGAAAATGATAAATCATTTTGACAACATAACTTTAGCAAAATAATGGATGTCTCAATGCTGGAGCCAAGCCTTACTTTTAAAGGATAAAAGGAAACTGTTCAAGTTCCCCAAGAAGGTACGCCAATAGCCAAGACTCTTCACATTTTCAAAAAAGAAACAACTCTTCAAAAATATGCCCCACTTGAGAAATGAGGAATTAATAAAATAAAACCTTTTGACTTCTTCATGTGGCGCCACCCTCAAAGACCCCTTTTCAAAACAACTTAAGTTCATTCTTTAGGCCAAGGGGGTCAACTACAAATTAGAACCAATTCCTCAATTAATGAAGAATTTCATTAAGATTAATATTTTAATGGCCAAGGCTTAATACTGACAACTGCTTCCCATGATGTGATGAACTCGAAGGCTGACAACTGCTTACTGCCAAAAATAGTATTTACTATAAATAGTAAATAATGAGAAAGAACCACAAAACCTCCAAGACTGGATCCCTTTGAAATACCTCAACGAGCCTACAGGATTCCGGAATAGACTGATGAGCTAATAACAGGATCACTGCCAAAAGGGGAACATTACAAGTATAGACACATATGTATGGTGAGGTCTTGGTAAAGGATGCTTAAGATGGTAAAGATTTTTTGGTATTCATTTGCAATTGATGTCAAGAGTGTGCATGAGAGCAACTGTGATCGACGCCACTATAAAGGGCGGAGACAGAAGATATTGTGATCATTGATATCAGTCCTTCAGTATCTGTGTACAAGATTTTGATTTCTTTGAGATAAGTATTCTTTTGTTTATACTTTTGAAATCTAGGATAAAACTTCAGTTTTTGCTTTGGCTATTCGGATCTTGTGTGATTAGTAAAGAGAGATTGTGTTTTCTCTTGAATTGTGTTCACTAATATAAGATCCTTGAAAATTCATACTATTCATTGCAAGTTATTGCTATAACCTGAGATAGTAAAGTTTGTATGATATTTCTTTGGATAGTTATGAACTATTAGTAATCTCTTCTTAATGCTTTCAAGACGAATGAAGAAGCATAAGAGATTGCTTTCAAAAAGAGCTTGATGCATTCTGTAGGTTGAAGAATGGAGACACTGCTTGCAGCCTTGAGTCCGAGTGAATGACTGAAGACATCTCTTCAAAGAAGAAGAATTAACCTTCAGAGGGAGTTCTATGATTCGCTGGGAATAAGTAAGTGTTGCAGTGTTGATGCTAAATCCTTGAAGTACCTCTCCAACAATTGAGATCAGAATTGCTCAAGTCAATCAATCTGGATTTAACATTGGTAGCTCTGCAAACCTATTTATAATAGACGGATTTGGGATGAGGTTGAAGAGGACAACCCTGAATCTCTACAAAGTGTGCATTGGAAACCATTTCTCTTAAGCAAGTGTTGCAGGCAATCTTGGACGATGAGGTCCAAAGGTTGATGCATGAGCTTAAAGATTCAGAGGGAGCCTATTGAACCTAAAGAATATGATCGAAAGAGTACCTCTGAATGTTGCTTCAGGTTGAGATATGCGATGACGGAAGAGTATCAGTCTATTTTGAAAATTGATGTATGGGATATAGTACCTAGACCAAAAGAGAAATCTATTGTCTCTTCCAAATGGCTCTTCAAAATCAAACATGCTGCTAATGGCAGTATGGGGAAACACAAGGCAAGTTTTGTGGCCAGAGGTTTCTCACAAAAGGAAGGTATTGACTATGAAGAGACATTTGCACCTGTTGCCCAATACACCTCTGTGAAAGCAGTAATAGCTATTGCAGAAGCTAAAGGCTGGAAGATCCATCAAATGGATGTAAAAAAAACGGCCTTCCTGAATGGGACCACTGAAGAAGTCTATTTAGAGAAACCTGAAGGTTTTGTGATACATAAAGCAAACTCACATGTATGCAGATTGAAGAAAGCTCTATATGGACTTAAATGGGCTCCCAAAGCTTGGTAGAGTCCCACGGACAGCCACAGAGCACAAGAAAGTCTCCAGAAAGACCAAAAAAATAATGTCCCTCGTTTTAAGGGGCATCCCAGGGATGTCCCCAAAAAAATTGACCAAAAGGACCCCTAAGTCACATCTGGGAATGATGTTATTCAGATCTAGGGTATGCATCTCCGTGAAACATTGTAAAAAACTGAAGATAATGGTCCAGAAGGACCATGGAAGAACTTTAAAAAGTGTCTGCTTGGGTGCAATCCTTAACTTTGGAGGTGCATCATATCCTTTGTTATGGGTGCCTTGAAAATTTTGCCACTGATTTTCTGCTATTCCAGCCTCTTAACAACAGAAATAAAATTCCCTAGGTCCTTAGCTTCTTCTGCATTCCTTTCCAAAGATCTTGATTTCAGATTATTGTTCCTTGCTGTCAGCCAATCTGGCAATGCTTTACTGGCCTGCACATGTCTGCCACTAGAATAAGTTCCTGAAGTGTCAGCCAGCAATTATTCCTGTTAATGAAATAGCTCTTGGAAGTGATCAAGGAGGTGATTTACCTCGCTAGTTCTTGATGCATAGGATGATCTGTTTCTTTGCTGTTAGCCTATGCCCTTGACCATTTATACTATCACCAAGGTCAAGCATTGTGCAACAAATAACAGATATTTTATTAATCAGTAACATCAACTGAGACTTTAGACCTTCCTGGCTTTTACAAATCTTCTCTGACTGAGCGTTCATACCTATATGGGGTTCATAGACATGTAAGAGGTGATTGTTTCATTTTGATTAGTTGTGAGAACATGTCTGAGCATACAACAGACCTCTGCTGGTGGATAGAGATTATCATTGGCTAGACCCCCTGCCATAAAATATGAGAGCTCTGGGGAATTTGAGTGCAGTGGGTGCGGATGGGGTTCTCAAGATGGTTGGTCTCGACTCTCATCCAGTTTAGCATATGCTTGAGCTGGATTAAGTAAAATATGATCATGCACAGGAAAGTATTAATGCTGCTTTGCTCAGATAAACCAAATTCTATCCAATATAATCCACCATACAATCATGAAATTAGATAAATAAAGTTGTCACTGTAACAGTAATATACTAAATCTGAGAAAATATATATTCAGCTGGATACAGTTTTGGAGGCAAGCAATGAAGCAAACACTGTTCCTGAATCCAAATGGCAAACAAATCCACATCACTAAATTTCAACTCTGAAGTTTGAGATGAATAGGAAATGATGGCAGTTATGATCAATAAAACATTGTTCTCTATAAAGAACATAAATTTTGAAATCTCAATCTTACAATATGAAACAGTCAACTCAAACAAACTTGAAATTGAACCATAAACATGACAATTCTTAAATTTCTGCAAAACTCATAGTTATACACTGACATAAGACTGGGAAAGAATAAGCATGTGGCAAAGAATGATTAAAACAAGATAGTTTGAAGCAATTACAGTTGCAGATGTCTAAATATAATCAAGCATCATGTTGTCAGTATTTGCAGTTTCATAAAAATGCAGCTTTCAAAATACACAGTTAACAGCTATATACCTCATTTTCACTAAGCGCTCGAGATAGGAGTGCATCTTTTGCCTCCAAAGATTCCTGTTCAGAGCTCTCCTCTTCCTTCATTTTGTCTACTGCTGCTTTGAGTCGTTTTAATTTGACTGCTGCTTGACCTTGAAGTTCTTCACTGTCTGCTGCTTCTAGTAAAGCCTCTGCAGAAGCTAAGTCAGCCTGTGCCTTTGTGGAGGCTTCAATAGCCTTTTGAACAGATTTTTCGGCAGAAACCACTCCCTTTCTTAAATCAGATATGCGATTGTAAGTTTTGTCGAGTGCATTTCTTAAAATCTGTTCAAAACAGCCAAAACAATTGTTTGTGTTAAATGACAGATTAGAAACAATTAAATAAAAATGTATAGTGACAAAGGTTATGCAGTTCAGATACAATAAGATGGGAAACTGTAATCAAGATGCTTGCCTTCAAAAGATCTAAAAGACATGAAGCAGAGAGAAAAGGTGTTATTACCTCCCATGGACGATCTGAAGTATGAAATTTTTCAACATTGGATGGAGAAAACACCCAAGTCACAATTGATAAATTGGAAACAATCCGATATACCATCATGCGATCAATGGCAATAGTAGCCATTTGAGTATTATTTTGAAAAATTTTGGAAGCTTCTTCTATTACTAGAATCTCATTTGATTGACCAGTACCCAATTTACTTATTACATTGCCAAATCTCTCCAGTACAGTGCATAAATGTGTGAAACTCTTAGATCCAATATGAAGAAGTGTTTGAACAACCACATCAACTGAGACATTCTGCCCATGTACTGCAACAATATTCTCCTCCACCCAAGAAAGAATTTCGCGAGCTGTTTTTTTATCCTTTACCAAACTATTCAACTCTTTAGATAGAGAGAATTCTACTACTTCAGAGTGATCTCCTTCATGATCTCCATATTTGAAACAAGATCCATCTTTTGGTGGGAGGAGTTCTTCTAGACCTGGAGCATTTTGTATACTCTGCATGAAAATTAGCTCAGCATGCCATCATGGGGAGATGGGTATTTAATATATTCTCTCAAATAAATTAGAGTCAGCAGAGAATGTAATTAATAGAAAATAAATAACAAAGATTCTAAAAAACATAAGAATGGAGATTTAAAGAATAAAATCAAGCACAAACCTTGATGTTGTTGGGTATGCCATAAGAACACAAAGTAATAATATTCTTTGCGACCGACATAACCATTTAAATATTTACTAAGCAAATATGAAAGAATCTTGCCAAAAGTGTTAAATGTGTCATGTCAAAAATATATTTATGCACATGAAACATCATCACCCAAGATTACTAAGCAAATATGAAAGAATCTTGCCAAAAGTGTTAAATGTGTCACGTCAAAACAATATTTATGTACATGAAACATCATCAAGACACATTCGATAGCTTATAAATATGCTAAGAGATGCAATGAATTTCAATCATAGGTTTCCAAAGGGGATGTTTGCAAAACAGACTCACAATTCAAGCTAGTACCTCAATAGGCCAATTCTCAAGAAAGGAATGCATATAATTGATAGCCAACATACCTGCTTGATTTTGTCCCAGTAAGATAATCTAACTTCTCGCTGAAGTACTTCCTGTACAAAGACACGTTGTGGTGACCACTTTGGAAGATCCAAAACATGCAACCATTCTTCCCATGGCCAAATGAACTGAAAGTTTGATCTGACAAAACAAATAAAGAATGAACAAAATTGTTATTTCATAACTCTATCTCCAGGCATTGTTGACTACTAAAACTTCAGAAGCATTAAAATGATCAGAATCAGCATGAACCCAAACAATTATATAAGTCACCAAAAGCTAGATTGTACCCCAGAAATAATGAATAATTATTTTAGGAAAAATAGCAAAGCCTTTCGGGGGCATTGTATGGTATGCCTCAAGCCTTCAGTTGGCAAAGTCAAAGTAAAACCTGAACTATGTACACACAATTCTAGTTTTTAGAAATTGCAATATATATCAAACTTACAAGTGCTGAGAGAGCCAAAGAATTAGGCAAGTCTGGCATTCCATATCTAGATCATTCACCCTATCAAAAAGGGAACGCACTGCTCCAGCCACAACCATAGGGAACGCTCCAGGAAGAGCCTGGAAAGGAAACATTAATCAGACAATGATCTGAATTAATTTACCAAACACACTGCATAGATATCAACACTTACCAGTATAATTCAGATCACTTATAATTAAAGGAATATGCAACAAAATCCATCACATTACCTTGCAAAGATCAATAATCACCAAGGCATAATAGCATCCCTTAAATGGTGGATTGGGAAGCAAAAGAAGCTGCAAAGAAGCAACATACAAGCTCTTGAATAAATTTTCCATATCATGATAAAGATAATACTAAATTAAACCAATCCCTCCATTCATTTCAAAATATATACACATGTATGTGTGTGTGTGTATGAGTATATGTGTGTGCAAATGTGTGCATGCATGCATGTGCACAAGTGTGTCCACGCACACACATGTATTTGTGTACTGAAAGGTGTAAAACTACCCGCACGGGTAGCGGAGTTGGCTTGGGCGTGGGTATGCTCCCCATATGTTCTGGGTTCGACTCCGAAGCCCGGGCTTATCCGATGCGTGTGGTTTGCGGGCATCCCCAGGGGATTAGTCTCACCTCAACTCGCCCCTTCTTGAACCCCAACTTGGAAAAAAATGTAAGACCAAGGTAAGGCAGGTTGGGTGTTGGGCTAGGTCACGGGGATGCCCCTGAGTCACCAAAAAAAGAAATACACTACAACAACTAAATCAAATCAACTTCTAATCCAAATTTTATCTTACATTCATGCCCTATTACAAAGATGCCATTTAGCATAGACTGGGAACATGTTGGCAATCTGAATCGAATAGATTCCTTGAGATTTTGGAATTTTGATTCCTTTGGTTTCAAATTATATTCTTGAACACTACTTTCTAACCCATGATCATCAACCAGCAATAGCTCTAGCTTGGCTTTACTTGCACCTTCTTCTCTTTTTGTTTCACTTGATATAGCTTTTGATTTTGAACTCTTTTCAGCAGCATTCTCTAACTTGGACTCAAAAACGATTTAAAACAAAAAAACACGTCAAGCTGATTACTATAACATGTATTACGTGTATCCTCTCCATTAGAAGTACTAGGTTCATCTTCAAATGATTTTGTTGTGATGTTTTCCCTTTCACTTTCAATTGCCAAATCTAATTTCTATATTAACATAAATTAGGTACCATGGAGGTAGACCAGCCAATTGACCTCAATAAGATCAATCCATGAGTGGATTGCAAAACATGGCATTCTTCTCAATCCTAAAGATTTTTGATATCCTAACAGAGGCCAAAATTGATGGTGATGTGGTAGAATGACTCGAGAGGCTCTGTCCCAGGAGTTTCATCATCATGACCTATGGTCCTCTAATCAAGCTCTCTTTGTAGCAAGAAGAGAGATTGGCTGTCTGATTTTTGAGAACTTTGTACTTAGTTTGAAAGTTGACTGTGCACAAAGTTGATAACATATAGTATCTAGTTATCATTTATGCATCATGCAGTATGCATTGCACAAAGCAATGTAACCAACAATACGAACATAAATGAAAAATTATATATTCCACAATTCATGGGCTAAACTCTCATTTTTTATTGCTCTCCATATATATGCTATTAAAATGCCTTTAAATTTTAAAAACTGCAGGCTTTTCTCCTTTTTTCTGTTTTTCTTTTTTCTTAAAAAATGTAATTTTTGTTTTTAATAAATCCCATTTTTTTTTAAAAAACATTTAATCTTTTGGTTTGCCAATGTTTTTGTAAATGTTAATCAAATCTTATCAAATTGTATCCTAAAAAGACCTATGGAAATTCTAAGTCTGAAATTTTGTGCAATTATTTTAAGTCAGATTTTATTCTTGTATTTCAAATCTTCTGATTGTAGAACATTTATATATTTCAATGTTTGCAAATGAAGGATTAAATTGCCTTTTATATGAGGGAGACACGTCTCATGAGAGGACGTGTCCCTTGGGCGTGCAGGCTCCCTTAACAAACTGAAAGCATTCGGTATTTCTCATAAACTAATGTACGTGCTTTAACAAGCAGCGACCATATTATATGAAGTCCGATTTTAATCATTTGCCAATTTCGATCATCATCTGAAATTTGAATAACTTATTTGAAGGTTTTATATTTTAAGAACAGTTCATTTAAATATAAATCATGATGATGCATGAATGCAATCATCATTTATATCTGACTAAAGCTATCTTAAATCAACACTCCCTCTTAGCTAGGGAAGATAACTTCAAAACAAATAAGTTGAGATATCACCTTACACATGATATCGAAGATATGATATGTTTTCTCAATTTTGTCAAGCCACATGACATTCTTCATAACACATCTTCATTATGGTATGTGCACTGACATCAAGTCTCATGATGTCTACCATAATAACTCATGGCATATCCACGAATATATATTTATCCACCATGATTATCTCATAAGGATCACAATGATCTTCAAAAATGACATCAAGTCCCATGATATCCATCAAAGTGTCCAAGAGATACTATCATGACATGTCCACAGATATCAAGTCATATGATATCTATCATGATAGTTCAACTCATTATTTTAGAGTCGTCAGTTTACAATGTCACATACAAGTGTTCATTATTAGAAAGATCGTCACCTTTCAATAATGTACACAGGGGAGAAGGCCCATAAAGTCATGGAGTCACACACATGACAAAAGAGTTTACACATTAAACATCTTTAAATATATTAGTACAACTTTTAAACAATTTGAATTTCAAATATAATATCAAATTACATTTCAACCATACCAAGTTTCTTCCTGAACTGTTCAACCTCGACTCTAGAGAGAGGTTTGGTGAGAATGTATGTTGTTTGATCATTTTTACTAATATACTCCAATTGGATTACATTCCTTTCTACCATGTCTCTTACATAATGGTAGGGGATATCAATATGCTTAGATCTATCATGGAATACTGGATTTACAGAGAGCTTAATGCAACTCTGATTATCACAATGAATGATAGTAGGATTCAAGGGTTCACCAAAGAGTCCCACAAACAATTTTCAGAGCCAAACTGCTTCTCTTGCCCCCATAGAGGCTGCAATGTATTCAACTTTTGTCGAGCTTTGTGTTGTTGAAAACTGTTTTCTGCAGATCCAAGAGATCATAGCCGATCCTAAACTGAAGCACCATCCAGATGTGTTTTTCCTAAACAGCCATAACGTGAATTTCCTTTGGCTCACACATGAACTGGCTTAGAGCATTCACTGCATAGCAAATATCAAGTCTGCTATTAACCAAGTACATCAATGATCCAATCATTTGTCTATATAGAGTGGAATCTGCATACTTAAATTGTGTTGCTGCTTCTTTTAGTTTGTGAAGGTTTGTTTCCATAGGTGTAGACATGGGTCTACAATCCAACATTCCAAATCTCTTCAAAATATCAATAGTGTACTTTCCTTGATTTAGAATGAAGCCATTTGATTTCTGCCAGACTTCTAAACTCAAGAAGTAATGTAAAATGCCCAAGTCTTTCATGTCAAATTTTGAAGTTAGATCCTTCTTTCCTTGAGCAATGAGGTGATCTTCTCTTGTTATCAGCAAGTCATCAACATATAAAATAATTATTAACATATCACCTTTAATTACCTTAAAGTAAAGATTTGGGTCTGCATCATTCTTGGAAAATCCTAGTCCCAAGAGGTAGCTATCAATTCTTTCATCCTAGGCCCTAGGAGATTGTTTAAGTTCGTACAGTGCTTTCTTTAGTTTGCATACATGTAAGTCAGGTTTATGTATCACAAAACCTTCAGGTTGTTCTAGATAGACTTCCTCTTTAATGGTCCCATTTAGGAAGGTAGTTTTCACATCCATTTGATGGATCTTCCAACCTTTAGCTACTGCAATGGCTATCACTGCTCTCACAAACGTGTAACGGGCAATAGGTGCAAACGTTTCTTCATAATTGTTGATATTAGGTAGCATCGATCTGATAAAAGACTTTGTTCTACGTTCTAAACAAGTAATATATTAAATGGAGAGACACGCCCCTTGACCCGACATGTCTCCACTTTGTGGAGACACATCCGCTCATGGGACGTGTCTCCCACATTTGTCGGAGATTGATCATATTCATTCTTAGCATTGTCGAACTCACTCTAGCAATCATGGGTGTTGGCCAGTGGGAGAACACACAGCGTTTGTGGTAGGCGTTTAGAACCAAAATGTGGCAGAACCTGTGGCTCTCATTACCCCCCCCCCCCCTGAGCACATGCATTGTGACGGATCATTGGGTTAAAGGATCGGGTGGATATCCAGAATTAGCGACGTGCGATCGAGATGGAGACGGGAAGAAAGGAAAATAGTGTGGCTTCAAAATGTTGGTTCGTCCCCTTGGCGACCATAAGAACAAGGCTATACAGAGGAGTCTCGAGAAGCGTCTGCTGAGTCACGATCATGTTGGCGTCAGTGGTCATCAAATTAGTTCTAGCGGAAAGTTGTTGAAATCTACGGTTGTATCTATCGTGTCTTTGAGATTCCACTTCAGCATTGTTAGCATTATCATTTGGAAATGATAAGGGTAGGAATCACAAATTTATAAGGAGGATTGAGGATAGGATTTTCCAGATATCGGGTGTTTGATATTCCACGGGCATTTCCGTCATATGAGACAAAGCATGGCTTTCATCTGAAGGGAATCGATATTTGCCTGGAGATCATCGATTATATCATTCTCGGCCTGACAGTGATACGCCATCAAATGTAAGGAAGAGGATTACTGAATCAAGCCCGTAAAAGACTATCTGCAACCCGGACAACAAGATACGCTATGGTGCTATATTGACCAAGGTATATCCACCTCACCCAAGCTTTTTGTTCTCCAACTATATAATTCTGTAAATATCCTTCCACCCACTTATTGACGATCTCCATTTGCCCATCTGTCTGTGGATGGTAGCTGGTACTAGGTGTCAATTCGGTCCACAGAGTCTGAACAACTCCTGCCAAAAGTTGCTCATGAACCGACTATCCCTATCGCTGACTATAGTCCGAGGCAAACCATGTAATCGGAAAACCTCTCTGAAGAAGAGCTTTGCAGTCTACGATGCTATGAATGTAGTGGTGATCGGAAAGAAATGGGCATATTTTGTCAGCCGATCAACAACCACATAAATGCAATCCTTCTCTTGGGCCTTCGGCAAGCCCGTGATAAAATCCATCGATAAACATTCCCACTTCCTGTCTAGTATCGGAAGTGGCTGAAGCAAACCGGCAGGATATGTGTGTTCCTGTTTGTTTTGTTGGTAAACAGAACACTCTCGTACATACTGAAGCACATCAGTCTTCAGGCCTTTCCAAGTGAATCGCTCCCGTACCAGCTTATATGTTTTAAAATAACCGGGATGGTCCGTCATAGGAAGATCATGAAAGGCTTTCAGAACTGTATCCTTCACCTCTGAATCAAGAACCAGAAAAATCTGCCCCTTGTAAATGATCAAGTCATTCACAATGGTATATCTACTATCCTGCTCTGTCCCATCAACTATGCTAGAAGCCCATGGATTCTTAGCATACTCAGCAATAATCTTGTACCTCCAATCCTCGAAAATCTGTGCCATAGCATTCAACTGAGGTCTGCAAGATAATGCGTTAGCTACAACATTCTGTTTTCCCTTAATGAAGGTAATATCAAAATCATACGATTGCAACTTGCTAACCCATTTCTGCTGTCTCTCATTTAGGTCTCACTGTCCAAGGAAGTGTTTCAGGCTATTATGGTCTATACGCACACTGAATTTCCTGCCTACCAGGTATTGCCTGAATTTAGCCAAAGCGTGCATAATGGCTAACATTTCCTTGTCATAAATGCTATAAAATCTCTCGGGACATCTAAGCTTCCTCCTCTCGAAAGCAATCAGGTGTCTCCTGCATCAACACGGCACCAATGCCCTCTCTCGAGGCATCACAAAATAAGACAAAAGATTTCGTAAAGTCTGGTAGTGCTAACATTGGTCATGATCGCCTTAAACCTGTCAAAGCACTCCTGAGCCTGCGGTGACCAAGCAAAAGCCCCCTTCTTTGTCAAATCAGTAAGGGGTGCAATGTGTCGTGAGAACCCACTAATAAATCATCTGTAGAAAGCACACAACCCAATAAATCCTCTGAGCTGGGTAAGGTTCTCTGGAACTGGCCACTCAACTATAGCACGAACCTTTTCAGAGTCCATACTGACTCCCTTGGCACTGATGATGTGCCCAAGATACAACAACTCAGCCATGCCTAGCTCACACTTGGACTCCTTGGCATACAAGGACTCCTCCGCCAAAATACCCAGTACTGTATCCAAGTGAGCTAAATGCTCCTCCCATGACCTACTGTACACCAAAATGTCATTGAAGAAGACCAATACATATCTCCGCAGCTGAGAACTGAAAACTCTATTCATCGTAGCCTGAAAAGTGGCAGGGGCATTGGTTAAACCGAAAGGCATAACCAAGAACTCAAAATGACCACAATGGCACCTTAACGCGGTTTTCTCTGTCCTGCTCCCTCATCCGAATCTGATGGTACCCCGATCTCAAATCAATCTTCGTGAAGAAGATAGCACCATGCAACTCATCGATCAACTCATCAATGCGGGGAATAGGATACCTATTTTTTATAGTCCTCTTATTGAGCTGACGGTAATCAATACACATCCGTAGTGATCCATCCTTTTTCTTCACCAATACAACCAATGAAGCAAAAGGTGATTTGCTAGGTCTGATGTGCCCCATAGCCAACAACTCACTGATTGTTTTCTCAATCTCATCCTTCAGACGTTTCGAATGTATGTATGGTGTGATCATAATGGGCTTTGCGCCCTCCTCCAACTCTATAATGTGTTCAGTTCCTCTGTCTGGAGGTCTACCTAGTGGAATATCGTTAAACACTTTAGAGTGTTTAATTCTTATCTCCTGAATGTCAGGATGGTACTCATTCTTTTGTTGTTCCTGTTGTGCGGGCATTAACATACACTCGGCAACCCACTCTACCATATCATGACGAATAAGCCTCTCCATCCGTCTGTGAGAAACAACTCTCAAGTTGTTGTCCCCCATAGCTTTAATCACATGTGGCTTCCCATTAACTTTAAACTTCATTTCCATATCTCGAAGATTGAGTGTGATCTCACCCAGTTCGTGAAGCCATGCCATCCCAAGTACCACATCAATGTCTCCCATATTAACAACGTAGAATTCAGTCTTGAACTCATAGTTGTCTAGTCGCATTGGAAAAACTGTTATTTTCCTATCACATTTGAGGGTGTACCCATCAGCTACCTTAACCCGAATACCCTCAAACTCTTTCGTCTGTATGCCACGCTTCTCAACCAAACGTGCATCTATAAAGTTGTGCGTTGAACCTGTGTCAAGCAGTGTTATAACTTTTTGACCAGCTAGGAGCCCACATAGCCTAAAGGAGCCATCTCTCTAAAGACTAGTCAAGTGTGTCTCCTGTAGTTTCCTTCCACCATCATGTTCATTATCATTTTCAGACTTTTCATCATCGGAATGCTCTAAATCAGCTTGCTGGTCCGACAGATCAAATTGCTCTTCACCCTCATAAAACCACTCCATCTGGTTACTTTTGGCTTTAGGACGAAGAGGGCATACATGTTTTTCATCATAGGGTGCTTTGCGTAGATCGTTCAATGTCTCTCTGTCAAACGGTGGTGCATTACTTCTTTTAGGATGAGGTGGATCTCTCTTCGTGTCGAAAGGTCTATCTCTATCAAAAGACCTATTCGGCCTTGAGTTTGGCGTGGAACTCGAAGAGAACCTACTGCGAGGTGTTGCATGCTCCATGCTGCGTGCCTTTCTCATTGCCTCCTGAAGGGTGGGAGGATCAAATGCCTTGACCCAACCTCTCATCGGCTCATATAACCCCTCGGTGAATAGAATGACAAGTCTCCTCTCTGAAATACCTGTCACCATGACTACAGTTCTATGAAACTCCCCAATGTAAGCATCCAAACTACATGTCTATCTGAGTTGTGCTAGCTCTCTAAAGTAAAGTTCTGGATCCTTCTTATCAAATCGCTCAATGAGCCTGTTCATGAACTCCTGGTAAGTAGTAACCTGATGATGACCCAATGTGTACATGCCGTGATGCCACCAATCGTGCGCAAATCCATCAAGGTGTAGTGTGGCAAATTTAATGTCCTCGTCCTCCTGCATAGGTCTCAAAGATAGGTAATTATCTAACTTTTGTACCCAAGACCTCGCTGAATTCTTATCCGAGCCATCAAAATAAGGCAAGAAAATCTTGCTCACCGCATGTTGAAGATCTTTGTTCACCTGTGGTGGTTGCTGGTACTCGTGAGCTTTGCGCTTAAATCTACCTCCACCTCTGGGCTTATGCACATCCATAAACTCATGAAATGTCAACGACTGTCTAATCTCAGGAGTCAAAGTCGAATACTCTCCAAACAGTCTAGTCACGTCTGCCACTGAAGTACCATGTTGTGGCTGAAACTCGGTATGGTGACCCTGTTGCTCTGCTTCCGAAGTCAATGCTGCCTCTCTACTGATAAAGGTAGGTTGTCCAAACCTACGCTCGTGAATAACCGGCGAAAGTTGCGGTCGTGCAGACATCTGTGGCTGGTCTATGCCTCCAGAACCACTGGACTGCCCTATCTGAATGTAATGCTGGTGAGGCAGAGTATACTGTCTCATGGTACCTATCAGCTGCGACATCATGTCCATCATGTTGTCATGTCTACTCCTGTATTTTGCCTCAGTCATCTCAACATTTTCTTTCTCTTTCCCTAAATCTCTAGGAATCTCTTGATCTGCCATGAGTGTAGTCACACTGTTTTCACTGCTGCAAGGGCTAGACCTGTGTATACCAAGAATCCTTGATACTGTCTCACCTTTTGAAATAGGTGGACCTATCCAATCCTCAATTCTACCTGTTCCTCTACCCTTAATGTAAAATATAATGTCTCTACTCATGAAAAAGCATCTAAAAAGCAAACTTCTGATTGAAAAAGCATAGGCTAGTAGGACTTTTGTGCTTTGATACCACTGTAACAGACCAGGTGTCTCTCAATCCGATCACCAACTGATACTGCTAAGGTTTTTGTTTGTTTTTGGTATTTTATGATTTTTTGATGGTTTTTGCAGCAATAATGAAATTGCGATTTTGAGAAATAAATACAAATAAATTCATAAATAAATAGCAATGCATTAAATAACTCCCAAAGCAATGGCAGATGGATTCATTTTCATTATTGAACAATTACAATGCTATTCGGGTACCAAATAAATAGAAAGCAACATTATTTATTCAAGAACCTCATTATTACTTGCAGCCACCTGATTATTATTTGCAGCAATGCGCATAACTAAAGAACATCAGTATAACATGAAATGCAACCTTTTCCTCGGCCAAGAAGATGCCAAATATAAATCACTGTAGTGCGGGTACTATTCATGTCACTGTAGCACGGGCACTATTCACGTCACTGTAGCGCAGGCACTATTCATGTCATTGTAGCAGCAGATCAATAATTCTAATTTTTCTTCTGCAATGATGATTATTTCAACAAATTAAAATCTGCTCTTCAAACCCTTGATGATTCTTCTCCAATAAGCACAAATATGGCTTTTGAATAAAGTCACCCTGATGGACAAGGTTCAACTGGTATTGCACAGCCTCAGTATGTCCGACTCTGGAGAGGGAACGTTCTCCAAAACCCAATGCCTGCAGAAACCCTTGTTTCACAAACCCCAATACTCTCAAAGAGAAAGATAGACAAATTTGAATAATCATAACATAATGAGTTTGAATTGTCTTGGCAGTATATATATCTCCTTTCATAAATTCGACCCAAGGCATCTTTTAATAATCATTTAAATTAAATGAAGAATTTTGCCCTTTTTAGACTTAGGACAATTATTTAATAAATGGCGCCCCTTTTGATTAATAATTAAATGCTCATTTAATTATTATTTTAACCCCTCTATTATAAAGTATTAAATGCTTTATAATTTGCCATTTAATAATTTTAATATTTCATTAAAGTGACTTTATATTCTGAAGTCAAATTAATAAACATTAAATGCCCAAGTAAACACTGTTTGCTCATCAGATTATCAAACTAGGTCGAAACTGAGCTAACCAACTGAACCAGGTGCCTTGCTATAAATAGCAACTGCTGCCTACCTGACTTACTATAAATAGTAAGTATCTGTAAATCCCTCTAGAAACATTTGCCAGGGCCCAAACCTGAATCAACTGAAGGAGTAATGTTCCCGAGCATCGGATAACTACCTCAAGTGATCCTCTACACACATCTGTCAGCCTACGAGGATCAGAATGATAGGCGAACCTCTCAACCAGCTGCACTGTCTAGGAAGGGGACATTACACACGGGCATTACTTTATGCTATAGGATTGGGAGCTGGCCGATCATGATTAGGTTTAATTCAGGACAGATAAAGAAGTGTTGTTCCAGTTGCCATCGTGAAATCCATCATTGTAGGATGCATTGGGGTTCATCTTTGTTGTTTCATCATCTGAACATCATAGAGCTTGTTGCACCTGTATAGCAATTCTAGGTGGGTCGCAGCTAGAAAAGGAGTGCATCGACCATATTCAAATTTAGCCAGCCACCACTACAAATTCTGTGACATGGGCTTGTGATCAAGCCATGAACCTGTAGAAGGAAGGTTGTGGACTAGTTTGAGTGCAAGCGCAACGTTCCACACCGTGTCTTATATTTGCATCCATCGGAATACTTAAAAGAGACGAGTATCTTTTGTTAACTTTTTGTTATATCATTTATTTGGACCTTGTGTGATTAGTAAAAGAGATTATGTTTTTTCTCTTGATTTGTGTTCACTAATTTAAGATGCTTGAAGTTTCAAACTATTCATTGCGAGTTATTGCTATAACCTGAGATAGTAAACTTTGTATGCAATTTCTTTGGATAGTCATGAACTCTTAGTAATCTCTTCTTAATGCTTTCAAGACGGATCAAAAGGCATAAAAGATTGCTTTCAAGAAAAGATTGATGCATCCTGTAGGTTGAAAAATGAAGACACTGCTTGCAACATTGAGATTGTGTGAATGGCTGAAGACATCTCTTTGAAGAGGAAGCATTAACCCTCAGAGGGAGTTCTATGATTCAAAGTTGGAAGGACAGATGCTAAATTCTTGAAGTACCTCTTCAGCAATTGAGATAAGAATTGCTCATGTCTGTCAACCTAGATTTAGCATTGGTAGCTCCGCAAACCTATTCATAATAGAGTGATCTAAGATGAGCTTGAAGAGAACAACTTGAATCTCTACAAAGGTGTGAGTTGGAAACCATTTCTCTAAAGCAAGCATTACGGACGATTTTGGACGAGGAGGTCAGGAGGCTAATGTAAGTACTTAGTGCTTCAGAGGGAGCCACATCATCACTTGTTGTGATGCATAAATCTCTAAGATAAAGAGATATGAGGTGAAAGCCCTTGTTCATCTCTGAGTCTAAGATGAGGTGTCATGTTGAGAGACTCCATAACGACATCACGTTGAGGGACTCCATGACAAAGATGCAAACTGAAGAAAGCCCTCTATAGACTTAAACAGGCTCCCAGGGTCTCGTATAAAAGAATTGGCAACTACCTCTTGGGACTAGGATTCTCCAAGAATGATGCAGACCGAAATCTTTACTTTAAAGTAATGAAATGTGAGATGTTAATAATTACTTTATATGTTGATGATCTATTGATAACAGGAATAGATCATCGCATTGCTCAAGGCAAGAAGGATCTAACGTCAAAAGAGCCCCTAGCACCCGCAATATGGCTTAAAGGGGGGTGTTGGAAATAAGCCACACCCGGAGTGACGATGGGTTGGCCACAAGGGGCTAGTACCTCACTTGATAGAGCACTCCTCCAGCAAAAGGAAGGTCCTTGTGAATGCTCTAAGCCAATTCAGGTGTGAGCCAAACGAAATTCACCTTATGGCTGTAAAACATACATTGAGATATCTTCAAGGCACTATTGGATATGGTCTTCTTTACAGAAAAGGCCAACTAGATCAACCTGGATACTCTGATTCAGATTGGGTTGGGTGTATAACCGATCGAAAAAGCACATAAGGATGTTGCTTCAGTTTAGGATCGGCTATGATCTCTTGGATCTGCAGAAAACAGTTTTTTTTTAACACAAAGCTCGAACAGAAGTTGAGTACATTGCAGCCTCTATAGAGGCAAGAGAAGCAGTTCGGCTTCGTAAATTGCTTATGGGACTCCTTGATCTAAGCACATTGAGATCCCCTACCATTATGCAAGAGACATGGTAGCAAGGAATGTAATCCAGTTGGAGTATATTAGTTCAAATGATCAAACAGCAGACATACTCAACAACCTCTCTCCAAAGTTAAGGTTGAACCCTTCAGGAAGAAACTTGCTATGTAATTTGATATTATGTTTGAAATTCAAATTGTTTATAAGTTGTACTAATATATAAAGATGTTTAATGTGTAAATTTTTTCGTCATGTGTGTGACTCCATGACCTTATGGGCCTACTCCCCCTGTGTACATTATTGAAAGGTGACGATCTTTCTAATAATGAACACTTGTATTTGACATTGTAAAGTGACGTCTCTACAATGATGAGTTGATCTATCATGATAGATATCATGTGACTTGATATCTGTGGACATGTCATGATAGTATCTCTTGGACACTTTGATGGATATCATGGGACTTGATGTCATTTGAAGATCATTGTGATCCTTAAGAGATAATCATGGTGGATATTTATAAGAACCGTGGCTATGCCATGAATTATGGTAGACATCATGTGACTTGATGTTAGTGCACATATCATAATGAAGATGTGTTATGAAGAATGTCATGTGACTTGACACTTTCAGAAGCATACCATATCTTTTGATATCACGAGTTAGGTGATATCACTTTTCTTGATGGAAGTTATCCTCCCTAGTTAAAGAGGGAGTGTTGAATAATAAAGATGTGTTATGAAGAATGTCATGTGACTTTGACACTTTCAGAAGCATACCATATCTTCTGATATCACGAGTTAGGTGATATCACGTTTACTTGATGGAAGTTATCTTCCCTAGCTAAGAGGGAGTATTGCATAGTAAAGATGTGTTATGAAGAATGTCATGTGACTTGACACTTTCAGAAGCATACCATATCTTTTGATATCACGAGTTAGGTGATATCACGTTTACTTGATGGAAGTTATCTTCCCTAGCTAAGAGGGAGTATTGCATAATAAAGATGTGTTATGAAGAATATCATATGACTTGACACTTTCAGAAGCATACCATATCTTCTAATATCACGAATTAGGTGATATCACTTTATACTTGTTTAGAGTTTATCCTCCTCGCTAAGAGGGAGTGTTGATATTAGTTAGCATCGGTCTGATAAAAGAATTTGCTCTACATTCTAAACAACTAATATATTAAATGGAGACATGCCCCTTGAGCCGACATGTCTCCACTTTGTGGAGACACATCCGCTCATGGAACGTGTCTCCACATTTGATATTTATTCTAACTCCTTCCTCACTTAAACGACATGGAAATTAATAGATATTGTTTACTTGTGAGAATCGACCTTCAATAATATTGGAATCTGATCATTGCATTAACAATAATCAATGCCTTCCTTTTGTGATAAACCTTTGGCCACAAAACGTGCTTTATGTTTTTCTATAAAACCAGCAGAAGCATGTTTGATTTCGAAGAGCCATCTAGAGGAGACAATCGATTTCTCTTTTGGTCTACGCACTATATCCCATACATCATTTTTAGAATGGACGGATACTCTTCCGCCATAGCGTCCTTCCATACTTGATGTCTAAAGGCCTCTGTAACACTAGCGGGTTCTGAATTTATGATGTCATTCATTAGAGCAACATAGCTTGAGAATCGTTTGGGTCTTTTACTTTCCCTAAAGGTTCCTTTCGGTGATACAAGATTCTCAGCTTCTTTGATCATCTTTCTAGCCCAAAGTGGCCTTTTCTTGTCGATGTCATTTGTATTCTCATCTAAAGTAAATAGAAGTTCATTTGGTATTTCCTCAAGATACTCCCTCTGAATCTCAGGAGTAGGTTCCACTTCTAAGACTCTAGGTGAATAAGTTTCTATCTCACTTGAACTTCTTGCCCTTTTGAATGCAATGTCTTCTTCAAAGATGACATCTCTGCTCAATTCAATTTGTTTCTGCCCGAGTATGAATATCCTGTAAGCTTTGGAGGTTTCACTATATCCCATAAATACCCCTTTCTTTCTGAAAGGTTCTAGTTTGAATCTCTTCTCTTTGGGCACATGAATATAGACGGGGCAACCAAAAATCCTAAAGTGACTAATATCAGGTTTTATGCCAATAAATGCTTCTTTTGGAGTTTTGTTATCTAGATGAGAATGTGGACATCTATTTTGGATGTAGACAGCAATTCTAGAGGCTTCTGCCCAGAAGGAGGTTTCTATGTTCTGGACAAGTAACATTGCTTTTGCAACTTCTACAATGGTTCTATTTTTCCTTTCAGCAACCCCATTTTGTTGAGGGTTCTAGGCTACTATAAACTCCCTCTTAATCTCAGCATTCATGCAGAATTCCTTAAAAATTTCAGAGGTGTATTATTTCCCATTGTCCGTCCTTAGAATTTTGATTTTCTTCCCAGAGAAGTTTTCAATAAGAGCTTTTAACTCCTTGAACCTTTTAAGGATTTCTATTGACTCTTTACACTTCAAAAAATAAATCCAAGTCTTCCTAGAGAAGTCATCTATAAAATTGACATAGTATAGGACGCCTACCATGGACGGTACAAACATGGGTCCACATAAATCAGAGAGCCAGTTCTAACACATTTTTGTTTTTACTAAAGCTATTGTGAAAGGATCCCTTTGTATTCGTTCTAACATATTTTTGTTTTTACTAAAGCTATTGTGAAAGGATCCCTTTGTATTCTTTCCTAGGGCACACCCTTTACAAGCTCCTTCATGAGTTGGTTTTAACTTAGGTAATCCTGTTACTAGTGTTTCCATAGAGGGTAGGGCACATAAATGAAGGTATCCTAATCTTCTATGCCAAATTTCATTTGAATCAAAAGTATCAAGGGTAAGGGCTTGCTTGACTTCAGTGCATAGTTTATAAAGATAACCTTGTCTTATACCTATGGTTTGAGCTTTCTTTATAGTTGAGTTCTTAGGCCATGCCAGAACTTTCCCATCCATAAAGGTAACCCTATATCCATTATCTTCAAGAGTAGAGATGGATATTAGATTCCTCTTTATTCTAGGTGCAAATAAAACTCCAGTGAGTTGAAGGGAGACACCAGATTTCAATTTGATGGAGCAAGTTCCAACCCCATTTACAAGGTGTGCAAAATCATCCCCAATAGTTACTTTTTCATCAGTCTCTTCAATCATAGTGTTTAAGTGTTCTCTGAACCCTGTGATGTGCCTTGAAGAACCACTATCAATTACCCAGTTGTTGATACTGTCAGACACTTGACTTGATAAGGTTGAATAGAATACAATTTCTCAGACTCGTGGTCTGAGTTTGACTTTCCTACTTTAGCAACGGATGCTTGTTGTTTTGATTTGTCAAGGCACTTCATTGCATAGTGTCCATATTGATCACATCTAAAACATTGTACTTGACAGATGTCTTTCCTCTTCTTGGATGATCCTTTTCCATAGGAATTTTTCTTTCTCTTAAATGATCCTTTCACGTAAGAGTTTCTCTTACCCCTTTTATTAGATGTTGTGTTGAGCACATGAATGTCTTCATCTATGGATTTTTGTTTGTTTTCTTTTGTTGAGAGTCTTGTTTCCTCTTGTAAGCAGTTTGTTCTTAGCCTATCAAACTTGGGGAGTTTAGATTTCGCACTTATTCCTTGAACAAATGACTCCCATGAGTTTGGTAGGCCCCCTAGTGCAATTAGTGTTAACTCTTTGCTATCAATTTGATATCCAATTGTAGATAATTGATCCCTTAGTTCAATGATCCTCATGAAGTATGCATTAATAGTTTCTCCTTTGTTTATTTGGACATTGTTGGTTTGCCTCTTTAATGCAAGAGTCCTACTGGTGTTATTTATTTCATAGGTGCTCTCAAGGGATTTGAACATTAGATATGCAGTTTCATGTTTTGCTAGAATGGGTGCTATATGGTCCCTAACTGCATCTACTAAGATTTTCATGGCTTTTTCATTGTTCTCAATCCATTGAGTTTTCTCTAGATCATCCTCTGGTTCCCTTTGTTTATTCCTTTGTTTATTTGGACATTGTTGATTTGCCTCTTTAATGCAAGAGTCCTACTGGCGTTATTTATTTCATAGGTGCTCTCAAGGGATTTGAACATTAGATATACAATTTCATGTTTTGCTAGAATGGGTACTATATGGTCCCTAACTACATCTACTAAGATTTTCATGGCTTTTTCATTGTTCTCAATCCATTGAGTTTTCTCTGGATCATCCTCTAGTTCCCTCTTGTTTTCTCTCACAAATCAGTCTAATTTATTTTCTTTAAGAATCATCATGATTTCAAATTTCCATGATGTGAAGTTGTTTGCTCCTTCAAGATGATCTTCAAATCTGATCACACTTGACATTATGAAGAATGTGATGTGAAGTTCGATTTCATAAAAAATACGATTTTTCTAAGTAATCTGATATGTAGATTTGATTTTGATTCACTCGACTTGGCTCTGATACCATGTAAATGTTAATCAAATCTTATCAAATTGCATCCTAAAAGGACCTATGGAAATTCTAAGTCTGAAATTTTGTGCAAGTATTCTAAGTCAGATTTTATTCTTGTATTTCAAATCTTCTGATTGCAGAACATTTATATATTTCGATGTTTGCAAATGAAGCATTGAATTGCCTTTTATATGAGGGAGACACGCCTCAAGGAGAGACGCGTCTCATGAGATGGTTTTAACTTAGGTAAGGCTGTTACAAGTTTTTCTACAGAAGGTAGTGCACGGAAATGAAGGTGTCCTAATCTTCTATGCCAAATCTCATTTGAATCAAAGGTGTCAACTGTAAAGGCCTGTTCTACATTTATTGATTTCGATGTTTCCATATCAATGAGGGAACCAAGTTTGATTTTGAAGAAGACATTGCATTCAAGAGGGCAAGAAATTCTAGTGAGACAGAAACCTATTTCCCTAGAGTACCTGAAATGGAACCTGCTCCTGAGATTCAGAGGGAGCATCCTGAGGAAATGCCATATAAACTTCCTTCCACCTCAAATGAGAATACAAATGACATCGACAGAAAGAGACCACTTTGGGTTAGGAAGATGATCAAAGAAGCAGAGGATCATACAGCACCCAAAGAAACGTTCAGGGAGAGTAAAAGATCCAAACGTTTCTCTAGCTATGTTGCTCTAATGAACAACATCATAAACTCAGAACCTGTCAGTGTTACTGAAGCTTTCTGACATCAAGCATGCAAGGATGCAATGACAGAGGAATATCAGTCTATTCTAAAGAATGATGTATGGGATATAGTGCCTAGACCAAAAAAGAAATTTGTTGTCTCTTCCAAATGGCTCTTCAAAATCCAGCATGCTGCTGATGGCAGTATAGAATAACATAAAGCACATTTTGTGGCAAGAGGTTTTTCTCAAAAGGAAGGCATTGATTACGAAGAAACATTTGCACCTGTTGCTCGTTACACATCTGTGAGAGCAGTGTTAGCCATTGCAGCAACTAAAGGCCGGAAGATCCATCAAATGGATGTGAAAACTGCCTTCCTGAATGGAACCATTGAAGAGGAAGTCTATTTGGAACAGCCTGAAGGTTTTGTGATACATAAACCTGACTCACATGTATGCAGACTAAAGAAAGCCCTCTATGGAATTAAACAGGCTCCCAAGGTCTGGTATGAAAGAATTGACAACTATCTCTTGGGATTAGGATTTTCAAAGAATGATGCTGACTCCAATCTCTACTTCAAGGTAATCAAAGGTGATATGCTAATAATTATTTTATATGTTGATGACCTGCTGATAACAAGAGAAGATCAACTCATTGCTCAAGGGAAACAGGATCTAATTTCTGAATTTGACATGAAAGACTTAGGCATTCTACACTACTTCCTAGGATTGGAAGTATGGCAGAAATCAGAGGGCATTATACTAAACCAAGGGAAGTATACTATTGATATTCTGAAAGATTTGGAATGTTCGACTGTAGATCGACGTCTACACCTATGGAAACCAACCTTCACAAATTGAAAGAAGCAGCAACAGAATCCAAATGTGCAGATCCAACCCTTTACAGGCAGATGATTGGATCCTTGATGTATCTGGTTAACACCAGACCTGATATTTGCTATGCAGTGAATGTTCTCAGCCAGTTCATGTGTGAGCCAAAGGAAAAAAACTTAATGGTTGTGAAACATATTTTGAGATATCTTCATGGAACTATTGGATATGGTCTCCTTTACAAAAATGATCAACTAGATCTACATGGATACTCTGATTTAGATTGGGCTGCAAGTGTAACCGATCGGAAAAGCACATCAGGATGTTGCTTCAGTTTAGGATCGACTATGATCTCCTGGATTTGCAGAAAACAATCTTCAGTTGCACAGGGCTCAACAGAAGTTGAATACATTGCAACCTCAATGGGAGCAAGAGAAGCAGTTTGGCTTCGTAAATTGCTTGTGGGACTCTTTGGTGAGCCCTTGAATCCTACAATTATTCACTCTGATAATCAGAGTTGCATCAAACTCTCTGTAAATCTTGTATTTCATGATAGATCTAAGCACATTGAGATCCCCTATCATTATGTAAGAGATATGGTGGAAAGGAAAGTGATCCAGTTGGAGTATATCAGTACAAATGATCAAACTGCAAACATTCTCACCAAACCTCTCTCCCGAATCAAGGTAGAGCACTTCAGGAAGAAACTTGGTATGGTTGAAATGTAATTTGTTATTTATGTTTGAAATACAAATTGTTTATAAATTGTACTAATATATAAAGATGTTTAATGTGTAAACTCTTTTGTCATGTGTGTGACTCCATGACCTTATGGGCCTACTCCCCCTGTGTACATTATTGAAAGGTGACGATCTTTCTAATAATGAACACTTGTATTTGACATTGTAAAGTGACGACTCTACAATGATAAACTATCATGATAGATATCATGTGACTTGATATTTGTGGACATGTCATGATAGTATCTCTTGGACACTTTGATGGATATCATGGGACTTGATATCATCTGAAGATCATTGTGATCCTTAAGAGATAATCATCGTGGATATTTATATCCGTGGATATACCATGAATTATGGTAGACATCATGTGACTTGATGTCAGTGCACATACCATAATGAAGATGTGTTATGAAGAATGTCATGTGACTTGACAACATTGAGAAAACATATCATATCTTCGATATCAAGTGTGAAGGTGATATCTCCACTTATTTGATTTGAAATATCTTCCCTAGCTAAGAGGGAGTGTTGATGAATGGTAGCTTAGGTCAGATATAAACGATGATTGCTATAAGAATCATCATCGTTTATATAAGATCAAATGCTCTTCATGTTTAATATTTCTGGAAAAATAAGTTAGTCAAATTTATAAGCATGCATAAATTTGAAAATAATAAAAGATGATTTAAATCTGCATTGACTTAAATTGGAACTCATATAATATATGTCTGCCATGTATGTGAGGATTTATGTGTTAAGTTTGTTAAGCCAAGTGTTAGTCGGTCGTCTATGAGACCTGCGCGCCCAAAGGGACACGTCCCTTGAGCGGGCGTGTCTCCACGTGTGGAGACACGTCCTCTCAAGGGACGCATCCCTTAGAGGCGAGTCCCTAAGGTATTAAACTTGGTTCCCTCATTGATATGCAAACATCGAAATCAATAAATGTTCTGCAATCAACACATTCAGTATAAGTAAAATCTGGAAATCGAAAATCTGACTTAGAATTTTGAGTAGAATTCTTACACATAGAATTTCTTTAGAACCCTTAGTCTCTCAATCTGATAGAAGATTTGGTTACATTTACAAGAATAAACAATTAAACATAAATTAATAAATTTTACTTATATTTAAAGAATAAAGTTTAATTTTTTTAAATTTCTAATGTTTAAACAACATAGTATAAATATTAAATATATATATATATAAACAATTAACTCTTTTAAATCTATAAAAACTAAAATGCCAAAAAAATAGTAGAGTTGCACTAGAAGAAGACCTAGAAAAATGGGTTGCTTAAATAGAAAAACATTTCATTTGTCTTCCTAATTTGGTGTGGGTTTTCCAAGATTAACTTTAGGGAAGATTCACATCAGATTTTTTGAAAATCAAATCACATAGTATCCGACACGACTGGAAAATTAAGTTTTTTGGGGCACACATAGGTATAGTCCAACGTGTATCTGCAGTGTATGGCACCTCTATTCGTATCGAAAGACGGGACTCTTTTGACATTCTCTCAACTGTTATACCCGTTGCCCTCAAAGCTTCTGATAAAGTATCTGCTTCTGGCACTGGCGGAAACTATAACTGAGATCTGGCCTAATTTCTGATGAAGTATTGGGTTGCTCTGTCACTCATCTGTCAACTGAAAGGCTAGTAAACACAGGATGGCAAGAACTTCTGCTTTGCTACCACTGAAATATTCTCTCTCAATTTTTTCGGTTTTCAAACCAAACATTTACAATAGAATCAATCACCCGTTAAGGTTAGCATAACCAAAACGTACATGAAAGAACTCTAACCAAGAATGCACCCTAAAACCACTTAAGGAGGAGGGGCAAGCATATGGTCAAAGGATCCCTAGGATCTACTGAATCAACAAGTACGAGATTATACAGAAAGAGGAATATTAAACTCGACACCAAGAATGTGCACTCAAGATCCCTTTGCAGGCGAGGTGCTAACATATGATGGAGTACTACTGCTGAATTAAAAGAACAAGGCGGATAACCAACCAAAGAGCTTTCCACGCTACCACCAAACAGTGGGGGGAAGAAGATTACAAAACATAATTATCCACACTGGCGGTATACCATCCAGGGGTGCTTTAGTGTGAAGCTAATTAATTAATGCAGCAAAGCTAAAGCTGAAACAGTACTACCGTTTAACAGTTCATACAAAGTGTAAAGCAGCAAATTACAATGTTCAACACCAATTTCTAAGCACCACTCTTATACACTGTTTTCCGAGTTAGAGAACGAGAGGAGAGAAGATAGAATATGAAAGTAGCCAATGAATTGCTGTATCTTTGAAACTGTAATTTTGGAAATGGAAATCAACAACTATAGAATTATATAAAAAGCTCATAACTCGATCAAGATACCTCCGAATGGCGTGAAATCACAGGCATGGATCAAATGGAAGATAGGTGCCCCTGTTGAGACATAGAAAACAGCTCCAAATACCTGCAAGGATTAATGGCACAATTCCCAATGCAAGGCTGAAAGATACGTATTGATGCGTGTTTTGTGACACACACGAACACACTAGAATAAAGTGTCCGGAGATGCTCTATCCTCTCTTGATAAAAATCACCTTTCGTGCTAAGATTGCTAGATAGATCACAAGGTAATTCCAATGTTCCTAAGTTGGGGTGCGGATAGGCTCTATGGTAGTATGAGGTTTGCTGGTAACCCAAGGGGGCATAGTATTTCAGTAATTTACTTTGAAAGCAAGGGTTTGAATGCAGTGTTGTATCCTTTTGGATTTTCTGATTTTGGATAAAAATAAAAAGAAAAGGAAAGGGGTGAGAAATCTTATGCTAATCCTAAGGAACTAGGAGATGGTAACGATCAAATGCAACTTAAAGGAAACCATGCTTTGCTTCGTCTCGAAAAACGACAACTACACGAAAGCAGGTGCAATCTTCTGGGATTTATGCTTGAGATTTTCACTATAAATAACACCATCAATTCGAACAATATTATTCAAGTAAACGTTTTAAAAGCATTTATATCAAGAGCTCAGTCTAACTTTGCACATCAAATGAAAAGCATCCATTTGAAAAAAGTATGAGCTAAGTTACTTTCAATCCTCACCATCAATCTCTCGCTCCACTAACAAATAAATTTTAATCTATAATAATCCTACGAGAAAGAGCAAATATGCAACCATGAACCCATTTGACAATAAAGGTTTCAAAGCAACTCATGCAATTATGAATTTTATTATCTCAATGGTTTTCACAACAATTTCATACAACTCTTCTCTTACTTCTAAAAAAAACTAATTCTAACTCAAAAATCTAATCTCTAATCCTCTAATAACATTTTTTTTTAATTTCTTCCGATCGTTTGAAATGAAAAAGAAAGGGTACTTATAGAATTCCCCGATACAATGAATGGCCAAGATTGAAACAAAATCAAGGGCCCAGATTTAAACACGAAAACCCTAATTAGGGTTGCCCAAAACATCGATCAGTTAACTGACAGATGAGTCACCCACTGGCGGTTGTATCCTTATCCACTCATGCAATGCCTCGTTCGACGAACCTAGACACAATGGCGCCAATCTCCTCGATGGTAATGTCTGGCAAGGTGTTGACATTGTATTCCAGCAGGTCCAAATTATCTGCACAATCAGCAAAGACAACTGCCCATTCTGATTCGTGCTGCAAGAAAGTACTACGGATATTCAGCAGGTCAAATGCTTTAGTCAGATTTTCGCCCAAAATTGGCATGATGGAGAAAATATTTTGCACTTCCCTTTGCATATTATCCAGCCACAAGTCATTTTCTCGAACAATATCCTTGTTCAATATATCCGCAGCCATATGAAAGATGCCATTTTGGATGCTCTTTACTTGCTCATCGACCTTGATACTTTTTGTCTTAACCTTTTCAAGCACTTCCCTACGGGAGACCAATGCGCAATACCAATTGCTGAAGTCATAAGCCGCCCCAGCTACAATAATCTTCTCGTCAATCAGCCTTTGCTTAGGAATTTTCCTTATATCACGGAGGCAGGGAATGATTCTGTCTTGCAAGTCTTGCAATCCGTCCCATGCCTCAGTCAAATTTGCAATCCTTGTGAGCAAGGAAGAAGTTTTCCCATGAGCATGTACTAACTTCTCCAGAAATGCCATTACTTCTCCCTCTTTTCTTGCCATCCATTCTTGTGTTTCCCTGGCAGTAGTTAGTTCTTTCTCAAGACTTTCTACCGACTCTTGTGATGCATTTGAGAGCAGAAGGTTTGATTGGTTGCCTTGGTTGAGTGGCCTTGTCAAATGCCGGATATACTCCTTCAGGCGCTCAACCTCCATCTTATATTCCCTTTTCTTCTGAGTCTCCTTTTCTAATCTGGACTTAATGGTGGAACCGGAATTGTCCAGATCTTCTACTTCTTGCCCTTTGGTAGATGGACCAATATCAATCACAGTAATGGCATAATCGGCAGGAGTAATTTCATCATGCGGTTTCTCAATTGTCGGGACTGCAATTTGCACTGTGCGATTACCAGTCTCATCTCTTTGAATAGTAGAGAATTTCTTGGCCGGTTTTTTCGTATTTACTTGCTCTAACCTTGCCAAGAAATCTTCAATATCATCTGCTTCTGGTGCTGCAACTGGTACCTTAACCTTAATTCTTTCCTTAAGCCAGTTTGGTATTGTAGGCTGCTCGACTCCATTGTCTTCGCAGTCCGGAAAATCCTGAATCTCTTGGATTTTTTGTGCCGGCGGGTCCTCATGAATCCCCCTTAGGGCTGAAATCATCCCTTCTTGGAAGTCACCTTCCCTGTCATTCAGGTCCTCATCTGATTCACAAATCTCTGTGCCGGTTGGAGAATGGTGAAAGTCCTACTCAATCTGCATAGGCTCTGTGTTTCCTTCAAGCACTGGTGAAGGAATTCTTATATTTCCCCATGATTCTTCTTCCATAATCAGTAGCTGCTTGATATTCCCAGATGCGGCTGAGTGAAGGGCCTTAGACTTCTTCAGGATCGGCTTCTCGCTTGTTGCCACCTCTTTGCCTTTCCTCTTCTTCAGGTTGATAGGCTCAATCCGTTCATTTTCCTGAGAAGCGCCAATATTTGAAGAACAAGATTCAGCTTCGCCCATTAAATCGTAGGTAAATGGCACACCTCGTTGCTTCAATGTTTGTACCCGCTGATCTACCCACCATTGTGAGTATTTGACCACTGGTCTCATAAGAGTTGTCAAATCACTTAACTCAGGCTCTGACCATTTGACAGGAGGGAGCGGCAATCCTTCATCATATCCTGGCTGTATGTACACTTCATCGTCATCTAGCTGGTCAGGCACACGGAAAAGTTCTGTTGTCCTGATCATGCTCAAGGATAACCTTGACCAAAGTCTTCTCCTTACTTCATACTCGTCAGCAGCATTTGCCCAAAAATCTTCAAGGTCAACTCTGTGCCTGTATTTCCTTCCGTTTACCATTCCCATGTGATTGAGTGGATCAAAATCCCCTCTGGACTTGTACGAGGTGAACGGATATAACTGTATTTCTATCCTGGCATTGTCTGCTGCCTGCGATGACAGACAGGATTCTACCATGTCTCCTATGAACAAGGGAAACGTGACAGCTGCTTTCTGCTTCGGTCTCTGGATATTCTGAAATGTTTCCAGTTGCCTGATTACTTCTAGTAAAATCATCTTGTCAGTAGGATAGATTGACAACCTGTAAGGAGATTTCGTGAATCCCTGTATTCGGATGTACATAAATCTTGGAAACTGGATGAACCAGGATCCGTATTTACTGATTAAACTTTTTGCTTCGGGTGTAAGTCTCTGATGCGTTCCTCCCTGCAGCACCCGAGTGATGTACATGAGGAAAGCGTTATGTGCCCTGCGCCAATGTGACTTCTCACTCAACTGCAATTGGGGATAGCAGTTATAAACTTTGAGCTCTCCTTTGTTGTTGCCGACTACACCTTTGCATATCAGACCGGTATATCAGTACGTACGAGCGAGTGAATACACAATATAAGAACCCATATGAAAGGATTTAGTTTTCTCCAGGTTGACCAATTGTTCATGACTACTATCACTGATCATCCTTGACCAGTTGATCATTTTTGTTCCAACAGATACTTCATCAATGAAGTAATACATCCAACTTTCAAAAGACGCTCCTTGAGGACTGCCTACTAGTCTGTTCAGCAACAAGACTATGTCTCCGTATTCTTCCTTAAAAAATGGCCTGAGTAATTTCTTGGGCAATCTCTTGGATGAGCATCTAGGTTTTTCGAGCCAGTTCTTGTTCATGTTGGCCATGTAGAGAGTCTGTTTATCTTCGTACAATTTTTGCGCATCCTCCTTCGACCGGTAGTACGTTCAGTGGTAAGCCGGAATGCCAAATGTTTCCTGTATAGCCAACTTGCCTAAGTATGCCAATACTCTGCCATCAAGCGCCTCAATTTGTCTTTCTTCAGCGTTATAGTGCAAGGCGCATTCTACCATCAACTCCGGACACTCGACTGCTGGCGGAAATCGTGCAGCTTGAACTATACCATTTCGCATCATCCTTTGCGCAATTGGAGTCGGCATGCGTTTGTCACTTCCGTACATTCTTTTTCGAAATTCCTCCAAGTCAACATGGCTGAGATCAGTGTCCGCAACATTCTTCCATTTGGAGATAATTTTAGACTCCAGCTGCGCACCTTTGCTTGCAAACTTCATTTTCTTCTTCGATGATTCTCCGGTGTTCAACATAAATCTGCAAAAGAAAAATTTAATAATCAAAAATTATTTATAAATAAATTCTAGCAAACTTGATGAGTTAATTCGTGAAAACAACCATTGCTGGAAATGAAAGAATTAAATTTCTTGCAAAGAGAAAACTTTGTCGAAAATAGAGGAAGTAAAGTCTGCCTGTCAATCAAAACTGTGTTGCTGCTGAAGTAAATTCGCACTTTCAGCCTTTTACTTCGCAAAAAATATAAAACTTCACAAACTTCTCTGCCTTAACAAATTTTCTCAACTTCGCTTTCGAAAGAATGAATGAAAATGAAATGCAAAGCCAATTTAAGGCTGAGAAAATGAACCCATTTAGCAAAAATTAATTGTTTCCAATTAATTCAGTTTGAACTCGGCTGGCACTTGTCTTTCGAATGGCACTTTCCGTCTCCAGCATAAGTCTTTAAAGAAAGTTTCTAATTTTGTCGCCAGTCGAGTGAAGTTTATTTTTCTTCTTTCTTTTCTCAGCAATTTGCCTAGAGAAATTCGAATTTTCTCATTAAATGGGTTTTGGAAAATAAAATATTAAAATAATATTTTATGTGTTGTTTCCAACCTGTTCGTTAAAATAATTAAATAATAATATTTAATTATTATTATTATTTTTTTTCCAAAGGCAATTTCGAATTTCCAAATCTCTCTGTGCCTTTGCGAATTTTAATCTTGCCAAGATTTTTACTTAGGCGAATTTCAATTTTGCCAGACATATCGTTTGATTTTTCAATTAAATTTCCAATCGTTTGGACTTAGGCAAATTTTCAAATCCTTTGATTTTCTAGGCAAATAATTAAATCTTTGTTCATCCAAGTGATTTTCAATGCGATACACGACTCCGGTGTATTTGCCTTGTGCAATTTTTTCACTTTATCCATGCTTGGGCGAATTTTTACTAGTAATTGCCATTTAATTTCACAAAATGGCGAATTTTCCTTGTATTTTCACCATCTCCAATCATCTTGGAGCGCACCCCTTAGCATTTTACCCCTTTCCAACCTTCTTGGAGCGGACTTTAAGACTATTTTGCAATTTCTTCTAGGCTGGGCGGACTTTAAGACTTCATTGCAATTTTCATTTGCTTGCTGGGCGGACTTGCTAACTTCTTTGCAAGTCATCCTAGGGCGGACTTTAAGACTTCATTGCAATTTTCATTTGCTTGCTGGGCGGACTTGCTAACTTCTTTGCAAGTCATCCTGGGGCGGACTTTGTTATGATTTAGCATTTTTTCTCTTGCATGCTGCTGGGCGGACTTTGTCTCCACTTTGCAATTTTCACTTTTACCTTTGGGGCGGACTTTGTGAGTGTTTTGCAACTTCTTTTGGCGGACTTGCCAACCTTTTTGCAATTTCCCCTAGGGCGGACTTCAAGATATTTTTGCAATTGCCATTTTGCACATGGCGGACTTCATCCTCACTTAGCATTTTCCATTTTTACCTTTAGGCGGACTTCAACTAGCACTTGCAACTCCTTGGGCGGGCTTTAACATGTTTTGGCAAGTGCATGGGCGGACTTCATTTACATTTTGCAAGTGCCTTGGGGCGGACTTTGACATGACTTAGCATTTTCCTTTTGCATATGGCGGACTTGCCAACCCCTTTGCATGTTTGCCTATGGCGGACTTCAAGATGTTTTTGCAATCTTCTCCATTGCTGGGCGGACTTTGAGAGTGTTTTGCATCTTTCACTTGCGCTTCACCATTTTCATCTTCTCCATGCAAGTCCATGCCTTAGGCGAATTTTCAGATTTTCAAACTTTTATCCATTTTTCCTTGCAACCTTCTGAAGTTGATGTTTATGAAGCCATGACCTGCATACTTTCCCGAAATAGTAACTTTCTAAAAATAGAAATTTTCCAAAAATAGAAACTTTCTAAAAATAATCCCTAAAAAATAGGGATCCCAAAATGTGCTAAATATGCCAAAAAAAGTCCCTAAAAAATAGGGGCCCGGGATGGAAACCCTAAAATTTAGGAAGTGTCAGAATTGACTGAACAGAAAGTCGATCCTCGTCCATAAGGCCTTCTAAGCGCTTTGGCAACGTTCTATCATTGATTCGGGTTCACAATCATTTCATGACTCGGATGACCTTCAAAATTTCAAATTTTAAGTACCCCACCAAAAAGACCAAAACTCAAAAGCAAAACCATCAGAGGGAAAACTACTAGGGTCCCCATTTGCAATGGGGCGATGTGTGAAGAGGTCACAACAGTACGGCCCTTGAGAGGGGCGATTTTTCATTATAAAATTGCACACTCCAAAACAAAATCCGAAAATGCTTGGAGATGGTCGCCTAGACCTTAGAAGTATTATTATCAAATGCCCAGAACAATACAAAATTTGTACAATTAACCATGAGCAAAAACAACATTCAGTTGTATGCAAACAGCAACTGTAAAACTAGAAAATACATCAATAATTCACCTTGAAACACAATCTGCTAGTCTGATTGAGAAGCAGCAATAATTCAACTAGGTGTTGTCTTGCAAACACGAAATTGAATGAAGAATTAGGAGGTCAGCATTACTCAAAGTAGAAAATGACAAATCATTTTGACAGCATAACTTTAGCAAAATAATGGATGTCTCAATGCTGGAGCCAAGCCTTACTTTTAAAGGACAAAAGGAAACTGTTCAAGTCCCCCAAGAATGTACGCCAATAGCCAAGACTCTTCACATTTTCAAAAAAGAAACAACTCTTCAAAAATACGCCCCACTTGAGAAATGAGGAATTAATAAAATAAAACCTTTTGACTTCTTCATGTGGCGCCACCCTCAAAGACCCCTTTTCAAAACAACTTAAGTTCATTCCTTAGGCCAAGGGGATCAACTGCAAATTAGAACAAATTGCTCAATTAATGAAGAATTTCAGTAAGATTAATATTTTAATGGCCAAGGCTTAATATTGACAACTGCTTCCCATGATGTGATGAACTTGAAGGCTGACAACTGCTTCCTGCCAGAAATAGTATTTACTATAAATAATGAGAAAGAACCACAAAACCTCCAAGACTGGAACCCTTTGAAACACCTCAACGAGCCTACAGGATTCCAAAATAGACTGATGAGTTAATAACAGGGTCACTGCCAAAAGGGGAACATTACACAAAAGTAGACCAAAGACTCCTTCCTTGACAACGCAAAGTTTATTTAAAGAGCCCAATGGTTGCTAAGAAAAACACAGCTATCTACCAACTAACTCCTAAATCTAGAAGAAAGCCAACAAACAAATAATATGTAGTTGGATACAACCATAGTATCAAAACATAATAACGGAGTATCAAAACATAATAACGGAATTATACACCGACTACATCATCCCCCCTAAAGAAAATTTGTCTTCCAAATGAAAGAGAAATCAAATAATCAAGTAACATTAAGTAAGGTTTTCCAAACTTGTAATGGTGTTGTAGAGGAAGGAGTTTGATGCTAAGACATTTTGCTAGTAGCCAAAATTGCACGATCATTACCTAATTGTTCTACAACTAGTAAACATTCCACAACAAAAGACAAACAAAGATCCAAAGTGATTGTTTCAACCGGCAATAGGAAATAAAACTAACGATACCTCAAAGTACACACAAAGCATTAGTAGAACTAGGGTATCATATGTACGAAGAACACATTCACCAATGGTCGTATGATATAATGAATTGTGATTAAGGACCAAACAAACAAGGAACCCAATCTAACTACACATAGGATTCTAATATTGCTTCAACCAATGGACCATTGCACCTTGATGTAGGCACTATAGAGATATGCTCATCAAAGAGTATCCCCATATTCCATGAAGGTACTTTCTCCTACTCGACCAATTGTTTTTTGCAAATATCATAGCCTTACGAAGAACCAATTGTAAGATGTTGTAGAGTTGCAATAGAGAAGCTACCTACTATTTCAGCGAGATACACAAAATGTACATTAGAAATTAAGGATTAAAGGTTCTTCTAGGAAGACCATAAAATATAGTTTGTTTGAATAGGCTGTACAACATCACCAAAACATAATGACCATAGAATTGAGGCAATTTGAATAGACTAAAAAATGGTTGACTGTGGATTTGATGGTCGTAGAACAACAGTAAAAGATGGTAATGTACATGAGAAGCAGCAGCTACAGAAGAAACTAGAGTAATTGTACCTTTGTAAATTTCTAAAGAAACCGTATAAGATAAGTTGCTATCAAGGGTCATACAATCCCATATAAAATTTCCTATGGTGGCCATACAATGAAGAAATTTTGCTAGATGGACTTTAGGCAAATGAAGATTGTACAATAGGCAACAAAATATTAAAATTCAATTAAATCCTTGACAGTATGCCATACAAAAGGAATTTGATAATTATTTTTTTTGTGTTTTCCTTTTAAATGTTGTACAATGTAATTTGTAACCTTTATCAATTCCTTAGAAGGTCGTACGATATGCAAGAAGGGAACTTTATTATCATATTTTTTAGTTTTTTCTCACTAATGGTTGTCATATGGAAGGAGTTGGAAGTTCCAAATTATTATTGTTAATTCCTTTTGGCATGGCTAGCCATAATGTAAGGCTGAGGTATTTTAACATTTGATTACTAGGTTGTCTGATAGTAAAACGGGAATCCTTATCATTAATTTGATCCATTTATGGTCATATAGTGGAAGATAAAGGAACTTTATAATTTAATTTTAATATCTACTTTTTCCACCCATTTAAAAAGGTCTGAAGTTTTATTATTATTTTTTCCAGTTTTCTCATGTGCAGCCCACCTATTATTTTCTTCTCCCACTTCATTATTTTTTGTCTACCCATTGTTAATACTTTTCCCTTTTCTATGATTTTCTTTTGAAGACTTCTCCAATCTAGCTTCAATGTCATGTTGAAATATACAACACGAGTAGGATCCTTTATCATAATTGTTAGGACAACAACTTTATGTAGGCCCCAAATCAACAAGTACCAATTTCCATGCAAAACACAACCATCTAACAATTGACTCCTACAACTACCCAAAAGCTGACAAACAATTAATGCAGGTCTAATACAACCATAGCAACAAAACGTAATAAAGGCATTGTAGACTAACTATAGTGTACCCAAGGATAACAAATCTCATTCATTCTATTCTTTGTGAAAATACTCTATTGCTAACTTCTTCTTACCACCTCTTCTTTATCTTCTGATTATTCCAATTTTTGCAGCTATATTTTGGCACACCCAAGTGGAACACCTAGAGTTAATATCTTTCTTTTAGACCTTTTCATATATTTTTGCTAACCACTTTAATGCTAGATCTATTGCTTTGATAAACATGAATATTTTGTTATCATTTTTTGGGGTGGCACTACTAACCCCTTTGGAGATGTTAGCACCACAATGAGATCCAATCGACTACAAGGTCAAGTAACCCCAAAGTTCTCTCAACTTTTGATGAAATATTTGCTCATCAATATTTTGTTATCAATGAATCAGAATTGCCCTCTGAAATCTCCCTTTGGGATCAATTAGATTTTTGTCCAAACAAACATTCTCTCATGCTCAACAAGTTTGCGTCTCCAAGGAGTCGCCTATGCAAGCTACACCTCAATTTATTTGCATGTCTAACAACTACCATTATAATCCCTTGTTGATATCCTTCTAGCTTAGGCTCACTTCCCTTTTACATACAAACACCATTAAGAGGAAACTACATGAATTGTGTGGTTCATGAAGCTACATTAAACAAAATGCCTATGCATGTATTATAGGACCTTGGTGCTAGTTGTAGAAAGAAAATTATAAAGCCTCTCATAACTTTGTTGCTTTCACTAGCAAATCAATATTCCTTGAGGGCAATGTCATGCTTCACATCGAATTTGGGCCCATAACTATCACAATTGATTTTGGTATACTTGATCGAGTTAGGCTTACAACCTTATCCTTGAGCAACCTTGGACTACCACCATGAAGCATGTCACATTGGCTACATTTTGTCTAGATCAACTTAAACATAATGGTAAAGTCTATGTCATCCTGACTAATCCTAATCCTTAGGCTTGAAACAAGCAATATTCAAAGAGAAGAGTGAAACTCTTTATCTAGATTCCCAATTATTACTTCACATGAAGTAGCCATCAACTCATCTCATTCAGGATGTCAAATTTCACACTAGTTATTTACAAGAAGGCATTTGATATACATGTGGAATTTGGCTGCCCGCAAACATACAAGGAATCCCTAATTGCTTTTGTGTGCCCCTTCTTTTTTTTATATTAAAGATAGAATATAAAAAAAAAGTACAGAGTTATCAACAAAAAATAATAGTCATACCTTCCTAGAAACACTATAAGACCACACAGGATCTGCTATACTATGTATAGCATTACAAATAGTGGACTCCGCTCAGTACTTTTTGTTACCATAGAAAGAGTCCATGTCATTAGCTACAATTGTAAATGCATCTCCTTGGTTGATGTGAAGCCTTGGTCCTCTCTAGAAATTCAGATCTTTCTCCAAGACCTTTGAGGAGTGATGCTCATTGTAGCTCTTTTGGAATGAAGTAGCTTTGCATATACCGAATATCTTCAGCCCTATTGAAAGGCCATTGCTCCCATACTTTATCTCCTCCTTGTTGATAGCAATTGTGCCTTCTTTGAGTAAGGTCTAAAAATTTTCTTTAGTGCTTTCCATCATTAGAGTTAGTTGCACAACAATAGAATGAAATATGAGTCTTTTTACAAACCCAATAAGCACTCTCCTAGTTCCCTGATATACATCCTCATTCCTAGCTTACCATATAACCCATAATATGTAGCAATCAATATAAGCCAAAATAAATTAGAACATTGATGTAAACCATTGATATGCCCCATAACAATTTCTTGCACATTCATCACCCCTTTATCACCCCACCCCAACAAATCAGAGAAAAACATCAACCAAATCTCTTTGGCATAGAAACAATCAATAAAATATGTTTGATACTTTCAGGTTGTTTGCATCATAGTTACGAGACTCAGACTTGGCTAGGGTGACTCGACACAGACTCGGCAAAACGAAAAAACCCTAGAAATTTAGAGATTTTTAAGGATTTAAAACTTGTTTCAAACACCCTTTATTAAATAAACCTTAAAGACACGATAACATCGTTAAATAGAAGCAAAGTTGATCACATACACAATTATACATCGATCACATAAGTATAAAGTACGCAAATTGTAGCTAAGCTGCTGAAGAAAATAGCACACTTAGATATATAAATATAGTCAAATGTATACAAAACTCATGGAATATGAAATCCATGACATCAAATGTTCCAAAAACATATGAAATATCAAAACAATAAGTATATGGCTCAAAGGAGCCTACATCCTTCCTATGAAGGCATCTAAGGTGGGTCCTAGATGATGTAGCAGCTACAACCATAGTCTTTTCTTGGGACTCCATGCCACCCTCACCAACATTAGTTGTGGTTGTGTTTACTCGTGCTCTAGCCTCCTCCTTTGCAATGGCTACAGCCTCAACCTCTCTATCTGCCTGGTCAACCCAATCAAGGTCCTCGTCACTAACACAAGTATACATCAATCATATAAGTATAAACACAAATTGTAGTTGAGTTGCTAAAGGAAATAACACACTTAGATATATAGTCAAAGACTCAAATGTATACAAAATTCATGGAATATGAATTCCATGACATCAAATGTTCCAAACAAATATGAAATATCAAAAGATTCAAAACGATAGCTAGAATTCTATGGCTCAAAGGAGCATGCATCCTTCCTATGAATGTGTCTAAGATAGGTCCTGGATGATGCAGTAGCCATAATCTTAAGTTTCAAGGCAATTGCCCCAATAGGGTTGAGGAGCAGTGCCCTTTGCGAGGGTCTATGCTAGTGCCCCCAATGGGGTCGAGGGGCAACGGCCCTCATGGGGGTCTGGGGGCAACGCCCCCAATGGGGTCAAGGGGCAACACCCCTTGCGGGGGTCTGGGGACAGCACACCCAACTAGACTTGTCTGGACTAGGGGTAGTGCCCCTTGCGGGGGTCTGGAGGCAAAGTCCCATTGACGGGACACACTCGGACTCGGCAAGTCTAGCGAGTCCACCAGACTCGGCGAGCCCAAGCAGGACTTGGCAGGACTTAGCCGAGTCCAAGTTTGAGCCTCCAGGACTCGACCAAGGTGACTCCGACTCAGGACTCGTCGAGTCTTGGTGAGTCTCGTTTCTCTGGTTTGCATACAAAACAACATGAAACTTCATTGGAAGATATAGAAATAGGAAGCTTTTGAATAGTAAATAGCCATTTGAAACATGCCATATTGGGTTCTAGGATACTGTTCCAAATTCTTTTGAATGTTTTAGACCAAATCGTATCCTGATAGTTATAATTCCAAGAGTGATTTATAAAGTTGATAGTTCATGGGATATACTTAAGGATCTATAAATGATCTTAGGAGAAAGGTTGCTCACTTTAGTTCCATCAGACCATGAAATGATATCAAGAAAGTCTTCATTGTTCGAGAAACAGACAGGGAAAGGGATAATCTTGCAAGCCTCTCTAAGGATAGTGAATATCCTCCAATGAGTAGGAGGAAAATTATATGTGCAATTCAATTCTTGCCATGATTTAAGATGATTATTACAAGTAATGTCTTTGAAGCATCTTATGCCTTTTAAGTGTCAAGCTTTTGTAGAACAACCCTGAAGAACTGCAAAGGGTTTCTCTTTACTAGTAAGGTTCCACCATATGGACCTCTGAGGAATTAAAACACCTGAATTAGTACATAAGAAATCCCCATCTTTCACATGTTCTCTTATATTCTCCCATGCTTTCCAAATGCTTTTGATGTTAGACCCTACTGGTGTAACTAGGAATTTGCAAATCGGATATCATACAACGTTGTTTCCCGCTCTTGGCTTGTTAAGGAACAATATTTTGTATATCATTCCTAATAAGCACTTTCCAAGATTCTTGTCCAGTTAGGGCCTTAAAATCTACTTGCTAGCAAGTGCTAGCAAGGACAATGTCATGATTTTTAATATCCCTAAACCTAGGCCTCCTACAACCTTTTCCATACAACACCAATCCCATTTCACATACCATACGTCTTTTTTGACCCAAACCTCTTTGAAATTATCTTTGAAGATATTAGATTACTCATTTAGATGTGAATCATTGTTCCAAGGCATTTAAGGTACTAATTGGACATATGAACACTTCCCCTAAGAAATCCATTACTTTAGATTGCCACATTGCATGGTGTTAGTTCCAGAGAGGAAGAGGATATTGATACGTCAACCCGAAGACCTACACCACAAAGTCATTATTTTGGATTGATAAAGTCACAAACACTCCAATACTCAATAGCAAACTAATTGGTAAGGAAAATAACATTCTGCTAATAATTGTGACTCAAGATAGGCTTAAAAGGCATTATATGCACAACAAATCTTGCCAATCCACTAGCATGCCTTTGGGCTGCAAGTCCTCAAGTTGACGTAGCAAACAGCTCATCTCCAACCCTCAATACTCATCTCCCATATCAAAAACGTTTCCCCATCCCCATTAGACATATGAGGATGCATACAAACATGAGGCAACTTCAGATGAAGTTTCTTCAGATCTGTTTAGATCTCTTTGAAGCTTCGCTTGGGAATTGGGAAGGTTCCTATAGAATTTCTTAGATGTATCATATAAATTACATTGGTTTTTTCTTTAAGAGATAATATTTGGTTTACAAGAGCTGAAGGGATTAGAAAAATAACACTGACTTGTAAAAAAATTAATTGCATGAAAGTTTACAAGATTTTTAGTAGCAGAAAATTTATTATCAAAAGCTGAAGAGTTCATAAGAAGAGAAACAATAAAAAGGCTTAAGATGTCTACCATTCTAAGAAAATATAGCCATCTCTAAACAATATACCATGTTTTTAAAACAAAGGCATTCCCTTCCCAATCCCCATCTGCCATCTCAAGGTAACTATGGTTTATAATTTAGCTACTCATGTCATCGTTGTGATTCTTAAATATCAATATACTTAATCTTTTCTTTTGTTGACATGTATTTCTGTACTCCAAAATGTTAGTTTTAAAAATTTTAATCACTTTACAGTTTGAAGTTATATGACCATTGTATAATTTGATTTCTAAATTTCATTAAAAAACATTTAAACACTTTATATTTTGTATATCCAAGTTAATATCTCCCATTCTTTTGAAAATGGCATACTGTTACCTGCTCCAGTATCCTGTACCAGTCCCCATTTCCTAGGACCTATGGTTAATATCCTCCTCTCTGATACTAACATTCTCTAAGAGGTGCTTTGTGTGTCCCCTTGTCTTGCGACTATTACTAATGTGCATGAGTGTAAGGTTGAGAGGAAATAACTACTCATACAAGACAGTCAATGACATGATGATTTGAGCATTAATAGTTCATGTAGTAAAAAATCCACTAGAAAATTTCTAAATAATATACATTACAGAAGTTCCGATTGCTCTAAAACAACAATTTTAGCAATTGCATGCAATGTCATATCCCTGGATTAACATCATTGCTTAATCAGAAAAAATATATACAAGTCAAAGCAAGCGATAATATTGTGAATGTCTACATACAAATTCATCTATTTGCAATTTTAATGTAATTGTATAATTTGAAACCAATACAATTATTAGCTACCCTAGAGTTAAACAGGGGTGAACAAGACACGCTGAAGCTTAGCTTAGATATTGGAATATTGAAAATAACAATCTTATAAAAAATAATGAAAAAATCCTAATTTTACATCCCTATGAAATTCAAAGAAAAAAATTAACAATGAAATTACTACAAAGATCTTACAAATCCTTGTTTGACTGATTTAAACTATTTTTTCAACGTTGTGAACTTGCAATACAAAATGAATATTGTGAAAATAATGACTAATGCAAATAACCCAAAACACTTTCGGGGAAGCGAATGCTTAAAATATGTCAAATTAAAAAATCTGAAGATGAACACCACTTCTTTCAAACTTGCCCAAACCTTAACAATGTGAAACAAATTCAACTAATTTCACAACTCAAATAATTTCTAGAACTTCTAGCTTAGAAGAATAAACATCAACAAAATTTACGTATCAGATTTCAACCTATTTCATTTTTAAAATAATAGACATGATTTTTGGATACAGAGAAATGTTATATAATAATAAAGAAGAAATCCTGAAGAGAAAATTTCAAAACAATTGAAAACAATACAAATCAATCAAGCACAATTTGGACAGCCATCAAGAAATAGAATTAAGGGCAAGTGCATTCACAATCAACTTAACTTTGTGCACCATTTTCCATTGAGCATATCAGAAGAACTACAAAAAGATGACTGATCTCTTATATATTAAACTCAATTTCCTTCCTAAGCTTGCTATTATTTTCTTGTAGTAGGGCATTTAAAAGATGTACCTGAGAGAATATTGTTTCAGCCATTAGATATTCATAGCGGAATGTAACAGGTAAGCTAGCCATGTACGCAGCACATTTCTTACGGCTGCATAACATTTTGAAACCTTTTGATCAATGATATGTAACCTATGAGCCAAAATTCAGAACCAGAATCAAATAAACTGAGACATAAATCATTCAAACCAGCTTAACACATTTTATAATTTTTTCAACACACTGAAATTTTCCTCATTCCTGCCTGTCCACAAAATCAAGGTACACAATCTTTTGTTTCAAGTGTAACTCCAATGGGAATCCCCTTGCTGTTATTGGTTCAATAGGGCATAAGAGGGAATTCTTAATACTTTGCCACTACTGAGCATGACTATTTGTATATACTCAAAGTCTCGCCAATTGAAATAACAGATGTTTAGAGAAACTCAATTTGAACAGTTGTTCTTAATAGTTTGCCTACACATTATGTATGATGTTGGCAAAAAAACTTTTCTCTTTTCTTTTTTTTATTATATGTGTGTCTGTGCATGCATGTATGTGTGATTAAAACTTTCCCATGACCGAGAAAAACATGTGGCTGAGGGATGTTCCTTAACTGATATGCTAAGCTAATTGCCTAATAGTTTTAATATACATGTTAGCCTTTAAAATAAAGGGCTTAAATTTCAATAAGAGTTCAAAATGGCTGTTCCAGCATATTTTCCCCATAACCTATTTAAACCTTTGCCATGCATATAATGGACTTTGACTATCTCCCTAAGCATTGTATGCATTTCTAATGATCCTATTAGTCTTCATAATCACATTTGTTGGTTCAAGTGTTATTTTGACTAGTCTATCAACTATAAGGAAGTAGATATTGTTGCAAATCTTTTGCAAGACATCTTATCACAACAACACAAGAAATGTGTAGGTATACTTATGGATAACTTAGATAGATTTGACTAGATGTCCATTTCATATACCTGCTTTTTTGCACATACAAATCCTAGCTTATGTGTGGAATCTAGAGATATTATCCTTACCATAGCAAAAAAAAATTGTTTGGGGAAAACATTGGCAAACCAAAAGTTCAGGATTTTTTGAAAAATGTGGATTTGAAAAAAAATATAAAAAATTGTAGAAAAAGAGACAAAAGCTACTCTTTTTTGAAATTTAAAGTCATTTCCATAGCATAGAGATATAAAGAGAAAATGAAATAAAGATTCTGACACATGAATTGTAGAAAATATTTTTTTATTGTTTATATTCATATCACTTATTACATTGCATTGCACAAAATATACTTCATAGTGCATAGATAATAACCTAAGTTACCGATTCACCACTCCCAGCCTCCAGATACGATACGATTCGTACCGGATTCGAAATTTGGATTCGATTCAGGTCGAATTCAGACAGAATTCAGAATTTTGACTGTGGATTCATTGCGGATTTGATTTGCCTCTGTGGATTTGTCCAAGATACACCCAGGCAAATCCAATGCGAATCCAGCAAAAAAGTGTGTTTTTTTTCAATTTTATATATATTTTTTGACCAAAAGTTGACTTCTAAATAATAAAATATTCATTCCAACCCTAATCTTTGCCTCCAAACACATCTAATGATGCTGATGATGCTGCTTTTTTTGATGACCCATATGATTCAAATTAATCAATGATCAATAATGGCTGATGGTAAACACTTGACATTTTTATGTTTGAACTTCAATTTATAATTTTATATCATGACATTCGACTTTTGAGTATCACTAATATTTTAATATTTGACTATGAAAGTGATGTCTTTTTGCTATGTTATTAGATTATTAATATGGTGGTGTATTCTGAGCTTAATTACTACTGCAAATATGTATATATTTCTGATTTTTATTTGTTTTTTGTATTGCCATACACAAAACATACCCAACCCCAAAAAACAAATTCGTCGAATCCCGTACCGGATTCGTGTACCCTTACCCGATTCCAAAAACGAATCGATAACTTAGATAATAACTAGATGTTGACAATTGACAAAATGTCAATTACAATATAGTTTGTATCTTTGTAAAAAGTCAACCTCTAAACTAAGTACAAACTTAGAAAAATCAAATGTAGCTAATGACAACTATGCTAGAGGGCAGGACGTCCTTATGATGAAGCTCCTAGATTAGAGCCTCTCCTAATTTGTTCAACCACGTGACTATCCAAGTTAGTCTCTAGGATCTTGAAACCCTCAAGCTCAAGAAAGTCATCATCACCAGCAATCCACTCAGACTTTGGATCAATCAAGGTCAATTGGGTCGTCATCCTCAATAGTACATGTTTTTGTCCATGTAGAAATTAGTCTTGGCCCTACATGTGAAAAAGATAATGAGTACAATTTCAACTAATTGCAAGTATATTGAAAGTCTAACCTTGAGCTTTCTTTTGGCCTTACAACTGAAAAAGATAATGAATACAATTTCAACTAATTGCAAGTATATTAAAAGTCTAACCTTGAGCTTTCTTTAGCTTCAAGCAGAGGTTGTGGTGAACGAACACCAAGTCATTCATCCATTGTTGTGTTAGGCGGTTGCGTTTCTTCGAGTGTATGTGTTCAAAAACACTCCAAGTACGCCCACAAGCAGATGAACTACATCGCTGGCTCAAAATGCATCTCGCCATCCATCTAAGATTTTGGTTTTGGGACCAAAAAAATCCCACCATTGTGCTGAAAAACACATTACATGGAGATGATATCATGTAAGAACATCTTAAAACAAATCTTAACACTTAGTGATCATGTCCAAAAATTAGATATACCATCACAAGTTTATAGAGTCTACCTGGATGGAAGGCCTTCCTACCTTCCACAACAACCTTAGATGACACAAAACCCCTTGCTTGCTTGTACATTGGCAACTTTGCCATAGTTGCCTGCAATTGTTTACTCGTACGAAACATTTTCTCCATGCATATGAACAAGCCATGTGTCATGTCACCATCATCATGACTGAATGAAGAGTTATAGAATAACATTGGATTGAGATAGTATCTTGCAACATGGAGAGGAGAGTGCATCTATCGATCCCATCGTCTATCAATTATGTCCCATAATCGCATACATGTGTCCCTGTTATTTTCCATCCTACTCCTCATCACCTCCTTGGCCCTATCCATGGCCTCATACAAATATCCCATGGGGGATTTATCCCCATCCACTAGTCTCAAGACTTCTACTAGAGGCTTTGAAAATTCTACAACTTGTTCAGCTACATCCCAAAAACTAGTAGAATACATGTACCCTACCATTGCTATGCCATTTGCTTGATTTGTGAAGCCAGAATCAATCCACTCATTTGAACAAACATTCATTTCAAATTCATTTTTTGTTAGCAAAGAGTCTGTAGTGCAAGGAAGTGTGTTGCAAATCTTGTCACCCCTAGTCAAACTAGATCCTTGCCCTTTGTAAAAGAATGCATCATGCACAAAACCCTCATGTCATTGTAAATGAATTTTGCAACTGTGTGAGCCTTTTGCAATACCTCCTTAACTCATTCAATTTTTCCAATGTCCTCAAGGGTTAGATCAAGGCAATGTGTTGGACATGGGATAAAAAATATGGAGGGGTATTTGTCCGTCAAGAGTCTCCTAGCAACAACACAAGCAACAACATTGTTTGTAATAAATTGAACCACATTTTGTGACCATGCATCTTTGACCACCCAATCAAACATCTTGAACAATGCAGCTGCAAATTTTATTGTATCTGATGCAACCACAGATTTCAAAAATATAAACCCTCAATGTCCCATAAGATGGGGAATTGAACCCAAGACTTGCAATTGCAATAGCATCCACCATACCTTGCCAATATGGTGACCTAGCAACATGAAATGGTAAGCTAGAGTAGTAACAAAAGTTTCCAATCACCTTTTTTTCTTGTTCATGGACATTCTTCCTCCATCATGTACTCTCCAAAGTGGTTTGTGATCCTAGAGTAGTATGAGGTGCAAAGAAAGCATTAATGTTTCCTCAACCTGTGTTTGGGCCACGTGTTGTAAAAGTTGTTGACCCTGAATACCTCAAAAACTCGTTTGCACCATCTTCCTCTTCCAAGCAATTCCTTCTAGCATTTGTAGAATTAGAACCTATTTCAACACTGATTCTTGCTTTTTGCCTTGTTCTCAAAAATTCCATTAAGAGCCTATCTTGCTTGATATGTGGCATCTCCAAGGCATGCTTGACAAGGAGTGTTGTTATTTCCCGTCTCCTTTGCCAAGTGCTACGAAGTGATAAATGTCGCCAGTGATATCATTCAAACACCAATTACATTTAACCTTCGTTGTACATGAAACTGAAGTGCAATGTGTCCACGCAAAGTCTTTTTGACATGGCATTATGATCAAATCTGCAAAAACATTTTAATTCAGTCTACTTTTCCATCAAAGGCCACAAGAAAGTTTGAACATTGAAGGCATGAATGATAAAGTTTGAAGGCAATGTGTCAATCTACTAGTGCATTTCAAACAAAGAGGTTCCTAGGCACAAACCTATCAAACACCCAAGTTACTTCCATTATATACACTATTCTAGGATTCAATTCAAGAATGTTAAAGTTGATGCACTTTTTTATTCTTGTTCCCAAGCTAACCTCATATCACAAGAATTAAACATTAATCTTGGTTTGAAAACTTATCAACACCCTAAGCCTTATGCTTTGGGTTGGATTAAAGAGAATGCTAATTTGTTCATGGCACCCTTAGCAGGTTACCTGATTAAATCATTTGAGGCCACAGGAACCTTCATGGACCAGTTTATTGAAAAAAACAGTTTGCTAAAGTTTGTTTTGTATTATACCAGTTTGTCCTTTCAGACTTGCCTAGGCTTTACACAGTTAGCATTCACCCCTTCTGATTAGGATATTTTATCTTTTATTGTTTTGGTTTTGTTCATTTTTTAGTTGTTGTTCCTTTCATCACTCACTATTGTAACTTGTAATTTTCAGTCTCATTAACTTACTGCTCATTCTTTGCCAGTTCTATAGTTTCTTTCTTTAATTCTAATCTTTCATAAGTGTATTGCATTGTTTAGGCTAGATACTATAAGTATAAATTTCATAATTTAATGCACCAATAGATACAATGAACTCTAGGAATCCTCTTAACTGGAAGGTGAAGAGAACACTACACATTTTACTTAAATGTCTAATTTTCTACATCATTTACATGGCTACACTATTCAAAATTCAAATTAAATATCTCATCTAATTTATTTAGTTTATATAAATTAATTTATTTATTCTTTTACTCCTAAATCCTAAACTTTAAGATAAGACAGCAAAGATAAGATAAGAGTCATAAGCCTGTCTGTAAACATAAATCAGCCATTACAAAAGGCTGAAAATGAATCACACGAGGCTGAAAACAAAGAAATTAAAAACAAGTCTGAAAATGCAAATGAAAACACAGTTGAAAGTATACAACTTGTCACTGGAATAGATGAAGGCAATGTCAGAAATAACGATGATCAATACACTGAAAAATCAGAAATGTAGACACCCACACACTTCCATTGTATACACAAGACAGTTCTACCATTCCTATGCATGTTTCACATGATGATTTTTCTGATTTTACACTTCAATTGAAATATACCCCTTAATTTTTTGCCTTTAATTTTCAGTTACAACAATGCAAATCATGCACCCGTTAAGAATTAGCTCTTAAACCAAAACATAACTGAAATAACTCTAACCAAGAATGCGCCCTAAAACCATTTAAGGAGGAGGGGCAGGCATATGGTCAGAGGATCCCTAGGATCTAATAACTTGAATTACAATACGAAATGAAGAGCTAAACTCGACACCAAGAATGTTCACGCAAGATCCTTTTGCAAGGCAAGGTGCTAACATATGGTGGAGTGCTAGATTAACTGAAAGTAAACTTCTTCTGCAAATGCAAGCATCCACAAGCGGTGGGAATACTCCACTTATTACGTGGGTGTGATTATTACAAACATTTATAAGCGGCAAGCCAGCCAATTAACCTCACTTCCACTTAAACGGTGGGGGCTATACAATCCACACAACCACTTTATTATATGGGGGGAATTACAAACAAATAAATTGCAGCAACAAACAAAATGTTGTTAGTACTACTGAACAGCTGCAATATGATAACCAAGAATTCCCAAAATGTCCAATGGTTAGAGTATCACTTCCTCTAACATTTACAATGCCAAAATGATATAGAAAGAGACTTAGAACAGCATTAAACAATTTCAAACTAATCTGATCAGAAACAGGAAACACAGAAAATCGGATCAGCAAAGAGAGCATTCACCAATTTAGACAGAACTCCTCCGAAACAGCTTCGAATGCTTCCCTACCACAGTCGAACAATAGCTGGAAGCTAGGCGTCCAAACTCCACTGAGAAATCGAGCCCAAAACAGAGAGAAACAGCAAGCACAAATCCCTATGCAATAAGAAGGAAGGTACGGCCTCCAAGAAGGTTCGACCTTCTCCCAAAATTCAGAAACTTAAAGATAAAATCTGCAAACTTGCAGAAAAGGGCACCCTCCACAGTAGAACAACATGGGCTAACACCCAAAACCATACAAAAATCTAACTTGCAGCTATGAACAGAAAATAGCTTCAGCCAGGCCAAAACAGCAACTTGTAAAAACAAGTTTTACATCAACAACCTGCTTAATTCCAACAATTGAAGTTCCATCTGTATTTCAATGTGACATACAGCCATGATAATCCACCTAGGAAGCCATAGTTGCAGGCCCGAAGGATGGAGTGAAGGCGCTAAGCTTCCCCTTAGCCAGGTTCTGGTTTCAAACCAATAGCATAACACTACTTTCTAATTTTCAAAGATGAGATACAAAGGAAAAGGCGCCAATATATAAGCTCTCACCAAAAGAAGATGAAACACTTGAACTTCCAAAGAAACTATTCAATTCCTCCAAGGGACGCCATTTCTCAATAGTCACTTTATTTTGAAATTTAATGAAATATTAATCCTCTCCCTTTTGGCATCCAACTTAAGTTGCAAAATAAACATTTAAATGCATATGGAAATTTGAGGCCCTTGATGTCCCCTTCATTAAAACAACTTGAAGTCATCAAGCCTAGGCATGGGGTACAACTTCAAGATATGAAAATTGACTAAGTCTGGAACATAGTCCAAGGAGGAATAGAAGCCAAGACCAAAAACCAACACTCCAACTGATTTTGCCAAAAATAGAATGATGACCTAAGCAGGACTGCTGATAGTGCCACCACCATAATTAGACTTACTAAAAATAGCCAATGCCAAAAATAGTAAGTTAACTTCAAAACCCACAAAAAAACCAGCTGAACAACCACAATGCCCAAACTGTGAACTACAGATGATTGAACTGCTGCCAGAAAGATACTGCTATAAATAGACTTACTAAAAATAGCAACTGCTATAAATAGTAAGTTTGCAAAACTTCATCAGAGCAGTAATCATGACTTACTATAAATAGTAAGTGTTTCCAAAAGCCTTCAGAACACAAATCGGGAAGCCAATGTGACTTACTATAAATAATAAATGCCTGGAAAAGTTATCAGATGGAGATACATGTTACACCATTCTGAAGCTCTCTGAAAACCCAGAAAACACCTAGAAATACACTTCCAAACTCCTACATGCAAGCCTTCAAAAATGCATCTGAAACCTCCTATAAAATAGGAAACCCTAATTTTCCATTCTGCTTAGCCTACGAGTTTCCGGAAATAGGCTAAAACCACAAGACGAGCATAGGGCTAAATTGGGGACATTACATCAATCTTGTCAAATTCCCATTTTTAAAGTAGATAAACCCAAAATGATAGAAAATTGAACAAAGATATTCTAGACATAGAATTTCCAAGTACTTTGGTAAACCTAGCTTTATCAGGCAGGTATAGAATACATGGTACAACCCAACATGAAAAAACAAATTGTCTTACTTCTCTCACCAGGGTAGACCTAGTTTTATAAGGATTAATTCATCCCAGAGAGATTCTATTTCCTAAATGTAGTCAAGATGAGTCACGAGATTTCTGAAAACAAGGGCAATCAAATGATGAGTTCATGGAAACAAATCAATCAAATGAGGAAGACATCAAGTATCAAGAGCTTGTAATTAGTATTGATAACATGCAATTTCCTAAGGATCATGATGCTGAGTACGAATATTTGTTACAGCCAATGGGATTAGAACAGCTCAGTAAGCTAGAAATTGAAGACCTTGAAACTTTGAATGATCTCAAGGTCAAACTGTCCCGAATTGGCCCCATATGTTCTCAGTGAGTTTTTTTTTTTTTTTTTTTGGTACATTGCCAAATATTTGAATAGAAATATAGCCTTCTCGCAATGTTTTCTTGAATAGTTCAGTTTAATTCAAATTGTGTAGGTTTCCTAAATCTTGTAGACTTCAATGATAAAACTAGATGTCCAGTTTCTGAGTAACACTTTTCAACTTCTACTGTAGTTTTTGTAAATCATCAAATTTCAGATTTTGTTTCACAACAATTTTCCAACAATAATACAATTTAATCCCACATTGATACCATAGGCTCATAGCTATTAGATACATAATCAATCTAGAGATTACGAAAGCAACAAAAGGCATATTGCTGGCGCTGCAATAAAATTGAATGACTAAAATAGAACAATCGACACAAACAAAAAACAAAACCTGTTCGCAAATGGCATATGGAGCAAAGTCAACGGTGGCCAAAACACAATCACGAACGTCCCAGGTCGCAGAAATCGCCTTGCAAACTTCCTGTAATCAAATCGCGGCCGCGATAAAAAGCCAAAAATGCATTTTTTAAAGGTTTTTAATGCAGGAAGGAACAATTTTTTCGCGATTTTTTTCACAATTTAAACGTGGAATAAATCGAAATTTTCAACATTTTTTTCCGGGTCAATGCTCTAGCAAAAAATCATGAAAAAAACAGGGTAAAAATCGTGATTTTGCTCATAGAGTGGGTTTTATTTGATGTTTCCCTTTGGATCATAAAACTTGATACTCTACTTCCCCTATTGGATAAAGGTACCCATCCTCTTTATGCTCAACCTCCCATATCACCAACACATTCAAAACATAAAATCAGTTTTCTCTTTATATTGTATTTTATTTGAATACATGTCCTACAATTTCATCTACCTACTTGTTTGCACATACAAAGCCTAGCTTGTTTGTGGAATCTAGAGATATTCCCCTTACTGGTCTCTTGATTAAGGTATCATAGAGTGGGTTTTATTTGATGTTTCCCTTGGGATCATAAAACCTGAGACTCTGCTGCCCCTATTGGATAAAGGTGCTAGTGTTTGTAGCTTAGGGAGATATTTTCTCCTAAGTTAATATAATAAATAATTAATAAGGCAAGTTGGACTTAATCACAAAATATATTATTTATTAAAAGGAGGCCGACCTATGTGAAGAGTCACCATGTTTTGTATATATACAAGATGGAATCAAATCATTCTCATATTCATATTCACATTCTCTACAAAGCAGAAGTTCGCCCTTCAGCAAGTGCTGACTGGGAGTTGTGGAACATAGTTTAATAGCTAAGTTACCGGGCTCGAAATTCAGGTCCGGTCCGCCCAAATTCGCAAAAGGCTTGAAAAACCGACTGTGGGTTACGAACCCGGTTCGAACCCGGACTGTGGGTCCGACTAGGGTTTGAATTTTTCGAACCTGGGTAGCATTTTGTGCCTAGGCGGACATAAAAGTGTTTTTTTGCAATTTTTAATATTTTTTTAGTCTTTGTTGACTTTTTAATATTTTCCTATTCCTTCTAACCCTAATATTTGCCTCTAAAACATGAAATAAATAAAGTGATAGTCATTTACCAATTTGTGAATGAAAAAAAAGGATTTTTTGCCTCCATTGCTGAACTTTGTCTTTTGCTTGCACAAGCTTGAATAGACTTGAAGGTTGCTTGTAGATTGTTCAAAGTTGGTTGTTGTGCTATTCCTAAGCACTTGCAAGTGCCTATTCGTTGCCAAGAAGATCATAGAGCAAGATTTCTTCAAAAGAGGTAGGTTTTTTGAAGTTTTTTTATTATTTTTTTTACAACTCTTTTGTTTTGTTTTTTAGTTTTTGTTTTGTTTTACTTTTCATTCCTCTAAATGTCTATAACACATGTTCAATTTTTTCATTTTTTTGCAATTAAGTAAGTCTGTAAGTTTCAAACTCAATCAATCAATACCAAAATTTCAATATGTTGTGCCTTAGGTATTCCATATTACAATGGCAACCGGTACCTCCTCAGGCTCAATCCAATCTCATTTCAAAACAAACCCAAACTCTCCCATTTCGAAATATGTAGAAATGGTTCAACAACTTCCAAGTGGTGGAGGATATGTTTGGATTTGTAGTCATTGCCATGTTCAATATTCGAGCTCATACAGTCGAGTGAAAGGGCACTTGTGCGGGATCCCTGAAACAAGCATAAAAAATTGTCCAAGTGAAAACGAGGAAGGCATTCCAAAACATATACTGTTGAAATATATTGTTGAGCAAGAAGAGGCAAACCAAAAAGCAGCCAATGGTAAAACAAGCCATCCTTTGAAGAAAGTGTCTCGATCCATGAAACCCCCTACACCGCCTTCTTGTTTTCCACCTACAGAAAGCCATCCATTTATGGACATCCCTCAAGAGCAAAACCACGCCCTCTTCAAATAAAAGATCTAAGGGACCGTTGGAAGCTTCATTTAAGAATGAGGCAAGAGAGATTGTTGATCAAGACATAGCAAGATGTACCTATGCCAATGGATTGGCATTCAATGTTGTTCGTTCACCATATTGGCAAAACAATGGTGAAATCTATTAATGAGGCTCCAAAGGGGTTTCAGAGCCCAGGTTTTGAGAAGGTGTGTTGCACCTTATTGGAGAAAGAGGTGAAACATGTAGCAGACTCTTTGAAGCCCATAAGGGATTCGTGGATCGAAACAGGGGTGACCATCGTTTCTCATGGATGGAAAGATGCAAAAAATCGCCCATTGATCAATGTTATTGTTGTGTCCCCTAAAGGGCCAATGTTTTTGAGAGCAGTGGATTGTGAAGGACAAGTGAAGGATGGTCCATTTATTGCTAACATCATTTGCCAAGCTATTGAAGAAGTGGGCCATCAAAATATTGTGCAAGTTGTAACTGACAATGCCAAAATATGTACGGTTGTTGGGTTATTGGTTGAGGAGAAGTATCCACACATTTTTTGGACACCTTGTGTTGTCCACTCCCTAAATCTAATGTTACAAAAAATTGGATCCAAAATTGAATGGATCAAATAGGTGTATGATGAGGGTGAAGACATCCAAATGTTTGTCACCAACCACCATATGACACAAGGAATATTTAGACAATTCTCAAAATTGGAGTTGTTGAAGCTAAGTTAATTCTCAATATTTTTGAATTTTTTGTTAATTTTAAATTTTGATTTTGTAAATTTAAATTATATTTTAGTTTTAATTTTGATTTTCAAACAGGTTGTCGAGACTCGTTTTGCCTCCAACACAATTGTGTTGAGACGACTTATAAAGGTTTGTTAGGCACTCTCTGCCATGGTAATCAGCCCTAATTGGGCCATATGGAGGCAATCTAGCAGTGAAAGGGAAAATAGGGTCAAGCAAAGGATCCTAGATGATAGTTGGTGGGACCTTGTTGAGCATCTCGTCAGTTTCACTGAGCCCATATTGAGCATGATCCATTACACTAACATGGATAGACCTTGTTTGGGTGAAGTATATCATGGTATTGACCCAATGATTGAGAAGATGAAAACCATCATCAATGCAAAAAAGGAAGATCCTGAAGAAAAGTTCTTCAAAGAGCTACAGGAAATCATTGTTCATAGATGGAACAAAATGACCACTCTGTTGCATCTTCTTGCTTTTGCATTGAGTCCCATGATACTATAGTCCAGAGATACTTTATGCTTCATCAAGAGTTGCTCCATATAGGGATGCTGAAGTGGCTCAAGGGTACAAGGCAGCAATTTGTAGACTCTTCACTGATCGTGACCAACGTGATCGAGTGAGGGTTGAGTTCATGGCTTTTGCATACTTTGGTAGTGTTGATCGGAATCTTGATGCTCTTCGAGACAAGGTTAGGGTGGATGCTCATAATTGGTGGTACTTCCATGGGCAAGAATACAGGCACCTCCAACCTAATGCAATAAAAAATTTATCCCAAGTAAGTTTTCTATTTTGTAATTTTAATTTTAATTTTAAATTTATATTAATTAATATTTTTGTTTAGTTAAATTTTGTAACTCCTAACTATTTAATTTGGTCTTAATAGGTTGCTAGTTCATCTTCTTTTGAGAGGAATCGGAGCACATACTCCTTCATCCACTCAATAAAACGCAATAGACTACATTCGAAAAAGGCAGAGGACTTGGTGTATGTGCATTCAAACTTGCGCCTCCTTACACACAAGCAAAGTTCCTACAAAGAAGGAGACACAAGGAGGTGGGATATTGAGCCAAAGCAGCTTGACTTGGATGCTTCCACAAGTCACTTAGCTGCATTTGATATTGATGATGACTATGAGCCTGAAGCAACTGTTGAGCATGAGAGTGGTAGTGTCAGTGCTAGTGGCAGTGCTTGTGCGAGTGCCACTAATGCTATTTGTGGTTCTACACAAAATGTAGCATCTAATGATGATGATGATGCTACTTTTTTTGATGACCCATATGATTCAGATTGATCAATGATCAATAATTATTAATGGCTGATTGTAAACACTTGACATTTTTTAATTTTATGTTTGAACTTTGATGATTTGAGTATAAAGTGGTGGTGTATTTTTCATTTTTGCTATGTTATTTGACTATTAATATGGTGGTGTATTATGAACTTAATTACTGCTGCAAATATGTATATATTTCTGATTTTTATATGTTTTTGTATTACCAAACCCAAATCCCAAAAAAAAAAATTCCCGAACCGGCGAACCGAGTTCTCAAACCCGAACCGGAACCCAAAACCGAACTGGTAACTTAGTTTAATAGTTAATACTGTTGACTTGTCCTAAATCTCATCATCATGATTAAATTTTAAGCTTTAAACTTATTATTGTTTATACTTTAGTTTATACTACTGTTATACTGCTGTCATAATTTATGCACATATTGATTTTGTTGCTATTGTTGATGTTATAGCTGTGGGAGATATCCTTCTCTCAAAATCAAAATACTAAATGATGAATAAATAATTCCAAGGCAAGTCGGACTTGCTATACACAAATATTATTTTATATTTATAAGGCCGACCCAGGACGAAAAGTCACCTTGGTTCTTGAATGAGGCCGACCCTTGTGAAGAGTTCCCTTGCTTGTGAAGAGGCACCTCACATTGTATATATAGAAGGTGATGATCATTTCATTTGATGATCAATCAAGTCATTCTTATTTTCCACATTCTTTCAAGGAGCAGCAAACCATCTTGTAGCTGCAGATCAACTTCAAGAAGAAACATATTTATCTTTGCATCAAAGGATAGATGCTATTAATTCATTGTATCAATCCGCCCTTGAGAAGGGTATAGTTGTAAAGCAATATTCTGCACTTTTATATAATATATATGAGATATATTTGTTGTTGGGTTTTTCTCCCTCGAGTAGGAGGGTTTTCCTAGGGTAAATTGTTGTGTTCATTGTTCATGTGTTGTGATTTCTGCTTATTGCAAATCTGATCCTAAAACTAACAAAAGGAACCCACCCTCTTTATGCCCAATCTCCCATAACACCACCACACTCCAAACATAAAATCGGTTTTTTATTTATATTGTGTTGCCCTCAATACCTTTACTTCCAAGTTCCATGTATAGATGTGTGGCACATCATTAAGGGTTGTAAAAGCCACATCTTAAATCTCTTTACATGGTTGTTCATCTACTTTAATGTGTAGAACCCTTGTTTTGTCAAACCAACATACATGCACTTAATGATAGGAACATGGGATTGTTCTATGCATTGGGTATGATTTGTTCTAGGGTTGATTTTCACTCCCAATAATTATCTTTAATATAGTGCCATAGGGAATACCAGTTTGGCCTAGTAAAGCCTATACCAAGAAGGCATTACCCACTTTCATAAAGTGAACCATTGTTGTCCCTACCTAAGCATAAACTATGATTTTTTACCCTATGTTTCACATCCTTGGCACTCAAAGGACTTACTTTAGGGATTTGGGAGCATACAACTTTAAACACCAACAAACCCAAATTCAAGGACAACAAAGGGATGGCGGTGCAAATATAATATATTACTCAATAAATTAGTCATAAATAAATGTATAAGAAATAGCAACCAAACTATAAAGTTATAAACTACTAAACACGATCCATTGAAAAACTTAAATATCAATATACCGTTATACTCAAATTTTCAATATGGTGGCTACATTGAAATAAAATTGGCCAATGCCCCAATGGTCTAAGGCTCCAATCATCCTCCCCAAAGGTCATGGAAAACTCATTGTTGGAACTGCTAGATCCATCTAACTCAAGCTTCTTGAAATGGAAATGAAAGAACCTTTTATGTTTGATCATCAATTTATGTTGGCTCATCTAGCTCTAGATCCCATTGTGCTACTAAAGTCACCTTATACATCCTTATAAACTACTAAACACAATGCATTGAAAAACTTAAATATCAATAATATCATTATACTCAAATTTTCAATATGGTGGCTACAGTGAAATAAAATTGGCCAATGCCTCAATGGTCTAAGACTCCAATCATCCTCCCCAAAGGTCATGGAAAGCTCATTGTTGGAACTACTAGATCCATCTAACTCAAGCTTCTTGAAATGGACACGAAACAACCTTTTGTGTTTGTTCATCAATCTATGTTGGCTCATCTAGCTCTAGATCCCATCGTGCTACTAAAATCGCCTTATACATAAGCATGTTGTAGTCCATTAGACACAAGACGCTATATATAACTACCAAGTCACTCCTCTTTTTATAGTGGATGAAGTTATATGTAAACCAATTCCTCTTAGCAATAAAAAAACTAGAAACTTGGAGCAAGAGACAAATGACTAGTTTGTTGTTAATGAATGATGCTCGTGCATAGTCTACAAGAGTATTGGTTCCTCGTATACCATAATCTCCCTATCTAACTTTGCTTGTTCTAGATATCCCTTGACTGTGATAAATTTGGTCTACTCAAATGAAGAGGGATACTTACCACTATGTAAAAATTGTATTCTGTTTTTCATCATAAAATTACAAGGCTGAGTCTTTCACTTATACAACAACCTTCATTTGACAAAGCATGTTGTCAACGCACTCAAACATCTCTTCAAGGTTTGGAGCACTAGAATCCCCATATCTAATCAATATTATGATGAAGACGATATAACTAGCCTCAACCCAAAACCTATTGCTCTTCACCCCCTCCCCCTTTTCTAACTTGGTCAATTCCACTCTCATGTCATCATCATTAGTTGCAATTGCTCTTCCAACTCAATCATACCCTCCAAGAGAACGAAGTACGAGGCATATCTAGACTCAAAAATTTTAAGAAATCCCTTCTTGGAGAAGCTCTACAATAATGCATTTGATGTGTGGTGATTGCAAATAAACAATTTCACATATCTTACATCAAGTACATGTTTCATCGAATTTATTTTCCCATATCATGAGTGCACTATTCATGGCATGCACAAATCAAGCAATCTGCCATATATTTTTCTAGGTGTAGTTAGTGGACAAAACCTTTATTACATTTTGATAATATGGTTGTATCCAACTACGTATTAATTGTTTGTCGGCTTTCAAGTAGTTGTAGGAGTTAATTGATAGATGATAGTGTTTTACTTGGCAACTGTCGAGCTCTTCAAATAAATTTTGCATCATCAAGGTAAGGAATTTGATCCTCGGTTGATCATTTTTGGTCTACTTCTATAAGAATTTCATGTGTAAATAATGATATATTTTACTAATCTATATGTTCACTATTTCAACTATTTGTTTTATTAGAAAGAAGACTAAACAATAGGTTGCTTCAACCAGCTTCCCTATTGCTCTACACACATAGGCCACATTTTTCATGACTTGCAACACATTCTTAGAGCCAACCTCTTCAATAGAATTTCTTAGGATGCGAAGCTAAAATTCTACATACTAGCCATAATGTAAACAATCAACAACTATCATGTCTAAAATATCCCCCTTAGTTTTTTTTTATAAATTTTTCACATACAAATTGCACCCGCTAAGATTAGCCCAATAATCAAAACCAGCTGAAAGGGAACCCTTCACTTTCTGATCACCAAGTTCCCAATGTGGGCGAGGTGAGAGAATACGGTGCAAGGGAATCATTAGCTATAAATTGGAACTGAAATGAACAATGTTGTAGGCGACTAGCTGACCATTCTAAAAAGTAAGTATTGAAAGTAAAGTAGGCGGATAACCGACCATGAAAGCTCGACCACTTATTCAGCGGGAGCAAGAAGTACAACTAAATATAGAAAAGTAAACACTAGAACACTTATTCAACGGGAGGGGGAAATTACAAAATGTAAAATGTTGAAAGTAAATAGTTGATCGGTACTACTGAACCAGCTTTACAATATGCTCTTAATACAATGTTTCTTGATGATTTGTTTTGCTCTATCTTCAATACAATTGCTTTACACTATGCCTGATTACAAATATGAATGAGAATATCAAACGAATAAAGCATTAAGCTGAAATAACCAAGTCTGATATGAAAATGCAGCAAACTGAAACACAAACCAGCAAGCTAAGAACACACCAAAATGCCCATATTTTCAACTGAACAACTCCAATCATACTCAAACTGAAAGCAAGTAAATGGCAGATGCTAGGCGCCCAAATTCCACAAGAAACATGCCTCCAAAATGCCACAAATGAAAGGCATGAATCCAAAAGGCAAGTCACAAGATGGGGCGGCCTCCTAGAGGGGTCAGCCTTGTCTAGTAAATCCAAATCTGCTTTATAAATTCTGAAAACTTGAACAATGAATCGCCTAGAGCATAGGAACATAAGGAGCTGATACCCAAAATGAAATTAAAATCATACAAGGAGCTACGAATAAAACATGCTTCAGCCATACTTGAACGAGCAACTCCAAATTAGAAAAAACATTAAAACTCTCAATTGTGAAGCTCAATCTGCAATCTTTGGATGAGAAGTAATCTCAATCAGCTAGGTGTCATCTTTCAAACACAAAACCGATAATTTTCTAGGAGGTATGCTTTCCTCGAAGCCAATGGTCTGAAATCATTTCAACAACACTTCGTTGTCAATAGCAATGGATGCCAAATGAATGAACAAAGCCTCTCTTAAATAAAACTTTGGGGTGACCTTTCAACTTCCACCTTTTCCCTCCAAAAGGGATGCCCAAGTAATATTGAAATATTTTAATTTTTAAAAACACTTATTCCTCCATCTCCCTAGGCATCCAAGGCACAAGGATAGATATTTAACTTTTGAAATATTAAATTACCTCTCAATGAGGCATCCACCCTCAAAAGCCCACCTTTAAAAACACAATCAAGTCATTAAACAAGGCCACGGGGCCCAAAGACAATAATAAAATATTAAAATGACTTAATGCATCCTCAAAAGCCAAAATGAATCAAAAGGGTCCAAGGACCAGAATACTTGTTTTGCTCCGCCCAAAATAGAAACCACTCTAAATTTTTGAACTACTGCCAACCGGAGCACTGCCAGAAATATAACTTACTAAAAATAGCATACTGCTAAAAATAGTAAATTGTTTCAAACTCAATTTTATTACCATATTCCGAGCAACTGATGAAACTTACTACAAAATAGTAAGTTCGAAAAGTTAGCCTAAAGCATATGCATGTCATACCACTACAAAGCTTTATGAAAACCCAAAAAGAATCCAAAATCCAAATTGCAAAACTCCAACATGCAAACCCCTAAAAACACCCAAAACCCCCAAATAGCTAGAAACCCTAATTTTACCTTCAACGACCCTACGGGCATCCGAAATAGGTTGACGAGCTGAGAAGGGGACATTACAGTCCACCCTCCTCAAGATTGCTTGTCCTCAAGCAACTGTAAGTTTGGATGCTACAAATGTGCTCACCTTCCCAAGTAGCATCCTCAATTAGCAAGCTCCTCCATTTCACTAAGTACTCTTTGATTGTTCTTCTCCTCACAGAGCGCTCTCTAACATCAGTAATCTCCTCAGGATTCATGTCATGTCCCCGAAATGGTAACGCATTGAAATGCAAATAAATGAATAAAATAAATAAAATACATATTAGTAATTTAATATTATTATAATTATAATTATGATACTAAAATACAGAAATAACCAAACAGTCATTATTTGTGAATCCATCATAATTAGTAAGTTATGAAAATATGTATTAGCAAATTCATTATTATTATAATTATCAAGATAACATTATAATAATCCTAATAATTACTATAAACTGATATAAACTAAATAATATTAAACAAATAAATTATTATATACATAAATCTAAATATTGTTATAAATAATATTATGATAATAAAATTATCATATGGAGTAAATTAATATTTACAAATCATTAACCATGCCTATGTTTCATATCATTTACAAATGATTGTGAAAGGCATCAATTCCCAAACAAACCAAAAAATAACAACTATCAAAGGACACGATTGTTAGTGTTTCTTAGATCAGATTAAACAATGAAAGCACTTAATAATATTGCAACACATAAGACAATAAACACAGCAAGATAGCCTGGGAAAACCCTCCTCTTGAGGGAGAAAAACCCAGCAAATGAATCTCTTATATAAAGTAGAACAAGAGCAGAAATCTGCTTACAACTCAGGCCTAGCACATAGGCAAATTTGATACAATAGCACTTCTCCTAAGTGCGAATATGAAATACCTTGAATTAGGTCTGCTGCTACAAGATGATAATCTGCTGCCTAGGTGCGAACTTGCTTGAGGAAATGCGAACTTAACTTGATTACAAATGACAAGGAAAGACCTTGTACTTATACAAAATCAGGCGCCTCTTCACTTAGGTCGGCCCTCTTAGAGAAACATAATAAAATGTTAAATATAAATAAGGTCGGCCCAAGCAATAAGAGATATATGCGAATCATTAGGGTTGGCCCTTTATGCTTTGATATTTATTATTGACATAAATTAAATAGCCGAATGGCTACTCATTTAATTTATGCTTTCTTCTTGGAGTTTGTGCAATGGAAGTGCAGCCCTAAGCTGCTATAACATCAACACAGAAAGGCAAAAAGATACTCGAACATCCAAATTTGCAATTGCTTGAGGGTAAGCCATTTTAGGAAGGGCGGACTTTTACATCCCCTACTCAAATATTAAGGATTAAATGAAAACTCATAGCCTATCTCAATTTTCTGTAAGCTAAAGGGAAAATTGAGGGAACTAATTCTAGGATAGGAATGTAATTTGGGCCCAATCATCTTTTCAAAAAGGACAATTTAAATGTTATTAAAGACAGCCATCTAAATGAAACATTATATGGCCTATGTATTTATTTATTTAAAGAGTACATTTTTAATTCACTTACAAAGAAAAATTAAAATAATAAAGGGCCCCATTATGTCCAATACAGAAATAATGATACTAAAATACAGAAATAACCAAACAGTCATTATTTGTGAATCCATCATAATTAGTAAGTTATGAAAATATGTATTAGCAAATTCATTATTATTATAATTATCAAGATAACATTATAATAATCCTAATAATTACTATAAACTGATATAAACTAAATAATATTAAACAAATAAATTATTATATACATAAATCTAAATATTGTTATAAATAATATTATGATAATAAAATTATCATATGGAGTAAATTAATATTTACAAATCATTAACCATGCCTATGTTTCATATCATTTACAAATGATTGTGAAAGGCATCAATTCCCAAACAAACCAAAAAATAACAACTATCAAAGGACACGATGCATTCAAAGACGGCAGTTACAATATCTTAAAAAGCAGTGATAAAGGTTATTTTAGGGAGGAATTAAGACTGTTTTAAAGTCAACGATGGGGTGTCATAAGGGATTAACATTGAAAGAAAAGAAGTTGAAAAATAGGAGTACCACAAAGTTCCTAATGTGTTGTAAGAATCTCCCCACAAAAGATGCTACACGGAAAGGCAAAAAGATACTCGAGCATCCAAATTTGCAATTGCTTGAGGGCAAGCCATTTTAGGAAGGGCGGACTTTTACATCCCCTACTCAAATATTAAGGATTAAATGAAAACTCATAGCCTATCTCAATTTCCTGTAAGCTAAAGGGAAAATTGAGGGAACTAATTTTAAGATAGGAATGTAATTTGGGCCCAATCATCTTTTCAAAAAGGACAAGTTAAATGTTATTAAAGACAGCCATCTAAATGAAACATTATATGGCCTATGTATTTATTTATTTAAAGAGTACTTTTTTAATTCACTTACAAAGAAAAATTAAAATAATAAAGGGCCCCATTATGTCCAATAACAACATTTCCCTATCGTCGTTTCCTTGTTCCCAGCCCTACACCTCTCTTTGCAAACCCATATAACAACAACGTAGCAACATTCTAGCTAGGCATACAAGTTGTATGGCAACACAAAAGTTATTAGTTGGTTAAATATTACTTTATTATTGTTGTTCATTACCAGAATTTGTTCTTTCTTGTCATAATTTTCCTTGGAATAAATCACTAAGTTGCCATTGATTTCATTATAGTGGATTGCCAAACTAACGACGTATTTTTGACTTTTTATTTTCTTGTCATCAAATGCTTATTATTTATATTAAATGTTGCTAACAAATTTATATTACCTTGTATGTAGCTTTTTCCAATGAACAAACTATTGTGCGTACGCTTATAACTGAAATCTTGTTCATCCATAGGCTGATCAATGACAGTTGATTTACCCCTTTTCACAATGGCATAACTCTTATCACACTTTTCCAAATATTGTTGATCATCCTCATAAGGTTTGATTCTTTCCATACTTGAAAAGTGGGTGGGTGTCTCCTGGCCATCATCAATGATCGGCGGATCCTCAACACACTCTTGGCTCTTCTTTAGGAAAATGTTCCATAGGCAAGGTTTGCCCTATTATATCTTCATCCCTGTTTGATTGTTCTTCCACTTCATTTCTTTTCTTCATGTTGTACCTATCAAAAGCCTTTGTAACCTTGATAGCATCAAGTTCACCTAGGTACTCATCAAAGATGTTGATAATCTCCCCATTTATGGGTATAGCCATTCCTATCAATCTTACATATTCTTGCTATGTTGAAGGATCCTTATACTTTTGATTCCTTCCATACTTGAAAAGTGGGTGGGTGTCTCCTGGCCATCATCAATGATCATCGACGGATTCTCAACACACTCTTGGCTCTTCTTCAGGAAAATGTTCCATAGGCAAGGTTTGTCCTATCATATCTTCATCCTTGTTTGATTGTTCTTCCACTTCCATTCTTTTCCTCATGTAGTACCTATCAAAAGCCTCTGTAGCCTTGATAACATCAGGTTCACCTAGGTACTCATCAAAGATGTTGATAAACTCCTCGTTTGGGTATAGCCATTCCTATCAATCTTACATATTCTTGCTATGTTAAAGGATCCTTATACTTTTGATACCCTTCATACCATCTAGCAATTTCGAAGACCACAATTTCATCGTCTTCCTCCTCCTCACTCATGTTTTTGTGGTATAACTGCATTCACACAACTGGAACCACAAGTTGGCAGGATTGTTGCTTTGATACCACTGTAAGATACCTATCCCAAGTTGTCTCACATAGCAATAAAGGATCACACATATACAATGATTCATAGATACAAATTCCACACAAAACTATTCACAACGGCTAGATAGGCATCGATCGTAAATTTGCTTATAACTGGTTTCACGGTAGCAAACATTGTTCATACAGTATAATGTCACTGAGATATTATATATATATATATATATATATATGAGACTTACACATAGTTTACAATGCTGACATTTAGACTGGAGATACCAATGTAATATGCTATGTACCGATTTCACACAAGTAACATGATTGCTCACATAAAATATTGAAAGTCAATCCCAGATGTACTCTCGCAATCTCCCCACGGAAACAAAGGCGACTATACAAAATGTAATGGATCTGTGGAGCTCATACCAAGTTACAATACATACATTCAATCGCCCTCAGCAAAGGGAGGTATCGCAACCACTAATTGATAGGCAAACGGAATGCACCTGGTGCTAGTTGTAAACAAAGAAATCGTCAAAGGATGATACATAGGTAGAGATGTATATGTATATATATATATATTGTCCACAAATTAAAGAATCACAAGAGTTATAATCTTCCTTGCAGCAGTCGAAGGTTTGCAATTTCAATGGTATCAGATGCACACAACTAAGTGATCAGTGCTTGGACATGGCAATCTTAGCGCATGTATCGTTGGATATGATGGCGCCCAAGGGGGTCAATAAGGGCGATATAAGTTTATGATCCGCACCCTTACAGTGGCACGTGAGGTCCCTTGTAGCTCCCAAACCATATGCCTTCTACACAAAACTTAGAGTTAATCTTGCATTAGACTCCTAGCACGGGCAGTGCGCAATGATTGCTCCAAGTGGGGCTATGGCATGAGGTTGAAGGCCCTGCTTGTTCAATAGCTCTAGCGCAAGCCAAAGGCTCCGCCAGAAAATTCGCCCCCCAATTTCCCTACTTCAGATCGCGACCAAATATGTATTTGAACCTATTATAGAGATTAAGCGAATTATAGTTTGCATTGTAGGATATGATGGATGAAACATAGTCACAAGGCAGGGTTTTCATCCCACCTTGTTGTCGAACTACAGAGGGTGTTGTCTATGGCAGAAAGCAAGACTTCTTCATACAACTGTGTGATGATATTCACCAAGCAAAACATCCAATTATATATGCAAACATAGCGCCTTCCCAAATGGGTTGGCCAGGACCAGAAATTACTTATTATTATTTTAAAATAATTATTAGTAATATTAAGATTTATTATTATTTTAAAAATATTATTATTATATTATTTAAATATATATTTAAGTTAACTTAGAGTTAAGAAAGAAACTCTATTTCTCCCGCCCAAATTGGAATTTGGGACCCAATCAAATTGGGATTATGATAGGTAGCGCCCCTCGTGGGGGTCTGGGGGCCCCCACCACTAAGCTCAAATGAAGACCTCAAAACCACACAAGCCTTCATGGTGTACATCATTTTGTATTAACAATAAAACCCAAATTAAGACCATCAAAGCCACACAAACCTTCATGGCACACATCATTTTAGCAGCCGCGGAAGTCTAGTTTTTCAACGGCCGAGTTTTTTTGTTAGACTCGACAAGTTTTTTGCCTTGGCTCGGTGAGTAAATCCAGCAAGTAAATGCAGGAAAAACCTGCCAAGCAAGAAAACTCGCCAAATAATCGGCAAGTTTTTCAACTATGTGTTGCACCATTCCCAAAAATTGAAATGGTCAAAACTGTATACTATCTGAATAGTGTGGTACGATGGTTGGATGTTTCAGAATAGTGATCTAATTATTATTTTCAAAACATAAAGAAGAGGCTATATTTGGCATCGTCTAATAACAATTTGTAGGTGATTTCAAAGGAGGCGGGTAACAATAGGAAATGGAAAGTGTTTCGAAATGCTGGAAAAATTAGACAAAAGTGAAATTCACACCGCTATTACTTTGCATTGACCTAGAGCTATATTACCATGACATTGACCACCACCGCTGCCTGGAAAGGAGAATTTATATTATAATGCTATTATGCAAATTAATTTGGGAAGTATAACATAAGTGAAGCGGCAATTACAACTTCGAATACCCACGCCACTATCAGTTGAAATTCCCTTCAAAAGGATGAAGACAAGCATAAGTGACCAGCCGATTATTTCAGCAGTTCGTGTAAATAATTGCCAGCGCCAAGCTTCTATTACCGGTCATACATGATTTTGGGAGGTCCATACCATTGTTGGTGGTGATTTACCAATTTTAAGAGATTTTAATACTGTGAAAGAATCCTACAAGTCAGAAAACCAGTTAATTATCATTGTAATTTGTAGGAGCCTTTTAATGAAAATATTTCCATGAATATGTCAGTTTACAAATGTTAATCCATGCATATGTTGTAATGAATGTATGTCTGCAACATACTTGAATTCCAAATTATACCAGCTAATTCAAAAACAACACTAGTTCGAGAAACTATCTAATAAAACATCCATTTGAAAAAAATTTAAGGAAATTGATAAAAATTCAATGAAGGCTCCCTGCAGCTTTGGTATGTAATCTGAAGGCTATTTATGACATGAATTCAACATTTGTTGGGCAATGAACATTATGACAGGTTGCTAATGAAGTATATAAACTGTTGTAATCTGAAGATTAGAACTTGAAGCCTTAATTTCTGAATCTGTTGTTATATCCACATTAAACAAGCATACAACTGTTCGATAAATTTACTTAGTGGAAGAGGGCAAAATATTTTTTTTGCAAATTAGGGGTTGTCTTTACAGTGGTATCAAAGCACAGAGTATCTTGCCAGCCTGTAGGGGAACTGATATTTGTTGAGTTATGAGATTGCATGATGGTTTAAAAAAAAAACTTTTTTATTTCAAAAAAATTACTACAACTAGAGCCTAAGTCACCAGATTTGGCAAATATCAACCATGAAATTCGAATTTTGGCGAATTTCAAATATTTATATAAAATTTGTTAAAATTCGCCATATTGTTTATACGGACAACACATAACAATTTTTTTCATTAAAATATATTTTTTAAAAGTGATTTTTAGGGTTTTCGAAAATATTTTAGGGTTTTTTTTAATATACTTCTTATACAGAAAGCACATCACAATTTAGGGTTCCCGAAAATAATTTTAGGGTGTGCTTGTGCAGGCTGTTTGTCTTTGAACTCCTGCAGCATCCAAGTAAGCCCCACCATGATTAGGGTTTTTTCTCCGCGTTTCTGTAAAAGGCGACTCTGGCAGTGCTTGAAACTCCTATCCAGTTGGAAAGCTAGTGCATGGGGTCGGCTGTAATGCGAGCTTCAACGTCTCTATTATCATCATCTATTTCCTCTAGCACCATACGATCTTTTGCAACAGAAAAGTTGTCTTCCATGTGGGTGTCATGTAAAGCGAACTAGCAAAGACATGAGGAGAAGAGGAACTCTCAAAAGGCATAGTATTTAATATTTGTCATACGGGACCACGAAGAAAGAAATTTCCAATGCGAACTCTCATAATTTAACTTGACTATTGATGATAGATGGTGATATAATAAATTTTCTATTATAATATATTTATCATTTAATATATTATTTAAAAATTTCTATTATAATATATTTATTGTTTAATATATAATTTTATTTATTTATTTAACATATAATTTTATTTATTTATTTAATATATAATTTAATTAATTTATTTATTATATATTAATAATATTTAAAATTTGAATTATATTTTTAAACATATTTAATATTTATTATTTATTTTCCTTTGCATTTAGTTTTATTAATATATTTAAACATATTATTATATTAATATTATTTTTTTACTTCTTTTAAGTTTATTACTTATATTTTGAAAAAATCGAAATTATATAGGGCGAATTTAATCCGAAATTTTTACTTTTTGAAGTTTTTCCCTGTCGAATTTCATCTGAATTTCAATGTTGCCGAACTCGAATTCGAATTCGAACCTGGTCACTTAGGCTAGAGCAAATCAAATATGGAGACAATGGGAAACCAAGCACAAAAGACATTTTAATTGATCTTGCTAGAGGGAAGTGTGAGATGCAGCAGAATATAGCTCAAATGTGTACCTTAATGAACCAACATTTTGAGGGAAACATCAATAACAATGATAACAACGGTGCACATAATGGGCATGAAAGAAACAACGGAAACGGGTATGGTTCAGTTAATAACTGAGCTGCAAATCAGTGTACGAGTACTGTAACAGCCAACTCTAAATCTCTAATGCCCAAATTTTATCCAATAAATAACTCTCAAATTGAAAATGAACTCACACAATAGGAATCATAGGATCAGATTTTACAAGATTGGAAGGAATTGGGTGTTGAATTTTAGAGTGAAATATATTTCCATGACTACAAGGATCTCAAGTTGAAGCATAGACCACATGGCTGGTAGACTTCATAATCAGGACTTGCAAAGGAAGGGTAATCAAGGAATGTTATCAGTTGAGCAGGCCTTAGCTGAAACAATGATAGTTCAGTGTGAGAAGAAGTTGAAACCTCTCTTGGCAAATGAGGAGCATGAGAAGAAAGAAGGATTCAAATCAGAAATGTTTGATGAAGAAGATGCTTTATCATGTGAATGTATGATAGAGTCTCAGGATTGAGATTGTGTATGAGGAAAAAGACAAACCAACATCAGACCTATCCAATGGGATTGTTTTACTTTTGACTACTAGGTTTCTTGATGACACTAGTAGAGTAGATGCACCTATAGGACTTTCCTATGAAGAAGATAATGTCACTAATCATAAGGAATGTATAGCAGAGCTTCAGAATGATTTATTTGCAGGAAATGCAGCTACTAATGAAGAGTTTGAGGGCAACGAAATTTTCAAAACAGCAACTAAGGTGGAAAATGTGCATCATTTTGGTAATGTTAATTTAGAAAATGAGTGGGAAATTCCCATGTCAACTCTATTCCAAAATACTTTTGGTACTGATGTAGTTGAGAAACGTGTTCAAATTGGAAGAGCTGATTTAGTTTGTTATCAATACAAAAATCAGATCAGTATGAAATGAAAGAAAAATGTTAAATAAATCAGCCATGCATGGAGAGTTGGATGAGCCTAATTGTTCAAAACAAAATTAGAAATTCATAAAACCATGGGATTCAGGTTTATTGGTAGCAAAATATAATGATGAACATATTAATGGAGATTCTTTGCTTGAGCAAAGACCTTTCTTAACTCCACCTAAAAAATTATGCAAAGAGAATGTTAGAAAGGTAGCTGATTTTAATGAACATGTCCTAGAAGACAAATCAGAAAATTTGAGGTTTGTTAAGCAAGGTTTCTTTGCTAATTTTGACCAAGGGCCTAAAGAACTGCAAGATTTGTAGGATAGATTAATTGTTCCAGAAGAGAATATTGTGAAAGCTTTATCAAGATTTGATAGCACACACAGCTTAATTGAAGAACTCTTATGGAAGGCACTGACAGAAGAGAGCCAAAAGAGTGTTAAGGATGTAGTCACTCTTTCTAATCTGCAAACTATCAAAGAAGCAGTCGAAACAATGAAGGTAGATTATGTTGCATTGATGATTGCAGCTGGTTGGGTGAGTTGGTTTGTTTGGGTTTGTGTAATGTCCCCATATTAGAGACATAAAATGCATAGATTAAAATTTTGATTTTTAAGATTGTTTGATAAAGAGAAATGAAAGATTGATGGAATAAGATAAATGAAATGCATTATCATCAACTAGTGCTTAACTAACATAATCTAATATGACTTATTACTCTTGATCGGAATAGATTTTCGCCTTGTTTCCTCTTTCCTAACCTCTTTGGATGGTAGAACTATTTGTTTACCTCGCGGAGTGTTCCTATCAACGTACTACTTACACAGGAAGTAAACTAAACTAGATGCAATACATAGATGGAATAACATAATAAGGCTGAATCATGAACACTTCTATTCATTCATTGCAAGTATTAACATATACAATTTGACTGTCATAGTATTATCAATTCCACATATAACATCACCCCCATCCGACTACATGATCCCAGTACATATAACGTTCGGCGGTGGTTGAGCAACCAACCGTCATGCCGCTTCATAACCATAGCTAATCAGGACTTTGTTACATGACATTAACCATACTTACATATTCCCGCTACAACTAATGTTTTATTACCAAAGCCACCGGCCGACTACGCTAAGGCTGACTACGCTAAGACCGACTATGCTAAGACCGACTACATACGTCGGCTTACATCATCCCCCCCATAAAGAAGTCAGCTTCCCAGACGACTAACACAAAAACTGGGAGCCAATTTACAAAACAGATTTAGTGAGAAGAGGGTTGAGAAGACATACATGGCGGCTAAGGGACTGAAGAAGTGGTTGCCGAAGTGGTGAGTTGACGCAGCCGGTATAACTCCTCAGTACGTTGTTGCAGGTGGCGAGTGGCCCTCAATTCCTTCTCTCGCGTGGTGTTCACCAAATGCACTGCCTCCTTCAACTTTTTGTTGGCCTTCGCCAGTTCTTCGTCCTTCCTTGCTAACTATTCAGCCATTTCTTCCTCTCGCACCTTCATTCTTCTTTCCATCTCCAGTATGGTATTATCTCGGTCGGTCACCTTCTTGTTTTCTTCCTCTAATAGGTAAGAGAGCTCCAGCCTTTGTTTCTTGATAGATTCTACCTTGCCATGAATGTTTTGGGAGAGTGTGATTGCCTGGTCTGCCTTTGTCTCCATTTGGTCTACCTTCATCTCAAACTCCTTGCAGGCTAGAAACAAGGATCTATATGCTGCCTGCATCTCAAAAAGTTGGGCCACCAGCTTATCGTCCTTCCCACGGAAAGACGGCGTCTTAGGATACCACGCTGCCATCATCTCAGGTGTCTTTCTGCCCACCCATCCACATGTGAATATCCTGTTGAACTCTTTTTCACTCCTTGAGTTCATGAACTGAATTATTCGTTTAGCCTCCTACTCCGCTATGGGTGAGTAATTTCTATTCAATGTCTTGGCAATGTCTGACACTTCCTTAATAACCAACGCAATAGGCTCCAGGCTATGGATGTACCTTTCGATTGTGCCGATTGGATCTTCTCTCTCAGGCTTGGGAATTACCACCGCAATTCCTTCAGACACATCCTCACTAGACTCCCCATCGATACTAGCGGTTGCAGGTACGGCTGGTTGTTCTGCTCTCAGAGTCTCCCCATCTGATGGGATGTGTATTACCTGTGGTGCCCCTTCTCCTATTTCTCCCTTTGGCTGTGTTGTATCCGCCTGCTAAACTGCTGGTATGTGGGCCGCTATCTGTGTGCTCTCGGTTATTCCCATCGGTTGCTGAGTGCTCCCTGTAGGTACTCCCTCCATTGTCTGTAAGCCAGGTGAGTGTATAGGGGAAATGTCTTCTTCCTGAATGGGGGAACCCATTTCCATCAACCATCCATCTACCTGTAGTACCTCCCCGAATGGTGCATCCTCACCCACTGTGTTGTCCAGGGTTGTCTTCTCTGCTTCTACCCGTTCATCGGGCACACCTCTTGTCAATGGTACCTCACCGGTCATCGCGTCCTCAGGTGCTATGTCCTCTGCAGGCATCTCTGGCTCACCCTCAACAGTTCCAACTGCGTCGACTTCCTCCCCTGGCTCCTGTTCGATGGTTGCCATTGCCCGGGGATTCACCTCTATTGAATAAACGCCAACAGGTGCAGTGTTGTCGGCTGAGGAGGAGAGTGCTAACTGATCATATTCATCACTAGCTGGTTGCTTCCTCTTCCTCCTTGTCGTTTTTGGTTCTTCTACTGTACCGCCTGCCTCTGAGGTTGTCCACCTGAATACTGTCGGCCAAGAAGAGTCATAATCCCTGGTTGGCTGTAGTTTCCCTAGTTTGCCTTGCGGCACCTGATTATAGACGGCATCCAAAAACAGTGCTATCAGATGCTGGGTCATGTAGAATGCTTTATGTTTGCATTCTAGAAATTCTCTGACCCTTTCTAACAGGTAGAGCGGCCAATTGTAAATCTATCCTACACTCAACCCGAACATGAAATCCACCATCCAAGTTGCTATGTCCGAGGCTCGACTCGCACCTGTCAGCTTGCACTTGATGAGGTCCATGATGCATTTCCACTCAGGCCTTATCAACATATTTTTTTGCAGTCCCCTTGCCCCTGAACTCCACACCATTTCTTTTTCTTTTTCTGTAATATCAGGCCTGCAAATGCATTTAATAATCATTTCTTTCTATTGGACTATCATCTTTGTGGTTGGTTTGGCAACTACCTTGCCAGACGCAGGTATGCCAAAGACTCGCCTAAAGTCAGCTAGTGAGAAAGCCACCATCACTGGAACTCCTTCGTACTCAATTGTGCTCTGGTGCCCATGCTGATTGTAATTGGCCACAATATCTTTTAGATAGGCCTCGAAATCTCTGGAGTTGAAAAATGGGCATTGTATTACTTTGTCAACCTGTGCCATCGCTAGTGCTTGCTTCGTCGGGTGATCAAAAGTTGTCTCTTGCCACCGGGTTTTGCAGTCTATGCCTGTTAGGCTCTCCCATGTCAATGAATCTGCTATCACGTTGTCCGTTTTCCCCTTATCTGCTTTATTCCCAGCCACCTTGGGTCTGAGTATTATTTTCTTGCCCTTGGCGCGTGCTGGCATCCATTGTCTTATGCTTACAAAACTGAAAATAATTGACAGCGACTACTCCAATTAATTTAATCCTTGATCCGTACCTTGGTACGGCAATTACTTTGTCTTGTCTTGGCTCGATGGCTAGTACAACCTTTTGTTTGGGCTGTACGGACTTCCCTATGTAACGTACGGATTTCAACTTGACTTGGCGTACAGGCTTCAGCTTGTAGTGTACGGACTTCAACCTGACTTGGCGTATGGACCTTGCCTGTGACAAGTGGCATACGGATTTTTCCCTTGATGAATGACGTACGGATCTCTGATGAACTTGGCATACGGAAATTTGCTCACTTTGGCATACAGAACTTTGCTCGCTTTGGCGTACGGAATCTTGACTTCGCCATACGGAGGTTTGTTGGCTTGGGCGTATGGATTTTAATTGGCAGTGTGCGGGCTTCACCTTGCAGCGTACGGGCTTCAGAGTGTAATGTACGGACTTCTCTGTTAGTGAGTGGCGTACCAGCTTCTTCTGGCAAATCCGTACGGGCTTCCTTGTTCCTTGGCGATTTCCTTTCTTCTGTCGTACGGCCTGTGTCTTCAACCCTTGCTGTCTGGAATACAAATAAAAAGTCTTTGCAATCTTTCTATTAAATAAGTTTCCTTTTGATTTAGGTCGCACCTTTGTTTGTATTATTATTAATTTTTTTAATACTTTAATATTTTTATTTACTTCGCCTAATTCCCTTTTCTTATCTTTCTTTCTTTTCATTATGCTTTTTCTCTCGTTTTTCAATTCTTCTTTTAATTCTACCGTCTCATTTTCTTTTTCATTTCCTCTCTCCTCTTTCTTAAATCTACTCTTTTAAATTTTTTTTTCTTGTTTTAATATTGTTAATATTTTTTCATTTTCACCATCTTCCCTCTCCTGATTGTTTCTTTTTCTCTTCTTCCCTCGTACTCCATCATCTTGTCTAACTTTTAATTTGGATGCATAATACCATTTACATGTGTACGGGGATCGTATGTAACATTCCTCTTCACAACAAGTCCCTATGTATTGAATGTCAAACTATTTATCAAGTAAAGGAGCGGGATCATTCCCTTTATATCGATCGTCGACATATCTTCCTCCGTACAATTGGTACCATGTAACATCCTCACCTTCTACTGTGGGAGGTCCCGCTGGATTTGGTATTATTTTCCAGAGTCCGTCTTTTGTTGCTATCTTCCTTATCCTCGGCACCTTCCTTCTTTCTCTTCTCATTAGCTGCAGTATTTCATCCATATACCCGTTCACATGTGATAGGAATTTATCTTCTGTCATGATCACAGTTTTTAGGCAAGGAGTCGTTTTTGCAAAGTATTCTTCCCATTGTTCATCGTCCCAATCTTCCTTCTCCTCGTCATTTTCTTCAAGTTGGGGTTCTTTTGCTGCTTGTTCTTCCTTCTCCTTTTGTGACTCTTCATCTATTTCTTTTTCCAGATACCCCTTTCGTATGCCTTCGTATGGTGCGACATAACTCCAGTGTCCACCCATTTGTTTCCATAGTGCACGTGTCCCAAACATTGCATTGGTTAGGTGTTTATTTATCCATGCTACTGCAATTCCTTCCACTCTCTTTTCTACCAATCTCTCTTCCATTATCTGGTTCCTGCCTGCCCAAATTTCTTCTCCTACGTATCTGGGGCCTCCCACACCCCAGTCTTGCTCTCTTGGTGCCTCTGTTTGCACAGGCCAATCTTCCTTGGTGGCGTATCCGAGCATATTGATGGCTATAATATGTTCCTTCTCTTTTCTCTCCTGGTATATCTTTAGCTTAGATCTGTTGATTGCACTTGGTAGGGGTGATCCATCCAAATTCTCAATTTTTATAGATCCATTGTCGCATAGCTCCTTGATTTTGAACGGTCCTAACCACCTTACTCTGAACTTTCCAAGTTTGATCTCGTTATGGCCATTATATTTTAAAATTAATTGTCCTGGTCGGAAGTTCATCCGTCAGAGGTGTTTGTCGTACCCATGTTTCCTTCTCCGTTGCATACTTTTCATGACCCATTGTGCCATCACTCTCCGTTCATCTAGTTTGTTGAGTTCGTACAACCGTTCTTTCAAACTCTCCATATCCCCTAACCGATTCTCGATTGCTATCCGCAGGCTAGGTACCATGTATTCCATTGGTACTACTGCTTCTTGACCGTACATCAACTGGAAGGGTGTGTGTCCTGTTGTTACTTTGTACGTCGTACGGTATGCCCATAGAACGGCTGGTAGCCGCTCTTCCCAATCCGCTTCCTCTATACCACAAGACTTGTGAATAATTGCCACTAGTACCTTATTCATAGATTCTGCTTGGCCATCGGCTCGTGGGTAGTACGGGCTAGATAGGTTGTGGAATATCCGGAACTCTGTTGTCATCAGTCGGATGATGTGATTCACAAAGTGTCCTCCTCGATCACTGGTAATTTGGATTGGGATCCCATATCATGTCACTATTTGTTCGTAGATGAATCTAGTTGTGCTCTGGGCTGTGTTATCTGGTAATGCTCGTGCTTCAGCCCACTTCGTGAGATATTTTGTCGCCACCACGATGTATCGGCACCGGTGTAGGTGACTCACTTTCAGTGGTCCGATAAAATCCAATCCCCATCGCTCAAACAACTCCTGTGGCTGGGATAGATAGAGTGGCATAAAGTCCTGCTTCAGAGGTTTTCCCACTCTCTAGCAGGTGTCACATCCTATCACCCACTCCCGTGCGTCTGTGTGCATCGTCGGCCACCATAGTCCTGCCAGAAGAATTTTTTTCGCCGTGGCATCTGGTCCCATATGCCCACTAGCCAAACCCTCATGTGCTTCCTTCAATACCCCTGGTATTTCCTCTTCTATAACACATCTTCGGAGGATCTGGTCGGACCCCATCTTGTATAGCAAGCCATTAATTAGCTGGAAGGTTTTGCTTTTTAGTACGAGCTTTCTCCTCTCCGCTGGTGTCATTTCCTTGGGGAATGAGGAGGTGGACAAGTACTCTCTGATCTTTTCATACCATGACGGAAGTATTGCAATCTGAAAGAGGTGTGCATTGGGGAAATCTTCATTCACGCCTCCTTCCGTAGGTTCACCTGACCGTATTCTTGACAACTAGTCGGCGATCACGTGACTCTTCCCTGGCCGTACTATGATAGTGAATGTGAACTCCTGAAGTAATAGCAACCACCTACTCACTCTGCCTTGGATTATAGGATTGTTCACGAGATACATCAGAGCTTGATGGTCCACGTAGAAGGTGAATGGCGTTGCTAGCAAGTAGTGCCTAAATTTCTGTACGGAGTACACCATCCCTAGTGCTTCTCGCTCGGTCGTACTGTAGTTCTTCTCTACCTTCGAGAGTAGCCGACTAGCAAAGAATACTAGCTGGTCTAGCCCATGTGCTCCGACTTGTGCGAGTGTTGCTCCTATGGCAAAGTTTGAGGCATCCACATTTATGCGGAATTCCTTGTCCCAGTCTAGGTACACCAGGATGGGTGAGCTGATTAACCGATCCTTTAGTTCCTTGAATGCTTTTTCTTGTTCTTCCATCCATAGGAATGGTTGTCCCTTCCTTGTCAATAAGTCAAGCGGGTATGATACTTGTGCAAAATTCTTAATGAACCTCCGATAGTATCCGACATGGCCGAGGAAGGACTTAACTCCCGTGACATTTTCCGAAGCCTCCATATGTACGATGACCCTTTTTTTGTCAGGATCGGTCTTTAGCCCGGCTTTGCATACAATATGGCCTAGTAACTTCCCCTGCGATACCATGAAACTGCATTTCTTTGGGTTCAATGCTAGACGTGCTACTCTACATCTTTCCATGCATTCTCCAAGGGCTTTGAGATGTTTTTCCTTGTCACTAAAAATAGACCAGTCCTCTAGGAATGCTCTAAAGTTGCCCACCAACATCTTGTCAAATATGTGCAAAATTATCCTTTGGAATGTGGCCGGTGCATTACACAACCCAAATGGCATCCGGTGGTACACACATACTCTGCCTTCGACCACAAAAGTTGTCTTCAACTTGTCTTCTTCGGCAATACAAATTTGGTTATATCCGGAAAACCCGTCCAGGAACGAGTACATTTCATGCCCGGCGACCTCCTCCAAGATGGTGTCGATGAAGGGAATTGGAAACGGGTCCTTCACTGTTACTGCTTTCAAACATCGGAAGTCAACACATATCCGGATTTGCTCCAATTCTTTCTTTAAGGAAATGACAATTGGTGACACCCACTTGCTCACATTTACTTTGAAAATGATTCCCGCCTCCAACATCTTCTCTATCTCCTCTTGAAACTTCGCGGCATAGTTCTTGTTCATCCTATACGGTCTCTTCCATACAAGTTGGGCTCTTGGTACGAGCGGAATCCTATGCACGCACAGCTCCGGTGGTACTCCTTTCAAATCCTTGTACGTCCAAGCGAAGGTGTCCTTGTACTCCATGAATATTTTAAATGCCGTCACCTTCAGTACTAGGTCCCAGTCATCATCGACGAGGATCTCCCTAGGCTTCTCTTGTTCTCTCAGATTCACCCTTTTGATTGTCGGTTCCTCGTACTTGATGGGTTTATCTTGTTCAAGCTTATGGGTTGGCATCTCGTCTAACTCTGCCCTGCCTTCCTTATATTCGCCATACTCTGGCGGGAAGGCCTCACTGGCGGAGCCCTTATCTTCGCCTTCTTCTCCTTCCCTAATCTGTAGCATGTTGCAATCTGGGTGGAAGACTTCATAATCCTCCATCTGCCAGTGAAATAACCCGTTCGGTGAACTGGTTTCATCTTCTGAACAATTTCCAATTTCTAGAACGCCTTCCTCATTTGGCTCCATGGTTCCCCTTTCTTCATCGCCATCTGATCCCTCGTCAAATTCTGAAGATGCCAAGTCCTCACTGACCACTTGATTTTTCAAGTCGATGATATACTTCTTCCCATGGCTTTCGATGGAGAGGGTATTCTTCTTCCAGTTATGGTTTGCCTTGGCGGCAATTTGCCATCCACGTCCGAGTAATGCATCGTACGCTTTTCTCTCTAGTGGAATGACGACAAAATTCAGCAGGAATTGTTGCGTACCTATTACCACCTTTTGTGCCATCAGCGTACCGATTGGTTTGATATTATGTTGATCGGCACCCACCAGTTGAAATGTCGGTGGCCAGAGTGTGGGTTTCCCGAGGCTCTTCCATGTATCCTTGGGTAGTAAGTTAACTCCTGATCCTCCGTCCACGATGGTATTAGAGAGTTTCATCCCTAGGATTTCCATCTGTACGACGGTCGGTTTCCTCCCGCCGCTTATTGCGAGTAGCGTTGGATCCGTGGTTGCTCCTGTTGGTTCTCTAGTGTCATCGATCGAACCCATTTGTGTATTGTCCTACATGATATTTGTGAGTGCTACTCTTAGTTGCGACATGGTTTGCAAAAGGTTTGTTACCTTCACTGGTATAGTTGTGTGGAGTACTTGCCGTACGATGTTAATTTCCAACTCTGACTGCAACGGCGTACTAGTCGCTTTGGTACTTCTCTGTTCCTTTGCCATTGCTTCTTCTACTTCCGCCCTAGCTTCTCGGAGTCGTTTTTTCTCCGTACGGGGGTCCGAGTAGTTAGCCTTCTTTGTCTACGCCCTTGTAAGTGCCAGGACTTCTTTGTTGGCTACGTCCAGTATTTTGATACCTTTTTGTTTGGGACAATCGATGTCTTCGTGATCGCCTGGACCGCACCACTTGCATAGCTTCCCTCCGGCGCCTTGGCCGCTCTGGCATTCCCTGGCAAAGTGGCCCCACTCACTGCATCTCCGGCATTGGATCATGGGCCGACCTTTGCTGTCATATTGGATTTTGCTTCTTGGTGTGGTGTTTCTCCGGTTGTTGTGATAGCCGCCAAGGGATGTGTTGTTATTCTGATACTTCGGAGGTGTGGTCGGAGGGGTAGATTGTTCCCCTTGTGTGAAGAACACTTGCGCACTCCATGTTTTCAAATTGTATGGGCATTCTTTGACAGAGTGTCCCATAACTTAGCAGATGTCACAGAACATCTTCTTTGGGCAGTTTGCTTTTGTATGGCCTTCCATTTTACATTCCGTACACCATAGTTCGGTTGGTTCCTTTGACCCTTCCTTGTCTGCTTTTAGTTCCTTCATCATCCTTAGCATGTCGCAACGGAGTGCTTGTACAGTTTTTGATTCGTCCCCGCTTTCCCCCGCGCTTTCTTCATCATCCTGCTTCTTCCCTCTAGAGGATGTCTTGTTCTCGCTTTCAATGTCCATCGCACGATTGTATGCTTCAGTGTACCAGGATGGAGGTACTACCTTCATGTTCTTACGTAGCGAGGGAAGCAACCCTTCGATAAACAATCTCTTTTTTGAACCGTCTACTCGTTGTGATTCTAGTTTCCCTAGCAGGTCTTTTAATTTTTGGTTATAGGTTCGTACGCTTTCGTTCTTCCCTTGTTTGATGTTGTAAATCTCGGCCACGATTTCACTGTCGTCTCTTAAAAGTTTGAATTCTTCTTGAAATGCTTGCTTCAACACCCTCCATGAAGCTTTTTGTACTTGGTCCAACTCTGAGTACCAGTCAATGGCACTGTCTCTGAGTGTCGCCGGAAATGCTTTCAACCAGTTATCCCGGTCATCTTCTCCACTCGCTATCCAAATTGTCTCGCACGTTTTACAGTGTCGTACTAGATCCTCTGACCCATTCCCCGTAAAATTCGGCAACTTTTGCCATTCTGGAGTCGCCATCCTGCCCCGCTGTCCTCACTATGTATTGCACCTGACTGGACTGGTTTCGGTACGTTCCGGTGCGTCACTTGCACTCTCGGCCACGTCCGAGTCACCCTTTTGTCCTTCATCAGCATCCTCTACACCTTGGGTTTCTTGGGTCCCACTTCGGTGCTCCCTCTACCAAGGGGTCTTGGGCTCAGATCTCCCCGTCCTCGGCCCTTTGTCGTCGTCCGATATGGACAACTCCTGAAAACATTGGATACTGTTTTCAAGTTCGCCGCTCAAGTCTTCCTCATTTTCTTGGTTTTTATGTTTTTCTACGTACGGGGTGCCGAATGGTTCCTTGTACTTCTCTTCCTCAGGGTGCTGATGTGATTTACTAAATCTCAACCGCCGATTTTCTTGCTCTCGTATTCTTAATGATCGCCGAATTCTTTCCTCCTCCGCTTCGTACCCGACTGGTACTTGGTTCTTGTCTTTGTTCGGTCGTACGAGCATTTACAGGTCTTTCACGCGATCATTGCTGGTTACCAACGGTACGTCTCTGACTAGTGTCCCTCTCTTCCTCTTCCCATTTGGTTCGTTCCTCGTACCGCTGCAAGGTTTGCTGCCTTCGGCGTTCTTGTTCCTCCTCCGCCCGAAGTTCTTGTAGGATGATGGAATGGCGGGCCAACAATCTTGGCATGCAATGAAAGAGGTGGTCAACTTTGTCATTCACTTCGAGGCGGTCCCAAATAACTGCCTCGGGGACTTCTCGTCGGAGGGCTTGCCTCCGTACATGGTCTCGTAGGGATATGTTCCAAAGATTTGTCAAATCCCGTGTCAAGTCGTTCTCTCTTTCTTCATTCGTTACTATGGGTTCGTCCGCTGGTCGACCCATTACGCTACCATTACGTTGAGTGCTTCCCTGGTCCGCTTAGGCAACGGCGCTGAATGTTTACCTCGCGGAGTGTTCCTATCAACATACTACTTACACAGGAAGTAAACTAAACTAGATGCAATACACAGATGGAATAACATAATAAGGCTGAATCGTGAACACTTCTATTCATTCATTGCAAGTATTAACATATACAATCTGACTATCCTAGTATTATCAATTCCACATATAACATCACCCCCATCCGACTACATGATCCCAGTACATAGAGCGTTCGGCGATGGTTGTGCAACCAACCGTCGTGCCGCTTCATAACCATAACTAATCAAGACTTCGTTACATGACATTAACCATACTTACTTATACCCTCTACAACTAATGTTTTATTACCAAAGCCACCAGCCGACTACGCTAAGGCCAACTACGCTAAGACCGACTACATACGTCGGCTTACACTATTGTGCAAAGGGCGCATGAACAATCTCAAATTGGACTCCCTCAAGGTGTTCCACGCGTCTTGGGCTTGGGACCGTCCTTCAAAGTATTGAATTACCAGCCTTTCCCTCCACAAACTCCCTATCCTTTGTGGGCACTAGCAAAAGGGAATTTTGGCCCAAAGTCTAGTCTTCAAGGTAAAGTCATAAAGGCTCATTGAGACACAATAATTGCTGCAACCATCACTATTGCACAATCATGAATATAGTCTATATAAATGTGTATATATCATTATTTTTATATAAATACATATATAAGTATGTATATATATTCTATTTAAATATGTATACATCATTATTCTTAAAAATATATATATCGTAATCTCTATATGAATATGTATATATGTATAAGTTTCTGAACTATAAACATTTATGTTATCTACTACAATTTAAATAACTATTCTATTAATTATAATCACAAACCTTCATTATACTACCATAGTCAACCCTATATTAAAATAAATTATGATTATTCCTATATTTGAATAAAACATAGATCTGAATTAGCATACACATGACTATTGACTATTTTACTCCCTTTCTCTTTATTCACTTTTCATTGCATTCCATTCTATTATTTTTTCCCCATTTTCATTCGATGCTGCTGTGGTTTATTCTCTTTTTCTCTATGCAATGATTACATCTGCTGCAATACTCCAAAAATATATTTCTTATTTATTTTTCCCTTTATCTGATTCCTTTATTCAAAACTCTTACTGCCTTCCTCGATTCCTCCAGATCTGGTTATCCTCTCATCATGTATCCCCTTGAAAACGATTTCATTTCCTTTGTATATCTCTATGTCAAGTGAAATGATGCATCTCCTCTTGAAAAGACACCACCTTTTACTAAGGAATACTCGTTGCCTTTCTAAACTAAACGCATATCTTTTAAAACACAAAATCGCTGTTTTTCTTGCCCATATTTTTTTTATCATATTCATTGCCTAACGTAGGTGCTGCCCTTACTATCTTCGATTTCCCACGATTCCTGCCTTTAAATATATTAATCCCTCCTTAATAAGAGTCGCTGTTTTTTTTCTGAAATATAAAGTGCTGCCCATTCATTTTGTCTTACTCCTTTTTGTCTGATCCCTATTTCGTCTTACATGGTTGCAGCCTTTTTGGGATAATAAATCGCTCTCTTTCATATATTAATTAAATTGCTGCACATTAGGATGTATACTGCTGCTAATATTAATCGTTGCTTATGCAATTAGTTATTGCTGCTATTCTTTTTAATGTATATTAGGTTATTTATGTTTGCTAGTTTTATATATATCTACATGGTAATTATTTGTATTTATAATTATAATATTATCTTGATAATTATAATTATAATAACGATGTTTTAAATGGCAATTGCTTATATTTGTATTTTGATATCTATTCGATTTTGTTATTTGTATTTCAATATCTCATATTTAGCATTTTATTTTCTGGGACATGGCAGGTTGTTATTTTGACACTTGGAGATTAAATGTTAATGAGAGGCTCCAGTTTATGACAGCAAAAGCATTCCCAGGATAGCTGATTTCAGAGTTGATACTACTGTCACTTTTTTTATCAGTTGCTTATCAAGGACTAATATGCATCACTTTTGGGACTCTATGATGAGAGATGCAGAGTACCATGTTCTCCCATTGAGCAGATTGTGTTTCTTGTTGCCCAGAATCATGTCGAGCAGTCGAATTGTTTATGTGGATTTACTGAGATGCCTTGGCAAGAGATATTTCATGGTGTAGATTTCACTCTTCACAAATATTTCAGTTTGGGTTTACAGAATGATTACATTTTTGGGTCTCAAGAGAGGAAAGTGCAGACTTGGCATTATGGATTGACAGTTTTAATCAGAGTGGTGCAGCGTCAACACAGTGGTTTTTTTTCAGAGATTGGTTTGGGACCCTAAGATCACATTTGGTTTTAGTTTGGTTTAGTCAGCTGATTTCAAGGTTCCACTGACATTGCTTGAGGACAAGCAATCATTGGGGACAGCGGACTGTAATGTCCCCGTTTTCAGTGACATCAATGTCGTAATTAGCTTCGGCTTTCTTGGTGACCATTAGTCATGCCAAAGGGGGATGTTAGATGTTCCCAATGAGCTCCTATGTATTTTGGCACCTTCTGATGTCACCTCCGAACGTTTTCTGTATTTTCCACATCTTCGGTTGGCTGTGCAAGAAATATTTAATAATTAAATAATTAATTGTAAGTTGTCAAAAAAAACATAAATTAAAAAGCAACTTAAACTTATTATTTTTTAATGTGAGTTTAAAGTGACTAGAGTGCCAGAAAAAGTTAATTAACTTAAGTCACTTTTTAGTGAAATAAGGTTTATTTTTAAAAAGGGGAATTAAATTAAAAGTTCATATGGAGAATTTCAAAATTTTGTGTAGGGAGTTACAGAAAGAGAACAAAAGTGAGTTTTGGGCTCTTTTTTGGGCAGGGATGAAATTTGGAGGAGAATGTTATGCTGCTGGTAAAATTCCAAAATTTTGTGAGGACGTCGACCTTCATGGGGAATATCATCTTCGAAGTTGAAAGGAAACTTCATGGATGATTGTTGACAGCCTCATTCCAAGGCTATGTCGCAGCTACATTGTTAGTGGCTTTCTAGAGTTACAAAATTTAAAGTATTGGTTTTTGTGGACCGAAAAGGTATACAAGTAATTTTAATGGGGTTTGTAGAATGTGGATGAGTTTTGAATTTTCTAGAGTACAGAGCACCATTCCCAGAAAATTAAATTGGTCAAAACTCTATACTACTTGAATAGTGTCATATGATGGTTGGATGTTTCAGAATAAGGGTCTAACTATTATTTTTAAAATATAAAGAAGTGGCTATATTCGGCGCCATCCAATAACAATTTGTAGTTGATTTCAAAGGAGGCGGGTAACTATAGGAAATAGAAAGTATTTCAAAATGCTGGAAAAATTAGACACAAGGGAAATCCACACCGCCATTAATTTGCATTGACCTAGAGCTGTCTTACTGTGACATCGACCACCACTGCTGCCTTGAAAAAAGAATTTATATTATAATAGTCTTATGCAAATTAAATTGGGAAGTTGAACATAAGTGAAGTGGTGATTACAGAATTCCAATACCCACGCAACTATAGGTCAAAATTCCAAGGTTACCCCAAGTTTCTAGGACAGGGACGGTAGGGGACGACGGTACGAGTCCCCAAGTTTCCGATTTTTGAGGCCAAATTTAGGGACGGCGGGGGGCGGCTATATAAAATATAGGGAAATTTTAAATATTCATATGAAAACATGGATAAAGCATACATAATATACATTATAGAACCTTAACATATAACATTTGTGTTCAACATTCTTTGTCAATACCATAGTGACGAGACTCGGACTCGGCTCAGACTCGGCTAGGGCGACTCGACTCGGAACTCGGGGACTCAGGGACTCGGCAAAATGAAAAAAAGTTGAAAAAACCCTAGAAATTTAGAGATTTTTAAGGATTTAAAACTTGTTTCAAGCACCCTTTATTGAATACAATACAAATAAAAGCAAATTTGATCACATACACAAGTATACAACGATCACATAAGTATAAAGTACACAAATTGTAGTTGCGCCGCTGAAGGAAATAGCATACTTAGATATATAAAATTAGTCAAATGTATACAAAACTCATGGAATATGAAATCCATAACATCAAATGTTCCATACAAATATGAAATATCAAAACAATAGCTATAAGTCTATGACTCTATGGCATAGTGGAGCCAGCATCCTTCCTACAAGGCATCTAAGGATCCTGGATGATGAAAAGTTACTTACATAAGTATTGTCAAATGAAAAGTTTTAAGTTTTTAACTTTAAATTTGAATTCGATAATGAAATACATCTAGATTCTAAAATAATACAATTTAAATATAAATTTTAGAACAATTGAACGAAAAAGAATAACTTGGCTACATGGAAGGGAATGGTGCAGTAGTACCAAAAGTCTACAATTGTCTTTTTTGTTGTATCATGTGCATCCTTGTTCCAACCCATGCTCTCAAGCGACAGTTGAGAACCAGGATTAGTGTGCGGTACAAAATATGAGTCCATGACATCAAATGTTCCAAACAAATATGAAATATCAAAATAATAACTACAAGTCTATGGCTCAAAGCAGTTTGCATCCTTCCTATGAAGGCATCTAAGGTGGGTCGTAGATGATGTAGCAATTGCAGCCATAGTCTCTGTTTGTGACTCCATGCCACCCTCACCAACATTAGTTTTGGATGTGTTTTCTCATGCTTTAGCCTCCTCCTCTGCCATGGCTATAGCCTCAACCTCTCTATCTACCCAGTCAACCCAATCAAGGTCCTCATCACTAGCACAAGTATACATCGATCATATAAGTATAACTATAAACACAAATTGTAGTTGAGTTGCTCAAGAAAATAACACACTTAGATATATAGTCAAAGACTCAAATGTATACAAAACTCATGGAATATGAAATCCATGACATCAAATGTTCCAAACAAATATGACAATAGCACACTTAGATATATAGTCAAAGACTCAAATGTATACAAAACTCATGGAATATGAAATCTATGACATATCAAAAGATTCAAAACAATAACTAGAAGTTTATGGCTCAAAAGAGCCTGCATCTTTCCTATGAATGTGTCTAAGATAGGTCATGGATGATGTAGTAGCCATAATCTCAGATTCTCAAGTATCAGGGAAATTGCCCTGATGGGGTTGAGAGGTAGTGCCCTTTGTGGGGGTTTAGGAGCAATGCCTCTAGTGGGGTCAAGGGTCAACGCCCCTCATGGGGGTTTGGGGGTTCTTCCCCCAATGGGGTCAAGGGGCAACACCCCTTGTGGGGGTTTGGGGGCAACGCCCCTTGCGATGATCTAGTAGCAGTGCCCCTAGTGGGGTCAAGGGGCAATGCCCCTTGCGGGGGTCTGAGGGCAGCGCCCCCAACAGGGTCAAGGGGCAGCGCCCCTTATGGGGGTGTGGGGGTAACGCCCCCAGTGGGGTCAAGGGGCAGCCCAAATTAAGACCTCCAAAACCATACAAACCTCCATGGCGTACATCATTTTGCATTCACAATAAGTAAATAAATTAAAAAAACAAAATTCAAATTTCATGTATTTTTTTCCACTTTCAAACCTTGCCTTTTGTCGAGTCCTGCTAATGGGACTCACCTAGACTCAGTGAGTTTGGCGAGTCTACCAGACTCGGCGAGTCCACCAGACTCGGCGAGTCCAGCCAGGACTCGGCCGAGTCCAAGTCCGAGACCCGAAGACTCGGCCAGGGTGACTCGACTCGGGACTCGCCAAGTCTTGGCGACTCTGGGCGAGTCTCGTAACTATGGTCAATACTCAATGCACATTGGAAATTCAGAATTAACATACATCAATCAAAATACAACCTCCAAGTTATAATTTATAAACTTATATCAAATTACATAAGGTTATTTCCAGCTCACAAATTGGGAGAACATTTGAGATTACAATGAAGATTGTTTCACCTAGGTTATTGATTATTTGACACAGAACAATAATGAATAGTTGAGGCATTTGAAGGCAGAATTATTGTAGTTTGCTGGGAGTGTGGACTACTGGAAGTAAATTCAATGCTGGTGTATTGTCTGGTATGGGTTTGAGCAGTTAAATGTGGGGACAATTGCTACACAAGGAATTTTGGGCATCAAATTGCCTTAATATTCAGCCTATTTCCAATTGTGAAGAAGTAAGAATTGTTTAAAAAGGTCAAAATCCTAAGTCTTTGTCTCTAAAACCTGTTAGTGAACAGCAAGCAAATAAATTCAAGTTTACACACTTTTGGAATAAACTTTTGTTATTTTTATATATCTCTAATAGAGCATCAAATATTTATCTTCTAAGTGTTCCAAATATTGTGAAAGATATGTGAAAATAATTTAAACGAACAACTCATAAACCAAAAAAATTGAAAACTATTATATATATATATAAAAATTTTAAAACATGCTTTGACGTGGGGGACTCCTGGGGGACGGTTAGGGGACGGCTCAGGCGTCCCCTGGCCGTCCCCGAGACCGGTCAGCCGTCCCTATTTGGTCAACCTCCTCACTCCATTTTGGGGATGTTTCCTATTTTTTTGCGAAAAAAGGGGACGGTCTCTTGCCGTCCCCCAGCCATCCCCCTATACCCGGACGTCTCGAGGACCGGGATGGGTCATTTTAGGGGGGGGACACGTCCCCGGGTTTCCTTGCTAAATTCCCTTCCAAAGGATGGAGACAAGCATAAGTGAATGACCAATATATTTCAGCAGTTCGTATAAATAATTGTCAGCACCAAGCTTCTATTTATAAAAAGTATTTATGTAGTATTTAACGGTCATCTTAGCTTTTAGTTAGTTGATAGTTTGCTTCAGTTAGTTTTTAGTAACTTTCAGTTAATTACTTTTGTTAACGACTGTTTCCTTTTAAGAACATTGTCCTGTATTGAATTATTTAAGGAGTATTCCTCCCCTTTGTAAATAACAAATATCTAATATCAATTATCATTTCACTATAACTGGTCATACATGGTTTTGGGAGGTTTGTACCATTGGTGGTGATATACCAGTTTTAAGAGGTTTTAATACTGTGAAAGCATCCTAAAAGTCAGAAAATCAGTTAATTATCCCTGTAATTTGTAGCAGTATTTTAATGAAAACATTTCCATGAATATGTCAGTTTGTAAATGTTAGTCCTATGCATATGCTGTAATGAATGTATACTGCAACACGCTCCATTTCCAAATTATACCAGCTGATTCAAAAACTACACCAGTTCAAGAAACTATTTGATAAAATATTCATTTGAAAAAAGTTAAGGAAATTGGTAAACATTCAGTGAAGGCTTCCTGCAGCTGTGGCATGTAATCTGGAGGTTATTTATGACATGAATTCAACATTTTCTGGGCAATGAACATTATGACAGGTTGCTAATGAAGTGTATTAACTGTTATAATCTGAAGATTAGAACTTGAAGTCTTAATTTCTGAATCTATTGTTATATCAGCAGAAATATTGCACACTGTAAACCACATTAAACAAGCATGCAACTGTTTGATAAAATTACTTAGTGGAAGAGGGAAAAAAAATTTGTTGCAAATTACGGGGTATCTTTACAGACCTTGAAGATCTTAATTTGGACTTGGTGGCCACACCCGAACCCCTACTTTGGTTTTGAAAAGAAAATTGTAAAAATTGTTTGGGACTACACTGAATGGAAATGCTGGCTTGAAATAACAAAAACTACATTTTTCCTTTTTTTAATAAATATATTTTCTTAGTTTCACAATTAAATCCCAAGTAATTGAATTCCATTTATACTTTTGGTATACTAATTCCAAGTAATGCCACTATGATCAAAATATACTTATGCGCTGTCTAATTCACATTTTATGTTTCTTATGCATTACTTAAGTTTATTTTACAAATTAATGCGTTTTTTTAATTTGTCAAATTTCTGTCAAGTCCAAACCCAGGTGACCCCAAGGGTTGCTTTAAGAAAAGCAGAAAAAAAAAAATTTGAAACATTTTTCTAAACAAAAAAATGCTTGCATACATAATTTCACCCTTAAGTGACAAAATTATGAATATCATTGACTTAGACGTATATATTTTTATTGGCAATTATGAATATCATTGTTTTATATTATATAATTTTAAATTTCGTAATGCATACATACATGTGTACCTACATACATACATACATATATTCCCGTAACCGTACCCAAGGGGGAAAAATACCCGTACCACCATACCCATATCTGCACCCATACCTGAACTAGTAACTTAGTTCAAAAACCAGAACATAATTCATAATATGGATATTGTAGGTTTACCCTCACACCGTCCCAAGTACCTACCTCTCACTCTGCAGACCTCTACAAAGGACCCAAAAAAATCCAAGTCCTCTAAAACACCAATAGGTCCAGTCATTATAAAGAACACAGTAAGTTCCGGGAAAACTGAAATCAGAATCAGTCACTGCGCCATTTCAATTCAGTTACAAAGGGAGGTTCTGAAGAATCGTGTACTGTAGCCTTCTTTTGAAGATTATGTTGAAGTTTCCAGCAATTCCAACAATGAGGATCCAAAGACTATCAGATCATGCATATATAACAGATAGCATACAACATGCTAGCCCATATTGAGATTCAATTGAAAAGAGAATGAATTCTCATGAAAATATATCATTCCCTTGACTATTTTAGTAGGATCAGTGGTCGATTTGCTAAACCAACTTTGATAAGCTTATACATCTCAAAAGAATCTATGGTGATAATAGTGATATCATGTTCTACAACTACCAGAACATAGTCTCCAGTACTGGACAGTCAGTCCTAAAAAAGAAATCAACAATTAAGTCTATCTATTAGTTAGTGCTGATCCAAGGCTGTGCCATTACCACGGCATGGCGTGTTCAGTAGTGGACAATCAACCCTAAATTAAATCTATCAACAGTTAACTCAGTATTTTTCAGCTCTTCTATATTTATTGTTCAATCAAATCCACTGTTACCAGTGAAACCCATTGAATATTATTTTTGGCTTCACATTTTACTTGTAGTATTTCATTACCTTTTTTATTTTCTTTTCATCAAGAAGAATAGTAAGTGGCGGTTGATAGTTTTATTTTGAAATATGGTATTTGAAAATCGCAAGGTATGAATGGCATGAGTTTATATAACAGCTTGACAAGGTCTAAATACTCATAATGCATAATCAAGTCTGGTCTTTTTTTATCATTGCATGTCCTTTCAATTTTAACAAAGTTTTTGTTGTTATTTTATGATTTAACAACTTCTATCAAGCTTTTTATCTTAAATCAAGGAAAAAATTAGGTTAAGAGTAGAATGGGAAATGATGAGTAAGTGATAGTGAAGTGGGAAACATAAGCAGCATTTTTAAAGATGATCAATTAAAGTGCTTCCGCACAAAGCAAATAGCCAAGACAGTAGATGAGATACACAGAAAGGTAACACACGGAAGAGAAGATAATGAATAAATAAAGGGAGATAAAATAACATCTATACCTGTGGGAAGAAAAAAATGCACCATTTGAATGAAAGTGAATAAGCCCAAAAACCACAATATAAAGTAAAACATGTTGAACCATAGGGTGAATATTATGCAAAATATCTTGGAGATAGTAGAAGAACTATTTTAAGGTCATGTTGAGTGCATGAGATAACTTAGAGTGTGAGTGATCATTATGAATATAAATACTAGACTTGAATAAACACCCAAAACAGAAAAAGAAAATTCTGGTTGAAAGTAAGTGAATATTTATGACAGGAAGTACCAAGCTTTAATACCACTTCCAAGGGTTCCTCCTTACATGAGATTCATTATTGGATAATAACTTTATTAATTATTAATTTCCTGGAGATATGCATCCATATTCTAATGAAAAAATGCTCTCTACATGCAAGCCATGGCTTTTGATAAACCAGTTATAAGTTCAAATAATCTTGAGGGTATAACTAAGCACTGCATTTGTCATCAATCCATGAATTTGGAACAGGAAATGTTCACATTTACAAACTTCATACGTTTAAATTTTAGAGCACATGAAAACTTCCACATGCAGTATTAATAGGCCTGGATCTCTATACGAGACTAGTTCTAAGGTCAAAGGGTTCCTCCTTACATGAGATTCATTATTGGATAATAAATTTTTAATTATTAATTTCCTGGAGATATGCATCCATATTCTAATGAAAAAATGCTCTCTACATGCAAGCCATGGCTTTTGATAAACCCGTTATAACTTGAAATAATCTTGAGGGTATAACTAATCACTGCATTTGTCATCAATCCATGAATTTGGACCAGGAAATGTTCACATTTACAAACTTCATACGTTTAAATTTTAGAGCACATGAAAACTTCCACATGCAGTATTAATAGGCCTGGATCTCTATACGAGACTAGTTCTAAGGTCATACAGAGTGTGCATTCAAGCAATTACAATAATGACTCTCCTTGTAAATTATTTAATAAACATGTTCCCTATAAGCTTCATTTTCCTTATTTCCTTTCCGGGGTCCTCATCATGCTTGGCTATTCATATTTGTAGTTGTTATCTATGGCTGTGGTCACCCCATCTTCTTGTGCTTTGAATTGTTTTAAACATTTTATCTTTTAGCATTCACTTTTTAAGCTTCTAGGGTTCCTTGCTGCCCTATTGTAACCAGAAGTAGTTTCAACTCCCCAACCCACTTCAGACAATTGTCGAACATTAGTATAATTATTTCTTATTTGTTTCTTCTGTATTTCTATGTCATCTGCATCAAATTCGTTCAAGACACTCTTAAAAAAACTTTCTTTGCATGAAATTTGGTACATTCACCATTTCTGATGTATCATCAATTGGAACTAACACAACCTGAATACCTGAATACCTGATTACCCTCGCAGAAAAACATGGACAATAGCACTCATATCTGCAACAGTTAAGCAATTGCCAAAATAACATTTCCTTTCAGCTTCTAAGGCCTACCAATGAAATAAACTTCATCCTAATGATTGCTCTATTTATTATTCCACAAAACACTTCACTTGTTGAAGGAACCACACCATCATTAAAAACCATTCAATTATCTACATTTTCAGATATAAGTATAAGTTTACAAACCAGCCATTAAGGTAAAGCATAATATCCAGCAAATACTCCTCAACTACGAAGCGATCTATAGGTTTCATGTTCTGTCATATTCAGAGCAATCAAACATCAGAATTGCATATAACCAAAAGAAAAAATATTTTTAATTACAGTACAAATGGCATGGTCATAAATTCTAAATTTTGTAGTCAAATGTTTCAACGATTTCTTTCTGTATTAAAGACTGCCATGTCCAATCTATTCCAGTGAAATCATGATTGCTACTAATTTAATCCTCAATATAAACAAGATTGATGTGATTATTTTGTTGGAAAACAGTCAAGATTACAACACCACAATCACACAAAACCAGTCTCTAGCTCATCACAGGCACAAAAATGGGAATAGTAGTGAGGAGTCACAACATTTTACAATGAGAGCTTTCCAAAAATGCCAAGTACTTCAGAACATAGAGTGCATATGAACTTAACAATAGTAACTGCAACTCCAATTCTATCTACTAATAATAGCATAATACCATCTACTTCTGTCATCACCAGTCTTCTCATAAATACTAACACCTAATTTAAGCTTAAAACAGCATATGCCAGTTATAAAGATGTTTCAAAACCAAAGGTCATAAAACTCTTGCAACTTGAACAACATCAAAACATTATCTATTTTACGTCTGTCCTAGAGAAATTCAGTCAAACAAATGGTTCCAAAAGCCCCACCAATCAACGTCACCAGGCATCAAATATTTTTGGAGAGGCACACCCAAAGCAGTAAGTGAGATTAATCACAACCTTCCATTGTGTCTTGAGCCCAAATAGAATGAGATTTGCTAGGTAGGAAGTGGAAAACTAGAATCACACATCCCTCCCCCTAGTTGGAAAATGTCGTGTCCCCTTTTTCAAACTAAGGAAATACTTTAATTGAAGTTGCGCAAAAAGTAACTTTAATTTTATAAGATCGCAACTTTTATTTTATTATTAAATTATAAAGTACTTAAAAGTGACTTTATAAAGTACTTAAAAGTGACTTTATAAAGTGTTTTAAAATAGGGCTTAAAATGTTCTCAAATGTGTCACTAGAATATAAAATTAAAAACAAAAACAAAAATTATAGTCTTCTTGAGGAAGCTAAAAGTAGCAAACATGTGATTATAAAAGGAGTTGGGCTCGAGTAAAATCATCCATTGATTGTTGCCAAAATCCCTTTCCTTGAATATTGAGCATTAGCATTCATCTTTTCATTAAAAGACAAAAACCCTCTTGGTTTCCAGATTGGATTTGGGGACAAAAACCCTCTTACTCAATAGAAGTGATTCCATATAGGGATTGCACTTGTGTGAAAAGATCAATTCAAGAGCATATTGAAGATGTCAAAATTTTGATATGAAGATTGAAGAAACACAGTTTTTAATTGGTTTGTGGTTTCTGTTATTTTCTAGTTTCCAGTTTAATACAGAAACCCATTCTTATTTGTCAAGGGTAACTCTGTTATTTCAAAATATTTTATTATATTGGCTTTCAAAATCAAATATTGTATTCGTGATGATTGCTATTATGAAATTTGATGGAGTTTATGATAAATTAATTGCCATTGGGTTAGAAGCGCCTATGTTAAGGGGCACATATTACGAAAGAAAATTAAAAGTACATATGGGCCTACTGCATGATGAGTGAACAGCCTGTGATAGGCTTGCCTGCAGCCGGTTAATTAATTCTACTTAAAGCCATTTGCTGAGTAAAGAGGGGTGATTTCAAAGGAAGGCAAGTTTGTATTCCGACCGCAACCCACAAGGAAGGAGTTCACAGCCTTGTAGAATATTATGTGCAACCCACACTAGGAGAAATTGGTATATGATAAGTCTGCCGCAGCATTTGGGAACAGTCTGCTGATCATGTTATGTTATTGCAAGGGCTAATACTGTATATGTCACTGAAAGTTGGTTTAAGGAATCAATTCTTAATTATTATTCGAATTGCAATTTGTTTGATGCTATACTAATTGCACTCTTTCCACAGGAAGTTGCAATCTGTTAAGAGTTTAACAATTGTTTGCAGAAGCTAATTGCACCCTTGAATCATAGCAATTATAACCAAGGCTTAGTTGCTTTATATTGAATATGGTTATAAGCTATTGTATGATGGAGATATTAAAGATGTCTAAAGGATCTTCCGTACTCCTCAAAGTGGCATAGGCTTTCTATATGTTTCTTTGTGAGCTAGTTGCAACAACAAAAGGCATCCAATAGTGAACCCAGCCTTGGATATAAATAAACAATAATCATTAAAAGCAAGAGTACATTATCATGTACCAGCCACGACACATCAATCTTCAATTTGGTTTCACCCAGTTGTACCTGTTACCTGACTTTTTATGAAAAATCAGAGCATAAAAAGAAAAGGAAAACATTTTCTGCAAAAAAAAGTCAAAGTCAACGTCAAAGTCAAGGGAAGAAAGTCAAAGTCAAAGTCAAAGGATTAGGATTGAAAAATATGTTATCCATAGTTGGAAAACTCGCCAATTGCAAGTACTCGGCAAAAACCTCGACAACTTAAAAAATTGCATAAACTTCATTAAAAATGCATTTATTTTGCAAAATTCAATGATAAGATGCATCCAATAAGTCAATAAATGAGTACATGGAGCTTCAAGTCGAGTCTAGTTGTATTTGATTGATTTGAAAGAAAATAAGGCACAAAATGGCATCCTCATGTGGAATGAGCTGATACTGATAGTCTGAAACAAAATTAAAGTAGAAAATTGTTTTTGTAAAACTAAAAGTAATTACTATATTATTATATTTTACAAATTTATATCTTCCTCTTCCCATGTCTAGTGAAAACTAGGGGAGAAGTAGAACTAGACGATATTATAGATGAAGACTTGTAGGCAAACTTGGAAACTTGGACTTGGAGAGTACCTAGAAAGCTAAATGAGTTCAATCTAAGTTTGAGCGCAATGCCCATAATGGGGTCAAGGGGCAGCACCCCTCGTGGGGGTCTGGGGCAACACCCCCAGCGGGGTCTGTTGATGTTATACCAGTGGAAGATATCTTTCTCTCAAATTTAAAAAATGATGGATAAATAATACAAAGGCAAATCGGACTTGCTATATATAATAATTTTATGAAGAGACACCTAGTTTTGTATAAATACAAGGTGATGATCATTCATTTGATCATCAAGTTCATTCATCATAATTCGCATCCCTAGAAGAAGTACATACTTGAGCAGCAGATCATCATCTTGTAGCAGAAGGTCATCATTTTGTAGCAGTAGACCGATTTCAAGGAGAAACATATTCATTTGTATCTTTGCATCTAGGAGAGGTGCTATTATTCATTGTATCAAATTCGGCATTGTGTTGGGCCTGAGTCGTAAGCAGATTTTTGTTCTTATTCCTTCAATATATAAGAGATATATTTGTTGGGTTTTTCTCCCTCGAGTAGGAGGGTTTTCCTAGGGTATCTTGTTGTGTTCATTGTCTTACGTTTTGCATTTTCTGATTGCTTTCATTTCTGATCCTAAATCTAACATGCTATCAGTGTGGGTATAAGAAAAGATTTGATCAGATTTGTTTAAGCAGTCAAGTCAGCTTTTCATCTAGGGTAGATCTTGAAGTATTGCAGATCTAAGGTTCAAATTATTTCTGACCTAAGGGCAGATCTTTGAAGGTGAATTTGTGCGGAAAAAGAAGATGGTGAGCGGTGTCAAGGTAGAAGATAGGCTTGATGGAGCTTCAAACTTCAACTCTTGGAAACTCAGGGTACTCATTGCATTAGAGGAGAATAATCTTCTTGATTTCATGGAAAGTGATATGCTCGAGCCTTCCGATGATATTGAGAAAATCCAGTGGAAGAAAAATGGCACAAAGGCTAGAAAGATCATGATAGACTCTGTGATGAATCACCTAGTACCGATCGTTTCCAAGTTCAAGACAGCTAAAGAAATGTGTGATACTCTAAAAGGATTGTATGAGATCAACAACACCAGCAGAGCCCTTGCTTTGAGACAACAACTTCACCGTGTAAAAATGGCTAAAGATGATTCAGTCATCTCATTCTTTATGAAGATTGCTGATTTGAGAGATCAATTGACCACTATTGGGGATATAATTGCAGACAAAGATCTTGTTATGTTGGCACTAAATGGTCTTCCTCAATCTTGGGAACCCTTTATTTAGAGCATCAATGGGAGATCCAAGTTGCCCAAGTTTGATCGTCTTCAAGCTGACTATATTCAAGAAGAGTCTAGGTTGGCAGCAAGAGGAATTGGGTGAAACTATCATAATGCAAAAAATCAAGTTCTTGCTACACATACTTCTAGAGAAAGAGGCAAAGGAAGAAAGAGGAATAGAGACAAAGAATCAGATTTTGCCCCAAAACCCAAGAAGAAGAAGGATCTCTCTCACATTCAATGTTTAAGGTGTGACAAGTACGGTCACTTTTCTTGAGATTGCAAATTAAGGTCTACACAACATGTTTCTACCACGGAAATTAACATAGGGACATCTCAGAAGGAGCCTAGCTCTAAAGTTGATTCAGAAGGTCTCTTATTCTAAAGTCGCAATTTCTTCAAAGAGGAGGAAATGACATTCAGAGGGAGTCAAATTTAGAGAATTCAAGGCACGAGTTGAGAGCTTGTCCAGGAAAAGGATTAAGGTTTTGAGATAGGTCAATGGAGGGGAGTTCACTTCTAGAGGATTTCTTTGAAATCTCTGAGGCAGTGATCAAGAGGGAGTTTTGTAACTCGCTAAGAAGAAGTGAAGGTTGCAATGTTGCAAGGCCAAGTGCAAAATCCTTGGAAGACCTCTTTAGCAACTGAGAACAGAATTGCACAAGACAGTTAATCTGGATTTGACATTGGTAGCTCTGCAAACCTATTTAGAATAGGGTGATTTGGGATGAGGTCAAGGAGTACAGTCCTGGACTCGAGCAAGTCAATAGTGTCGGAAGCGTGCATTGGAAACCGCTCCTCTAAGGCAAGCATTACAAACAATCTTGGATGAGGAGGTTAGGAGGTTGATGCAAGTACTTGGAGTTCCAAAGGGAGTCACATCATGATGAAGATTTTTTGTAATGTATATTTCTCTGAGACAAAGAAATATGAGGTGAAAGCCCTTGTAGTGTATATTTCTCTGAGACGGAGAAATATGAGGCGAAAGCCCTTGTAGTGTATATTTTTCTAAGACGAAGAAATATGAGGTGCGAGCCATTGTTCATCTCTGTGACTGAGATGAGACGTCATGTTGAGAGACTCCATGACGACATCACGTTGAGATACTCTGTGATGAACCCTTGTACTTGTGTTTCTTTCCACACATGGGAGTAGCCATGGTGGACGTCATGTTGAGAGACTCCATGACGACATCACATTAAGAGACTCCATGATGAACCTTTGTGTTTTCTACAAATGGGTGTAGCCATTGTGGGAGTCATGTTCAAAGACTCCATGACGTGGATATCTAGAAAGATAGCTCCCTAGCTAAGAGGGAGTGTTGATGTTATAGCAGTGGGAGATATCTTTCTCTCAAATTTAAAAATGATGGATAAATAATACCAAGGCAAGTTAGACTTGCTATATTTAATAATTTTATGAAGAGTCAACTTGTTTCTTAAAAGAGGCCAACCCAAATGAAGAGTCGCCTAGTTTTGTATAAATACAAGGTGATGGTCATACATTTGATCATCAAGTTCATTCATCATAATTTGCATTTCTAGAAGAAGTACATACTCGAGCAACAGATCATCATTTTGTAGCAGCAGACCGATTTCAAGGAGAAACATATTCATTTGTATCTTTGCATCTAGGAGATGTGCTATTATTCATTGTATCAAATTCGGCATTGTGTTGGGCTTGAGTTGTAAGCAGATTTCTGCTCTTATTCCTTCAATATATAAGAGATATATTTGTTGGGTTTTCCTCCCTCGAGTAGGAGGGTTTTCCCAAGGTATCTTGTTGTGTTCATTGTCTTATGTTTTGCATTTTCTGATTGCTTTCATTTCTGATCCTAAATCTAACAAGGTCAAGGGGCAGCACCCCAGTGAAGTCGAGGGGCAACGCCCCTCGTGGGGGTCTGGGGGCAATGCCCCTCATTGGGTCAAGGGGCAACGCCACCAACGGGGCGAGGGGCAGCACCCCTCGCAGGGTCCCAGGACAGCGCCCCGGGCACGCTCCCTGTCGCAATACAAGGCAAGGTCAAGGGGCATAGCCCCCACTACCAAGACCTCCAAAAACCACACAAACCTTCATGGGAGAGTTTTTTATAAGGAAGAGCAACAGGTGGAGGCAAAAAATGAATCAAAATTGCCTCTATTTTGGTCATGGGAGTCTTTTTGCTGAGCAGCTGAGTTTTTTTTTAAAACTATCCAAGTTTTTCTGAAAAAACTCAACAAGCTGTTTAGAAAAACTCACAAGTTTTTTTCTAGCAAGTTCTTGCACCAAATACTTATTTCCAAAAAAAACTTGCGAGTTTTTGGCGAATTTTCCAACTATTATCTTATCCACAAAGGATAAGGATTGAAAAATATCTTATGCACAAAGGATAAGGAGTGAAAAATATCTTATCCACAAAGGATAAGGATGACAACTCAAAGGATAAGACTGACTAGTCACAAAGGATAGGGACAACAAATATCTTATCTATAGAGGATAAGGATGACAACTCAGAGGATAAGATTGACAACTCATAAAGAAAAAAGGCAAATCATATCTACAGAGGATAAGGATGACAACTCATAAGAAAAATATCTAAAGTCAACATGACTTTTTAATTTAGGCTCTCAAAATCTATAAATAAGAGGCATATGTTCGTTGCAAAGCATTGGAAAAGTTTATTGTGACAAAGTGACATTCAATCCTTTAATTTTTTCAATCAAAATCAGATCTCTACTTCTGTAATTTTCTTCATTGATTGCATCTCCAACCTTGTTTCATTTGAAATAATGGTTGATTGTATGCTTGTGATGTAATATTTTACTGTTTTTCCAAAAAACAGCCATTGTAGTAGCCTTCAGTGATTCAAAAATAAATATTTTTGCCTCTATTTGTTTCAATTTTCTCTATGTATGAAAGAAAAGCAAGTATTATTGTGACAAATTACTGTGTGAAGCTTTAAATTGAGATTCATAGGTTGTGTTGCTGAAACGAAGTAGAAATCTACTATATTTGGTTGAATCACCTTCACTTTCCATTTTAGTTTTAGATTATTATAACTTTCTCATCTCTTTTCCCATCAAAGTTCTTTAGTTAGAGTTAGTTTTTAAGTGATTTACCAAGGGGAAGCTGCCCTTTAATTGGAGGTTGACCTCGAGTTTCGCGAGTCCCACAACCCGAGAGCTCATCCCATGTTTCACAGGATAGCTGGATTCAAGATTCAGCAGGATGCATATTCCAAGTGATAACAATACCATTCAAAGGTCAGCATTATTTTAATGCAGCTATTGTCTTCACCAAGTGGTCACTCAATTTGGGTATTTATTTTGTGTTCTTCAATATACATTTCAACTGTTTGACAAATTGTCTACTTTCAAATTGTTGGTCAATTATTTGTCATAATTCCTATTGAAAAATAGTCATTGCTTATCATTCAAAATTGTAATCATCTATGTTACCCCAAGTTTCAGGGACTGGGACAGCAAGGGACTAAGGGAAGCATTTCAAGGGTGAGGACAAGAGGAGGGCCATTTTTTAAGGGACAACAAGGGACGGCTAGTAAAAAAATATTAAAAATTTCGAAGGTTCATATGATAGCATTGATAAGGCAATCATCATATACATCATAAAAGATTGACACATAATATTAGAGTTCAATTGAGATTTTCATTTCATAGAAACCGATAAACAAATTAAGTTTCAACAAAATTTAATCGCATTCATTGACAATGTGCATATGTATTATATAAAAATTACAATAACATGTCCAAAGGCTGCAAAAGTCAACTACAAAATGACAAAAATATAGAAATATGCAGTTGTCCCTAATTAGCATCTCCTAACACTGCATCAAAATCAAAGTCTAAGTCACTGCCACTATGAGAGGTTGTCTCATCCTAATCTAACGGAACCCCAAAAAATACATCATGTGCATCCTCATCATCAACTTGTGTTGTATCTTCGAGATCAAAATCCCAATGTGCAGTTGGAGTTTGACAATACATTGGAATTTGTCAACCCTGAGGCTGCAAGCCACTATGCACAACCACCAGCTTCTGCAATCATCTATAGGTAAGCCTAATCCTCTTGAGAAGCTAGCAATAGAGGAACTAACAACTTGTGAAAGGAGACGAGTGGCAAGCATCCTCAACTTTGGTGCATCCTTGCCATGCCATATACATCATCCAATGGAGTGAGTTTGAGCTAATGTAGCTCTATCCATCCTCACCTCTAGTCTACTAAATGTTGAGCCACAAAGGTTTTGAAAGGCTAGCCATTGTTCTCTAAGATTGCTAGACTCCTCATATTACATTTTCCAAGGGCCTTCATGAAGCCTTCTTTCAACTCTTCATCATCAAATGGAGGCACTATCCCAAGTCTTGCTACATACCATTTGGGATTTAGATCGTAGGCTTTTATATGAAGAGTTCATAGTGTTCCATTGCCGTGACACAATGGGCCTAATGTGCTCCTCATAAAATCCCAAATCAAGGTCTTTGCTATGAATTGCTTGCTTCATTTGTCCAAGCATGCTATCAAATGTCTCATAAATCTCTCCAAGGCTAGGAGAGTTTGTATCAGCATATCTTATGACTCGCACGACATGTGAGATGATGCAGCATATATCGACAAAGAATGAAAATAATTTAATAAATTTACAAGTTAAAAACTTAGAAAATTAGAAACAATAAAAATTTAAAATCAGAAATTTAATAATAAAATCAGCAATTTAATAATTTAATATCAATAAGAAAATAAAATTCAAAAATTTAAGACTAAAATCAGCAATGTATTAATTAATAATAAAATCATTGGGGCGGGGGGCCTAGCTTGATTGGCTAAAGCATCCTGTTGCAAGCAAGCGGTCACAAGGTCTAGTCTCCCCCAAACCCATGGTATAGGAGGGCATGTCGTGCCAACGTCACCGATCACATGAAAACAGTTTACCAAGTGCACTGCAGTTTATAGGGGGGCTACCCAATTCCTGCAGTCTATATATATATATATATATATATATATATATATTCATTATAAAATAAGAAATTTAATATTAAAATCAGAAAGATAATAATAAAATCAACAATTCATTAAAAAATAATTTCTTACCTCACTGTGGACCACTAATCATCATTAAGAAATTTATGTTTGACACTTTTTTCCTTCGGTTGTGTTTTCCTTTGCCCATCTAACCCACTTTGAATTAACCACCATTAATTGTAGAGGCTCCTCCACCTCAATCATCCTCTCCAACAAAATAAAGTAGCTAGCATATCTGGTATCCACATGCTTAGAAATTCCTTCCTTGAAAAAGTCCTAAAAGACAAGTGATGTGTGAGTGATGATTGCAAATGAACATCTAAATGCCTCTAGCTTTTGACTCCACTACCTTCACCCAATCTATTTTTCCAATGTTTTTCAATGCATTGTTTAACGCATGAACACAACATGGGGTCAAAAAATGTGCTTGTAAGCACCCTCCACCATCAAGCCAGTTGACTTGCATACACGAGCCAAATTAGTCACTACTTGTACAACATTAGAGGGTCCAACCTCTTCTATGGCATCCTTCAAAATCTAAAAGTGGAAGCTTGCATCTTTCCTCTTCCCCAAACAAAAATAGCTCTAAGAAAATAAGTTTGTTGAACATGTGACAATGTCATTGATGAGTGGTTGAATCCAATATCAGTCCACCCATCCATAATGATAGAGCAACCATCCCATATCCAAATTTGTCTTAACTCCTCCATTATACTAACCTTGGAATACTCCTTATCAAGGAGGGAGGTGTGTAGCTTATGATCTCTAGGGGGAACATATGAAGGACCAACAACAAGTGCATCATTGAACATTAAATTTAAAATATGGAGAGTGTGCCACATGAAATAGTATGGCATTAGCATAGAAAATTTTAACAACTGAAGTATCAGCTACATCTCATGATTGCATGTTAAACATGCTTGCAACACTAGTGGACCTTTTCTTTTCTCTTTGACTCTCAAGCTCAACACTTCTAGATTCAATAAGCTACAAAGACTCCATTGGCATTCTTTTTTTCAGCTTCACCCTCCATGTAAAACCTAATCATCTCGGTCTTTTACATGCTTTTACCCCTTGACGATGTATGCTTAAGAGATGGGAATAAGATCTTGTGTAGCTTCCTCTATAGTCATCCTTGCAAATATGACACAACCATACTCTACTCCCCTTGAATTTTTTTTTCTTAATGTCTATGGCAGTTGCAAATTGTAAAACATATTTTTTTGGGTTAAATGGGCCCTTTGCATAATTTTTCAAGAGGTTAAAAGAACATTGAAATGGATTTTCTAAACTAGGTGTTAGTGAAACATACACTCCTTGAAGAACTTCCATGGCATGCTTTTCAATTTCAATTTTTTGACCCTCACTACTGCTAGTGCTAATTTTTTTTGCTTTTTGTTTTTTAATTTTTTTTATGGAAATGTAAATGATAGCTGCAAGTGCAAACATAGAACACAAACAAACACAAAAACCGTCCTAAGTATTTGAAATTTTGACAAAAACAAAAAAAAAAAACGCAAAAGAATTTGTAAAAATAATGAACTTACCTCAAATGATGGTGGCCTTCTTTTGCCATTTCCTCACTTCTCTTTCCTTATTTCACTTGGTTTCTCATAGCAATGCTCTATTTTTTCTTCCTTTCAAAATTTGCAAAATGACACAAATGAGCTCCTTTTTTTTTAATGTTATAATGATTTTTAAGGTTTACGTTTTTATGTAAGGCCCTTGTGGGCCCCACACTCCTTTATTTTTTATTTTTTTTAGATCAATCAAAGTGGTTGGGTTGTAGGGGACAACTATTTGTCCCCTACTGTTTCCTTTTTTTGGGTATGTCCCCAAGATGTTTCCAATTTTTTGCAAACTTTGGAGATGGTGTGGGAATGTTTCCGACCCATCCATGTATCCCCAAGACATTTCCTATCGAGGACTCCCCTAATTTGGTCAGGGACGTGTCAAATTACATTGGTAATCATATGTGCGCTTCACCACTAGATTAGCTTGAATTTTTGTAACTTTGGATGGCTATGCCACCAAGACATTATTAATTATCTATTTATTTCCAACCTTGCATACATTGTAACATTGTGTACCCTATCACTAGTAAGTTAGTGCCCCAATTACCAGATGCTCCCACCTTACCCACATTGGGATTTGGGTGATCAAAAAGTGCAAGGGTTTAAATTTCATCAAATATTTGTTAAAATTCAAAAATATCAATTCTAGGACATTACAAAAAGGATCCCTTGCTCTTTCATTTGTCCAATTGTCCTCTTCTTGGCATCCATGCACAATAAGCACAACATAATAACCTTTGTATTTTTCTCTTGTTAGTTCATGCATTTAGTTTGCTTATGATACTCCATCATCTGCAAAGAGCACCTCTCCAAAGTAAGTTTAGTAAAACCCTTCTCCTTCATTTGTCACATAAGACCTTGAATGCTACGCTCAATAACTTGATAGGTACTAGTAACCATGGTATCTCTGTCAAGCCCCTAAAAAGAAAAAAACCAAGCAGTGAAATATAAATATAAATATAAATATTAATAATTTAATATTATTATAATCATATATATATATATAAATAAATATATTAACAATATATTCAATTTATAAATATAATAATAAATATTAATATAAATATATAAACATAACATATATAATGTGATTAAGGGCAACGATTATGATCCAGACTAAAATATACAGCAGCAATTAAAATTACAAGGAAGAAGCACTTAATAATAATGGGCAGTGATTACTTAAGAAAAGCAGCGATTCATTTATGACTTGCTAAGAAGGATTGCAACATTTGAGAAGAACATTTTCTAAGATAAACTAATCAATAAATATGGGCAGCATGACTTATAGTTATAAAAGAAAGGTTTTGAGGGCAGTGATTGCCTAAATAAGGTAGTAATAAGGTAAGGCAATAATCATGGTACCAACAGAAATTAAGAGGCAGTGCTTGAATTGTAGAGGGTTGTATCCTTTAAAAACGGTGCAAATTATTGCAAAGGTTGTGTCTTTTCAAACCACTATGAGGATATATAAAGACTGACAAATCATTTGGTAAAGGCAGTGAATGAGAAGGAGAAATACATCTGCATTCAGTGAAATCTGGAAACTACAGCAGAAAGCTAAAACAATACAATAATCAGGTTTAAAAGACAGATATACAAACAGCAAATGAGAATGGGAATACGAAGAGTAATTCCTGAGTATAGCAGCAAAAACATTATAGTCAGAATTGGAAGAAGAGATACATGGGAAGGAGGAGATGGTTCAAGAAGAAATATACATATATATATATGCATCCGCCATATGAAGTGATTATTGAAAGATTGAAACAATACCTTTTGAATACTGTGAACAGATCGATTTAGAGAAGAGAAGAAGATACACAACAACTGAACAAAAGAGGGATCGGGCCAGCGATCACAAGGAACCCATCCAATCCACCATAGCAGGTTGACAATTATTATATATATATATATATATATATATATACTCGGGTATTTTCTGCCATTCATTATCTTACATCTGTGTAAATACTGCCATGCATAATGAAAGAATATTTAATGTATGATTTATTATGATAGAATAGAAGATATGTTTGATTGTTTGTAACCCACCTTGTAGGAAGGGCCTGGGGTGTAAGAGAAAGGGGTAAACAAGGCTAGTAGGTAGCCAACCAGAGGAGAGCCAAGTTACCCACTTATGGCCCCCACCCAACTCCACAAGGTGGCAAATGTCTTCAAGGGGTTGGGACATTGATGGGTAAAGCAGGTACAAACCGCCAAGGGAGAGGGTTGTGATATACACCCTCTTAGGCTTGATGTAGAAAAGGCTTTGGGCAGACCCATCATGTCTTAATCTTAGAGAACTATCAATTTGGGGCCATAAAATAACACTAGTTGCCTAGGGGATTGTAGTAGCTGGTAAACCTTTGTCCAATGGGCATTAATGGCATATAGAGAGACTGTCAAGTCATGTTCAAATTGAGAGGCTTACAAACTGCTGGATGGGTTTAGGGCAGAATATGTGATATTGATCCTGCTCGACAATGGCAATAGGGATGGGCTACACAGTTTGTCCAAATTCAGCCATGGAATTTTCCAGTCTTTGAGTCTCCCATTGTCTTAAATATATAGAAGGTATCTATGTATGTAGGCACAGTCATACATGCATATGTATATTTATGTATATATTGTATATTCATCATAGAAAAACTTATCATCACACTTAAAAGTTTATATTAACTTGCAAATTGTAGGATACTTAATTTACTCTTCTTTTCTGTGGTAAATATTATCATTAATTCTAAAGAATCTTGCTTCTCTATATAACACAAAGCAAGTAGAACAGTAAAAACTAAGAACACATGGTTAGAAGAAACCTGTCCTGAAAATCTCAATTTCGTTTGAATCAAACTTAAAAGCAATACGCAATATCTAGAGGAGGCAAGGAAATTCAAACCACCGGTGTTTTTTTCAAGAAGCATTATATAAATAGAATAAGTAAAAAAATACCACAGAAAAATTCCCATGCCTTAGCTGACAATTTAATACCTCTTCAGTTTTTGACACAGGGAAAATATGCAGTCTTTGAATCCTTTGTGGATACTTCAATTCTGCTTCATGTCTTTGTCTACCAATCATAACATCAGAAATTGGTGAAGGTTGATCAGGTTGTTCAGGACATGTCACTGGTCTAAATTCATAACTCTTTCCAGTCACTAATCGAGATTCAAAAGCAAGGTGTGGTCGTGGAACTGCTCAAACATAGCATTTGCAGATATTAGATACCAAGTACCCAGTAAAAGAACAAAATAAGATGCAGACATCCTGCAAATGTTTTAGGGCATGAACAGAAAGCATATGCAATGAACAGAATCAGCATAAAGACTTATGTGATTCCAGCCCACCAGGAAAAAAAAGATGATGACAGAATGCCCTTAAAACTCTAATGCAAAACTACAAGATAAAAGATGTGCATGGGAGAATTAAAATCATAAATTTATGGCACATTGTCTAATATTGATGAGGAGTTGCAGAGTGCCTCAAGAAACTCATCACACTTGAGTATAATCAACAAATTTTTATTACAATATAATTTCAAAGTTCACATGGCAACGTAAAAAGATAGCAGGATATCTAATCAACACAAAAACAGGAGTACCTGAAAGACAACATACCTTTGTCATAAATCAGATTAATAAAAGAGTTAAGAAATATGTTCTTGTTATCATAGATACAACGTAACCAAAATGAAATTATGAATAGAAAAGCCAAATAAAAACCAAGTAGAACATGGAACTTCTACGAAACTAGATTTTAGATTTATGGATAGAAAGTAAGATCAAAGAAATATGCAAACGCTTTACTCATTGAATGAATTAATGAAAATCTAGCACACTGATTTTCATTAGGAAGTGAAAAAAGAAGCACCTGGTTTATTATTAAATTCAACCTGATGTCTCTACAATATATATAGTTTTTGCAGGCTAAAAAAACAATAAGTTTAGGATACCATATATTATTCATATGCTAAACAAAAATATCACAAATTTCAAATTTTGAAATACAAATATACTAATTTGATATCAATTTGTCAAACTTGAATGTCATTATAGATAATCATTCTTCAATATTAAAATAATACAATTAGTAATCAGCATCATATGAGTCATCAATACGACCAACATCATTATCATCATTAACATTAGATGCTGCAAGTAGATTAGCTGAACCAAATCGAACCCCACTACCTCTTGGACTAAAAGTGTGTTGATTACTCGACTCTTCAAAAATTGAAGATTGTGCAATAGAAAAACATCCAAGAAATTTCTCTCTTGTTGCAAAAATTGTTGTCATTGATGTCAAAGGCTGACCCTTATCTAGCATCTTGTTGGACGAGTGTTAAATAAAATAAAAATAATATCAAAAATTGGGGCAACCCCCAATTGGTGCCGCCCCAAACATCGGGTCGTGTAATTATAATAAAATAAATCTTTGAGGGCCTCCCAAACTGAGATGACCGCCCACATTGGTAAATGAAATTAAAAAATAAAATAAATTAAATTATTATTAAATAACTTTGGGCTGACACTAATATCCCCTTAAGTTTTTTTTTTTTTTTCAAATATCAGCACAATTTCACCACTATTAGAGTAAGCTTCAAATATAAACCAACAAGAATGGTAACCCTTCACCTTTTCATCACCAACATCCCAATGTGAACGAGGTGAGAGCATACAAAGTCGGGGAGTTAGCAAATTGGAAGATGAAAAACAAGCTGCATGCGGCTAGCAGACACTCTCAGAAAATAAGTACTAGAAATACAAAAAGTAGGAGGATAACCAACCATGAAGGCTCAACCACTTATTCAGCAGGAGCCAAACTATTACAATTAATAAGGCGGCAAGCCGACCATGAATCCACACTACCACTTATTCAACGAGGGGGAATTTAAACAATATTTGTTGAAAGTAAAATAAGACTCAACCACTTCTTCAATGGGAGTAATTACAAACATAAAGTGTAGAAATTAAATGACAGCTGTTAGTACTACTAATCAGCCTTACAAATGATGAAGATTCAGCTGCACAACATTATAGTTTGAGAGCTAAATACATTAGAATGTTAAGGACATTATCCTTAATTGAAATACAATGTTTATGATCAGAATTTAGCCTCTAATAAACAGTATAACAGATCTGATAAGAGACGGTAAATACAGAAAATCAGATAAGCGTGTAAGAAATACACCAATATGCTCATAACTCACTCCAAACACCTCCAATAAGGCTGAAACTGAATGCAAATGAAAGCTAAGAGTTGGGCGACCAAGAACCAATCGAGAAACTTCACCAAACAACCCTGGTTTATTTGTGCACACTTCCCAATGCAGCCACAGTGAAAAGTACAACCTCCAGAAATGGGTGACCTACTCTAGAAATTCAAAGACTTGCTCTAAGAATCTAGAACTTTCTGCAAAGGGGCGCTCTAGCAAGGAGAACCCATAGGGCCGATCCCCAAAACCATAAAAATTTGCCCAATGAGTTATGAATAAAAGTGTGCTACAGCCAAGCCAAGTACGAACCAGCAATAGTAAAAAAAATTACACAACATCAATCTGCTTTAATAAATGATAAATTGAAGCTCAATCTGCACTCCTAAGTGAAGCACAGTCTTCAGTACGTCCAGCTGAGTACTATCTCTCAAGCACGAAGAGTGGAAGGAATGGCTAAGAGGTATGCATTCATCGAAGCACTTCTGAATTCAATTCAGCAGTTTAACATTATCATAATTTCCAAAAGATACAAATGAAGGAGCAAGGCTTTAATAAATAGACTATTTTTAGCATTAAAAACACTACAGTAACCTCCATGAAAGAATTTGAATCAATTCATCTTACAAAGAAGGACGCCCAAACATCAAAATGCAATTATAATATTAAATTACCTTTTAGCACAACTCCCCAGGCATCAAAGATAGGAGGTAATTAATTTAACTTTTAAGAATATTAAACTTCTCCACTTAAGGCATCCAAGACAAGTACCCTCTTTTAAAACAATTTAAAGTCATTCGCCTAGGCACAGGGTCCAAAAAGCAATGATGAGAAATAAAGAAGTTATTTAAACTTAGCTCCAAGAGGAATGAAGAAACCAACGCCCAACTGATTTGCCTTAGTTCCAAAACTAGAATGATGGACTGGAAATGACTAAGTTGCTGCTAATAATAGGACTCCCATAAATAGTACTCACTCAAAATAGCATACTGCTATAAATAATAAGTGTTCCCAAATGCCTTTTGAGCACAAACCGAGCAACCATCAAGACTTAATAAAAATAGTAAGTGCCTCAAAAGGTTGTCAGCTGAAGATGCATGCTACAACATTCGGAAGCTCGAAGAAAACCCAAAAACCTTTCTCCCATGCAAAGTGTCTGACGGAAATGCATGTCATTTTCATAACATGCATGTCACCTCATCCTGAAGCTCTCTAGAAACCTAGAAAACTCCAAAACACTCATTCCAGAACTACTGCATGCAAGACTTCAAAAGCTCAGCTAAAACCTCCTATAAAATAGGAAACCCTAATTTGCCCTTCTGATTAGCCTACGGGTTTCCAAAAATAGGCTAATTCTCACTGAAGAGTGTCAGGCTAGATTGGGGACATTACAATCTTCCCTTCCCAAAATTGCTTGTCTTCAAGCAATGTCACTTCACTGCAATCATTAAGACTGATCCATACCGAACTAAGTAGGATCCCAGGATCCCATGTCCATCTCTGAAAAGGTCCAACATGCTAATGTTGCACCACTCTAATCACTCAAATAAAGCCCTTGTGCCAATTCTACTCTAACCTCCCTTGTAACCCCAAAAGGTTACCATTCATGAAACTCAAAATGAAAAACTTGGAAGCATTGAAATCAAAATCCTATAGCATCTAACGCCCAAAAAACGCTGAGGAGCCGATATCTGCAATGCCAATGACTAGCACATTCCTGGACAAAAAGAATATTAATCTAATCAATTCAAAAACATTCTCATTAGCATAACTCATCAAAGCATTAATCAGAGTCATGACAACCCATATGACTCTTTCCAAAAATTTTGCAAAGAAGAAAGCAACTCTTTCAAAAACTCAACAACCTCATCCTAGAAACTTCTTCTCTGAATAATTTTGATATATTCTAGAAGACTCCTGACAACTTCTACCAATCTCTCTCCAAGAATCTCAAAATGATGAACCCAATCAAACAAAGGTTCGCTGCCCCAAACATATGTACAAGAGAATGTACAAAGATAGCCACTAGAAAAGAGCTTGATCACTATCCAATATAGATTCAGATCACTCCAAATCATCATTTCTCCCATTTGAGGCCAAAATCCATCGTTGATAAGAGATTGGAAAGTCTGAAAATGAATACACCAGCTGTCGAACAAGTCTAAAAAGGTCAACTTGTAATCTGATTTTAAGGAAAATCAGCATCCAAAAAGATGAACAGCTGCTGCAAAACTGAAAATCAGCATCCAAAATACCACATCTGCTCATATCCACTGCTACAAACACCCTTTTTGAAGACTCCATCACAGCAAAAAGACATTTTTTGCTCAAATTTTCTATCCAAACCATCAATTGATGAGCAGGAGGAGCTCAAAATTGGATAAATAAGAAGGAATCAACATCCAACAATTTGACATTTTGATGCTTGACTCTCCATACATCCTTCTTTCCACACATAATGATTATCATCAAAACATGTTTAGAATTCCAAACATGGAAACTCAATTGAAAATGATCTCCAAAACTCCAGAAAAAATTCTCAACACGATCACAAATGTTGATAAGAACCAAGTGCATTCTCAAGAGAGATTGATGTCCTCTCCGGTCAAACTCCGAAGCCAAACCATGAAAGCTTCAACAACAAGAGTAAATGGGACAATCATTGTCTTCAAATACCATCCCAAGAAAGCATTAGTGTGTGTTGAAACAACACTCAACACAAAGGATGGATTATTAGACATGTAAACACAATGTCTTGGTCCTTCTTTCTTTTGTGCTTCAATAAACATTGAATCCCAAGTTATACCAAGATCCCAAATCATAAGCAAGGAGGTGCCATTCCGCAGACGGAGAACTGCTTTGACTTGAATTCTCTGATCTATACGTTCCATCCGAATCATTACTTCTTGAAACTCCAAGAAGTATTATACAAATCTGAATTCACTGAAAAATTGAATTCAAAATCATGAGACAAGAATCGCCAAAATGATTCAATGAATCCATCATCAAACTCAATTTTGAAATCAATTATTCTTAAGAAAGTTGGTGCAAGCATAAACTCTGATAGAAATCTAAATAACATCCTCATCAAAGATTGAATAAACTCTTCATCAGAATGCCAATCGAATCTTTGATGACAATCAAGAACAATAACCTCATTCCTCCTCATTCTTTAATTTTCCACTTCCTGGAGAGTGGATGAATTATTATCAACAGTAGTTTCATCATTATGTAGCTCATGTATCATTGTTCCACTGCTGGAAGATATGTTGGAATTCCTCCCTTCATAAAAAGTAACTAAAGAATTCCCTCATTAAACTAAAAAATTAGATTTTTATGAAGCACATTAGTACCAACTTCAAATAAAGGATTAACATAAGCCTGAAAGACATGCTGATGAAGATTTGAATTCCTCATTCTTTCAGGACAACAATTCAAATCAAAACTTTCTTGTATGAGATCAAGCTCTTCAAGGACTTCTTGAATTTCTTCAACTCTTTTTTGGTTTTCTTGTTGCTTGAAATAGTGAGCAGCAATGATTTGATCTTCAGCTTCTCTGAAGGCCTCTTCAACTTCAAGCAATTTAGCTTTTGTTTGCTTGATCCATTCCAAAGCCTCGTCAACAACTTTAGCAACCTTGTCCTTATCACTAATGATGTGCAAAAGACTTGTTTTGATTTCTTCCATAGCATTCCTAATACACTTCAAATCAGCAAGAAGAATGTAGCACACATCTTGACTCCTTGGCATGTAATAAATCAGATTTTCCACATGCCGATGAATGTCATCTAGTCTAGACAAAACTTGAATCTCCTTGTCAGTAGTTAACGAGCTTTGATTGCTCCATTCATGACCTAGTTGAGTGGATGAAGTGCTGCTATGGGGCAAAAAGAAATCACAAATCTTATCAACTGTGCTCCTCAAACTGTCACACATTTGTTGAACACTTCTCATCATCTCTTCAATGGTGCTCTCTAAGTTGATAGCTTTTTGCTTCAATTCGGCATCAAGCCAAGAGAAATCAGACTTGTGTCCACTAGAAACAGCTCCCTCTATGTCTTCCTCAAAACAAGATTCAACATTAGTGTTGGAAGAATTTTCTACTTCTACGTTTTCAGCTTTTTCTTGTTGTTCTAACCAGAATCGTCTTGAATTGCCGAGATGTAGAAGTAATTCATTCGCTGATAGAATATCATCAACTGTAGACATAATAAGTGTTTTTGTAGGTTCAGCTCTTGAAACTTCAACATGAGTCTCCTTAGCTAGTGTTGATGCATTGCACTCCTCTATAGGAAGCACGGACACCTCACGAGACTCCAAAACTGATGTTGCCTCGTTGCACTCTTCTATGGAATATATGGACAATTGCATGTTTGAAGTTGTAATCTGAGATTCTGATATTGAATCTTTGGAGTTCAACATTCTATTTGTTTCTTCTTCATAATTCTCCTATACCTGTTCTATCTTCTTCAAAAGTGGCTTCAATTTCTCCTCACATTGATTAAACAATTCATTAATCAACATATCAACAATAGGAGAAATCTTTCTTCACGTTCATATGCGTTGAACAGGAGAGATTGGATGTTTGGTGGAATTTCATCAACCTCTTTAATAGTGAGAACAAGAATATTCTTTACAACTGCAATAACATTTTCTTCTTGTGAAGCCATATTCAATATGATAGTTCTCGGTTTCTACAAAACCTTAAGAAAATAAACTCAACTTCAAGAATTAACTTGAAGCTGAAATTGAACTTTGTTTTGTCTTCTGGTGTAGTATCGGAGATCTCTATCTCTCATCTATCAGTTGAAGCTCTGAACTCACAGGATGGCAAAAAAACAAGCTCAGATACCACTATAATATCCCCTTAAAGTTTTTATTTTTCAAAATATCAGCACAATTTCACCACTGTTAGAGTTAGCTCCAAATATAAACCAGCAAAAATGGTAAACCTTCACCTTTTGATCACCAAGATTCCAATGTGGGTGAGGTAAGCATACAATGTTGGGGATCGTTAGCAAACTGGAAATTGAAATACAAGCTGCAGACGGCTAGCCGACCATCTAAGAAAGTAAATACTGGAAATACAAAAAGTAGGCAGATAACTGACCATGAAAGCTCAACCACTTATTCAGCAGGACCGAAGCTATTACAATTAATAAGGCGGCAAGCTGACCATGAATCCACACAACTACTTATTCAGCAAGGGGAAATTTAAACAATATATACTGAAAGAAAAATAAGACTCAACCACTTCTTAAGTGGGAGTAATTACAAACATAAAGTGGAGAAATTAAATGACAGTTGTTAGTACTACTAATCAGCCTTACAAATGATGAAGTTTCAGCGCACAACATTATAGTTTGAGAGCTAAATACATTAGAATGCCAAGGACATTATCCTTAATTGAAATACAATGTTTATGATCAGAATTTAGCCTCTAATAAACAGTATAACAAATCTGATAAGAAACAGTAAATACAAAAAATCAGATCAACGTGTAAGAAATTCACAAATATGCTCATAACTCTCTCCAAACACCTCTGATAAGGCTGAAACTCAATGCAAATGAAAGCTAAGAGCTAGGCGACCAAGAACCAATAGAGAAACTCCACCAAACAACCCTAGTTTATTTTGTGCATGCTTCCCAATGCAGCCACAGTGAAAAGTACAACCTCCATAAATGGGCGACCTGCACTAGAAATTCAAAGACTTGCTCCAAAAATCTGGAACTTTGTGCAAAGAGGCGCCCTAGCAAGGAGAACCCATAAAGCCGATACCCAAAACCATAGAAAATTCACGTAGTGAGTTATGAATAAAAACGTGCTACAGCCAAACACGAACCAGCAATAGTAAAACAAATTATTCAACAACAATCTGCTTTAATAAATCAGAAATTGAAGCTCAATCTGCACTCATAAGTAAAGCATAGTCTTCAATATGTCCAGCTAAGTACTATCTCTCAAGCACGAAGACTGGAAGGAACGGCTAAGAGGTATGCAACGTATTTGCCAAAAGTGCATGTCATTTTCATAACATGAATGTCACCTCATCCTGAAACTCTCTAAGAACCCAGAAAGCTCCAAAAACCTCACTGCCAAACTCCTACATGCAAGCCTTCAAAAGCTCAGTTGAAACCTCCTATAAAATAGGAAACCCTAATTTCCCTTCTAATTAGCCTAAGGGTTTCTGAAAATAGGCTAATTCTCACTGAAGAGTGTACGACTAGTTTGGGGTAATTACAATCTACCCTTCCCAAAATTGTTTGTCCTCAAGCAATGTCACTACACACCAATCATTAAGACTAATCCATACCAAACTAAGTAGGATCCCAAGGTCCCATGTCCATCTCTAAAAATGTTCACCATGCTGATGTTGCACCACACTGATCACACAAATAAAGCCCTTGTGCCAATTCTACTCTAACCTCCCTTATAACCCCAAAAGGTTACCATTCATGAAACTCAAACTGAAAAACTTGGACGGACTGAAATCAAAATACTGCAACATCTCACGCCCAAAAAAATTTGAGGAGCCAATATTTGCAATGCTAATGACTAACACATTCCTAGACAAAAAGAATATTAATCTAATCAATTCAAAAACATTCTCATTAGCATAACTCATCAAAGTATTAATCCAAGTCACGACAGCCCATATTACTCCTTCCAAAATTCTTGCAAAGAAGAAGGCAACTCTTTGCAAAAACTCAACAGCCTCATCCTCAAAACTCCTTCCCTGAATAGTTTTGATATATTATAGAAAACTCCTGACAATTTCTACCAATCTCTCTCCAAGAGTCTCAAAATGACGAACCCAATCAAGCAAAGATTCGATGCCCAAAACATATGTACCAGAGAATGTACAAAGATAGCCACTGGAAAAGAGCTTGATCACTATCCAATACAGATTCAGATCACTCCAAATCATCATTTCTCCCATTTGAGGCCTAAATCCATCGCTCATAAGAGATTGGAAAGGCTTAAAATGAATACACCGGCTGCCGAACAAGTCTGAAAAGGTCAACATGTGATCTCATTTAAGAAAAATCAGCTCCCAAGAAGATGAACAGCTGCTGCAAAACTGAAAATCAGCATCCAAAATACCACATCTGCTCATATCCACTACTAAAAACACCCTTTCTAAAGACTCCATCACAACAAAAAGAGATTCTTTGCTCAAATTTTCTATCCAAACCATCAATTGATGAGAAAGAGGAGCTCAAAATTGGATAAATAAGAAGGAATCAGCATCCAACAATTTGAAATTCTGATGCTTATCTCTCCATACATCCTTCTTTCCACACATAATGATTATCATCAAAACATGTTCAGAATTCCAAACATGGATACTCAATTGAAAATGATCTCCAAAACTCCAGAAAAAATTCTCAACACAATCACAAATGTTGATAAGAACAAAGTGCATTCTCAAGAGATTGATGTCCTCTCCAGTGAAACTCCGAAGCCAAACCATGAAAGCTTCAACAACAAGAGTACATGAGACAATCATAGTCTTCAAATACCATCCCAAGAAAGCATTAGTGTGGGCTGAAAGAACACTCAACCCAAAGGATTGATTATTAGACATGTAAACACAATGTCTCGGTCCTTCTTCCTTTTGTGCTTCAATAAACATTGAATCCCAAGTTATACCAGGATCCCAAATCATAAGCAAGGAGGTGCCATACCGTAGATGGAGAACTACTTTGACTTGAATTCTTTGATGATTGATCTATAAGTTACATCTGAATCATTACTTTTTGAAACTCCAAGAAGTATTCTACAAATCTGAATTCACTGAAAAAACTTAATTCAAAATCATGAGAGACAAGAATTGCCGAAATGATTCAATGAATCCATCACCAAACTCAATTTTGAAATCAGTTATTCTTAAGAAAGCTAGTGCAAGCATAAACTCTGATAGAAATCTAACTAACATCCTCATCAAATATTGAATAAACTCTTCATCAGAATGCCAATCGATTCTTTGATGACAATCACGAACAATAACCTCACTCCTCATTCCTTGATTTTTCACTTCTTGGAGAGTGGATGAATTATTATCAACAATAGTTTCATCATTATGTAACTCATGTATCATTATTCCACTATTGGAAGATATGCTGGAATTCCTCCCTTCATAAAAAGTAACTGAAAGAATTCCCTCATTAAACTCAAAAAATAAATTTTCATGAAGCACATTAGTACCAACTTCAAATAAAGGATTAACATAACCCTGAAAGACATGCTAATGAAGATTTGAATTACTTGTTCTTTTAAGACAAGTCAAATCAAAAGTCTCGTGTATGAGATCAAGCTCTTCAAGGAATTCTTGAATTTCTTCAGCTATTTTTTTGTTTTCTTGTTCCTTGAAATAGTGAGCAGCAATGATTTGATCTTCAACTTCTCTTAAGGCCCCTTCAACTTCAAGCAAAACCCAGAAAAACCCAGAAACCCTCATAAACCTTTCTCACATGCAAAGTATTTGCCAAAAATGCAAGTCATTTTCATAACATGCATGTCAGCTCATCTTGAAACTATCCAAAAAGCCCAAAAAACTCCAAGGAGCTCACTGCCAGACTCCTACATGCAAGCCTTCAAAAGCTCAACTGAAACCTCCTATATAATAGGAACCCCTAATTTGCGCTTTTGATTAGCCTGCGAGTTTCCGAAAGTAGGCTAATTCTCATTGAAGAGTGTAGGGCTAGATTGGGGACATTACATTGACCCCTGTTTGCCTCCCTAAGTATTTATATCAACGTACTACGTACATGGAAAATAAACTGAACTATATGCAACACATAGAATAGAGTAATGTAATATGCTTGAATCATGAGATGTTTATATTCATTTCCAGCAAAGATCACCATGTACAATCACAGAGTATTTTCATACTATCAACCATGGAATCATAGTCCTCTCCTGACTACAAAACTGAGTACATATAACATTCGACGGTGGTTGAGCAACCAACTGTCGTGACATTCCATAACAACCCAGTACAACTAATCGGGACATATTTACCTGAATGCACATGCCAATAATTATTCCCACTACAACTATAGTTTATTGAAATATAACAACTAGCTGACTACGGCGGACTACACTAAAGATATTTGACCACTTACATCATCCCCCCCTCGAAAGAAAGGCGACAAGACAATAAAAACAAGAAATGATGCTGTAAAAAATCGATTGAGAGGAAGGGGGAAATGAGGACGTCCCTAGATGAACTGATGACGTCAAAGTAGCAGCAGAAGAGTGTTGATCCTTCAATCGCTTTACTTCCTCCGTGCATACGCGAAGCTAGTGATCGGCAAATATCTCTCGTTCTCTCGCAGCTTTCACCATGTGGGCTGCCTCCATCAGTTGGCGCTTGGCTTTGTCTACCTCCATGTTTCTGGTCACCAACTGTTCCTCCAACTCTTTGATTCTCTTCCCACATTCGCTCTTGTTGTCGAGTCTCTTCCTCCTTTTGCCTAATCTCCTCCTTTTGTCGAATCTCCTCCTCTTATTGGTGATTCCCCTCCTCCAAACTAATCACCTTGGCCTCCAAGGTCGCTATCTGGTTCACCTGTGAACCAACTATCTGAGTTTGTTTTGCTAACTAAGTTTGCAGATTTTCCATGGTTATGGTTAACTCCTCTTTAACCTTTCGCAGCATCCGGTAGGCTTCCACCTTTCCTACCACTGCCAACTTAGCAGACAATATCTGCCTCTTCACATTGTAAAAAACATCACGAAATGCTAGCTCAATGTGGTAGAGGCTCTCCAGCATCCCTTCCTGCCATCCTTGGTGGCTTACCTCGCCATGCTTTGAGCATTGTTGAGGTCTCACTTGCCGGCCAACCTTGGCTAGCGAAAATGCGAGTGAACTTTGCCTCACACCCCATTTGTACAAACCCTCTGATCCGCTGCACCTCCTAGCCTACTAGTGGGGATCGACCGATTTTTAGGTCCTTTGAAATGTGCCCCACCTGCATCATTACTCGCCCCATGTGTTGGAGCTCCTCCACATATCTCTGCACTATCCCCAAAGAGTCTGGTGGATCCGATTGTGATATCTCTAACACATACCCACCAAACTCGCTATCATCATCATCCTCCCTATCAGAAGCATCCTCCTCATTTGTTGCAGGGGTCTTTGCCACTATTTGTTCCTCCACTGGCTCTCCTACTACGTCCATCCCCTTTGTGGCCGATGGCGGCTGCTGGTAAACATCCTCTGCCACTGGCTGCTCCTCCACTGGCCCTCCTGCTACGTCGATCTCCTTTGTCCTCTTCATCGTATCACTCTCACGAGTCTGAATTGTTGAGCCTACAACATTCGTATCACCAACCACCCCTTCTAACGAATTCTCATAAAGCATCTCGACCACCTCCACTCTCAAGTCGTATGCCCCTAACCAATTATCAATCTGGACCACTCCTGGCACTCCTGGCGGTGTAACAGAGGGAACTTGCTCTTGAAGTGTGATAGTTCCCCAAGTCCCTGAGACCTCTGGCGGCTTGGTGGGGGCCACTGGTGATGTCCCTGGCAGACCGTCCATTGCCAATCCTGAGGTTTGCTCTACTGAAATTGCCAACCCTGGCAGTGTAGCTGTGAATCCTGGAGGTGGTACTGTATCGCCTGAGGCTGCCGAACTCGAGGATATGGTTGTCACTTCTACTAGTGGTGCCCATCCTGGCAATGCGCCAGGTACTGAGGCTGCCACTCTCAATGTTCGTCCACTGTTGATGGATAATGTCGGTAGGGTTAAAGTAACAGTCGGCGAATTCTCCTAACCCGCTGGTGGTGCTAGCAAGGTGAACCCTGTTGGCTGAAAAGGTGGTATTACTACTTCATCTACTTCCAATCTGGTATGCCTGCTATAGCCACGGATAATTCCTCGTCCTCTGGCGAACTCCCAGCTGATGTCAAGGAAGATAACTCAATGTGCTCCCTCTCTCCTTCTTCCCCACTTTGTGTTGATGTTTCCTCTGTCGATGTTTCTTCTCCTACAAATGCGTCTCGGCATTTCCTCTTTTTTCATGCCAAAGAGCCTTCGCCAACCTGCTTGAGCTCTAGTATTGTCAAGTAGAATATTGGTGGCAACCCTAGATCCAGATGTTAGAGAGGTTGCAACCGACCCCACCTACCTTCTGGGACCTGTGTGTGGATTGCATCCAAGAGCAAGGCAATCGTGTGTTGTGTCATGTAAAATGCCTTATGTGGCTACGCTAAGAATTCCCTCATCTGTTCTGAGAGCAACCGCCCCCAATTGTATACCTTGCCCACGTTGATCCCTACCATGTAATCCACCATCCAAATGGCTATATATGATGCTCGGTTGGCTGCTGTCAATTGGCATTTTAATAAATCCAATAGGCATTTCCATTTGGCATTCGCCAAGTAGCTTTTGCGAAGCCCTCGATCGCCAGCATTCCATATGGTGTCTTTTTCCTCGGTTGTCAAATCATTCTGGCAAACCTGTTGAATGAGTAATTCTTTGTGTTGTTGACTCGTCTTTCTCGGCTTATTGACTCCTGCCCTTGTGGCTGGAATGCCAAATACCCTCTCGAATTCTTGTGCCCAGAAAGAAACTATAACAAAGCAACCCCTGTAGTCTATCATGGATCTGTGTGACTGTCGGAAGTAATTATCCACTATAGCCTTGAGTTAGGGCTCAAAGTCACGGGCATTAAAGTATGGTACCAACACTACCTTATCTACACAAGCATGTTTCAAAGCAGTCTTCAATGTGTGGTCATCGATTGTACTCCTCCACCATTGCTTGCACTCATTGCCAGTCAAGCTTTCCCAGGTCATGGCGTCTGTATCAATGTCCATTCTCTTCTTTCTTGTTGTCGACGCCACCTTTGGCTTGTGTTGCACAATTTTTTTCCCTTTGTCCATTTTGGTGTTGTCTCGACAATCACAACCAACTTTATTACCGTTTACTTGACCGTTGCTGCAACTGCCAAACTGAGGCAACTGTTGTATTAAAAAAAATTGAATATTTAAATAACCCCGTACGTTGTTGATCTGAACCACAATGGCCAGCCGTACAAATGTGTCATGTCTAGTTTGTACACAACCACCTGCCAGTCATATGATTTGAAAGCTTTCCAAGGATCGTACGGACTGTGGAATGGATGTAAATCGTACGCTTTGCTTTGGTGATAATCTTTTGAGGTTTTGTCTTGGTCATACGATGCTTCTCCTTGGTCGTGCTACAACTCTCCTGCCAGGCCGTACGAACTGTTCTCTAGCGTGCTTTCCTCTCCCCCTGCCAGGTCATACAAACTCTCCTATTTCTCCGCTGGACTGTACAATGCAACCTCCTGAGCTTTTGCCAGGTCGTACGATGTGGCTTCCTATGCACCTGCTTGACCGTACGATGCACCTTCTTGTGTTTCTCCCAAACCATACGATGGAGCCTCTGCCAAACCGTACGATGGGGTTTCCTGTACTGCCAGGTCATATGATTTTGTTTTCTCCCTTATTGCTAGGTCGTACGACTTCCTTCCTTGTGCCAAGTCATACGAATTCCTTATTATTGCTTGACCGTACGATGTGATCCTCTCTCTCAATCCGTACCTTGTGAGACAGTACGGGCTTTCTTGTTCCTTTCTCAGGTCGTACACCTTGCTCTACTATCTTCCTGCCAGGTCGTACGGGTTCTTTCACTTCTCTGATTTCCTCCTCAAGAAGTCGTATGGTGTATCCTCCTGTCTTGTTGCTAATCCGTAGGTGTAACCTTCTTTCCCTTTCTCAGGTCGTACATTGTGGTCTCCTCCTCGTACGTGCTTCCTTAACCTTTTACCAGGCTGTGTTTGATCGTGTGTTGCCTTGCCAAGTCCAAGTCGTGATATGCCTTCTCTTTTTCTCCTTCCAGCCGTACGATCAAACCTTCATCGGGTCGTATGATGTATGGATTATGCCTCGACCTTCTCTACCACGGTTTCTTTTTCGCCAATCTCTCCTGCTTGTTATGTCGTACAATTCTAGTGGCCCATCCTTTTATAGTGAATTTCTTTATTTTGAGTTTTTGCGGAACTTTTCCCTTGGCGATTTTTTTGAATGGCTCTATTAAATCATTTTTAATTTTTCGCCGAAGTGTATTTTCCTACCGAACTTTATTTCCCTTGACGAGTTTCTTAAATCGTCGTGTCTTCTTGCTGGCTCGAACTTAACGAAATTTCGTTTTCTTTATTTTAATTGGCCATTTCATTTGTAATTTTTCGAAATTTCTCTCCTCAATTTTTAATTCTTTTAATTTCTCTTTCATCTTATTCGTATTTTCTCTCTCCTCTCTCTTCACTTTTTGTTTTTTATTTTTTCCTTCACTTCTTATTTTCTTTTTCTTCTCACCTTCTTTCTCCTCTTATCTCTCTCCTCTCTCTTCATCTTCTCTCTCTCTTCGTTCTCCTTGCTTCATCACCAAACTTCACATTTAATTTAGATGCACAGTACCATTTACATGTGTGTGGAAATTGTTTATAACATTCCTCTTCACAACAAGTCCCTATGTATTTTACGTCAAACCATTTATCAAGTAAAGGAGCGGGACTAGTACCTTTATAGCTGTCGTCGACATACCTTCCTCTGTATTGTTGGTACCACGTAACATCTTCTCCTTCTATTGTCGAGAGTCTGGCTAGATTGGGTACTATTTTCCAGAGTTCATCCTTTGTATCTATTTTCCTTACCCTCGGCACCTTCCTTCTCTCTCTTCTTATTAGTTTAAGTATTTCTTTTGTGTACCCATCCACATGTGATACTAATTTATCCTTTGTCATGACCAATGTTTTTAAACAAGGGGTCGTCTTTTCGAAGTATGCCTCGCATTGTTCATCGTCCCATTCATCCTCTTCTTCATCATTATCTTCAAGTTGGGGTTCTCTTGCTGCTTGTTTTTCCTTCTCCTTTTGTGCCTCTTCATCCATTTTTTTTGCCAAATACCCCTTCTATATGCCTTCGTATGGGGCAACGTAACTCCAGTGTCCACCCATTCGTTGCCAGAGCGTCGGTGTTACAAACACTGCATTGGTTAGATGCTTGTGTATCTGTGGCACTGCAATTCCTTCCACTTTCTTTTCCACCAGTCTCTCTTCCATGATCTAGTTCCTGCCTGATTCCGCCTAGGCTCCCTCTGCTGCATACCCAGGTCCCCCCAAGCCCCATTCTTGCTCCCTCGATGTCTCCATCTGCACAGGCCAATCTTCCTTGGTGGCATAGCCGAGCATATTGATGGCTATTGTGTGTTTCGCCTCCTTTCTCTCCTGGTATACTTTTAGCTTTGATCCGTTGATTGCGTTAGGCAGGAATGATCCATCCAAGTTCTACAGTTTTATAGAGCCATTGTCACATACTTTTGTGATCTTAAACAGTCCTAACCACCGTACTTTGAACTTCCCCAGCTTGATCTCATTACGACCGTTATATTTCAAAACTAATTGTCCTAGCCGGAAGTTCATTCGCCGAAGGTGTTTTTCGTGCCAATGCTTCCTCCTTCGTTGCATATTCTCCGTGACCCACTGTGCCATTACTCTCCACTCGTCTAGTTTGTTGAGTTCGTATAGTCGTTCCTTCAAACTATTTGTATCTCCTAACCAATTCTCCACGACTATCCTTAGGTTGGGAACCCACTGGGCCATTACTCTACACTCGTCCAGTTTGTTGAGTTCATATAGTCGTTCCTTCAAACTATTTGTATCTCCTAACCGATTCTCCACGACTATCCTTAGGTTGGGTACCATGTAGTCCATTGGTACCACTGCTTCCTGGTTTTACATCAACTGCAAAGGTGTGTCTTGTTGTCACTTTATACGTCGTACGGTATGCCCACAGGACGGGTGGTAGCCGCTCTTCCCAATCAGCGTCCTCTACCCCACATGATTTGTGAATGATTGAGACTAACATCTTATTTGTAGACTTTGCTTGACCATTGGCTCGTGGGTAGTACAGGCTTGATAGGTTGTGAAATATCTAGAACTCCGTTGTCATAAGTCGGATGACGTGGTTCACAAAGTGTCCTCCCTGATCACTCGTAACCTTGGTTGGAATCTTGTATCGTGTCACTATTTGTTCATAGATGAATCTGGTTGTGCTCTGGGCTATGTTATCTGGAATGCTCGTGCTTCAGCCCACTTCGTGAGATATTTTGTTGCTACCACAATGTATCGACACCAATGTAAGTTACTCACCTTTAGTGGCCCAATAAAATCCAGTCCCCATCGTTCAAACAACTCCTATGGTTAGGATGGATAGAGTGGCATAAAATCCCGCTTCAGAGGCTTCCCTACCCTCTGGCAGGTATCACATCCTAACACCCACTCCTATGCGTTTGTGTGCATCGTCGGCCACCATAGTCCTACCAAGAGAATTTTTCTTGCCGTAGCATCCTAGCCCATATGTCTGCCAACCAAACCCTCGTGTGCTTCCTTCAGTACCCCTGGTATTTCCTCTTCTATGACACATCTTCAGAGGATCTGGTCGGACCCCATCTTGTATAGCAAGCCATTAATTAATTGAAATGTCCTGCTCTTCACTACAAGCTTCCTCCTCTTCGTCGATGCCATTTCCTTTGGAAATGTGGATGTGGATAAGTATTCTCTGATTTTTCATACCAGGAAGGGAGTATTGCAATCTGAGACAGGTGCGTGTTGGGAAAATCTTCGTTCACCCCTCCTTCTACAGGTTCACTCGATTGTATCCTTGACAACTGGTCGGCGATCACGTGGCTCTTCCTTGGTCGTACTATGATAGTGAATGTGATGTCATGTCCCCAAAATGATAACACATCAAAATGCAAATAAATAAAAATAATAATAATAATAACAAAATACATATTAACAATTTAATGCCATTATATTCTAGTGTTGAAAAAAGAATCATTGAAATACAAATAAATAAAACAAATATCAAAATAAATAACTACAGTTCGTAGATAACACTATAGTTATAAAATCATTATTATAGAAATACAAAACATAACTAATTAAACTGTTAATTGTAAATGATTATAAATAAAATATTCACAAAGAAAAAATATAAAATAATCAAACTTGAAATATTTAAATAAATATATTAAAATAAAAGAATCGATTCCTCTCAAACAGCAGCAATCCAAAGCAATTATATATTTAAAACAAAAAATAAAAGCAGCAATCCTTATTTATACAAGACAGCAATTAACAAACAAAGATTATTATATGTTATGATAAAAAGGGGTGTGATTTGGGTTGAGGGAAAGGTACGATCTACAAAGGAGGTGTCTATTCATTGGAAATGGTGTGTCTCTAGTTTGGATCACCTCCCATAGGAGAGTATAATAGAGGATATCATGGCTGGAAGAAAGGGATCATGAGGGAGGGAATCAATATATTATTTATTCAACAAAGTTGAGAAGGCAGCATATGAAAATGAGGATAAAATATATTGTCAAGATTACACTTGAGCAGTAAGTTTAATACTATTTTAAATATAAATATGTATACATGTGGATTATATATATATATAAAATATATATTTATATTTATATTCACGATTGTGCAATAATGATGCTTACAACAATTATTGAGCCTTATAAGTAATTAAGGTCTTAATCTAAAAATATATAGATTAACATTTATTTATATAAGTTTTTTATTCTATGATCAATCAAATGTAAGATTGAAGGAAGGCGAGAATAAAGAGTCATGGGAAGACACAGCCGATCAGGTGATGTACTCACATAGCAATAATATTTAGCATATTTTGAATATAAGAAATAGATATGACTAATCTGATTATTGGTGTAATACTTTCTCTAGTATTATGATGATAATGATGTTGATATTGACTTAAGAGAATCAATAATAAATGCAAATGTATTTTATTGTTTAAAAGATTGTCTTCTCTGTGCTTGTACTCTATTAGGAAGGGCGAGCCATGGGTGAGTGGTGCCTAAAAACCCCCACTTAAGGATTCCGCTATGACCATGGAGGGGTGGTAGGCCTTGAGACCACTATGGACTTTATGGTTCCTTTCTTCTAATAGAGCGAGTGTCCTCCAAGGTGTTGCCATGAGTGGAGAATGCAGGTACTAAGCTGTTAGGAAAGGAGGATTGTGGTAGACAACCTCCCGTGCCTAACATGAGGGCTTCAGGGCGGATCCACCAATGACACTGCTCTTGCTTGTTAAATTGCAATTATGATTATGCTTATATTTTGGATATCTAGATATTAATGTTAATAGATAAATGTGTATGTGGAAATGTTGTTAATACGGTGAACGCAGATTTCAAACCAAGATTACTTCATTAAGAAGAACATTCATTTGGAAAGAAAAAACCCTAAACCTAATCTACAAGCGAATTCTAGGGCAAACCGAGTAAGGGACATTACATGTGAACTCCTGAAGCAATAGCAGCCACCTACTCACACTTCCTTGGATTATAAGCTTGTTCACCAAATACATTAGGGCTTGATGGTCCACATAGAAGGTGAATGGCGTAGCCAACAAATAATGCCTGAATTTTTGTACAGAGTAAACCATCCCTAGTGCTTCGCACTCGATCGTACTATAGTTCTTCTCCGCCTTCGAGAGTAGTCAACTGGCAAAAAATACTGATGGTCCAACCCGTGTGCTCCTACTTGTGCGAGTGTTGCTCCAATGGCAAAGTTTGAGGCATCCACATGTACATGGAATTCTTTGTCCTAGTCTAGGTAAGCCAGTATGGGTGAACTGATTAGCTGGTCTTTTAGTTCCTTGAATGCTTTTTCTTGTTCTTTTGTCCATAGGAAAGGTTGCCCCTCTGTTGTCAATAAGTCGAGAGGGTACGATACTTGCACAAAATTCTTGATGAACCTCCGATAGTAACCGACATGGCCAAGAAAGGACTTTACACCTGTGATGTTTTCTGGAGCCTCCATATGCACAATGACCCTTATTTTATCAGGATCAGTCTTTAACCCGGCTTTGCACACAATATGTCCCAGTAACTTTCCTTGGGGTACCATGAACCTGCATTTCTTTGGGTTCAATGCTAGGCGTGTTGCTCGACATCTTTCCATGCATTCTCCAAGAGCCTTCAGATGTTTTTCCTTGTCACTGAAAATGGACCAGTCATGTCTAGGAACGCCCTGAAGTTGCCCACCGACATCTTGTCAAATATGTGCAAAATTATCCTTTGGAACATGGCCGGTGCGTTACACAACCCGAATGGCATCCGGTGGTACGCGTATACTCCATCTTCAACCATAAAAGTTGTCTTCAACTTGTCTTCTTCGACAATATAAATTTGGTTGTATCCGGAGAACCCATCCAAGAACGAGTACATTTCATGTCCAACGACCTCCTCCAAGATGGTGTCCGTGAAGGGGATTGGAAATGGGTCCTTGATCGTTACTGCGTTCAAACAGCGGAAGTCAACACATATCCTTATTTGCTCTGATTCTTTCTTCAAGGAAATGACAATTGGTGATACCCACTCGTTGACATTTACTTTGAAAATGATGCCCGCCTCCAACATCTTCTCGATCTCCTCTTGTACCTTCGCGGCATAGTTCTTATTCATCCTATAGGGTCTCTTTCGTATGGGTTGGGCTCCTGTTACGAGCGAGATCCTATGCACGCACAGCTCCGGTGGTATGCCTTTCAAATCCTTGTACGTCCAAGTGAAGGTGTCCTTGTACTCCATGAATATTTTAAATGTTGCCGCCTTTAGTACGGGGTCTCAATCATCACCGACGAGAATTTCCCTAGGCTTCTCTTTTTCCCCCAAATTCAAATTTTTGAGTGTCGGTTCCTCGTACTTGATGAGTTTATCTTGTTCAAGCTTATGGGTTGGTGTCTCGTCTAATTTTGCCATACCTTCCTTATATTTGCCATACTCTGGCGGGAATGTCTCATTGGCCAGGCCCTTATCTTCGCCTTCTTCTCCTTCCTTGATCTGCAGCATGTTACAATCTGGATGAAAAACTTCATAATCCTCCATCTGCCAATGAAATAACCTGTTCAGTGAACTAGTTTCATCTTCCGAACAACTTCCTATTTCCAATACCCCTTCCTCATTTGGCTCCATTGTTCTCCTTTCTTCATCACCATCTGATCCTTCCTCAGAGTCTGAAGACGCCAAGTCCTCACTAACCGCCTGATTCTTCAAATCGATAATATACTTCTTCCCATGGCTCTCGATCGAGAGGGTATTTTTCTTCCACTTATGGTTCGCCTTCGCGGCGATTAGCCATCCCCGTCCCAGTAGTGCATCGTACGCTTTTCTTTCTAGTGGGATGACGACAAAATTCAATAGGAATTGTTGCGTACCTATCACCACTTTTTGTGCCATCAACGTAACAATTGGTTTGATATTATGTTGATTGGCGCCCACCAGTTCGAATGTCGACGGCCAGAATGTGGCTTTCCCGAGGCTCTTCCATATATCCTCAGGTAGTACGTTAACTCTCGATCCTCCGTCGATAATGGTATTAGAGAGTTTCATCCCCAAGATTTCCATCTGTACGACAGTCGGTTTCCTCCCGCCACTTATTGCGAGTAGCATTGGATCCGTAGTTGCTCCTGTCGGTTTTGTGGTGTCTTCGCTTGAACCCATTTGAGTATTCTCTGTCATGATATTTGAGAGTGCTACTCTTAGTTGCGGCATTATTTGCAGAAGGTCTATTACCTTGACTGGTATAGTTGTGTGAAGTACTTGTCGTACAATGTTCTTTTCCAACTATGACTGCAACGGCATACTCGTCTCTTTGGTAGCTCTTTGTTCCTTTGCCATTGCTTCTACTTCCGCCCTAGCTTCTCAGAGTAGTTCTTTCTCCGTACAAGGGTCCGAATAGTTGGCCTTCGTCTGTGCCCCTGTAAGTGCCAGGACTTCTTCTTCGGCTACTTCCAGTATGTTGATACCTTTATGCTTCGGGCAATCAATGTCTTCATGATCTCCCGGACCGCACCATTTGCACAACTTCCCTTCGACGCCTTGGCCGATCTGGCATTCCCTGGCAAAGTGGCACCATTCGCTACATCTTCGGCACTAGATCATGGGTCGACCTTTGTTGTCATATTGGATTTTGCTTCTTGGTGTGGTATTTCTCCGATTGTTGTGATAGCTGCCAGGGGATGCGTTGTTATTTTGATGCTTTGGTGGTGTGGTCGGAGGGGTGGATTGTTCCCCTTGTGTGAAGAACACTTGCGCACTCTGTGTTTTCAAATTGTACGAGCATTCTTTGATAGAGTGTCCCATAACTTGACAGATGTCACAAAACATCTTCTTCGGGCAGTTTGCCTTTGTATACCCTTCCATTTTACATTTCGTACACCATAGTCCGGTTGGTTCCTTAGATCCTTCCTTGTCTACTTTTAGTTCCTTCATCATCCTTAGCATGTCGCGATGAAGTGCTTGTACAGTTTTTGATTCATCCCCACTCTCCCCCGCGCTTTCTTCATCATCATGCTTCTTCCCTCTAGAGGATGTCTTGTTCTCGCTTTCAATATACATCGCACGGATTTATGCTTCAGTGTACGAGGATGGAGGTACTACCTTCATGTTCTTACGTAGCAAGGTAAGCAGCCCTTCGATAAACCATCTCTTCTTTAAACCATCTGCTGGCTGTGATTCTAGTTTCCCCAACAGGTCTTTTAATTTCCAGTTATAAGTTCGTACACTTTCGTTCTTCCCTTGTTTGGTGTTGTAAATCTTGGCCACAATTTCACTGCCGTCCCTCAACAGTTTGAATTCATCTTGAAATGCCTGCTTCAGCACCCTCCATGAAGCTTTTTGTGTTTGGTCCAACTCCGAGTACCAGTCAATAGCATTCTCTCAGAGTGTCACCGGAAATGCTTTTAGCCAGTTATCCTAGTCATCTTCTCCACTCGCTATCCAAATTATCTCACACGTCTTGCAGTGTCGTACTGGATCCTCTAACCCATTCCCCATAGACTTTAGCAACTTTTGTCGTTCTGAAGTCACCATCCTGCCCCGCTGTCCTCCTTGAATTTTGCACCTGACTGAACTAGTTTCTCCGGTACGTTCTGGTGCATCACTTGCACTCTCAGCCACGTATGAGTCACTCTTTTGTCCCCTGTCAACGTCCTCTACACCTTGGGTTTCCTGGGCTCTACTTCGGTTTTCCATCTACCAAGGGGTCTTGGGCTCAGATTTCCCTGTCCTCTGTCCTTCGTTGTCGTCCGATATGGACAACTCCTGAAAGCGTTGGATACTGTTCTCAAATTCACCACTCAAGTATTCCTCATTTTCTTGGTTTTTATGTTTTTCTACATACATGGTGATGAATGGTTCCTCGTCCCTCCCTTACACAAAGCGCTGATGTGCTGTACTAAATCTCAGCCGTCAGTTTTCTTGCTCTTGTATTCTTAATGATCGCCGAATTCTTTCCTCCTCCGCTTCATGCCCGAATGGTACTCGGTTCTTGTCCTTGTTTAGTCGTACACAGGCATTTACAGGTCTTTCACGCGATCATTGTTGGTTGCCAGAGGTACGTCTTCGGCAACTGTTTCGTTCCTCTTCTTCCCGATTGGTTCGTTCCTCGTACCGCTACAAGATTTGTTGCCTTCAACATTCCTGTTCCTCTTCCACTCGAAGGTCTTGTAGGATGATAGAGTGGCGGGCCAACAATCTTGGCATGCAGTGGAGAAGGTGATCAACCTCGTCGATCACTTCGAGTCGATCCCAGACTACTGCCTCAAGGATTTCTCGCCTGAGGGTTTGCCTCCATACGTGATCTCGTAGGGATATGGTCCAGAGATTTGTCGAATCCTGTGTTAAGTTGTCCTCTCTTTCTTCATTCGTTACTATGGGTTCTTCCTCCGGTCGGCCCATTACGCTGCCATCGTAACGAGTGCTTCCCTGGTCTGCTTAGGCAACAGCACCAAATGTTTACCTCGCGGAGTGTTTATATCAACGTACTACGTACACAGGAAGTAAACGGAACTATATGTAACACACAGAATAGAACAATACAATATGCTAGAATCATTAGACGTTTGTATTCATTTCCAGTAAATATCACCATGTACAATCACAAAGTATCTTCGTACTATCAATCATGGAATCATAATTCTCTTGACAATCGTACCTCCCGACTACAAAACTGGGTACATATAACGTTCGACGATTGGTTGAACAACCAACCATCGTGACATTCCATAACAACCCGCTACCACTAATCGGGACTTAATTACCCGAAAGTACATGCCAACAAATATTCCCACTAAGACTATAGTTTATTGAAATATAATAACTTGGTCGACTACAGCCAACTACGCTAAGGATATTTAGCCACTTACAATTGTAAAATTTTCTAATAATAAAAAATTTCTAAAAATAAAAAGTTTGGCTTCTAGTGTTGAGACTAATTTTGATTGGCTTAAAATACTTCTTCATCAGGCTGGTGTAGTCAAAATCACGAAAAAGATCAATTTTGCCCTAGTGGGTTTATTCTGCTTTTTCAGAAGCTTCTTCTAGAGAATCACGGCTATCAATGGAGGTCAGTCAACTGTCTGATGTCAGTTATTAGAGATGAGGTATCCAGGAGACCGCTTCCAGAATCTTCTTAGCTATCCAATGAATCTGACAACCAGTCAATCTGACAAGTACAACGCCAAATATCATGAATTCATCTGAAGGTCAGAAGATAAGCATAAATTCAAAAATCATGAAAATGGCTAACATTGGAGAAAGTGGCCGCCCCTGGAGGAGAGAGGCACCTAACTTTTTGAAGGGTCAAACGAAGTTTTCATCAAAATTCTCCTCCAAACAAACTTTGTCAAATTCGATTACGCTCCGTGATGAAACATTCAACTCGTTCATCGGATCAATCTGGAGGCTAGAAGTTAGAATCAAACTAGGGTTGAAAATTCAAGAAAAGTTGAAAATGATGAAAAATTGGTTAAGTCTGAGTGAAATAGTCGCCTCCAGCCAAGAAGGGCACCCAACTTCCAATGCCTTCGTCAATTTTTTTGAAAATTTCGAAAATTGAAGATGAAGACGAAGTCTAAGTTCATTGCACAATCTTGAGTTAGGGATTTGAAGAATTAGGGCAAAAGAAAGTTGTTTCTCAAGGCAAAGCTTATTTAAGGCACTTTTGTGTTTCATTATTCAAAATTTACAACTTCCAATCTTCTGGATCTATCTTAAATGTTCTTTTGGACAAAACCCACATCACAGCTTTTTCAGCGAAACTTAAAGTGGTTGCTTTTTCAATCAAACTTTGAGGTTTTCAACATCTGATCAACTGGGTTCATCCAGATTGTGCTCATTAACAATACCCAAATGCCATTTTTTTTTGCTTTTTCGGAGAAAATTAGGGTTTGCTGCTTTTTCAATCTACACTCGGAATTTTCAAAAACAGACAATCTAGGTTTTCTTGTAACAAAATTCTAAACAAAACCCATATCACAAAAAAATTCATCCGTTTGGCGAAGAAAATCAACAAGCTAAAAATAGAAACTTGCAAAATTTGTCCGAGCATAGTCGAGTTTATAGTCAATTTTCATGTTTTTCAGCATGAAGTACCTCTCACATCGAATTCAGAGCCAAACAAGTGTTGTATCATAATTATTTGAACGGATGATGTTGGGAAAGGTTTTTCAGTACCATCATGGACATAAAACGTCATCATCTCAATTGAAGAACAGGCAATGTTGAGAAGGCTTTGAGGAAAACGACAAGTATCGGAAACATTTGTACAATACTCTTTCGTGGGAGAATCAAGGAAGTGTCAGAATGCGCAAAGTTGCAAAGCCGCCAAGTTATCAATCAACGAGTCACCTTTTGGGGCAGTGATGTTTTTCAAGAATAGAACTCATAAAGAAGCTGAAGATGTCAAAGATTATCTAGGTTTGATTACAAAAAAGGAGAAGATCTTAGAAAAGCGGAATATGGCTATAGATAGTATCAACACTCCTGATAAAGAGGTAGTTTCACGCTTTTTGGCGGGTGTGAGAGATTTAAAGCGGCAATCTTCTAGAAGTTTTCTCCAAACTTTCTTTCCATTCTTATCTCACGCTTTCTTTCTATTCTTGTTTCAAATCTTTGAAGAAGAAGGAAAACAGTTGTAATGAGTTGGCATTTTCTATTTTTAGATGCTTTCTAGGTTTTAGATGTTTTATCTTCTTTAGGTTTAGAAATAAAGCTTGCATGTTGGCAAGTCTTAATTGTAAAAGCAAGGAGATTTTAGGGTTCCCTACTCCTCTGCTTGTGTATAAATAAGTGTAGTGTTTGCTCATTTTAGTTTAGCCATGCTAGTGATAACAAGACATAAGTGCCTTTAGTGTCTTCTCTTTGTTATTCAGTGTTGTTCAGAACCATGCTTGTGATAACAAAATCGCTGAGCTTATGCCTTCATGTTTGTTATCGTTTAGTGTCAGTTCACTTTGTGTAAAGAGCAAGTTTGTATGCCTCCTTAGCTGCAAATCCTTGTTTAGTGCATGTGTTATGTATCAATTATAATCAAGTTGATTGCATGTTGCAAGTATTGTGCTACAACTTGCTGTCCCGAAATTGTAATCTTTGTGCCAGAAGTTTGAGTAAATAAAATCTTGAAGCTTGCTTTGCTGCCCTCGATATAAATATCTCAGATTTCTGTTTATTGTTTTGTGCCAGAAGTGTGAGGAAATAAAATCTTGAAGCTTGCTTTGCTGCCCTTGAAATAAAGTCTCATATTTCCGTAATACTTTTATGATCTCTATTTTCAGCCTGCATTGAAATTTAGTAGATGTATGTTGAGGAAAGTTTATTCAAATATCTTTGTTAGAAAATCAACTTCATCCATTTCTAGACTCTCTTGCTGTGTGTTTACTCGAGAGGATAGAAACGTTTTAGCGTAAGTTAAGTTGTAGTTGTCAAGTTTCATTAAAGGGAAAACCTCAGCTGCAACATCTAGTGTTCTATAACCTTGTGTTCTCGCAGCTGAAACAAAAAGATAGGCAAAATTAAGTTTAGTTTACTTTCTTTATGCAACTCAGCAAAAGAGGGAGCTTCCCTTCCTAATTCGAAGAGCACTTTACTGCACATAGCTGTCTGTTTCCAAAACGCATTCCAGAGGTGCGATTTGAAACACCAACAAACATAATGTTCATTATTATCGTTTTTAATTGATGTGAGAAAGAACAAAATTTAATAATAAAATACTGCAGTAATTAAAAAAATTGAGTTCAATAATGCAATATGGTTTTCAATGTTTGTATTTCAATCATTTTCAATTTTAACATATTTTATTTCTTTCTTGTCTGCCTTAAAATCATAAAATGTAAATGTTGAATTTGAATTTGATACATAGTTTATCTTTTTTTGTAACTTTGCAAACCATGATTTACTGTCATTTTGTTTACTGCTAGAACCAGTAAAAGACTCTAAAAATTTTGTAGTTCCAATTTTTTTTTTATTCTTTAATAGTTTCATTTAGCACTTGACAATTTAACCAGTATTAAATAATTCAAATTTTAAATGAAAAAAAAAACCTCAAATTTGCTAGTTCAAGCTTCAAGTTTCAGCAGCCAACGCAGAGCTATTAAATGATCAAAATGAAGTTTCAACTCAAATTCTCGAATGTCAGCAGCTAGCAGGTATGAGGGAGCAGCAGCCAGCAGGACATCAATGTAACCCAAAAACAAATGAGATCAAAATGCAATTACCCTTCAGGAAATCACATCAATTTTTCTCTCACGGAAGGTATAAATTACGACATAAACAAAACAACATTTAGGACCTCTTTGGGTCAAAAAAGTCAAAAATAACCTTTGAAAATTGTGTCTGCAGGTCAAAACAGTTGGGATTCAGTCCAGAATCGCCACATCATCTCTAGAGTTGGCCAAATTTGACAGGTAAAACTCCAAATCATTTATGGCAGGGAAAATTTATACCCTGGTCAAATCCACAGGCAATTTGAACCAAGATCCAATTCCAGAATGTTTTGCACCTGGAATTGGCCTGTATATGTGCCAATTAGGTAACATTAATGATAAAAATAGCACAAATCTACACTAAGAACCCCAAAGCATGATAAAATGGAAGAATACCATAAATTGTACATGCAAGACACCAGAAATAGAATAAGGAAGATACAAGACTTGTAGTATTGCACTAATAAAATTATTTATATGTTTTAATCCTCTATCATTCTACATTACATCCATGTTTTGTAGCCTCTGCTATTTTTGTCAGAATTTCTATCAATCTCTCCATAGTTGACTATCCTTGGCCATGTGGATGACAATAATAAGATTTTTATGTTTCTATTCATTCCCCAGGATCTCAAGGTTCAAGCTTCCCAGAATCATTTTATTTCCAACAAGATACTAAATAAATTTCTTCACTCAACAGTCGCCAATTTTTCTTTGTAGAAAAATGTGCCCATTATATAAAATGTACAGAAGTTTATGTACACTCTCTATAAAAAGGGGATGGAAGAAATATGTCATCTTATGGAAATTGATTAAGAAGAAGCAGAAAACTTACCCTGAGCCAAAATCATAACTGTTTCTTTTTCAATGCATCAATTAGAAATGTTTCTACTCTTCACCCATTAATGGGTCAAATGTTAAAAATATAAACAGCAAAAAGGAACTAATAGCAAAAAAGAAGCCATAACCCTAGTATAAGGCCTAAAACTGGGCATGGGTATGTAAACAAGGTGGCTTGTTCTCAAAGGGGACTCCCTGAATATAATCAATACAATGAAACCAGTGAAAACACTAAGTTGGAATCTAGAAATCATCCTCATAGAATTGCAAGACTTGCTATCCTCCTTTAACCAGTCAACTCCTGAAACTGCCATAGGGAAGCAAACAGGCCAGCTGATTTGCTTCCAAATGAAGGTATCAACCAATATCCAATTTACATGTTTTAAACACCTGGACTGAAGAGTTAGTTGGGCTGAAGGACATTACAGCCCAGAATGGTCTCAATGAATTCTATGATTTGACAAGGACCTTAAGTCCATAGAGAAAACTAATATGGCAGTATTACAAAGAATGATTACCTTAATAAAGAAAGATTGCTGAGAGAGGATTGGAATTGCCTAAAAAACAAAACTCGATATGCTACTCCTTTGGCCTCTCAACTTTATCAAACAGCAGCGCTTGAAGTATGAAAAGCTTCAATTTAATTTACTGCTAAATTGTTTTCAATTGATGATGGGGTTAGGTGACCACTCTCTTCTATGCAGGATAAATCAGAGGCTTGACATCATTCCTGCCTTTTCATCTCCAATGTCGTTATCATGATGTTCTTTCTCTCACCCTGCCCATCTATCTTCTGTGTCTATCAATTCAGGTTTGAGAAGTTACTTCAGATGCACAATGGAAAGATTGAGAAACAGACAAGGTACTTTTCTCCAGCTGTTTCATATCTTCTTTTAAAATGTCTTTTCAATCCAAACTTCAGATGCACTTGCTATGTTAAGGCAATCTTGGATAGGAAAAAAACTTTATGAATGCAAGCAAATGAGATTCTCTCTAGATCTGAAGATCCTGCCCAGGCCAAAGGCAAGCAGAAGGTGGTAAAAGAGCAATAATAGTAGAAGAGGTAGGCATCATAGCAGAAGTTAAATCCCTGCATGACAAGTTAGAAGAAGTGTATAGGAACTACAATAGAATGATAAATATAGAAGGGACCTACAGATAAGGGTGAATGTCAAGCAACTGACAATGTCTAGCTCCCAACTGTTGATGATTGCAACCAGCTTAGAAGAGAATAGGTCAACATGTCTAGCACCCGAAAAGACCACCAATAACGCCAAGGGAGTGTGTCCAACTATCTCTCTGAGATATATACTGGACCTATCTCAGCATATGAGAAATTATAAGATCATTGAACTCTTTGGGACAATAAAGCAGGGTTGATTCTGAGGCTGCTCAAAGCATGACAGAGGATGATGAATAATCAAGAGGAAGAGGTTGGTATACCAACAAGTGGGCAGGAACAGGGTATTGAGAATTCATGCTCCGTACCTGGTACCTGCAAACTACATGGTAGCAGGTCCCTTAAGGTTGTAAGGTTGGGGGTTTGAACCAGCCTTTGGGTAAGTTTTAGTTGGCCAATATTCCTTTCTTGATGTTACCAATTCCTTTTTTGTTAAGAGTTAATATTGTATACTCGAAAAAAATGAACTTCTATAAAAACCAAGTCCCAGGGTACTGCCACCCCCCATATCTTCCATATAAAGTTCTTAAGATAAGATGTTTCTTTTACAAATGATCCATCTAACATTCAGAGTTGAGAAATAAAAAACATAAAAAATTAACTGGAACTCTGCCATAATATTAGATCCCCTACTATATATTTAAAACTGCATGGCATCAAGGGAACAACTTATCTCTATTATTAATTATATGCAGTAAACTAAACCTATTATACTAGTATGGTATGCCCAAGCCCTAGAAAAATCAAAATATCAATAGACTGACTAATGTATCTTGAAGTTAAAATATTTGTGTCATCAATCATGCATTGAAAATAACTGCAGTTCAAAACTTCAAGTTGTCTCTTGTAGGAATTGGAAATGTTTAATCAAACACACACAGAATAAAAGAAAAATGTACAGGATTCATTCAGACTTTTTAGAAGACCCCACTCAACAAAAAATCAACGAGCTTGGGATGTTAAAACTTAAAACTGTTTAACATTTAGAATATTAGAAGATTTCACTACATTAAGTTTTGCTTTCATCTTTAAGCAGAAATGGTATGAGTTTGGTTGGTTACTTTAGAGGTTAGAGTTTACCCAAATACTTAAATCTGCCACTACTGATATAGAAAAGTATATGAATTACATCATATTTTCTACCTTAAACAATATCGACCAAAGAAAGAGTTCATTTTAGTGCCACTCCACCTTTTTATGTATGACATTTTACATTTTCATTATTTTCATTTTAATTCTCTTACACCACACATCAAGACCTGTTACATTGTTACTAAAAGAGCATTGAAAGAATCTAATGATATTTAAATATTTCCCAAAATAAGGTCAAAGAAAGAAAGCAACACAAATCTAAATAAACATAGCATAAAATTTAACACTAACAGAACTTCTGTCAACTAGGCTGTGATCGAGTGGTTGGACCTCTCAGTTCTCATACTGGAGACCATGGTTCAACTCTTTCCAGGGACATCTTATAGCCGTGTAAGGCATGCTGAGTGGTAGCCCCACTATTGTTGTAAGCAGTTTACAGCCAAATAGTGCTGGAAGATGTGATATTAGATTGCAGCCAGATAATGGTGGAGGATGTGGCATATAGTCTGTGCCAGCGGTCGTCCTGATGGATATGTTAGCTATATGGGGATGGTAGGTGCAATGCAAAAAAAAAAAGTTAAGTACAAGGCCAATCAAGTGGAATTCATACTGAAGTAGTACAGGCCTGTATTTGTAATAGAAGTGGGCCCCAATTCAACCCATATGTCTAATAAACTACAAGCACTAACAGAACTTTCTAATTTTTGAAAATAAACAAAACTCAACACATTAATGACAAAGCAAAGAAACAAGCGGCCTACCACTATCAACCTTCCATCCATCTTCACATAGTGATTTTATGCGTTCCCATAAATCTTCCAAGAAGTCCTATATTAAGCAAACAACATTAAAAAAATAAAAATAAAAACATCATATATTTGATATTTCAGTCATTCAAGAAATTATATTACAAAATGACCACTGAAAATGAAACATTGAAAATAACGGTCACCCAGTTTAAAGGTGAACAGCAGAAGCATTTGGAACATGTGTATTACTCGTTGTAGATCTGAGATCACATCACTTATTTCATGTGATTTAAAAAGGATGACTAATTGACATTGAATTTCCTCACAAAATCAAACTACTTTTTATGTAAGCTCCAATGTATTAAATTAATATAAGTGATTAAAGAAAGCATCAACTCCATTTTTTTTATAAAGAAATGGCTCCTTCAACAAGTAAAGAACCAACATTCGAACAAATATGCACATTGTATGCTGTCTTCACTTTCTGACAAGCTATTAATGATAAGATGAATATGCTATGTTTACCTGCACACACACAATTCATGATTATATATTACTATATTGATTTCATGTGAATTTAAAGTGGGTTTAAGGCTGGTATGAGTGAAAATTGTGAGAAGAAAGCAACACGTTTTGGTGGCTATGAAAATTTGATTAATGAATTGATGCTCAAAGATTTAGAATGGCTTTCTTCTTTACTGTTTTAACCAATGCTTTCAGACTTTTGTACTTGTGGTTGATCAGTAAATTAAGTGTTTGATTTTTGGTATGAGAAAATTTGACATTATGATATACAGCTTTCAAGGCCATTTCTTGATTGAAGCACACCTTTGAGTTTGAGTAAATACAAGTTATTTTATCTACTGCCTTTCCCTTTTTTGAGGATCTAGCATCCCTTAATCCCAGGTGCACTAAGCAAAAAAATAATAATTTAAATAGCAAATATATGCAGCATCTTCCCCTTCAAACACAAAAATAAAACATTCTTCAAAATTTAAATAAAAATATCTTAAAGATCTAATGTACTTTCCCATTATTCACATAAACATTTTGTTGATTATAAACCCTGTTCAAATATACTGATGAGAATATCTCATAATTATTTCCTCCTACAAATACCTCCATATTGGAAATTCCACCTGTACACATGCACCAGAGATACTTTGTTTACACATATTGCTCACTAACTGCAGATCGCTTTAACAGAATAAGGTGTCCTTGCATATTTACAATTCACTATCTGTGTTGCAGTTAGACAGAATGAGATGTCAGCCTCCAAAACTGTCTGCTCTTGTTCAAGATTTGGCACCTCCAACAGAAGCATTGCCTTGAATGTGACGTCATCCACTGCTGCTCAAAGCAGATCAAATGATTACAAGGACTTTGAATCAACTTATTCCCCTCAGACGCACCTTCAACTTGCATTTGTTTTCTATCCATTCATTCTAGACCTTTTTTTCCCTTCTTATCTTTCAACACAAAAATTGTTTTATATACTTCGGGCAGCTCCCCAGGCACCACCCAGAACACCAAGGTGCTTCAGTTATTTATAAAACAGCTGCATGACCAACAGCATTACCTGCTTTGAATTCAGCTAAAAATCATAAATCGGATTCCAAGCATGTTACAATAATTCATGGAACAGAAAAAGCCCTCAAGTTCTGCTACCAGTCACCCAAGCTACTTTCAAAATTTGGACACCAAGATATACATTACTTATTTTAATTGCACAATCAAAGAAGATAAGGTGAATGCTTAGATTAGCACTCATGAAACATATTTCAAGATACAATTGGCACTTACGTACCACAATATATCATGAAACTTGAGCTCCATATGAATAATCAAGCCTTTACCTAGTGCCAATCCCAAGTGCAACTTCTATAATTGGAAAGATTTCAAAATGACTCTCAATGCACAAATTTTCCCTCTCAGGTACGAGGAGCAGCTATTGGGAAGTTGACTCCTCCTTTGCCAAAAAGGTGGTCAATCTATACAAATAGTACATCAATGAGGTCAATTAGCTTCCCATCGAACTGGAGGAGATTGATCCTGGTGAGGTGTATAGGCAGCTCAGTATGCATTGGTTAAATTAGCTATCATTATGTAGCCTGATTATGCTTAAGCTGTATAAAGACATTTTAATTCTGTATAATATAATTATTAAAAGGTATCAACATTAGACTAATATATATTTAGCGTTTTCACTTGTTTTAGTATGTAACCACCATTATTCTATTACAAATCATTGTTTTCATTTGCATGCATAGCTAGTAGTGCATTACCAAGATATTCTGCTATCTGTTTCCACCATTACATTTCACATTATGCATAAGCTATAACAAACACTTTAGGCTAAATGGGTGTTATCATTGACAAACCCAACATAATAATGTGAAAAAATTGCTGTCATTCACAATGCCCCTTTCTAATTAATTAAAGTTTGAAGGAGTTTGGGTCACTTTCCAGCTTGTGCAGGGTTTCGGGATTTCTCGTACATTTATCTCATCTCCTATTTCCTTGTTTTCCTAAACCTTTCCCTTTTGTGGGGTTCCAGGATTTCTCTTATCTTGGGCCCCTGTCCCTTGCTTCCCCATTCCCAAAACCCCCCATTCCTAGAACCCCCGCTTTGTCTTAGCCATTTAAATTCCAGACCTTCCCATTCCAACATCCCTTTTCCTTCATTTCCTTCAAGTCCCCAATTCCTCAATTCCCTATGTTTTGAAACTTTGAACTTTCCTCTGTTAGCATCCCTTGCCTTTGTCCTTTGCACCCCGACAGCCCTACTCACTTATCTCTCAAAAACTTTTCGAATTCCATTCGCCTCACACTTTTCCCGAAGGAATTGGCCACCCCAACCCTAAATCGCCACAGTGTCAAATATCCTCGATTCACAACCTTCGTTATATTGCAAGATGCAAGATCCTAGACTTTTCCCCACTAGCATATCTAAAGGGTATCTAGTATTCTAGAACCCCACTCCTCACTCCATCTCTCTAGTATTTTAGAACCCCACTCCTCACTCCATCTCTCTTAGGTGTGCGAACTTTTGGATTTCCTTCTTCATCACTCTATTATTGGGTATCCCCAATCCATGCCAATATCAAATATGTTGAAACTTTGATCCCTAGCCTAATGTTCCCTTGCCATTTGCAATCCACCAAACCTCTTCATCCGTTGCTCCTAGAGGGCACTTGGTATCATGTTCTCCTAACACCCAATTCCCACTTACTTTTCAAAGTTTCTTATAGACCTCCAAACCTTTCTATCCCTCACTTCCTTCCCACATTACGCACTCCAAATCTTGATCCTAATCCTCACTCCTTGCATCAAATATCTCCAAATCCCAATCCCTTCCCCTTACATTGTGTATCCCATAATACTAATCCTTGCTCCTTGCGTCAAGTATCTCTCAATCCTGACCACCGCTCTTCCTTGCATCAGACATCTCCCAATCTCAATCCATGCTCCCTCCTATATTGAGTATCTTTGAACCCCAACCCCCACTCCTTCTTATATCAAGTACTTCTAAGTCCCAATCCCTACTCCTTCCAACATCAAGTATCTTTGAACCTCAATCCCCACTCCTTATCATGTTTCACTCTTCCAAACCTTTAAGGTTCTCCCAACAATCATCCCTCTTGGGAACTTATTAGCAAGGTTCCCATGCCTTAATTCCCTATTGTCCCACCACTCCTCCTTCTTGAGCTCGCAGACCTTTACTTCCCCTTGCATTCCATTCCCCAAACCCCTAGCTTCAAATATCGCTTTGAACAACACCCTAATTCCCAATTCCCCAATCCCTCTTACACTTGCATCCTTTAGGCATGCATTTCCCAAAACCCCCACCTTCAAGCAAGCATATCCTCAACCCCCATTGTTCAAACATCAAACCCTACTTACCTCCTTGCAAAATCGAAGACATGATTAATGGCTTTGAATAGATGCAATATGGCAAGGGAAAGATTCTCGTCTATCATCACATGTGGACCCCTTAAAGGCATGGTTGTACACAAATGTAGATGGTTGACGATGCAAAGGACATGGTTTCATGTATGCAATCATGTAAAGATGATGCTAGAAAGCATGGGTGACCTATAGCCTAGCAAACAACCCTTGCTCTCCTACCAAGACCTCTTGAGGCACATTTGGGCATGGGGTTTCATGTCCCAAGTTAGGCCTTCAATCTATATATAATTAGAGTAACTTCATTAGTTCACATCTTTCGCCAACATATCAAACAACCCCCCACTTTGGATAGTTTTAGCACCTATGATAGGCTATTGGATTTGAAAGTGAAAACCCCTAGATTTTAGAGATCATAGAACGAAACCGCCTTAATTTTTTAGAGATTGGAGAATGCAAACCCTTTGATTTCCTAAGGGCAACCTCACACAAAAGTTGCAACTTGTGCTGAAAGTTGTAATTTGTAATTTGAAATATAATGAAAATATTTAGTTCTAGTGCTTGTGAATCTTTTTATGGTTTATGGAATCTGCTGTCAAATTTAATAAAAAATTCACACAAATTTTAGTTAAGGTCATCGCATTGGTATTAGAGCTCAAAATTTTCACCTGAATTTTAGCTAAGGGTTTTCAGGGGTATTGGAGCTAAAAAGATTATATCATTGTTTGTGAACAGCTATCATGAATGTCAAGGAAGCATTAACACTCAAGGAGTAAGTGAACAACCAGGTTAAAACCAAGGGAACATAAGGAGATATATAAGATTGTGGAGAAAGAAGCATTTAACTGATATTGTTATCAGCCAAATTCCTATGTTGGAAACAAAAATCAACTCACTATCACCATGCATTGGGCAATTAGAATTCTCATGAGCTAAACCAGAGGTTGGGGAAGAAGTGGCATAAGGTGCCAAGAAGGATTCAAACCTCGTAGTCTATACCAGCAGTGATAAGAAATAACAAACGCTTAAACCATTGAACTACCCACATAAGCAAAAAATGTGCAACTCAGCAATAGACAATTAATAAGGAAACAAATGGAATCAAAACCATTTTGATTTCCACTGTTCCCAAATCAGACAACCTTATGAAATGAGGGATCTTCAAAACATGTGCCAGCTGAAATAGTGAACAGATACCAAATAGTGATGCAAAACCGTGTGAATTTTATGTTGGAGTTATTCAATACGCTGCTACTGCCACTTGCTACTGCTGAAATAGTAATAATTTTCAAACCCTAGCACTAAACTGGCTTATGCCACTGATTCAAACAGAAAATATCTCTAACCCATAGCCAATATCTAATTCTGATATGATCAGTACTTTATCAAAACCTCTACTTAACATGCAACAGAAACTACTGAAACATATGCACTTCAATTATAGTATACAAATTGCAGAAATCTTGTATGTCAAGGAAATGCTTATGTAATAATGCTACAATCATAACACCCTAAAATAAGGCAACAGCAGGAACCTTTATCTGATCACCAAGATTAATCAAATACTGCCACAACCACTGCCTACCCAATTTAGCATAGCAACGTATATACTCTGATTTATAAAAGGAGCAGTTATATGAATTAATACCAATATCAACCCCACAGGCTCTGTACGAACTGATCACAGACATCCAATATGCAAATAACATATTTCATGCAATATTCAACCTTAATGTATTCTGCTCAGTATGACGGCCAATCTCAATTATGACAATAATCAGCAATTTCACCAGAAGTTACCAGAAAATCAGTATGACAATAAATCAGCAACCCAGGAATAAAAATCACCAGCAACTCCACATTAACTGCAGATTCAAATTTTCTAGGTTATTATCAGTAAGTACCAAAATCTGCAATAATATTATAGTGATCTCTAAAATAACGTACAGCTGTAAACACACCACTGGTTACTCACAAACTAGGATTGAAGTTTTAGTTATTAATCGAAATTACCAGTCTTGCCTAAGTCAGCGATGGTTATTATTTAGTATAAAATTCCCTCATATACTGTGATCTCCTCCTCATTTGGTGTGGCAACTCCTTAAATGTTACTTAACTCTTCACAAGGGCTACAATCAAACAATTTTAAGCTGTGGTAGACTAATTTCCCTTCTAATAGGGTGCAGTTGGGAACAAACATGTTGTCCAATCAATTATATATCAATAAACCATTCAAGAACAACAGATTCACCTTATATATCAACCAAAACCCCAAATCCCTTCACGAACAGCAGCAAGCATAACTGAAAATCTGCAAATCTAACCCTTTTTACTGTAGCATCAATGTCGCGCTACTATAGTGCTAGTGTAGCAATTGAAAGAGACTTCAAACCCTCAATTAGTCCTTTCACAATTCAACACAACTGTGACCTTGGAATGGAATCACCTGTAATGCCTAAAAGAATTTTTTTCCCTCAAATCTAAATATGGAACTCACGAGTGTTTTCATCCTTTAGATCTCCTACACCAAGGATTTTTGTCCTTGAATGCTTCAAAACTCCAAAATATAATGAACAATAGAAATTATTTGAAATAGATAGATGATGCCTTGATGTGAGACTTAACCTTCCTTTTACAGGCACTTTGCTTTGGGCCCTCTATTTTATTTTATTTTTGTTTATTTTTCTCTTCCCCTCCAAATATTTTAAAATACTTCTAAAATTACATTCAAAGGCCCCTTTTTGAATTATATTTTGAATATAGTGTTAAAAGCATTTTTAAATTTTACTATAGGACCCATAATAATATTTAAGTTGCCCATCTGAAAATAAAGTGATTGGACTCAACTTGAAATATTACTGATTATTTTAATTCTGAAAATGGGAGATGACAAAGACCCACCTACCCATTGTCTGAACTAGGAGTATCGCTGTAAAGCTAACAGTGTTGCACAAGATAAGCCAGAATTGGAATTCCAAGAAAATTGCAAGATCGTGTGAACAAACAGTTTGATAAGTTAAACGATAATGAAAAAAGTACCATACAAAAAATTAAAATCAGCCTCCTACAGAAGAAATCAAAAAGTGGCATACCAATACCCAAATTTTGAACAATTTAACCAGTAATTATAAGGCAAAATATGAATATATTAAAGATTACAACAAAAGAAATTTTAAACATCATATATATGTTAAGGCAATCCAACTGGAGATGACTTCAAACAGCAATATTTCATTACTGATTAGTGTGTTACAAAGAGCCTACTAGTAGTACTAACAATGAACCATCAAGATATACCAAAACATATTAGATGTCAAACAGAAAAACATTTTACAAAAGACAGATGAAGACAACTAAGGATATGAATCTAAATTAGAGGACATTATAAAATTACTAAATAAGAAACTACAAGTATGTAAAGTAGGAATCCAATGTCTGAAATGTAAAACCTTAGGGCCGGAAGAGCAAGAATGTGCATGTAAAGTATTGCAGAATTTGTCATGTGAGGACTCATTAAATTCATTCCTACCTATATCTTAATTGGCACAAATTACAGGTTCTTCCTACACCATCTTTGCATTATTGCAAATCTTGTTTTAAAGTGTGGAACATTTCTAACTTTACCTGTTCATCAAACTCTTATTATTAAAGTCAACTTGATAGCTAATGAAATTTGCACTCTACAAAAACTGAGCCATGCCTTTATTTGGGGAGTTTGAGAGATTTCTTATTGAGTTCAGGGCTGCAGTTGTTGCAGAGCATTTGTTGTGATGAATACAATAACTAATCAATTGATCTTATAGCACATTGCTATTTTCTTCTAAATCTTGAAGAATGTAGTGTACAAGGAATAGCAGGATTATAATTATCAATCATGTGGGATCTGGTCCTGATCCTGCCCAACGTAGAATTTTCAAAATTAAACATTGGTTTGATCCAATCTGATATAATCCAGATACTTTGTGTTAATTCTTCCTTTTTACAAATTAAAACATCATTTCACTGCAAACACCAAATATATGATCTTAAAAAATGACTGCAAAGGAACTTCATAACTTATTCTGGAGTTTTGAATTTTCCTGACTTTACCCTTCATAAGGTTCCAGATTTCCAATATTGATTACTATAAGTAGGATCTAACAGATTTCCAACTAAAATAGTTCTAAGAAGCTCAATATGTAGGATGATATATTCATGGGCTTCCCAAGGTATGATATTACTAAGTAATATTCACATTGAGCCAAACAAAAATGAGAGTCCATAACTGGCTCACTTGCAGGATAATTTTAAGAGCTGGAAAATTTCAAAGGTGAATAGGCAGCTTGCCAGACTTGCAAAATTGAAGAAATAGCAGACAGTTTTGTTCCTGTAGTGCATGAGTAGCTAGCCACATTTGCAAAGATTGAAGAAATGAAGGACACATTTCGCACTACAGTTTATGATGTACAGAAAAACAAAGATGACAAGCAGGCCTTAAAACGGGACTTGGGAAAGCCAGCAGAGCAATCCCCTCAATCTTGGCCCTCCAAAAGTGATTTCTCTATGCCTTATGATAGCCTTCCTACATTTCTGTTTTTTATTTCCTAAACATTTCCAATATTTTCTTCAATTGAACAGACAATGGGATTTGCTGTTTAAACTAGGTCTACATATTTACAGAATTGTCTTTATGTAAGCCCATTTACAAAGCTTAGACAATCCATAAAACCAAATCTGTGTTCCGATCTTGACATATGTTATAAGAAATTTGCAGCCATTGACCTATCTTTTGAGCATAGAAGTTAGCTAAATCATAGAGTACGTGTGCAATGTACTGAGATATTTATTTGATTATAATAATAACCTAGTGTTAAAACTTAACTAATCCAATTCTCAGAAGTTCCATACTAAGATTGCTTCATTCATTTTCACATACCTGTCCTCCATCCTTGTTATCATCTGCCAGTGTTTCAAATGGCAAAAAGGCGGGCTCAAAAATGTGTTTCCTAATACTCAGATAAGCTTCAATTTCAGTCATAACTCTATCAAGGTCATCTGGCACACGCTGCAATTGCAATCCCATTAGAAAATATATTAATATGCAAGATTATTACCACTGGAAATAAAGTTTTGAGATGCCAATTACTACAGAAGCAGTAGCAAATATGAAAAATTTCATTACAGAGCTAGTGACAACAATATAAAATTAAAGAAAGGTGGTGACTAACTGTGTAAACAAAATCATGAGATTCATTTTAAATCTGTTGAGAGATTGAAATAAGTTATATACAGCAGAAAACCGTTCACTACAATTTCAGCAACATCAACAAACAATTTCATGGTTGTAATTCCTAAATGTGAATCTGCAATTTACCATTAATTGAAAATGCACAATAATTTCCAACTAGTATCAACTTTCATTACATAAATCAAGAACTACCCTATGGCTTGCAGAAGAATGATTTAAGATGCCTCGGCTATTACTGATGGAGACAAGTCAGACGAAAATGGTTGATAACATTGAAAATCTAGGTTCACTCCATAAGAGTGTATCATGAAACAAGTAGCAATTAATTGTGAAAACTAGAAAGCACATATAATCAGCTTACATGTATCTTCAATAAAATCATAAAAATACCTCAGCCAGCTCCAGCCCACCCCATGGAAGACAACCCAAAATGCAAAATATATAGAAATCAGCACGTGCTTGCCAAGCAAGGTTTCCTCTTTCTTCATCTACAGTGGTAGTTGCCGAGGACAGAAGTGTCTCAAAAACCTCTATCACAGAACTAGGAGGAATGACATTGCTGCACATCTAAAAAAAGATATTCATTGAGATGGGCAATGCACATCTGGAAAATATATTCATAGAGATGGTCAATAATTCTCAATTAGCATATTAAGCAACTAAAGTATGCATGTATTCCACTATGTGGTACAGAATTGCATGATAGAGAAATAAAATGGAAAGGAAAACGACAAGCTTAAAATGAAACTAGATCATCCAATGACTTTAACTATCAAAAATTAATGTAGTGATAACCCAGTATGGTTCACGCCTGAAACTAGAATATTAGCCATCTCTTTTATACTGTCATTCTTACAGATTGATATCACTCAATATGTCAAGTGACAAACAATGAAAAAAAAATACTCATAAACAATGACAAACAGTACTGCATAAAAGTTCAAAAAGTTAATAGTTAAACCATTAAATCATTAATCAAGCAGACTAAGTTCATTATGCTGCTCAACATATTATAATTTACATACTATTTTGGTGAAGTATCATCAAAGATTGCACCTTTAATGTCAACCTCATACTCGTATTTGTTAGGATTTATGATCCTCACATGTAATCTTGGAAATATGCAGAAAACAATCAAAAATATACTCAATAATCACAAATGAATAAACCCTTAATGAAAATATGCACAATACAATCAAAAATATACTCAATCTTCAGAAATGAATAAACCCTTATTGAAAATATGCAGAATACAATAAATAATATACAGAATAACCAGAAAGAAATAAACCCTTAAGGTAGGGTAACACTGTAAATTGTTCATTATGGAGGAAATCACTGCACACTATATACCCATATGAGATTCCAACATATATGATACTCTTCACATGACTTCTCTTGCCTGAGCACCACAATATGAAGATGGACAAAGAAAACTAGGGTATCACTTTGCTCTGTTCTTTGCCAAACTCATGGAACAACCTTGTCATGGCAATTAAAAGTACTATTTCAATGAAAGTAAATGAATGAAAACATACACACACATAGTTCAAACCACCATGAAAATGAGACAAACACACTATAAACAACTAGAGAACCATCGAAGGGAAGAAAACTCTAGGAAGAGTGCATTTACATGCCTCATGACATTATTTCTGAGGTTTATGCAAGGGTTGTGTCACCTCAAAAGGTTCACTAGAACATAAAAACATGTCCATGTAGTCCCTTTACAAATAAATGCTTTGTTTACTCTTGTATCTAATAAAACTAATACTTGAATTAATGACAAAAATAGCAATGCATACTAGATAGAGGAGTAAAAGAATATCTTTATTTATACATGAAGTTATTACAAAAGTAAACCAAAGAAGATCAACCAAGGATCAGACTACTTTCCTTGACCATGCTAAGGCCATTTAAAGGACTCGACAGTTGCCACGAGAACACAATCATCTATCAACGACTTCTATAACTACCCGAAAGGTATAAAACAATTAATACATAGTCAAATACAACCATTTTAACAAAATATAATAAAGGCATTGTATGTGAACTACATCACCACCCCCCTCCCCCATAAAGAAAGAGTTATCTTCTAGACAACAAAGAAATCAAGTATCAAGAAGCATTAGGATCAGACTACTTTCCAAACTTGTGACAACGTTGTACATGAAGAACTTGGATGTTGACACTTTCCACTAGCAACCAAAACAACCTCATCATAACCTAATCTATCCAAAACTAGTGAATATTCCTCAATGAAAGATGAATAAAGATCTTTAATGCTTGGTTCATTTGGGAGTACAAAGGAAAACTAACAAAGAGAATCTCAAAGTACACGCAACGCATAAATAGAATTAATATATCCACAACACATGCCAATGTAAGAAGAATGCAATCTCCAATGGCCATATAATTTAAGAAACTATGGTTGAGGACCAAACAAACAAGGAACCCCATTTGGCGGTATACTAGAGTCAAAAAGGCTTCACCCAATCAATCATCAAACCCAGTTGGTACTATGTCTTGAAGAGATAGCCTTGTCAAAAAAGCTTTGTTTAGGATCCCCATATTCCATTAATATGCTTTCATGCACTTCACCAACCTATAGGAATGATTCTCTAATTTTGTCAAGCAAGGGTCGTACAAGTGAACCATTTATATCCTAAACATCAACTATGTGAGCAACATTGCTAATTGTATGGTACAATTTTCTCGACCATACCACTAAAGTAGTAGCATAGTAGTCATTTTGTATGGCAAAAAATGGAGTGGATGTACGATGAAGAATGTCTAAAAAAACCATACAAAAGGAATTGTCGATGATGATTGTACTGTCCCGCTACATATTTGATTGAACAATGATCAATCTATTTACCACAGAAATTTTAGAGTCATATGGTGCAAGCTAGTATGAAGAAGGTCATGTAGTGACAATCAGTACAGCAGAAAATGGAAGAGTAATACAGTACCAAGAAAAATTTCATGCAACAACTATAGAATGAAAATTCATTGCATTGAACAAACGATGAAGGGAAGTCAGATTTGGTTGTACAATAGATAAGTAATCAATGTGTATGATGAGATTATGTAGTCGTACTGCAGAAGAGGAAGAGGGACATACAATTAAGGGAATGTTTACGAATATGACGATAGGCAACAAGTGTAATACAGCAAACAAGAAATCACCCAACCGTACAATGGACAATGAAATCTTACATCATATGGTGAACCAAAAATTCTCAAATTATACGATGAGGAACGAAATATTGGACTGTATCATGAAGATATATAAATTTTAAGTTCATTTGTGGAGTCCAATTTTTATTCTTTCTCCAACTATTATTCGATTTTTTCAATTTTTCTAAGTTAGCTCTAACCTTGGCTTGATGTTGTGTTGAAATATGCATCATTTTTAACATTTATTTGTCGACCCCAATCAAATAAATTTTTAATTTAATTGTTCTAAAACATGCTTGATTAATTTTCAAATCTTTTGTAAAGTAGTGTGCCTCTGTTGGAACCAAAACTTTTGACTTTTGTGCACTTTGTAGTACATCCAACACAAACTATCCATTTTTTAAAGTCATCTTCATTGATTACTTGTCATTGCACAATCCTTGTTTCTATTCATCGATCTTTGTAGCTTCAATAAAATTATAGTTCAATGGAAATACTTCATAGTCCTCCATTTTCCAGCAAAACAAGCCATAAAGAGACTTTGTGTCACCTTCGAACATGACTGCAATTCCAAAATCCCTTCATCATTCAACTCCATTGAGCCATGTTCATGCTTCTCTACCCATTCTTTTCAAAGTCTAAACCTAACAAATCCAAGGAAGTTGCTTCCTCGCCTACTCCTTGGTTCTTCAAGTCGATTATGTACTTTTGATGCTTGTTTTCAATCGAGGGTGTGTTCTTTTTCCAATAGTGGTCGGCTTTGGTTGTTACTAACCAGCCCCGACCCAACAATGCATCATATGCTTTCTTCCATAATGAGATGACCATAAATTTTAATCAAAACTTTTGAGTCCAATGATTACCTTTTGGGTCATTAAAACTTCGAGCACCTTTCCCTTGCTAGTATGCACCCTAGTTGAAAAGTTGGGAGCTAGATAGTTAACTTGCCCAAACTTCTCCAAGTGTCTTCTAGAAGTATATTTGCACTAGATACACCATCAACAATTGTAATAATGAGAATCATTCCAAGGATCTCCATGTGCAACACAACTAGTTTATTTGCCATGTTAGCCGTCAATATCATAGGATTGATCACTTGGTCTCCTAACAATAGAGGTTCAGTTATTGGATCTTCATTATCTCTAGATTCTAATCGGGTCATATCATGGACCATCTCATTCTTCCCAAACATAGTATTGATCATAACGTTTCAAAGTTGAAGAATGCTTTGTAATTAATCCACTAATTTAATTGGTACGGGAGTTTGAAGTACTTGCCTTGTAAAATATTTTTACTAAATCGTAATTGATTTGTTACTGTACTTGTATTTGCATTTGAGTGGCAACATTTGTTAACCATAGCATTATGTACTTCAACTCTCGCTCCATGAAGTCTTTCTTTCCTATACATGGATCCAAATACATAGCCTTCCTTGCTTGGCCTTGAGTAATGACCAATACATTTTTATGCTTTTCTACATCAATCATGTTGATACTAGCTTTTTGCTTCAAACATCCAATGTCTTCATGGTCTGCAAATCCACGCCATTTGCATAGTAATCCTGTTCTACTCTAGTTTATATAGCAATCTCTTGCAAAATGTCCCCATTCATTACATTGCTAACATTATATAATGGGACAACCTTTAGAGTTGTACTGTATCCAACTCCAAACTCCCCCTCTTTGATTTTGGCAGTTGCCTAGAGATGCATTATTATTATTTTGTGGCTTCAATGGAGAGATAGGTCGAGTGGAATGCTCTCCTTGTGTCAAGAGCACTTACATGCTCCTACTCAAATTATATGGGCACTCTTTGATTGAATTACCCATAACATGGCAAATATCATAAAACATTTTTCTAGGACAATTTTTTTTGTTGTGACCTTCACCTTTGTAGTATATCCACCACTGTTCCTTGGTTTCTTTATTAGTTTCTTTTTTTCCCTTTAATCCTTCATCGTATCCCTTCTCAAGGGGTTCCAATGTCATTGTCATTGTTGTCATCCAAATGTTCATCTTTCTTTGTTTTTCTTTTACCATGGGAGAGCATTTTATCTTTTCTCTCTATGTCCATTGCCTGATTGTAGGCTTCTACATAAGAAGAGGTGGTACTACATTCATCTTTTACCTTAATTAAGGAATCTGACCTTCAATGAACCGTTTTTTCTTAAGACCATCAGCTGGTTCCTTTTCTAATTTTACCAAGAGTTCCTTGGGCCTACGATTATAAACTCTAAAATTCTCGTGTTTTCCTTTCTTTGTGTTATAGATGTTTACTACAATTTCATTATCATCCTAAAAAAGCTTGAACTCCTCTTCAAAGGCTTTCTTCAATCTTTCCAAGGTAGTTCCAAAAGTTGATCCATGTTTTGTATACCAATCAATAGCTATGCCTCATAGTGTAAAGACCCATACCCCTTTGACAAGATTTTTAACAAATTTACAGTTTGACAATGCAAGCATTGTGTCAAACTAATTGCATGGTTTGGTCCTATGTATATGCAAATTACAATAATTTAATGTTTGCAATTTATTATTGAAATCTCAAAACTCTTGGAAAACACAATAACCTTAACTTGTACCATAATTTCTATTGCACATACCTATTGCTCATTGGTATTGTTTAATTCAATACATATGAGATACAACAGTTTGACTAAATATATTTCTTCATTCTAAAGTAAAGCTTATAACTATTGTATACAATGTAAATTAAATATTACTTTTCAGAATATTGTTGACCTGGCCTTAAACTCAATATGGATCATTGTGCATATAAAAATAGCTTCTCACATACTCACGCCTCCCCTTCAATATATTGACGGCTTCTTAATGGATCCATATTGTGAATAAAGTTTATGGTGGCTAGAAGAGAAAATGGGACACACAATGGTAGCATTGACTGGTCTCTCTTCTCTTATATGCCACATCGATTCCCCTTCAGCTTATATTAGTTGTGGCCAAAATAACCATGGTGTGCGGCACTTCTATTTATTCCTGAAATCTGTGGATGACTCACACTATTCCAAGGTGGCAACTTCAAATGAACCGTTGAATCCTTTTAGACTTGTATGGCGGCTTAGAAAATATAGCTAACTCCATTATACAAGTTGAATCTTCCTCAAATAGAAATCTGCATTAAAATTAAGGACCACGACTCCTAGATGAATTAAATGCCACCTTAATAACATTACCACTGATATAAATCAAATAAGAGTGAAGGAATAATATTTGTGGTAGCTAATATTGAAAGCGGCAGCTAGTGACAAAAGGATGGGGGCTTGTTTTGTCTATACTCAATTCCCACAACATTATAATTTGCACTTACGATTATTTTAGCTTATAAAATGCAGCGCTCCAAACCTGGGATGCCCGATAATAAAAATAAGCCTGCTTTATTGTGATGCGGGACTCCTTCCCCAATAGACTAGCGGCACTAGAGACTTAGATTTGTCTTTTAGCAGCTTTCACAATTTGTCACCGCTCTATGAAAGAGCAGCTTCATGCAAGTGCGACAATTTGACTACGAGACTACGACCTGGATAAGGCCCACAATAATAAATAAATTTCTCCAATATAGTCTGTGATTCCTTCCTCAAAGGCTGTGATAATATTTATCAAGATGATTCAAGTCTTCCCACATGTAGAATTCAGTTGATATAAACTGAGATGACTGTAGCATTTATAAATAGTTTTCACCTAAAATAAGCTGCAATAAACTCAGGACATTCATAGGCTATGATTGGCTTTATAACTTTGTAGATATAAATTGGAATGAGTGCCACCAATAAACGTGGATTTCACCTGATTTATCCCTGCAAATATTATCGAATAAACTCTAAAATTTGTCTGCAAAGGAGACTCTACAAATTTTTGCAATCGATTGTACCTGAATTCTATACAAACTACTCCTTGAAGCCCAATTCCTCCAAAACTGCTCAATTAAGTCCAAATGTGAATTCTGAAGTGAATCCACCAATCTGGTTGAGTAGGTTTTCGTCCAAACAAATGTTCTACCTAAGGGTTTTTGTCCTAGGGCACATTGAACTTGCACACACAAGCTCTCCAACATAATCTAATAAAAGATGTCAAAAACCAAGATGCTCAAAAAACTTGTTCTCCTCTCCTTTTAAAGGAGAGGATGAGTCTTCTAGAAGAATCCAATGTAACCTCGTCAAAGCTTCTAGAAGCACACTTTTTTTAATAAAGTGACTTTATAATATTTAATATTTTTATTTAAGACACTTTAATTAAATTAATTAAAAATAAAGGTATCCTTATGAATTAATTTGTTTGGGCAACTACATAAATAATTTATTTTATTTTATTCCCTTATAATGCCTGATCATAGTCTATGGGAATCCAATAGGCTTGATGACCCTGTTGGCTGAATACTCACAAAAAGGGAGACATTACACTTAGAGTGGCTAGGACAGACCATAGCCAATAGGATCTATCATCTTGGTCATTTGTTGTCCAAATCACCTCACAGGTTTAACAATGCCTCACAATATTCTCTAATCCATTATCAGTGAACTTGGGCAACTTTTGCCTTTCTATACTAGAACTTGATGGTGGAGTCACCATGTTTTTCTTTTGATGCAACCATATTTCTAGAAACTACTCACCAAAGAGTCTTGACTTGAACGTTTTAATGCTTCTCTTGCACTCTCGACCACATGAGAATCTTCAACTAGTTTTGCTTCAATGTTCCACACAACTGTATTGCCTTCAATTTGTCTCTTATACACACTTGGCCCAAGAGTTTTAGGCTCAGTTCCTTCAATCACCAATTATCTTAAATCAACAACTGTTCAATGCATTGAAGGATACTTTCATATGCTTATGTCAATGAATCTTACGATTCTATCTCCCATTCTTTCTCATCTAAAGGCAGTTGTACAGACTTTTCTACTTGGTCTAAAAGATCAACCCACACTTCATCGAGTAGAGGTAGGTGCCTTAATATCTCTTCCCACTCTACCCTTGTATGCCTCTTTGTAGTGGAAATGTTTTTTTTTTTTCCAACTACAGCTCTCACTTCGACTAACACTTTGAGTTCAAATCCACTCTCGGAATGGGTTTTGACTTCAGCTTTGTAGGGTTGGGGTTTCTTCTATCCTTCTTGTAGTCCTCTCCTCCATCTTTTGTGTTCTCCAATTCTTAAGAACCATCTAATCTCTTAATCTTGGCAATGTTGTGGTCTCTTTTTGCCTTCATTGAGGTCTAGGGCATGACTATTTATTTTAATGCAATAGGGCCAAATGTTTACTCTTTTATATGATGAAACTAATACTTGAATTAATGACAGAAAATAATAATGCATACCAAACAAAAGTGTAAAAGTATATATTTATTCACACTTGAACTTATTACAGAAGTAACCTAGAGACGATTAACCCAAGATCAAACTACTTTCCTTGACTACATTTAAGGCCATTTAAAGGACTCAACAATAGACATGAGAACACAACCGTCTATCAACTGACTCCTATAGCTACCCAAAAGCCAACAAACAATTAATACATAGTCAAATACAACCATATTAACAAAACATTATAATGGCATTGTATGTGAACTACATGCTCTGCCTCAAACTAAGAAAATGTTGTCAATCTCCAAGCATATTCATTCCAAAACCATAACTGAGCCAACCCGTGCTATGCACAAAAAATACTCGATATATTCTTTCTAGCCTCTAAGTCATTAGAAAGATCAAAAAAATGTCAATCCATGTCATTTCCAATATGAAATGTCTTCAAACTCTAACCTCTACCCAAAATAGAACAAGTTCATCAATTTACCAATAAATAGTTCACTTTTAACAAGTTTGTCAAGGTGCATGCTATGTTCACCCTGTCGAACACATGTTCATCAAGGCAAACACCGCATTTGTCAACTATGGAAGTGGACACAAAAAATACTTGATATATTCTTTCTAGCCTCTAATAGTCATTGGAAAGATAAAAGACATCAATGCATGTCATTTCCAATATGAAACTCTTCAAACTATATCCTCTACCCAAAATAGAACAAGTTCATCAATTTACCGATAAATAGTTCACTTTTAACAAGTTTGTCAAGGTGCATGCTATGTTCACCCTGTCGAACACATGTTCATCAAGGCGAGCACCACATTCATCAACTATGGAAGTGGAGAATTGGACCATTTTGCCATTTCTAGGTACTTCTAATGTCACCATTTTTCCATTTCTAGGTACTTCTAAGATCAATAAACTAACACGAAGATTTTAAGGATATTGCCTCTTCTCAACCACTTTGCCAACTATAAAGCATTGCATATCACTCAATTTAGGGACAATTTGTTCACCCAAGTCAACACCTAATTAGTGGCCTCCATTGTGACCTCCATGGTCTAGCATGCTCTAATATGATTTAGGATCATACCTCCTCCACCGGGAGGCTTCTAGTCCCCAAAAGCTCAAGGATCAAATGTGTGAACATCTTTCCCACTTCACCTCTAGAAACCCCATTTTCCTTGCTTTGCACTTGCCCTTTGCTTCTGATAAATCTTACTTCATGCTCACCTCATCAATTTTGTCACACTTCCTTAGCATGGACATCATTCTCTAGTTCATCTTGTTCATCAAGTGCAAAGTCTTTCAAACTTGGCATAACAATGTCAACATCTTCATCAAGCAACAAAGGTTCAAACAATCTCAACTTGTCAACATTGATAATGATAGGAATGTTTGTACACTCAAGTAAAACCAATTTGAAAGCATTGTTTCCCACCTACTCCATGATCCGAAATGAACAATACCTCAATGGTTTGAGTTTTCATGATATGCCTTGTATCTTGGTACTTGACACCCACTTGAAATTTGTGCTCAACTCTTTGGTGATTATGTTGATGTTTGTATCTTGCTTGAGACTCCTCAGGTCTTTCTTGAACTCTAAGATGGATTTGTCTCACTTTCCCTATGAATTTACTGCCCTATCCATCTCTTCATCCCCCTTTTCTTGCCCTCTTAATTGTCTAAAGGAAAAATCAAATAGGCTAGGCAGCAAATAGCCAAAACAAGCCTCGAAAGGGGACAAATTAGAAGGTGAATGAATGAATGTATTATAGGACAGCTGAATGTAGACCAAAAACTAATCCCAACCTCTCAAATACCTCTCATTGTACCCTATTGCCAGCTACTCCTATTGGACTGCTGCTATAAAACTCCTTGTGAGGGGCAAGTTAAGGATGCAAATTTCATTGCCAAGATCCTCATAGAATACATTGAGATGATGGACCTGAAAATGATGTAGAAGTCATGGGCCAACACTAGGCAGGTTCATTGGTGAAGGCTACATATGGACATAATTTTTTGGACACCATGTGCCCACCTCTTCATCAACTTGGTCATTGAAAAGATTGGCACGCTGATCAAATGCGTAAAAAGAAATCTGCACTAAAGCTAACAAGATTCAAATATTAGTGACATATCACCAAATGTCACAAACCATCTTTTTAGGCCCCTCCAAATTAGAGTATTTGATGGTAAATTTATGAAATTTTAGAATTTTATTAATTTATTTTTTATTTGCTTTAATTTCCTATAAAGTAAATTTTAATAAATTTGAATTACATATATCATACACTTCTTCATTTTCTAATTTGTTATAAAAAAATTTACAGCATGTTAGGTTGTTGAGACTCAGTTCACATTACACACAATCATCTTGAGGCAACTTGTGAATGTGCAAAATCCATTGAATGCCATTGTCATCAACGATCTTTGGAGTGTTTGGAGGCAATTAAATACAAAGAGGGCCCAAAAGGTCAAAGCATTGATCGTTGATGATGATTGGTGGACTCATTTGAAATAAATTTTGAGTTTCACTAAGCCCATCATGAGTATGATTAAGTTTCTTGATACAGTTCGACCATGTTTGGGTGAAATTCACATTGGCATGAATTCCATGCTTGGAAGAATAAGAACCATAATTGAAGCCAAGGAGAATGACCCTACAAAAGTAATTTTCAAAAGAGTGTAACAAACAATTATTGAACATTGGAACAAGATGGACCACACCCTTGCATCTCCTAGCATTTGTTTTGTCCCCAGCACATGGATGCTTTCCTTGCCAGGGAAGGTGGCACCATATAGCGATCAAGAGGTTGTTGAGGGTTATAAGGCCACATTCAAAAAAATATTCCCAGGTTTAGATGTATAAAATACTGTGTTGACTGAGTTTGGCCACTTTATATTTTCAAGGAATCATGATATTTGTGCTCTTCAAGACAAGCACCACAAGAAAGTTCATGAATGGAGATACAGCAATGGCCAAGGCAATATTTACTTGCAAGCTATTGCAAAAAAAAATCTATCTCAAGTATTAATTTTTTTATTTTTTAACTTACTTCTTTTGCTACTATATATTATGTTTTATAATTGCAAATGTTGTATTGACTTTGTATGCAATTTCAACAAGTTGCAAATTCTTCTTCAGCTGTGCAGAATTGGAGTATATACTCTATCCACTCAGTTAAGCACAATTAATTGGCAGCAAAAAAAGGAGAGGATTTCATTTGTGCATTCCAACTTGCATCTCTTGACACATAAGAAAGTCGATTACAGCAGAAGGGCAATAAGGAATAGGGGTGTAACCCCTTGCCGACATAGACACTTTTATTTCACAACTTGCCTTAGCCTCTTTACATGAAGCAAGATCTACATATGACATGGCTACTAAAAGTGGCACTATGGGTACTTGTGGTCCAAACAAACCATATGTTGACCTCTCAATGAAGAGCAATATGAAGATTATTGATTGTAATTGTGTATGTAATATCCCCAATGAGATCTGCCCTAAAATTTCTGATTTAATTTTCTGCACTTTTTTAATTTAGTTTTCCGCTCAAACCCTAGGGCTGAATTCTGATTTTTATTTTCAGAATGATTAACACTTATAGGCATCCAATAAACATATACCAAACATATAGATATCATCAACTATGATAACAACCATGAAAGTCAACCATCCAACTTCCAAGTGCCAAACATAGGTCCAATAAATCTGATTTCTGATTAAAGAAATTTGATACTACAAAACTGAATATTCTGGACTGATTTTACAATGACTTCATGGGCTCAAGCATGCCAAACATTTACCCAGATTTCTGCTCCACAAATCAGACCTAAAACTATGATTGCACATACCAAATATATGCAAAATAGTCTTCAAATATTAAACCCTAGGTGGGCGAAATTCCTCCTTGGTAAGTGCTTAGGGTCTGCTGCTCCAAATATGCTCCAAATATGCAAAATCGCCCTCCAAAGGTGCATGAGCAGGTCTGCTCCAAAGTGGTCCTCCAAACTAGGGAAAAATCCTAATGCAATCTGCTCACAAAATGCCACATTAATTCTGCTCCCAACCTGATCTTCAAATCTGATTATGCAATGATGCTCCAAACCTCCAATTGTCTCCAATGAAGTGCAATTAGCACTCTGTCATGAGTTCTCCACAAGTTGAGCTAGGGTTTCGTCCAACTCACCACATTCACAAGGGTTTTTGTCCTTGGAATGAAGCACAACCAAGGTTGCAGCCTAAGAGAAGAATCTCCAAAATGAAATTCGATATGAATGGATACCCCCAAATGACTTGCACTTTACTTTCTTTTATAGCCCTTCGAAAAAAGAAAAAAAACCTTAACAAGAATGACCTCCTTTATTTATTTATTTTCTTTTTTCTTTTTTTCTCCTCCAAACTTGGCCGACCCCAATAAAGTATTTAGGGCAGGAAAAAGGGGACATTAAAATGTATTGGCATTTAACATTGAATCAATGAAATATTAAGTATTTTATTTTTTGCAAATTATGATTATGTTTATAGATTTTTAATATAATATATGTGTACAGCTGGGTAGAACTAGTTATACCAAACTTGGAGGGAAAAATCTTGCAATATATCGAACATGTACCTAAACCTTAACCAACAACTTGGTTACCAAGATATTATGAAAGTAATTCAATACTTATAGGTGACTCAATCTAGTGGGGTTTTGGAGTTTGTGACATCATTCCCCCTCAACTAGTTAAGACTTTAGTGCACTGTGCTGCTAAAAGAATGGAATTAGTGAATGTAGCAAAAGTGTTGATCTCAATGGCAATGCTAGCATATCTTTGGTGGTTCAAATTAGTGTTGGAGGTTGGTGGGAGTGGCATTGTTAATTGGGTTGTATCAGAGCTATCATTTGTCAGTTGTGATTAGCAAGCTATGTACTATGCTTTTTTTCCTCAATTAAATCTGTTTCCAAAGGGATATGGTTTTGGTGTGTCATCTTTGGGCCTTTGTGGATCTCTTTTTTTGCTCTTTGCCCTTGTGGTTAGGCTGCATATAATGTTTCTCTTTGTTTTTCACTTGAGGTTATGTCCTCCTTTGTATTACTGGCTACAATGTTTATGTTGGTTTCTTGCTTGAGGCTATGTCCTTCCTTGTATCTCAATGTATATATCTATGTTTATAGTTTCTCTGGAATTGGACCCCTAGAGAACATCCATAAATCATAAATATATATCAAACAAAAATATGTAAATAGAACATATTTATATACTGATTAAAAATCAATAAATAAATGTAGTACTGAGGGGCCGGTTGTTAGTGGGAAAATTGTCAGTGGGTAACCGGGATAATAGTGAGTGAGTAAATAGTGGGTGAGAAAAGGCAGAGAGCACTAGGAAACAAGGACGAAATGTAAGGCAAATTGTAATGTCCCTTACCCGGACTTGCCCTAAAATCCGTTTCTCTACCCTAGAATTTGCTTGTTGATTAGGTTCAGGGTTTCTTCTTTCCAAATGAATGTCCTTTTAATACAATAACCCTAGATTGGAATATGTATTCATCATATTAACAACATATCTGTTAGCATTAATATATAGATATCCAAAATCAAACATAATCATAAATACAGATTGATAAACATAAGAAGAGTCACTCAGCCCATCATGAGACGGGAACCCTTAAGGGGCCTACGGTCTACCACCCTCCAATGCCCAACTTGTATCTTGGGCCTGTGGGGCAGGAAGCCTAAGTGGAACCCTCACCCCTCCATGACCCAACCCTTGCAATAGGCTTGTGGGGCAGACTACCCAACCCTTGCTTGGGCCTGTGGGACGGAACCAAGGTGAGGTTTTTAGACAAACCACTTAAGGCATGACTCAGCTCTCCTGGCAGGATTACAATCACAACTTAGACAATTGATATGCAATCATTAGTGCTTCATTTGTATTTATACATATTATGCAATAAGAGTATTTAATATGATCAAACAGTTCCTTGAGTCCTAATATGAAGGTATATCAAAATACAGAACTAAATTAAGCAATATTCATGTCTACATGTTCATTATGTTCTTTTGCAATTCAATACATCCTACAAGTCCCATATTTGCAAAAAATCAGCTATGAATGTAGATTAATCATCATTAGAACCATATCGATAGAAGATAAACCATTTGGCCTCTGATCAGTCAATGACTACACAGTCCATCTAAGTTCAATGCCAATTACCAATATAATGAGTCTATTTCCAGATTCGATACTCAAGAAGGAATGGTCCCAACACATCAGAGGAGACTGTGTGCATTCCAATGACTAAAGCATATCAATTATTTTTAATAATACACAAATAGGTTGGGCATACAAGGTTCATGCAGCATTGTTATTTCAGATTGAAGACAACTAAATATTAAAGCTAAGTGAGTAGTCTCACCTAATCTGTTGTGTCTTCCCATGACTCTTCATTCCTTAATCGTCTTTCTTCAATCTTACATTTGATTGATCATAGGATAAAGACATATATAAATAAATATTAATCTATTCATTAAGATCGTAATTACTTATAAGGCTCAATAATTGCTGCAAGCATCATTATAGCACAATTGTGAATATATATATATATAGTTCAATATATATTATGTATATGTAACTTATATATTCATATATATTACTATACTATACTCATTTCATCTTATTCATTATAAAATTTGTCTATATATATGTGTGTATAAATATTAATAATCATCATCCTTGCATGATGATTGCATAAATTTTTAACATTCCAAAGATATTACTTACTGAATATATCATATATATTATTTTCTATCTTTATTACTTGCTGTCCTCTTCTTATAATCTCCCTCTTCTCAGAAATATTTTTCAGATTTTATTTTCTTTGCATTCTATTCCATTCCATGCTCCTCTTGTTTGGATTGCATGCCTTACATATGTGATCGGTCCTCCAAAGACATGACTCTTCATGACCCTTGGTGTTACCTGTACCTTCTAAGTGTTGCATCTTTTGCATAGGAGACCATCCCTTTATCGCTGTTTAGTTTTATCTCTATTTATGCCTTGTTGCTAGTTATTATATCTTGGGCTAACGAATGCTGCTTTATGTTTGTTTTATTAATAATTATTATACCTCTTACTATGGATTGTTGTTGAGTATTGGGTTTGTATTTATTATTATTTTTATTATTATGATACTTATAATAAATAATATAAAGGGTCCTTATTAATTATGGTTGTTGTATGTCAATTATAATATTATTCAGGATAATCATAATTATTTTGATATGCTTTTTTTATTAATATTATTTTTTCTTGTGAATATTATGATGTTTTATAATTGCTGATATTAATTATTTCGTTTTGTATTATGATATTCGTCTTATAATTATAATGTTATCTATGATAATTACAATATTTAAATTGTGATTACTCATATTCATATTTTAATATTTATTCGATTTTGTTATTTGTATTTCAATATCTCATATTTAGCATCACGATTTTGGGGGATATGACACAAATGGATGGTAGGGCAGAGATAGGCATCCATAATAATGAAGGCATTCTTGAGGAGGGTAAATGTGTTTGAAGCTTGGTAGAGACAGCGAGGGAAATTCTTCGATTCACTACTCCATGGCATTGATTTCCATGATTCCTTAATGAGCTAATTGCCAACCTAGAGAGTCAAGGGAAGCCTTTACCAACTAAGTCTCCCATCACTCTAAATGGGCTTTCTTGAATCCTCCACCTTCCCAAGCAAAGAACGCAACTCCAGTTTCAAAATTGTAGAGAAAGAAGCATGTGTCAATGCATGCGATACACATTGAGTGTACAAAAATTTGAACCCTTTTAATTATTACAAGTTTTTCTGAAAACAAAAAATCACCTTTCTAAATACATCTCACCATCCCAAATTGATCAATCAAAAACTGTTTTCCTTTCCAGTTTCCACTCTCTCCTCTACTCCAAGACATTCAAACAGGGATGACACTCGTGCCCAGGTTTTTTCATCCTCCCTCTTTCTAGGGGATTTTCCTTTGAAATAGCAAAGGAAGAACTTGGTTTTCTAATTTTAGATGATTGCATAAAATCAACTGAAGATGACCTTGGAAGTAGGTCCTTTGGTTTCTCATATAGGGCAAAACCTTCCTTTGATGACTTTGGTCTTTGGATGTGCTGTAATTGGAGTATTGTTTCCAATCCTTGCCTGTCTATGCTAGCAAATGATTCATTTTTAGACACTTTTTAGACCCATGAGGATAGAGATTTCATGTAGTACATGAGTCCTTAGCTTTTTGGAAGATGTATTGTTTTTGTGAGCTCCTAGACCCCTTTCTTTGACATAGTTGCAGCTTCAATTACCAAAATTATGTTGTGGCTCTGCCTGTATGACCTTCTACCAGTAATGAAAGTACTTGTTCTTATTCAAATGTTGGTTGATAAAGTGGGCAACTTTACAAAATTTGACAAAGATTCACGTGATCCACACGATAGATTTGTAAGGGTGTGTGCCATGGTAGATGCTGCCCAACCAATCTTCCACTCCATCAAATTCTTGTCATCTCAAGGAGTTCATAGTCTTGACTCAATTTATTAATTATGAAGTCGACCTTCAATTTTTTCCGGTGTAACAAGTTAGGACACAAGGTGGCAATTTGCTCATTTTAATCTTCTCCAAGCTCCTTCTCTATCTATTTGCAAAACTGGATTTGGAAATTTGATACCCCAACATGGAATTTGCGTGGAGAAATCACAAAAAAAAATTGAGCGTTCTCCTTCATCTCCCATCTACAACTCCAATTAGGTTGGATAGATAAAGGTGACTTCTTCAAATTTCAAAAGTGTGGAATACTTGGAGAAGCGAATCTATCTGGTTAATGAGGATGTTTTCCTTGAGACGTTGTTTGTGAAGAAATGCAAATTAGGTTTGAAGGTAGCAAATGATGAGTTGATCACGACAGATAATCTTTCAATCACCCAAATAGAAAGCAAAAAAATGAAACCCAATTGTGGGTCGAAGACAAAACAAATGGGGAGAAAATCAGAAGTTAAGAAGTTGTGTTTGGAGGCCCAGTATTTAGTGGGAGAGGGCTCCCTATGGACTATGGAGGCTCTCCTTTCACAAAATGGGAGCAGGGTGCCCTCAATATGTGTTTGACCCATGACTAACCCTTGTATTGGGGAATTTTATTCTTATGGTAACGATCTAGAGATTCCTGTAGCATGGTAGTCTAGTTTCAATTTGCTCCCCTAGCATTGTGTGGCAAGACTCTTGAAGTTCTTTTGTCGACAGATTTTCAGTTTTCTTTGTCTTCTTTCCTGTCTTCAAGTTTTGTTCTTGCCCCAGTTTAATGAATCAAAAAATATATGTATTTATACATATTAGATTATGATTATATTATGTAGATTAATTATTCATGTATAATATTATATTTTTTTTTATATTTAATATATAGTGTACAGCTATACCCACCCCTACTGAACTTGGGGTAAATAAAAATTGGCATACAAGCAAACACAACCCCATATGATCAATAACAACTGGAAATTTGAACTATTAAAATGGGCTTCAACAACTACTCCTCTCATTGAAGAGAGCTAGTGGACATTGGCAACTGATTAGTCCTAGTTTAAAATATTAAGATCAATTTAAGTTTCTACTGTATGAACATTGATGGGCATTGGGAAGCTCATCATATATTATAAAATATTATAGTTCATCTAAAGCCCCAGCCAAAGCCTCTAAAGGGCTGGGCATTGGTTCCTCTGCCACCTCGAGTGTGACACCCACCGACCCAAGCCAATCATCTATTTGTGCCACTCTTGGCACTCCTGTTAGTGTAATGCGGCCTGGCAATTCCGTCAATGTCGTGTCTTGTTCGAATGTCGCAATCGTCCCCCATGTAGTCACTAGCTGAGTCGTCGACGATAATGCCGGTGGTCTCTACACTAGTATGTCTGGCAATGTCCTTGGGGCCGAGGTTCCTGGCGGTGTATCCCCTGAAACCCCCAATCCTGGCAGTGTATCTCCTAAAACTGCCAGACCTGGCGGTGTATCCCCTGAAACTACCAAACCTGGCGGTGTATCCCGTGAAACTGTCGAACCTGGCAATCCATCTCCTACTACTGAACTTGGCAATGCCTCTCCTAAAATTGTCGAACTTGGCAATCTCCTGAAACTGTCGAACTTGGCAATGTGGCTACCAACCCTGGTGGTGTGGCAGCTAGCAGTGTTGAGTCTCGCGCGAGCGGTGCCGAATCTGGCAATGCACCTGGCACTGAGGTTGCTACTCTCAATGTTCGTCTGACGCCAATGGGTGATGCTGAAAGAGTAAATGTTATGGCTAGCAATGGGCTCCCAATACGAACTAGTGGTGTTGGCAGGGTGAAGCGTGCCAACTGGAAGGGTGGTATTACGGTCACTTCCTCTACCTCCATCCTCAGTGTCATCTAAGCGCCTACGTCCGTCAGCAAACTAGCGACCGACGTCGAAGAGGACAATTCAATCGGTTCTTCGCCACTTTTTGTTGATGCTTCCTCGGTCGATGCTTCCTTTTCCATCGACACCTCCTTGCGTTTCCTTTTCTTCCCCGCCTGCAAGGAATTTTTGCCAACTTGTTTCAGCTCTAACTTCGTCCAATAGAATGTCATTGGCAACCCTGGATCCAAATGGGTGAGTGGTTGCAGTTGGCCCCATCTACCCTATGGTACTTGCGTGTGGACGGCATCTAGGAACAAGGTGATTGTGTGTTGCGTCATGTAAAACGCCTTGTGCCTCTATGACCAAAATTGTCTCATCCGCTCTCAAAGTAATCGCCCCCAATTATAAACTTTGCCCACACTCAAGCCAATCATGTAGTCTACCATCCAAACAGTGATGTTCGACGCCCGACTTGCCACTTGTCAATCTACACTTCATCAAATCTAACAAGCATTTCCATTCTCAGGTCGCCAAGTAGTGCTTGCGTAGCCCACTATTACCTGTATTCCAAATGCTCTCCTTCTCTTGGGTTGTCAAGTTAGTTCGGCATACTTTCTTGGTCAGGTCTTCTTTGTGTTGTTGATTCATTTGCCTGATTTGTTAACTCCCGCTCCTGTTATTGGGATGTCAAACACTCTTTCTAAGTCATGTGGCCAAAATGAGACTGTTACTACCAACCCCTGTAATCCAAAATAGACTTGTGTGAATGTCAGCAGTAATTCTCAACAATGGCCTTTAGCCAAGGCTCGAACTCCCGAGCATTGAAAAATGGTAAGAGTACTGCCTTCTCCACACGAGCATGCCTTAGTACGATTTTGAGGATATGATCATCGATCGTATTTCTCCACCATTGCTTGCACTCGTTCCAAGTCATGGCTTCTACTCCTATATCTACACTCATTTTCTTCTTCTTGGTCGTTGATTTAACTTTCAGCTTATACTGTGCTATTTTCTTTCCTTTGTCCATATTAGTGCTTTTCAAACAATGCCTCTAGTGCAACCAAATTATGTTTCTATCCTGCAGTTGATTATTCCTTAGCCTGAAACGATTATTGCAATTGCCTGCTTTCTTCTTGTATGGATTTAAAGACTTGTTTCCTTTGTTGCCTACACTAGTGTGGTTGTACGATGTACTATAGTCCTCACTGTACGTTGTTAGCTCTTCATTCACAGGGCTGGTTTGTATGTTATTCCCTCTTTGCTATTGTCGTGCGTTGCAAAGACCTTGTATAGAGCATCGTACGATACGAAAACTTTGAACAGTTTTTCGTACGTTGTGGATTATTGATCATACGATGTAGGATTGAGGTACGTTGTGAATTGTTGGTTGTACAATGTAAGATTTAAACTTTGCCTGCTTTGTTCCTTCTGCTTTCTTGAAGCTAGATGATTTGTCGTACCAAGAGTGTCGTTCGATCGCTTTGGCTATGCACCTTCGTACGATGTGAATCCTTGTTCGTGTGACGTCCCTTATGGTCTTCTTGAGTTCGCCTTTCCTGCTTCATACGACCTCCCTAGGGGTTGTGTGTTCTTTACTGCTCTAATAAATGCCTTCACCCTTTTGTATGTTGCTTTGTGTGATTCTTGTGTTAGACTAGGATTCCTTAACTTTTCCTTTGCACCCACTTTGCTGCTTTGATTGACCTTTTATGCTTCTACCATGTCGTACGGCGTATTCATCTTTGGTGTATAGTTCTCCTTCTCTATTTGATGCCCTTGCCTTGTTCTTTGTTCCTACTTGCTTTTGGCAGTGTGCTTTTTCTTCTTTAGGCCATACAAAGCAGAGATTTAGCTTTAGAGTTTTATGCCAAAATTCAATCACTTTAGTCGGTGTCTTCAATTGCTCATGATGGCGTACAAACTTTTTGGCAAAAATTTTGCTACGTTTTGTTTTAATGTTCCTTACTTCAATTCCACTTCCCTTTGTCCCCTTTAATTTTTTATTTTTTTCATTTTCCACTTTAATACTCTTGACTTCACTTTTTAATACTTCCACCTTTTTTAATTTTTTGTTTTCTCTATTTTCCATTCTTTCTCTCCTTATTTTTAAAATTTTTTGATTCCCCCTAGGCATTTTTTCTATTTTTCTCTTCTATCTCCTCTCTCTTTGATTTTTCTCATTTTCTCTCCTCCCTCTTCAATTGTCTTTTCTGACTTCTCTCATCTTCTCCCTCCTCTCTTCCCGATTTTTTTTTCAGGCTTTTCTCGTCTTCTCTCTTGTTTTTGATATTTCCTCTTTGTTCCTTTGACTTCTTACCCTTTCCTTACCCATAATTTTGAGGCGTAGTGCCACTTGCATGTGTACAGGGGCCTCTTCTAGCATTCTTCCTCACAGCACATTCCCATATACTTTGCATCGAACCATTTATCAAGTAAAGGAGCAAGACCGATACGTTTAAAGTTGGCGTCGACATATCTTCCGTCGTACTGTTGGTACAACATTACATCCTCTACTTCCACTATCAATGGCCCAGTTGGGTTCGATATCACTCTCCACAGTCCATCTGTCATTGCGACCCTCGTCACCCTCGACACCTTCCTTCTATCCATTCTCATTTCCTTCAACAAGTCTTTTGTGTATCCATCGACGTGTGACACAAACATGTCTTCAATCATTATTACAATCTTCAAGCATGGGCCAATCTTCTGGGCAATACACGTTCCATCTTTCATCGTCCCACCATTCTTCGTCTTCGTCGTCGTCGTCGCCTAGTTGACGCTCCCTTCATTCCTTCACCACTTGCTCTTCTTTCTCTTTTCGAGCATCCTCATCTAATTCCTTGGCGAGGTACCCTCTCTTTATACATTCGTACAGGGCCTGGTAACTTTAATGTCCCCCCATCCGTCGCCACAAGGCAGGTGTTCCAAACACTGCATTTGTTAGATGCTTGCGCATCCGAGGAACTACGATTCCTTCAACTTTCTTTTCTACCAACCTTTCTTCAATTATCTTATCTCTACCGGATGCAGCCTAGTCTTCTTCGGCAATGTATCTGCTACCTCCCAGGCCCCAGTCTTGTTCCTTATTGGCTTCATCCTTCTGTACCAAGCAATCATCTTTGGTTGCATATCCCAACATATTTATTTGCACAGGTTCCTTCCTTTCCTTATAAATTTTCAACTGCGACCCGTTCACTGGATCCTTGAACACAATGGCGTCTGGTCTTGCTAATTTAACTACTCTATTTTCTCCAATTTCGTGGATTCGAAATGGTCCTAGCCACCTAATTTTTAATTTTCTTAGCTTGAGTTCGTTACAACCATTGTATTTCAACACTAATTGCCTCGGCTAGAAGTTTCCTCGTCAAAGATGTTTGTCGTGCCAAAACTTATGTCGGTTCTGATGCACCTCCATCGCCCATTGAGCCAGCACTCACCGTTCATCCAATTTGTTCAATTGGAATAACATTTCCTTCAAACTCTCTATATCACCCAATCTATTTTCGATTGCAATCCTTAAGCTCGACACTAGGTACTCCACCGGCACCACAGCTTCTTGCACGTACATTAGTTGGAAGGGTGTATGGCGGGTTGTTGCTTTGTAGTTCGTACGATACACCCACAGTATGGCTGGTAATCGTTCTTCCCAATCTACCTTCTCAATGCCAAAAGATTTGTGGATGACTGAAACAAGTATTTTGTTAGTTGACTCTGCCTAACCGTTCGCTCTTGGGTAGTACAGGCTAGAAAGATGTGTAGAATCTTGAACTTCGATGCCATTAGTCGTATGACATGATTGATGAAGTGACCTGCTTGATCACTTGTAATCTGAATAGGTATCCTGTACCTTGTGACAATTTTCTCATACATGAACCTGGCCATATTGACTGCAGTGTTGTCTAGTAGTGCTCGGGCATCTACCCACTTCGTTAAGCACTCTATGGCGACGACAATGTATCGACATCGGTACAGTTGGCTAACCTTTCATGGCCTAATAAGTTGAGACCCCACCGTTCAAAAATCTCTTGAGGCTAGGACGGGAAGAACGGCATTAAGTCTCTCATCAGTGGTTTACCAACCCTCTAGCAGGTGTCGCATCCTACCACCCACTCTCATGCGTCAGTGTGTACCGTCGACCAACAAAGGCCTGTCAATAAAACTTTTCATGTTCTGGGATCTGGACCCATGTGTCCTCTAGCCAGTCCTTCGTGTGCTTCCTTCAGTACTCCTGGGATTTTTTCCTCTATAACACACCGTCAAAGTACTTGATTGAGCCCCATCTTATAAAGCAACCCGTTGATGAGTTGGAATGTTTTTCTTTTCAATACCAGTTTACGTCATTTTATTAGTGTCATGTCCTTCGGGAATGATGAGGTGGATAAGTATTCCCCAATCTTCTCGTACCATGGAGGTAGAGTTGCTATTTGGAATAAGTGTGCATCTGGAAAGTCTTCATTTACCCCGTTCGGTGGTTCGCCAGACCATACTCTTGACAGTTGGTCGGCGATGACAATGCTCTTCCCCGACCGTACGATGATGGTAAATGTGAATTCTTGTAGGAGTAGTAACAATTTACTTACCCTTCCTTGAATGATTGTCTTGTTCACCAAGTACATCAGTGCCTGATGGTCCACATAGAATGTAAAGGGGGTCGCCAATAAGTAGTGTCTAAACTTCTATACAGCGTACACTATTCCCAAAGCTTCCCTCTCCTTCGTACTATAATCTTTCTCCACTCTGGACAGTAGTCGTCTGGCGAAGTACACCGGATGGTCCAATCCTTCAACGCCCACCTGTGCTAGTGTTGCTCCAATAGGAAAGTTTAAATCATCTACGTGCACATGAAATTCCTTGTCCAAATCCGGGCAATGCCAGGATTGGCGAACTGATCAACCATACCTTCAATTCTTGGAATGTCGCTTCTTGTGCTTTCGTCCATTCGAACGGTTGCCCCTTCCTTGTAAGTATGTCCAACAGGTACAAGATCTGGGAAAAATTCTTTATGAATCTTCTATAATATCCGACGTGATCGAGGAATGATTTCACTACTGACATTCTGCAGAGTTTCCATTTGCACGACCACCCGGATTTTCTTTGTATCGGTCTTCAATCCTGCCTTGCAGACGATGTGTCCGAGCAATTTTCCTTGAGGTACCATGAACCGGCACTTCTTGGGGTTCAGTGCCAACCGGGCTGCTCTGCATCGGTCCATACATTCCTAGAGGGCCTTCAGGTGTGTTTGCTCATTGTTGAAAATGGACCAATCGTTGAGGAATGCCTTGAACTTCCCCACGGACATTTTATCAGAAATATATGTAATATTATCCGTTAGAAGGTTGTTGGAGTGTTGCACAGACCAAACAGCACCTGTTGTATGGGTACACTCAGTCTTCAACAACGAAGGTTGTCTTGAGTTTATCCTCCTCGGCTATGATGATTTGATTATATTCTAAAAGTCCGTCGAGGAATGAATACATTTTGTGCCCGGCCACTTCCTCCAAGATTGAATCAACGAATGGGATAGGAAAGGGATCCTTTATCATCACCGCATTAAGGCTTCAAAAGTCTACGCCTATTTTGATTTGTTCCGACTCCTTCAGAGATATCACTATTGGTGACACCCAGTCACTCGCTTCGACCTTAAATATAATTCTAGCCTCCAGCATTTTTTCAATTTCTTGTTGAACCTTCGCAATGTAGTTTTTTTCATCTGGTATGGTCTTTTCCGTACGGGTTGTGCTCAGGGTATAAGTGGAATTCGGTGTACGCACAACTATTAAGGTACGCCCTTCAGGTCCTTGTATGTCCATGCGAAGGCGTCCTTGTACTCCATGAAAAATTTTAAGATGGTTGTTTTCAATACGGTGTTCCAATCATCTCCCACTAGCATCGTACAGGGATTACCTTCTTCCCCCAAGTTGACCACTATATTCGGTTCCTCGTACTTGATGACTTTATCTCCTTCGAAGTGATGTGCTCGTGTGTCATCCACTCTGGCCACTCCTTTATATTCTCCATACTCTGGAGGGAACGGTTGGCTTATTCATGCTTCATCCTCCCCCATCCCTTCCTTTTTGACTTGTAGCACATTGCAGTCTTGCTGAAAAAATTCGTAATCATCCACTTGCCAATGGAATAGTCCGCTCAAGGAAGTTGTCTCATCTTGAAAGCACTTCTAGAGGTCTAGAATTACTTCATCATTCAGCTCTATGGTTCCTCCTTTCTCCCTTTCGCCTCCTTTCTATGATTCACAGTTTGATGCTAGTTCTTCACTCGCTATTTGATTTCTCAGGTCGATCACGTACTTCCTTTCATTGCTTTCTATGGACAATGTGTTTCTTTTCCAATTAAAATTTTCCCTGGCTGCCATTAGCCACCCACGTCCAAGCAACGCATCGTACGCCTTCCTCTGTAATGGAATGACTACGAAGTTTAGTAACAATGGTTGTGTTCCGATCACCACCTTCTGCCCCATCAACGTTCCCAACGATTTGATGCCATGTTGAGCGACACCAATGAGTTGGACTGTCGATGGCCAAAGTGTTCACTTCCTGAGACTCTTCCATGTGTCTTTGGGTAGTACGTTGACTCTCGATCCTCTGTCGATGATAGTATTTGTCAAAATATTCCCTCCGATCTCCATCTGAACAACCGTTGGCATCTTCCCAATGTTTGTTGTCAGTAGTACGGAATAAGTGGTATGTTCACCATATAGTGGTGGTTTTGGTACCAATTCTTGCCTTTGATCCTCTAATTGCAGATGCTTGCCATATTCGACAGCGTTTGTCATTCCAAGTCCCAACTGTGGCAGAGTCTAGAGAAGGTCAATTACTTTTATCGGTACGGTGGTCTGTAGTACCTGTCGTACGATGTTGGTTTCCCCCTCCAACCGCCGAGAGGTTCTTGGTTTCTCCAGAGGTGTTTTGATTTTCTTCATCATCACCAGTTCCACTTCGGCCTTTGCCTCCTTCATCCTTTGTTTTTCCGAATGTGGATCTGGGTAGGTTGCCTTCTCTGCTTGCGCTTTGGTGATCGCCAGTACCTCTTGTTCTTCTACTTCTAGCATATGGATACCCTTCTGCTTGGGGCATTCATTGTCTACATGGTCGGCTGGTCCATACTACTTACACAATCTTCCTCCCGAACCTTAACCGTTTTGGCAATCCCTAACGAAGTGGCCCCATTCGTTGCACTTCCGACATTGGATCATGGGCCTTCTTTTGCCATCGTATTGTATCTTACTTCACAGGGCACTATTGTTGCTCCTTCGGTTATTTCGGTATCCTCCAAGGGACACATTGGAAGTGTTTTGGGATTTTGATGGTGTGTTCGGTGGTGTCGATGGTTCTCCCTGAGAAAAGAGTACTTGTGCACTTCTGGATTTTAAGTTGTATGGGCATTCCTTGACGAAATGTCCCATCACTTGGCAGAAATCATAGAATAACTTCTTCAGACAATTTGCTTTTGTGTGGCCTTCCCCATTACAATATGTACACCATGGTTCTTTGGTTTACTTTGTGCTCTCCTTATCAGCCTTTAATACTTTCATCATTCTTAGCATATCCTTCCAGAGTGCTTATACTAAAGAGCACACAGGAAATACTGAGAGGGGGGGGTGAATCTGTATTTCAGACTTTCAAAAACTTTAAACCAGATTAACTATATAAATCAGAAATTAGATCATTGAAAGCAACACAAACACCATACGCAAGATAAACACCATTTTTCACGTGGAAAACCCTTTCGGGTAAAAAACCACGACAATATATTTCTTTTATTTACCTCCAAAGGGCATCAACCCCGATTACATTTGGTGAGCACCAACCCATTGAGACCACCAACTCTCTAAAAGCACCTACTCTCTTCGAAGCACCAACTTCGACCTACTGAAGCACATACTCCAACAGCTAAAGCACCAACTTCAAACTTTGCAAGGCTGATTTATAACACTAGTCAAGCACTGAGATCTATAAGCACATACTCCAAATTTCATATATTGATATCCACGTTCCTCTTCAAAGCACCAACTTCGATCTACTGAAGCACATACTCCAACAGCTAAAGCACCAACTTCAAACTTTGCAAGGCTGATTTATAACACTAGTCAAGCATTGAGATCTATAAGCACATACTCCAAATTTCATATATTGATATCCACGTTCTGATCAACACAAAAACTTTATAACAACTGACACACCCATCAAACCATATCACCTCGTGAATATATCTGCTACATGAGTAAATCAACACAACTGCTCATAATACAAAGCTTGTTACATGTCTTCCACAAAATTGTCCTTTTGTCATACCATTCTCATTTTTTAATCTCAAGAGACCACCAAGACTCAAAATTAATGTGATTATTTCACTATACACTATATGACACACAAGATGACTAAATGGCTCTCGGAAAACAGAATGATAGCTAACTCTTTGTTATATCCCATACTCCATTTTAAAGCCTGCAAGACAAATCTTCAGATAGCACAAACAACAAATCTCACGTCTCATGCCTCCATTCACAGCTAGAAGAAACCATCATGATGCGCCTCACATAGATTCATAAAGGATAATGACAGCAAAAGATATTTGATGTTCTCCAGACACCCTCACACACACATTGCACAGTTTACATAAATTTCAACATAATCCTTCCAACAGAAAATGATTTCTATTCTTAATTTCGACCTCTTCATCCAAAGCCACCAGCACACTAAATGGAGCCTCTTTTTTTTAAAAGAAACTAAGAAAAATGTCTTTAATGATATCGAATCATTTCTACTTAGAACACGTCAAAAAATAGCCATCTACCTTTTTCTCAAAATCACCAACACAAAATCTAGAAACACCCCCCTCTTTATGCCGCAGCACACCATACTTAGAAATTGTTAATTTACAATGAACACAACTCTACCAAATAATCCTGACTAAAGAGATACTTTAGCGCCACAACAAGAGGATTTTCTGAGGCATCGGAAAATTAGCTGCTCAAAAAATAGAGTCCACTCAAGCTGAAATCAAGCCGACAATGTCAAGAATAAACCGATGCAAATCATAAAGAAATTGTCACTGAGGATTATGAAGCCATTTTTTTTCTTTCTCAGTACCAATAGATTGACCAAAGAAAATAATGAAGGCACGAAGAGGGTACTTTGAACATGGTTAACAATAATCGTGGCTTTCTTAAACACAAATATCATTCACCAAAAAAAACTTAGAAGACGCCATGTAGAGAATAGCCATCCATAGTGTCGAAGACCCAACCAAAGATAGGTGTTGAAATTTAAATGCCTGAATAAATAAAATTCGTCTCACTATTTCCTAAAGCATATCAATATGCATGAAATAAAGTTTTTGAATATCTCACACAAATATTCCTGAAACCATAAATAAAGAGCCGCCTTCTCCATAAAAGATTTACTGAAAACATTAAAATCTAAAGACCACCCAGTCACTTATGAAATTCTGACATAGTGCCATCTTTAGGGGTCGGGATTTTCAATTACACAACTTGTGAAAATAATGTCTCGAGCTCCTTTAGAAATATTCTCAAGTAAACCAATATTAGCCGCCTTCAATAAGAAATATATTCGCTGAAGGTTCTAAACAAGGAGCCACCAAACTTAGCAAGTTGTCACCTTCATAGAGAATAAAAGATTCAACCACGACCTTCATAAGCGCTACCAAATATTAAAAAATTTGTTCACCACGTCAAGAGTCTATCACTCCACTAGATATGCTCAGAAGTAACAGACGTTGATGAAGAAATTAAGACATTCAAATAGAGGCCATCTCCAATCAAAATAAATCGGGCCAAAAATAATATCAATAATGCCAAAAAGAAGCAATATTTGTTCAATTCTTGAAAAATCTGGCATAGCATAAGAAAAAGGCTAAACTCAAAGCTCACGTCTCTTTTACACATGTCGACTTAAAATAAATAAGTATGCACCTATGCCACCTCATATCAAATTAAAAGAAACGATATCTATTCAATTCTTGAAGAATCTGGCGTAGCATAAGAAAAAGATTAAGATTCAAAGCTTGTGTCTCTTTTACACATGTCGACCTAAAATAACTAAGTATGCACTTGTGTCGCCTCATACATAAAGTCTTCAAGGCTCGATAGGTGTATGTGAAAGAACAACCGAAAGCATTAACCAATATAATATTGCAATACTCTCCTTTGACAAAGTCAAGCTCTTTCAACCCTTGGCATAAAACTGACTTTTCAAACTGACACCATGAAGCTCCACTTGGCATAAGATAAACAAGGGATTGACAGGTAGGCTAACAAGAAGTTGAAACAAACAACCAACCTGCTGAAGCAAACAGCCAACAAGCTCAACCAGCCAACCAACTAGCTCAAGCTTCTCAACCAAGCAACCAAGCAACACAAGCAAGTAGACACCTAGCTCAAACAAGCAACTAGGCAGCTCGAGCAGCTCAAGAGAACAAACAAGCAGCTCAAACTTGACATCAATGACAAAATATTCCAACATGTACCATTTTTTACTCTCCGTCGCTATTGTCCATACTCTCCTCGTCATTCGTCTTCCTTTTCCCTCGAGAGCATGTTTTATTTTCGCTCTCTCTATCCATCGCCCGATTGTACGCCTCAGTGTACAACGATAGAGGTACGACTTTCATCTTTTTCCTCAGGAACGAAAGCAAGCCTTCAATGAACCACCGTTTCTTTAGCCCGTCAGTCGGCTAGGCTTCCAATTTTCCCAACAAGTCTTTCAATCTCCAATTATAGGTACGCACGCTCTCGTGCTTCCCTTGCTTCATATTGTAGATCTCCGCTACAAACTCACTGTCATCCCTTAGTAGTTTGAACTCATCTTGGAATGCTTCGTTAAGTAGTCTCCAGGATGCCATGTGTACTTGGTCAAATTTTGAGTACCAATCAATGGCACTGTCTCTCAGTGTTGCTGGGAATGCTTTCAACCAATAATCTGCGTCATCTTATTTGTTGGCTAACCAAATCGTTTCGCGCGTTTTACAGTGGCGTACTAGATCTTCTAACCCATTCCCCGTAAACTTCGATAGTTTATGCCGCTCGGCTAGCAGAGTCACCATCCTTCCCCGATGCCCTCCTTGTGTGTTGGACCTAACTAGAGTGGTTTTTCCGCTACGTCCTAATACATCACTTGAACTCTCGGCTACGTATATGAGTCTCTCCAACATCTTCTGTCAGCATCCTCAACACCTTGAGTCTCCTAGGGTTCACTCTGGTACTCCCTCTGCCTTGTGATCTTGGGCTCAAATCTTCCAGTCCTCAGCCCTTAGTCATCGTCCGATATGGACAACTCCTGAATGCATCGGATGCTACTGTCGAGCTCTTCACAATTCATTTTCATTGTCATAAATTTTGTATCTTTCTCCGTATTGTGTACTGAAGGGTTCTTCATTCCTTCTCTCAACAAAATTTTGATGTTCTCTTCCGATTGATTGGTCTATTTCCTCAAGATTTTCATGTGCTCTTCTAATACTTTGGTTTATTTTAGTTAGGTCTTCATTAAATTCCTTATCAATTTGTATTAATCTTCGTCATCGGTTTTCTTGCTCCTGTAGCATGAGTGATCGTTGAACCTTCTCTTGAGGATCGTGCCCGATTGGTACTTGGTTGTTGTCTTTGTTAGGTTGTACAGGCAATAAAGGTTGTCCACACGATCATTGGTTGTCGAGAGTACGTCTCTGGCTAGTGTCTCGTTCCTCCTCCTCTCGTTTGGTTTGTTCTTCGTACCGCTGCAATATTTGTTGCCTTCAACGTTCCTAATCGCTCTCTGCCCGAAGGTCCTGTAGGATGATGAAATGGTAGGCCAGCAGTCTTGGCAAACGATTGATGAGATGATCAACCTTGTTGTTTACTTGCAATCTATCCCAAATGACCACCTGGGGGATCTCTCACCTAAGAGCTTCCCTCCATACGTGGTCTCTTAGTGATATATCCCACAGATTCAGCAAATCTTGTGTCAGCTCACCTTCCCTTTCTTCATTAGTTTCTACAGGCTCTTCCGCCCATTGACCCATTACGCTACCATCTTACTTATGAGTGATTTCCTTGGTACGCTTAGGCAATGGCGCCAAATGTTTACTTCACAAGATGTATTTCAACGTTCTACAGAAGTAAACTATTTATGCACAAAATATAGATACGTACAACATATTTCAAAATAAAAGATGCATGAAATAAGGAATGCTTCTATTCATTTATCCACTGTAAAGTATCAACATTACAATCACATGGCTGTCAATAGTACTCTCATCATCATAATATCTTCCCGACTACGAGCACTCAATACATATACGCTCGGTGGTGGTTGAGCAACCAACCATCGTAAGATTTCATAACACCCCCTTGACCACTAATCGGGACTTAATTACTTGAGTACACATGACATTTATTACATTAATTATTCACACTACAACTATAGTTTTATTGAGCATGAATAACTGGTCGACTACAACCGACTACAGCTAAAGACAATGACAGCTTACAGTCTCCTAATTTAGACATAAATGTCATTCCCATTTTGGAATGGCCTTCGTAGAACATCTGTCTTTTTGAGAACAATGAACCTAACAAAGGCACTGCATTTAACTAGTATATAAAACACAAAAAGATGCCCTGTGAAAAAAAATGCAATAACCCATACCCATGTTAAGACTTGCAAGAGATATGGGGAAAATCCCCATGAGAGAATTGAGCAATAGATTTTCATTGCCAGAGCTTTGTAATAGAATTATGTTTTTCAGTAAGATTAAAAAATATAAGAATTACCCCTTCCATAAGAATTGTCATCATTAACATATCCTCCTCCATATTTCAAACAAGTATTTCAACAACTACCTTAACACTGTACATGCAGACAGCTTTAATTTGATTTCAAATTTTAAAACAACATTTTAAACTTCCTATCATATATGACAATACAATTCAATTTTTGTAGCAAAAATTCATTGTCTTAAAATTACATGACAAAGAAAGCGGCATATAAAAATTTCCATTAGTACTAAAAAGAATGACTTTCTGACCACTTATAGTACTGAAAAGGTGTCCATTGTGAATTCATGACATTATCCAATTAGATCGGTTTACATAATACACACTATTTTTGTGATGAACCAAGCTAGTTCCAACTCAACCTCTGATGCTACAACTGGTTTGTTTAGTTGTTTTCAATAGTTTTGATGAATTTTAAGCAAATAATACAGAAGTGCACCAAGCAAGGCAGAGATAAAACTAAATAACAAGTAAATTAAGAGTAACTACAATACTATTGTGGATCTGGCAATTGATACAAGTAAATTGCATACAATAGACGTACCCGGAAGTCCTCAGATTAATTAAATAAAGAAGATCTACACAAGCCAGGCAAGAATTGTCGAAACTGACAAAGAGCAACGCCCACCTACATATGGTGATTTCTCCCTAACAGAAACTGGATCACAAGGCCTGAGGATGCTAGGCGTCCAAGATGCAAGCAACAAAGAACCCAAAAATAAGGTGTTTCAGCCATCTGGTTCACACACCTATGCTAAAGAAGCACGCCTCGTAAGGAAGAAGTACGACCACTAAAAGAATTGTACGACCCTTTATTGATGCAAAAAAACTGAGGAAAGATGGCATCCTAGATGAATAAACCCTTTCCTTTATTGAAAACTGGTAAATACTGAACAGTAAATTTTTTATGAAGCACAAATGGACTCCTGTATGAAGCCCTCTCAGAAGCAACAATTCAACTAGTATTTCACAACCTCACAATCGCAGAACACTAAAGATTTCTCGTTCTCCAATGCTGAAAATCCTTTCAAACCCTTGTCTCAGCATAAAATTCAAAGAAGCCAAAAAGAGTAAATTTCAAATGCTCAAAGATGAGGTAGACTTTCTCCTTTGCTTCCTTTTATCCTCAAAAAGGCACGAATTCCCAAAAAGCACGACTTTGTCATTTTACATACATTAAAATGTATTCAAGTCACTTTAATAATGTTTTAATATGTCTTTATCAACTTGGGCATACCTTTTATGACTTAAGTGATTTAATTATCATTTTATAATATTTCAGTGGCTTTAATATATTATAAAGTCAAATTACAACTTTATAATACCCCCATAAGTTAATTAAATAACTTAAACGCTAAAACATTAATATCTCCCTCAATTCTCAGTGTTTTGACGTGTCGTCAAAAGCTAGCAAACACTGAACTGCAAAGGCCTGCACTGAGCCCAATACTAAACTGAAGGTGTGGAAATGACAATATCCACCATTATCTGCCACTAAGATCCTCTATCCAAACATATTAGCCTACGAGGATCCAAGTAATAGGCTAACCCATCTGCACTGATACTGACTAGAGTGGGGACATTACAATCCGCCCTCCCCGAATTTGCTTGTCCTCAAGCAAGCTCAATGTCGGATGCTATAAAATGCTCTCGCTCTCCCAAGTAGCATCCTTTGCCGACAGATCTCTCCAGTTAACCAAATATTCCCTAATAACCTGTCTCCGAAGATGACGCTCTCTGGAATCTAGAATGGCCTCAGGTACTAATATCAACTTCCTCTCATCATCCAGGGGTGGTAGGTTTGAAGAAGGAACTATGTGTTGTCACAACGCCTTCTTGAGGCGTGACACATGGAACACATTGTGCACCCTACTGTCTGTCGGTAAATCTAACTCATAAGCCACCTCGCCAACTCGCCTGACAATCCCGAATGGCCAATAATAGTGTGGCTCGAGTTTCTCTGCGCCCCTCTTCCTAAGAGTGAACTATCTATAGGGCTACAACATCAGATACACCATATCCCTGATCTCAAATGATCGCTCAACCCTCCTCTGATGAGCATATTGCTTTTGCTGATTCTGAGCCTTTTGAATGTTCTCACGAAAAGCTCTCATGATATCCTCGTTCTCTTGTAACAGATCCCCAGCACTCGATACTTCGCAATCGCTTAGCAAAAAATCAAGGAAACTAGGAGCATCATAGCCATACAATGCTCTGAAAGGTGTCATCTGAATAGTCATATGCTGAGTGGAATTATAACAGTACTCACAAAGATGCAACCACTTCATCCAAGCCTTCTGCTGCTCAGAAATGTAGTTCCGCAGGTATCCCTCGACCCATTTGTTGACGAAATTTGGCTGCCCATCAGTCTGTGGGTGGTAGCTAGCGCTCAAAGTAAGCTTTGTCTTGTATAGTCGAAATAACTCCTGCTAGAAGTTACCCATGAACCTATTGTCTTTGTCACTGACAATACTCTGAGGTAACCCATACAATCTAAATACCTCACGAAAGAATAGATCTGCTACTTGTGTAGCTGAATAGGTAGTAGTGATCGGGAAGAAATGTGCATACTTAGTCAACCGATCTACTACCACATAAATTTTGTCTCTCCCTTGAGCTTTCAACAAGCTCGTAATAAAGTCCATAGACAAGCATTCCCACTTCTTCTCAAGAATAGGAAGCAGTTGAAACAACCCAGTACGGTAAGTATGCTCTTGTTTGTTCTGCTGACAAACAGAGCACTCCCTGACATAACGAAGAACATCAAACTTGAGACCTTTCCAAATGAATCTCTCTTGTACCTGCTTGTAGGTTTGAAAGTAACTGGGATGAGCAGCCATAGGTGAGTCGTGGAAAGTCCTCAACACCTTGTTCCTCACAACTGAACTTGGGACTAAGAATATTTTCTCTTTGTAAATGATGAGGTCATTCACAAGAGAGTTCCTGTTGTCTTGTACTAACCCATCAATAATGTCAGAAGCCCACGGATTCTTGGCATACTCTGCTATGATCAAGTGACTCCAATCCTCTAAAATCTCTGCCATGGAGCTAAAATGGGGACGGCGAGATAAGGCATCAGCAACAACGTTCTAAGTCCCTTTGACATAGGAGATGTCAAAACCATAAGACTGTAACTTGCTAACCCATTTTTGTTGACATTCATTCAAATCCCGTTGACCAAGGAACTTCAAGCTATTATGATCAGTTTTGACACAAAACTTGTTGCCAACTAGGTACCACCTGAACTTGGCCATTGCATGCATGATGGCCAACATTTTCTTGTCATAAATATTGCAGCTCCTCTCAAGACCCCTTAGCTTCCTACTCTTGAAAGCTATTGGATGACGGTCCCACATAATCACTGCACCAATACCCTCTCCACACGCATCAAAATGAAGCTCAAAAGGCTTCGTGAAATCCGGCAAAGCTAGAACTAGACAAGTAGTCATCAATTGTTTGAAGTTCTCAAAACACTCTTGTGATTGAGGTGTCCAAACAAATGCTCAATTCTTAGTCAAATTTGTAAGTGGTGCAGCATGCCGCAAGAACCCACTAACAAACCAACAGTAGAAGGCACATAAGTTCATAACCCCACAAATCCCCTCAATTGAGTCAAAGTCTCAGGAGTAGGCCAATCAATAATGGCACGAACCTTATCAAGATCCATGCGAACTCCCTCTACGCTAATGATGTGACCCAAATATAAAAATTTTGCCATGCCCAATGCGCACTTGGACTCCTTGGCGTACAAGGACTCCTTGTCAAGTATGCCCAACACAGTATCCATGTGAACCATATGCTCCTCCCAAGATCATATGTTGTATACCAAAATATCGTCAAAGAACACCAAAACAAATTTCCTCAACTGAGAGTGGAAGACCATGTTCAATAAGGACTGAAAAGTAGCTGGAGCGTTGGTTAAGCCAAAGGACATAACCAAAAAATCATAATGTCCAGAATGACACCTGAATTCAGTCTTCTCAACATCTTGCTCTCTGACCCTAATCTGGGGGTATCTCGTTCTCAAGTCTATCTTGGTGAAGTAACAAGCTCCATAAAGCTCATCTATCAACTCATCGATGCGAGGAATGGGATACCTATTCTTAATTGTCCTCTTGTTCAACATTCGGTAGTCAATGTACATCTTGAGTGTACCGCCTTTCTTCTTCACCAAAACAACTAATGAAGCGAAAGGAGACTTACTTGGCCTTATGTGTCCCATAGCAAGTAATTCTTTGATGGTTTTCTCAATCTCATCCTTCAACGCTTTGGGTGTCAGTAACATGTAATCATGATGGGCTCGGTTCCCTCCTCCAACTCAATGATTTGCTTTATGCCTCTATCAAGACGTCTACCATGTGGTATGTCACTGAACACCTTTGCATGTTTAATTTTGAGCTCCTGAACATCTGGATGATAGGGTGTTTTGTGCTGCTCATCATACGAAAGCATCAACTTGCACTCTGCTGCCCACCCTACCATGTCATGTTTAACAAGTCTCTCCATTATCCTGAGAGTGATTACCTTCAAGTTGTTGTACATGATTAGTTCCATCAACCTTGAATTTCATTTCCATTTCTCTAAGGTTGAGTGTAAATTCACCAATTGAATGAAGCCACTTCATACCAAGGACTATATCAGTGCCTCCCATATTAACCACATAAAAAATTGTTTTAAACTCATAGTTATTGTGTTTCATAGGCAGATCCGGAATCATTCTCTTACATTTGAGAGTGTAACCATCAGCAACTTTTACCTTTATTCCTTCAAACTCTTGAGTTTGAATCCCACGATTTTCCACTAAGCCGTGCATTTATGAAATTGTGTGTTGCACCTGTATCAAGCAAGGAAATGACTCTTTAACCAGCCAAGAGTCCACGCAACCTGAAGGAGCCTTCCCTTTGCATGCTAGACATATGAGCTTCCTGTAGCTCCATTTCTCCTTCAATTTCTGAGTTTTCAATCCCTGAATCCTCTTGATCAGCTTGTTGGTCTGTTATATCAGTCGTGTTTTCGCCCTCATAAAACCACTCCATATGCTTGTTTTGTCCCTTAGGCTTAAGAGGACAATCAAGGTTTAGATCATAAGGACCCTTGCAATAAAAACACAACTTCCACCTTTGCAAATCATTAATTGTTTCCCTATCCAAAGGGGCTGCAAATTTCTTCTTTTGTTCAACATTTTCTGATTTCTTTGGATCTGATTTGCTGTTATTATAGGATGAAGATGGTTTTGGTTCGAATTTACTATGTGGAGCTGTAAGTTTCATGCTACAAGCTTTCCTCATAGCCTCTTGCAAGGTAGGGGGATCAAAAGCCTTGATCCAACCCTTCATAGTGTTAGTGTTTTATAGATCAGATAAACAACTGAAAGCACTTAGAATAATTGCAGCACATAAGACAATAAACACAACAAGATACCCTGGGAAAACCCTCCTCTTGAGGGAGAAAAATCCAGCAAATATTTCTCTTCTATAATATAGGAATAAGAGCAGAAATCTGCTTACAACACAGGCCCAGCAATGGCCGAATTTGATACAATGAATAATAGCACCTCTCCTAGATGCAATGATACAAATGAATATGTTTCTCCTTGAATTCGGTCTGCTGCTGCAGTATAATCTGCTGCTACACAAGTGCGACCTCCTCTGCCTGCGAATCTGTCTTGCTCTTGAACAAGCTCGATCTACTCCTTCTAAGTCTGCTCTAACTTGCGAATATACTTGTGCTTGACAATGATGCCAATGAGAGGAGAATGATCTTGTATATATACAAGAGAGAGGCGCCTTATTACAAGAGGTCGGCCTTCAATAATAAATACAATACATAGAATCAAGAGTCGTCTCCTTAGCAAGTCAGCCACAATGAATGTTTTCTTTCACAAATAAAATCGCATAAGTATAAGCCTTAAGATTGCCTTGCAATTTAAATAGCCGAATAGGCTATATTTAAATTGCACTTCACAAATCATGCAAGGCTGGAAGTATAATCCAGACGCTGCAAAACATCAACACATAGGCTCATAAAGACCCTCTACAAATAGTATGACCAGCCTCTTCTCTGAGATACCTGTAACCATGACTGAAAGCTTTTGAAATCTGTCAAAACGCTCAACTAACGTATCAATGAACTCCTAATATGTAGTGATGAGGTCATGCTGTAAGGTAACCATCCCATGGTGCCACCAGTCATGGGCTACCCCATCCAAATGCAAAACTATGAACTTAATGGCATCTTCTTCTGCCATAGGACGTAGAGTCGAGAAAGTGTCCAACTTGCTAACCCAAGCTTTGGCTGTAAGCCTTCTGCTGCCATCAAAAGTGGTGAGTGTGAGCTTGTTGGTTGCATGTCTAAGATCATTATTTCTATTCCTTGGTCTCCTGTCAATCTTGTTCCTGCCATGCTCTCTTTTCTAACTCATGAACTTGTCAAAGTTAAGATGATCCTTAACTCTTTGTGGTAATGCTTCCCACTCATTATGCAATGTCATCACGTTATTTGCAAAAACCACATCACCTTCCTCCTCAACCACGTCCTCCTCCTCGGGTTCATTTCTCACAAATGTTGGGCATGTAGGCCTATCATAGGTGTGTGTGGGTGCTACTCTAATCCGCAGGACTCCAGCCACACTACCATCCTCCTCCTAATCATGATTCAGTCTCTTAGGAATGGTCAAATGTTGAACGGTTGTACTGAGTTGTTGCAACGCATTTGCTACTTGTTCCTGCCCAGCTACAAGACCCCTCAGAATGTCTCTGGCTTCTTTGTCTTCATTGTTACCATAGTTTTTGGGTGGCTCAATATCATCCTCGTCTACAATAATTTCTAGTGGAATCTCTTCAAACTCGTTTCTCTGTAATCCAGGTCTCTTGCGTGAGTAATACCTGTTATATACAACCTAATGAGGTCGCATATTAACTTCTAAACCTCCAAGATGGCAAGATCAGAGCTCTGATACCACTGTGATGAACCCAATTGGTTCTAACTTAACCTCTGATGCTAAAACTGACTTGTTTTGTGTTTTTCAATAATTTTGATGAATTTTAAGCAAATAATATAGAAGTGCACCAAGCAAGGAAGAGATAAAACTAAATAACAAGTAAATAGAGAGTAACTGCAATACTATTGTGGATCCGGCAATTGATACAAGTAAATTGCATACAATAGACATACCCAGAAGTCCTCAGATTAATTAAATAAAGAAGATTTGTACATGCCAGGCAAGAAATGTTGAAAATGACAAAGAGCAACGCCCACCTCCAGATGGTGATTTCTCCTTGACAAACACTAGATCACAAGGCTTGAGGATGCTAGGCGTCCAAGATGCAAGCAACAAAGAACCCAAAAAGAAGGCATTTCAGCCTTCTAGTTCACATGCCTATGCTAGAGAAGCACGCCTCCCAAGGAAGAAGTACGGCCACTGAAGGAATTGTACGGCCCTTTATTGATGCAGAAAAATTGAGGAAAGATGGCGTCTCGAATGAATAAGCTCTTTCCTTTATTGAAAACTAGTAAATAATGAACAGTAAATTTTTGATGAAGCACAGACGGACTCCTGTATGAAGCCCTCTCAGAAATAACAATTCAGTTGGTATTTCACAACCTCACAATCACGGAACATTGAAGATCTCTCGTTCTCCAATGGTGAAAATCCTCTGAAACCCTTGTCTCAACATAAACTTCAAAGAAGCCAGAAAGAGTAAATGTCAAATGCTCAAAGACGAGGTCGACTTTCTCCTTTGCCTCCTTATATCCTTAAAAAGTCACAAATTCCCAAAAAGCACGACTTTGTCATTTTAAATACATTAAAATGTATTCAAGTCACTTTAATAATGTTTTAATATGTCTTTATCAACTTGGGCTACCTTTTATGACTTAAGTGATTTAATTATCACTTTATAATATTTAAGTGGCTTTAATTTATTATAAAGTCAAATTACAACTTTATAATACCTTTGAAACCCTTGTCTCAACATAAACTTCAAAGAAGCCAGAAAGAGTAAATGTCAAATGCTCAAAGATGAGGTCGACTTTCTCCTTTGCCTCCTTATATCCTCAAAAAGGCACAAATTCCCAAAAAGCACGACATTATCATTTTAAATACATTAAAATGTATTCAAGTCACTTTAATAACGTTTTAATATGTCTTTATCAACTTGGGCTACCTTTTATGACTTAAGTGGTTTAATTATCACATTATAATATTTAAGTGGCTTTAATTTATTATAAAGTCAAATTAAAACTTTATAATACCCCCATAAGTTAATTAAATAACTTAACCACTAAAACATTAATATCACCCTCAATTCTCAGTGTTTTGACATACCGTCAAAGGCTGAGCCCAATACCGAACTGAAGGGGTGGAAATGGCAATATCCACCATTCTCTGCCACTAAGATCCTCTATCCAAACATATTAGCCTACGAGGATCCAAGTAATAGGCTAACCGATCTACACTGATACTAACTAGAGAGCAGACATTACAATTTCTATAATTTCTTTTATGAGTAAATTAGAACTTAATAAGATTCAACTTTCGGACCACTAAGAATAATCCCTACCATAAACTTAATCAAAATAATATTTAGTAATATTTAATTAATGCTCAATATGTTGTCATATATTGTAATCTTCTAGGTAAGATCGTTTCTTCGATCTTCTTCAGTTTCTTTTTTAGAAACTTGCTGGTTTTGTACAATTGTAAATTCCTTATATTTAAGCATTTTGTTTCCTGTAAATACATCGAATTTTTTACCATCTTGTCTGTAATAAAACTAACCATTTATTTTTTGCTTTCACTAATACAAACAATACCTCGTCTCTATGGTTTTTAACTTTTTAGTGATGACTATAAAAAAGCCAAGATCAAGGTATTTCGTGCAAATTTCAACTGTTCAATTGGGATATCAATTACAGTCTATTTAACATCTAAGATCTCATGGACCATTCATCCAACATTAATGCTTCAAATATGATAATTTTACAGTCAAAACCTAAAACACACATTAACAAACCAACAGATATCCACAAAATCATATTATATCTAGGGCAACAAAGCTGTCTTGCAAAGTCTTCTCTGCTCTGATGCTCTTTAAGTGAATTCTATTTCTCAACGGAATCTTGAAATTCAACACATTCTAAATCAAGAATTCAACAACTCCTGCTTTCCAATTTCTTCTTTCCAATTTCTTCAGTATTGTAAAATTTCTTTGTTTAATTAAAGTCCATTTACAACATTTGCCTGTGCACTGCTGGAATAACCAAGAATGATGCATGAAAGAACATCATTTACTGCTAAGTAGAAAAATTATCAATTTATTTGAAGGTCGCAAATATAAAAAAATTATCGTCACTCCTGATGGGTGACACCTTCACTTTATCAAGATGTATATTATGTATCAGAAAAATAGAACTCAAACTGACAATATGCAAAATATATGTGTTATGGCAAATGTTTACTGCCTAAATTTCCATGACCTGTTGCATATAGAAAATAGATAAACTTCTTTATGGTTATTCCAAAGTAGTCTATTTCCATTTTACATGTTTAATTTGATTTCAATGAAAGATATAGATATCAAATACTACAAATTATCTCTAATGCATATTTGTTTTGACTCAGAAGAACCTTGCTTCAGTGGAAAGTAAATTTACCAGTACAGTGATAAAGCGCATTAATATTCGTATCTTATTGCAATTTTCGCTGTCCAAAGCATCCTGCATGGCAATTAAAACACAGCAAGAAATGCCACTCAAATACAAAATATTTTCTAGATTAAACCGAAATATATTGAAGATGTCACAGAACAATTCACAATCTCAAAATCATTACAGACTTTGCATTGGAAAATATTTAAACTATGAGAAATAATAGGTTTCAGTATAGCAAGGATTGTGGAATTAAAGACTAATCTGATATGGCATCATAACAAATAGAATAACACTCAAGAGTAGTATTGATATTTTGGTTCTAACATTGAGAAAAAAATGCAATTTACTAATTAACACACAGGATACTTCAAGTTGAGGCATGCTAGTTTCATAATAAATCCAACCATTAAAAAATGTTTCTCCTCAGACAATAGGAAGATAAGGATGAGAATCCTACAAAGATGAGACCTCATTCAAAATACATGAAGATACATGACAATATGTGTTGAAATTCAGAGGCATATTGATGTATTTCATCAAAGTCAGTCCATACCACATCATTTTGGTAGAGCTCATATCAGATACAACTTTCAAGTAAACCTGCTTTAAGCTTGAGTCCATTGATGATTGTCTAAATGGTATTATATTATTCCAAAGAATCAAAACTCAGCTTTCCTTGATGAATTGGATGATTAGGATGACTATATGGTTCAATATGTGATGATTTTTGACTGACTTCAACAGTTGTTGAAGAACAGACATCCATTGATTTGGATAAGGTATCAAAATTCTTCGAAACGGTCACACGGTTTCATCGGTCACAGCAGACTTGTCTTTAATGTTAATTATGGTTATAGACATTTCTTTGTTGACAAGTACATTTGTAGTTTTATGGTGTGACATCATTTCCTTCTACAAGCATTTGACTTTTTTATAAATAGCCACAAAGAACAAAAAAAATAATTATACTAATGTCCACTAACGATCAAAATAAGTCAATGGAACTCAACAATAGATGCAGCTACACTAACAAAGACCTTCTGTAGAGAAAAACCTAAGCTTAAATAGGCCAAAAGATAAAACAATCGAGAAACGCAATATCAATAACATCAATCAAGATAATCAAAAGTGAACAAACGTCTAGGTTGAAGGCCCAGTCTGGAAACCCATGCAATCAAACGTCAATCAAATATTTGTGCAGAGGGACTAACAGCACAATATAGAATACAATATCATTCTAAACATGTCTTTGTTGTTAAATTTCTGTTTCTGAAACATTTTAAAGGCCAAAAGTTACTCTCCACCAAAATTTCCCGCAGCTCAATTTGAAAGCAATTATCTAGACTCAAACAGTTTCCAGCTCCTTTTGAAAAAAATAGATCACATGTGACTTTGGTTTTTACCATCTTGAGCTAATCAAAATGAAACCCATCCTTGAATTTGTAACGCAACTACAGCAATACCCAGGATATCAACACCAGCTGTAAACCCAGAGACAGATTATACCTCTAAATTTGCAGTAAGAACAGAAGACAGATGATCCAAAATGTTCCCAAGAGGTTGATACTAGAATACGTTGGTTACATAGCTAGGTCATAGGAGTAAAGCCCATTTTAAAACAGATGAGTGGCTTCTGACTCAACCAACTAATAACCACATTCAGTAGGTACCATGAAACTACTAGTAGCTTCTCAGATAAGACATCTACTAACAACAGTGAAAGTGGTATACAGCTACCACTAGTTATTATCTACCTACCAACACTAACATTACATAGTTATATAATTAGTAAAACTTTATGTCTAACTGGCATTAAATAAAAAAATATCGTGCTTATACATCACAAAATGTAGAATACAAAAAGAATGAATCTTATAAACTCCAATTTGATTAAACACAAAATGTCATGATTTATCAGGATTCAACTGCATGCTTCTGATTCAATCCTCGTCAACTCATATTTCATAAGTAGTGATTCACAAGATTGTTGCAAGGTGTCGCCCTTGGTCTCCTCGGCGTATTCCTGCCTGTCACGCGGGTGACCCGGGTTCGATCCCCAGCAACGGCGCCAAATGTTTACTCGGTTAACTAACTTCAACGTATGCAAAGAGTAAACGGAAATAGTTGCCAAAGCATAACAACGTTCTAACAAGTAAAACATAAGATCATCACTGTTGTCTTTATTTATTCACATATGCCAAGTACAGATAATTCATAATTATTATAACAGCAATAATCCCCCCTATTGACTACATGACCCCGATACATATAGCGGCAGAGTTGGTTGAGTACCAACCATCGCGTCGCTTCATTACAATAAGTAACCTTTCAGGAACTAGTCTTTGAACTACCAACAATAAGAGCAACCATCAAAAATGAATAGAACCGAATTTCACATGGAAAACCCTTTCAGGGAAAAAGCCACGGCAGAACTATGCTTTCATTAACAACAATGGGCACCAACCCAGATTACATAAGTGAACGCCAACTCACTGAGACCACCAACTTCTTAAGACTGAAGCATCGACTCCAATGTGAGCACCAATTCACTGATGATTTCATAACACTGAGACATCTGATTTAATCACAAAACAACAATCTGCACCTATAGGTTCTTGCCTCTGTCCTTTAACACCTTCCAAAACACACTTTGATTTCTATGTTATGCATCTTCATACAAGAATTCAATGAAATGAAACAAGGACATTAAGTAACACTGTTGGAAATTGCTGCACTTCACTTTTCATGCCTTTACAATATCAAATGTTTGAAAGTTACATCATCATACACACAACTCAAGTCTGAATTTTTGAATGATGTCATATAAGAATATACACTACCTCAATTCTTTACTACACCTTCAGAAAAAGAATAAGGTTCACATATCTTAGACCAGTATGCTGTCCTTATGCTAGGATAAACATTCATCGAATAATGCCTCTGAAGTACAGACCGACCAGCACTCCGTGTCCAAAGTAAATAGATTTTTTAATGCTTGAGTATTATCTCCTGTATGCATATGCTCGAGGCATTTCCAACTCAAAAACATCCAAACATGATATAGCGAAGACTTGAAGACAGTTCAATCTCCATATCGCACAGATAGAAGACGTCTCTCCAGAACATAGTTATTAGACATAAGCAATCTTTTTCTGATAATATTTCATGATCAAACTTACTCAGAAACCCGTATTATTTCTTCAGCAGATATTCAAAAATCCAAACTCATACGGCACATAAGGCTACCTCCTTTTATTCGATACTACTCAGCCTCTCTTTTCAAAACGTCTCTACTACTACTTGATGGTAAGAAATTAATAAGTACTAGTATTAATTTATATTTATATACATTGTTTTGATTAGGAAATACAGGTTTTGAAGGGACCTCGAAACCCTTTACAACGGAGGAAAGCTGCTAAAAAGAGAGACATTAACACCCACAGCCCACAAAATTAAAAAATGCTATCAAAAGATAAAGCTAGGCAACTCATTAGCAACCCAACAATAAAACATCAACACAAAGGCTGATCAACCAAAAACAACAGAAAAAAACTACAAGAAATTATCAAGCACCTTGGCCGAATCCATATTACCAGAGATAACCCTGTCATGCATCTCAACCACATCTTGAAGATCTTGGAATGAAATGGCTTCCCTTTTCTTGATCTTGCTCCTCGTACGTAGGCAGGGAGCAGCCTCCACATTCTTCTCCTCGCATGGGCCAATATATTCATTCTAATCCTCTAGGTTCATACGGTTAACCTCAGCAATGGCCGCCTCATGATCGCCCAAATCCAAAGACTTACCAGTCCAATTGATGGCTTTATCATTCAAAAACGACAAGCCCTTAGCTCTTGTCTTCAAAGACTGATTACTAATTCTAACCACAATTTGCAGGTCATTGTTGATCTTGCTCATTCTTTCTTCCATACCCACTAACCGCTCCTCATTGATCCTTTGAACATCATTTTCCAAAGAGGTCAGCCTTTTCTCATGACTTTTACCAAGTATGTCAACATCCATGGCTAACTTATCAAGGATCACATTCATAGTCTTGACCTTACCTCTCATCGTCCATTCCCTTTGATTGCAGTTCACTAACTCCACACAAACCTCTTTCCAATCTTTAATCTTAGTATTAAGTTCCTTCACTTCCAAAAAAAGCCATTTCACAAGGGAGAGCAGGTTTCTAGTGCCGTCCTCCACCATTCTACAAAACAGGTCCATATTGATCTCCTCCTAGTTGACCGGCACAGTAGCAGGAATATCAACATTCTCATTGGGTTCCTCCTGAACCCCACCTTTGCCCTCCAAACCCTCTTCCACAAGGGAGTCCTCAACCTCAATTACCTCCACTTTCACCCGATGTTTCTCAAGGATATCGACCAAATTAGCCAGAATTTCAAGCCGCTCAGCCTTAACATCAGTCTGCTTAACTTGCTCATCATTATTACCAATAGGAGACTCAAAATCATCATGGCTAGGAGCAACCACCTTGGAATTCACAAAGCCCTCACCGTCCTGTGCTATATCCGCCATTGGTTGCTCGTTGCCCTCGTTAACATCCCCTTGAATTGCTTTAACAAAAGGAACAAGGGAATCCTCCAATCCTTTCAGCTCATCCACCCCTTGCTTAATAGCACACTTCCCCTTCTTAGGGCACCTTTTTTTCCCCTTCAAGTTCTTTTTCACCGAAGGAGCAACAACCTCTCTCATTTCAACATCCTTTTCATAACCTTTAGACCAAGACTTTGAGTCCTCAGATTCATCGACTGATTCCCCCTCATTCTCTGAAGAATCATCATCAACAAAGTCTTCTTCCTCATAGTTACCATCCCACTCTTTTGCCGACTCACCAATTTCATAAAGATTGTTACTGCCTCCCTTTATACGAGCATAAGAGAGCTTTGGAATTGCAGGTAACACCTTTGATTTAATATGATCAATTTTAAGATTCATAAGGCCTTCATGAAGAATAGCATTCCTGCGGTTCTTTCTATGATCATCAATATTGGTTTCCATAGAAACAAACAAGTAATAGGGGAGCGAAACTTGATTGTCGTGGCCGAAATGATTAATCAACATGAAGCGATAACCATAAATAACAAAATACCTTCCCTCTAGCGTGAAGAAGTGCATAATCTCCAGAACGTCTCTCCATAGCGATTTGATGGATTTTCAAGCATACCCTCTACTACCAATTAACCTAAGCTTCTGCTTCTTCGAGCCTTTAAAGAAATTCTCTAAGGCAGTCTTAGTCGTACCTCGGTCCCTATAAAACTTCACGTCCTTTGAAGGAAGACTAGTAACCTTAGCAATGAAGTCCTCGGTGATGTTGACCTCCACACCTTGGTAACGCAGTACTCTGTTGTTCCAACAATTCACAAAAGCCTCTGTCACCTCTGAATCAGAACCGTGAAGCCTCAAAAAATAGGGGCAAACACCACACTTCTCCAAGTGTTCCCAGATAGGCTCATTGACACAAAATTCATCACATGAGCTCATTGCCACAAAATTCATCACATGAGCTCGGCTCGGCTCTGCAATGAGCACCTCCCATGGCGGATAGTAACAACCTACTCATAGCTTGCTCTTTGTTCTTCTGCACAAAAAGGGTTAAGCGAACAATCCAAAAGCAAAAGAAGAAAAGAACCCACAATCCGTGTGAGCCTAACAATCGAAGTACTGCCATGCCACAACTCCTAGCCCATGATCTTAAAATCATCAGAAAAACAATTATTAGGCGAGCAAGCACTAAACTCAAAGTGCAAAAACCAACCTTGGAGGAAATAAAATAACTTATCTCCCCAAGTATTCGCTTCCGTGACATGACATTTGGTCATAATTAGAGATACACTGAAGGTTAAATGGTATGGCGTCATAAGTATGCCAATAATTACGAGCCATCACTCCCAAATTAGTAAACCCATCAGCAAGAGAGTTAGCCTCCTGGAAAACATGAGTAATTCTCACCTCAACAAAAGAATCAATTATTGTAATATCATCATTAATTAAATGAGCAATGGACCATGACAGCGGGCTAAGCTTTAGGAGACAATTTATGATATTAAGGGAATACCCTTCTAACCATAGCCTAGTAACCCCTGCATCTCTAGCAAGTAAAAGGCCATGATAGGCTGCTGCTGTATATTTATATACATTGTTAATATTGAACTTAAGAAATATTTGTTTGAGATACTTATACTAGTAATTACTAATACATTACTAAACAAATATATAAAGATAAATCTTAAGAAATATTTAATTACATTAATAATATTTATACTAGTAATTACCTAAAGAACTGATATTGTAATTGCTAATTAAGAAATATATCTAATTACCTAAATGCTTACTAGTGGAATTACTAATATTTCCATAAAATTTAAACCAATACTAGTAAATATATCTTAAATACATCTATCTGAAAACAAAAAGAAATATTGAACTATTTCATTTACTTAAGAGTTATTGTATTTACTATATACATATATCGTTTACTTTATTTATATTTGAAGAGCTATGTGATTACCATTCATATTTCGATAATTCTTTTATTTTGTTTTTAGTAGTTTTTACTTTAGAAAATGTAGTAAATATTATATACTTATGTGTTATGTTTTAATAGTTTCATTTGTAGACATTAATATATATTTTCAAATCTTGATGTCTTTATATTTAAAAAGTAAATAATAACTTTTCTACTAGATGAAAATTAATTAGTTTATAATGTGTATTTATCTTTTATTGTTGACAAAGTAAAACAAAAAAATATATTTGTTTTGTTTTACGCTTATTTTATATTAATATATTTTATTTCCATATTTAAATTTTTAATTATGTCAGCTATATTTTTAATTTAATAGTTTTATTGTTTTGAAAATAACTGTTGTCTCTATTTTGGTTTTTATGTACATGAGAGTCTGCGCCCTACTGCTATTGTAGAATGCCTCTTGGTGTAATTATTTAGTATTAATAATGTATTGTTGAGTATTTTGTCATTGATGTCAAGGTACTCAGCTGCTTGCTTGGGTACTTGAGCTACTTGCTAGCTTGCTTGAGGTGCTTGCTTGCTTACTGAGCTACTTGCTAGCCTACTTGAGGTGTTTGCTTGCTTGGTTACCTGTTGTGTTAGCATAGTGCCAAATCAGCCATGCCACGTCTGGAGTGGACTTGTCAAAGGTTCGATTCTAGAGGTGTAACGTCTTGCTACTTGGTCAATGGTTTTATGCACTTACACCTATTCACAGCAGTTTCATTTGAGTGTGGTAGCTTATATTATTATGTGCAAATTTATTCGTGTTAAGAATTTATTGGAGACAGTTGTTTCGGTGAATGATAGGGCTTGGTAATGGTTTGTGTTTAATGCTTCATCGTGTTTGAGGGCGGCTCATAATCATGGGGTCTTTTTAATATTTGCGGACTGCATAAGTCTTTGTATGGGACGGATGTCATATTTTACGTGGCTATAATGGCAGGGAGTGATTTGTAGAAGATTTAAACGTTTATTTAAACATCTTAAAGATCGCCGTTTCAATAGTCACGATTTCCTAAAGTGAGTTGAAAGACTTTAAGATTCGTGGGAAATAAGATTTCCTTAAGCCGCCAGTCAATAATGTCACTAATTTTTAAAAGGAGTTGATGCTAAAGATTGAAGGGTGTGGAGTAAGGAGTGAATCATGATTTCATATTGTTGTTGCCAGGTTCTTCAAACTATCGCCAATACCAATATGAATTTTAAATCAGATGTGTGAAACTGTTATGGAATCGAAGTAGCGCCTTAGAATACCTATTGAGGTGGCTTTCATTAAATAAGGAGACTTCAATATTAATTTTTGATTTTGTCTTTACTCTTTCTATGCTCGTGGCTGACTTATGATGCTATTCTTAGTGACCTTACAACTAGTTTAGAAATCACGAGGTCTAGTCTCCCCACCGTCCCCGTGGTACCGAAGGGCGTGTCTCACCAACGCCACTGGTCACGTGAAAAAAATTTACCAAGCGCACTGCAATTTACAAGGGGACAGATATCCGACCAATTCCTGCAATCTAAAAAAAAACTAGTTTTGGAAATAAATATATGTATATAAATTATTAATAGTAAATATTTTTTATTATATATTAACTATATTATACCTTTAAATATTTATTAATATTGTAACTATGCTATATTTATTATCTATTATATATTATATATTAATATTATCCAATATACAATATATTAACTATATTAATATTTATTTATTTTTGTTCGATAAATTGTGGTCTTGGGGACCACTCCCATAAACTTAAAAAATAAATAAAATTTGATAAATTGCATCAAACCCATAAACAAGGGTGTAAAATAAGAGAGATAGAGAGAAACCTTATCAAGTATGAGGAAACCTCATGCATTATCTTTCTGACCCAATTTTGTATGAGAGCGTAGTCTCATTTTGTCTTTGCAATCAATGTTTTTCAGATTCTTACTTTTCTTTGTCAATGTTGTCCACTCTTCAGAATTACCTAAGGAGAGTGCAAGCTTCAATTTTGAAGCATCAACATTTTGGGAATGAACTTGGTTCTCATTTTGCACACCTGTCATGATTGCTTTGTCACTTTCTATAGCAACATGGGCTTGGTGATCATCACCAAGCATTGGGTTCTTTGTAGTCAAACCACCAACCGTGGCACTGGAGCCTACGTAATTAGAGGAGATTTGAGTAGAGGATCAAGCACTTGCTCAGGGCACTTATGGGAGATATCCACAATGTAATGATGTGGAAGAGCGCCTTTCCACCAAGTGCCCAAATAGTCAGCTTTAGGCTTCGGCTTGGAACATTCAGTGACGGTGTGACCAATTTCATAACATCTTCAATAGCGAAAGGGCAAACCTTCGTAATCCGACGGTTGTGTCCATCTACGCTCACCAACTCTGAAGGTGATTTCAGCTGGGAGATCTCTCAAAATATTCATATCAACAAGGATTCAAGTGAAGGTTGTGTGAGTAAAAATCAGAGGTGTCTATATCTATCACCAGAAAATCACCTAAGGAATTGCCAATGGCTTCGAAGCAAGAATCAAACCAAAATTGCAATGGTGGGTTCGGGAGACAGATCACAATAGGCTTTACCTTGAATGATTTAGTGAAAGGTTTAAACGCACAAGGTTTGAGAAGGAGTATGTTTTGTTCCCAAATCCAACGCTCACAGAGGATAACATCTTGATACTTCACACAATCAAAAACCACAAGCACAAGGATAAACTTCCAAATTATCTTTCATGCAAATCAAGGAGTCCAATCCAAAAGCGATCAAATTGACCAATTAGTCCATTGGCGGCAAAGAACAACTCCCCTTCAATGACTTCATTTTTTACATCCTCTGAAAACTCAAGGACTGGGGCAATATCAACCTATCTAAGGGGTTTTATTGTTTTCATGTTGTGTACGGTATTGACCCATCCTTGAGCATCCAAAGCATTTGAAGATTTTTTAGGATATGCATCCCAAGCCAGAGGAATCACCTCATGGAGGGATGCACGACAACAATGTCCTTGAAAGAAAGCCCCATAGACATGTTCTCCCCATCACCATCTTTACCATCGTCGATGCTAGAAGTAGAACAAGAGGGTTTGTGCTTTCTGAAAGGCAACCGATCATTGGAAAGGGATGCGACTCCATTACAATGCGAGAACTTGAACACAAGTACCCTACAATTGCAAAAATTAAGAACTTTCAAGAGTGCCTTTTTTTAATATATTCGATAACTATATTAAAATATTATAATATATTATTAATTTATTATATAGTTAAAATATTATAATATATTATTAATTTATTATACTTAAATAATATTTATGAGTAGAAGCAATAGCAGAGAACCGGGAATATATTCAAGGGTTGAAAGAAAAAATTGAAAGGATAGCCCTATCTATCCCTTGTTTAGTAGTTTCTAAATGGTTAGAATAATCTCCCTACTATCTATAGGGAAAATGCTTGGAATAAGAGGATAACACTTGGTAACAACCCAGAGATACGAGGTTATGAGGGTCATAAGCTCCTATCTCTTCAATCTCCCTATTGGTACTTTATTCCCACTACATAATTGCCTTACTCTATAATGGGAACCCCTCCTATCTCTTCACATTCCCCTACTACAAGTAAGTATTAAAACCCCTACCAAAATCTTGTTAAGATGCCCACATCCATCTTTTTAAATTACCAATTACAATATGCTTACCCTGCTCAACTAATACACACACACACACATATAAATTTGTGTCACCATTCCCCATTGTCCTACTATCCCCAAAACCTGTCCCTTCATCCCCCCACTTTGAAACTCCATGGAACATAGACATATACTTAGAATCTTATTGACACTATAAATAGTATATTATCACATTTAACTTTACAACATAATATTACAATAATTTGAGGTACATCCAATGGACATTTTAACTGCATAGTTTTAACTGTTTTATAATACCTAGAAACCAACCTTCCGCATTGTATCTATAAACATTTTGAGTTTCCCACAATAGGTCACATTTGAGATATTTTAAGGCCAACCAATGCACAATGAAAAATTACATTTCACCAAACTGGATTTATAATAACCTCGTAAATCCCACTCACAATCTTCCTGCAAGCATTATAAAGAAATTCCAATCAAAGAGATGATAAAAAAGATAACGAAGGACGAATGCATACCTGCAATTTGGCATGTGCTCTATCCACAACCTTCTTACCATATTCTTCATCCTCAAGATTCAATAAACCAACCTGAAAACCAATCCTCAGAGTCATGAGACCAACAAAAACAGCACTGCACTAACTCAGATTTTAGATTCCTTGACCCAAGCAAAAGCTGGAAGATTCTTGCAACATAAAATAAATGCTAAGAATTTTTTTAACTGGTTTAAGTGAAAAAAGGATATGAAAAGCAGAATGGAAAATATGCAACATTTGCAGGATTGCAACAAGAAAATGTATTGCTACCCAAGGTGCTTAAGACATGGTATAACTTAATGACATATCAAGCAAGCTGATTTCTTCCAGTAAAAGATTATGACAAAGTCCATAATAACACATGGAATGACACAATTAACACCACCTTACTCCTTGTAAGTAGCACACTGCTAATTGCTATATTTTTAGAATGGTGTGTGCTAATTGTTAAGATGTTACAATTGTAATAGTAAAGATTTACAAGAAAACCAAAAACATGATGAGCATTCATGATTCATCATATTTGTGTAAAATAGTTAGTCTGAAATTTAGATGAATTCTATAAATATTATAAATTTCAATTCTTTTATAAGGCATAAGTCAGATCTTGCTCTAATTTCAATAAGTATATAAGATGCAACAAAAGTAATGAGCAAATTATGTTGACATTAATTATCTGTCTGCCCTTTCTATATTGAACCACCAAAAAGACCAAGTTGGCAACATAATACCCCACTCTTTACATCTGTTGAACTCTTGGAAGGGATATCCTATTAAGTTTCAAGCACATAAAACTTGTTTTCCAAATACTCACCCAAACTAATCCTGCTTTGAGGCATTTCTATGTGTATTCAAAACACTTAATTTCAGTCTTTTGAAGCTTACCCTATATTGGTTTTTGCAAAAGCATAATTAAGTACATGAAATTCATCTATTAAACCCTTTTGATAATTCCAAATTTAATTGGTATTACATAAATGATTGGAAATATTTCAAAAGTGATTAACCAACCTCCTCAACAAGATAAAATAGTTCAAGTCATGAACAAGGAATCAAAACTCCTTAAGGAAAAAGTCATACTAGAAAGATCAAAAGTAGTCATACTAGAAAGATCAAAAGTAAGTGCAAACTAAAACCAAAATTTGATGTTGGATATATGATGCAAAGTAGAGCTAGTCTTAGCTTTAGACTTCAGAAGTAATTAATGAAATGTGAGCCATGTATCTCATTTGAGACACCCTTACATTTAATAATTAGGAAATTAGAGATACAGAAAGAAAAAAAAAACTTTAAAATAGAAGTGGCATGTGAAAGATTGTTGTGGTTGAATTTCCATGGATTGACATCCTTTTTGTATTTTAAAATTTTTAAATGGGTAAACTTTCTACAGACACCTACAGTAACATTTTTAGTCTTGATAGTTAGTTAGAACATAAATTTATTTTATGCATTGCTCATTTTACATCTAGTTATTCAATTTTATGAAATCACTGAAACGATTGAGTTGCATCCCCTTATAGGGTTAAAGAGTAAATAAGAAAACAAAAGATATTCTTCATTTTTTACCTTAGAAGTAATTAATGAAGTTTGAGCCAGCTATCTCACTTCAGACGCCCTTACATTTCAAAAATTAGGAAATTAGAGAAACAGAAAACTAAAACCTTTAGAATAGAAGTGGCATGTAGAAGATTGTGTGTGATTGAATTTACATGGATTGCCATCCTTTCTATTTTTTAAAATTTAAAAAAGGGTAAACTTTCTACAAACACCTACAGTACGATTTTTATTCTTGATAGTTACTAAGGGATTGCAATGGGACAATCTAACAAAGTATGGAATGGGAGGCATTATTAGCTAACCTCATCTTGGCTTACAAGGAGGGTTTTAGTGAGTTAGAAAATGAAGGTGATTCTCAAGTTGTAATAACTATAGTTAAGGAAGGCAAATGATGAAATAGGAGGATGAAAGCATATCTTGAAGAAGCGAGATTGTGGATTACAAAGTTCACAGGGGTTAAATTGCTCTATTGTTATAGGGTTCAAAATGGTGCTGCCAATTTCCTTGAAAACAAAGGAATAGATAATTGTTTGATTACAGTCATAGAAAGCAAGGATGTCAATGATTGGGAGGGTCTCCATGATATTCTAAAGAGTGATGGCATGGGGCCATGCTTAGTATGGCATTGTTACTCCCTATGTTTCGTTCAATCATGTTGATAATAGTAGAATGTGTGCTTATTAATGTCTTTTAGGGATGCTAATTGCTCTTGTGATTTTTCATGTGAGGAAGTCTTTAATGTGCTGCTATATATGTTGGTACTGATTTTGATAGCCCCAGAAAACTTTATTTTCAATCATGTTATTAGCCAAATGTTAGGTCATTCTTGTCACATCAATGTCAACTATGTTATCTTTCCTATTAAAATGGTTAAGTCCTTAGGTGTTGGTCTATCTTGGTCTACTAATGATATACTCAGTTTGCTCATCATGAAGATTATCAAGTTATGAATCTCAAAGGAGGCTTCAACTCCAACACCGATAGAGAAAAGAAAGGATAAAGTTTAAAGAAAGACTATGACATCAAACACCAAGCATAGGAAGGAAGGATGACTGCTCAAAAAGTACACCAAACAATAATTGCATAGGTGAGCCAAAAAGAGCTACAAGCTAAGAGCACCCAAAAAGATTCAAATCTATGTTCGCATATAATGTAATAGATGATGAAACTTAGTAGCTACGAGGAAAATAAGACAATAAACATACAGAAAACTCAAAAATTCACAATTCATTTGTTTCTACCAAAAGTTCTGGTGAAAGAAAATGCTCCTAAGTAGTTTTTCTTCCTCAGTGTTGTTTTCTTCATAATTTTTTGAAGTGTATTGGAACCTATGGTATTGATAAGTAGGCAAAGTTACCTTTCTTTTCTTTTCTTTTTAATTTCTACCTCTATTTTTTAGAAAAATAATGTAATAAAATAATTAGCTTGGTCGTCTCTTAATTGTTTTGTTACGTCAAGAATCAGTAATTAAAAGTAAATTCCTTTTGAATTAGTAGCCTGATTTTCCTCCTTACACAGTTGGATATGGTCAGCAAGGATAAACCTTACAATAATCAAATCTTCATTAATTGCCATGCAAATAGGTGATTGCATGATTTAAAACTCATAGCCAAGTATAAATGGTAGGTTTGACGCCTATCCATATTTCTTGGGCAGCCTTAATCACTTGCCCATCACTAAATACATTAAAGCATGTTATTGGCAGAGTAATCAATTACGAGTGTGATTTTCTGAGTTTATGATTTATGCCATGATTTGCTCATTGGAGAAGTCTCACATATGTTTACTTGATGGTCTACTACTAAGGTGGTGCCTAGGCCTGTTATTCATAATGAACTGGTACAAATAAGTCCTAGGAGCATGTTTGACATTGTTCATTTTACTCTCAGCTGTAGCTTTGCCACTTGATTCCCTTCACCTGCAACAACTATTTTCTGAGCATACAGTGAATTTCTCATGCATGCAATTACTAAAATCATGCACTACTAAATTATCGCCAAGTATTTTATATTTAAGTATTCATGTTTGGAATTGTTCAGCCATATACAGCAGCAATTTCAGAATCCCCAAAGCAAAATAATATCTGATTTTATAATTGTATATATTCAATTAATTACAAGAAATTCTCCAGATTTAATATATACAATACTTCAACAATGAGAGCAAACATGATACAAATTATGTTAGGCTCATTTTGCAAGTTTAAAAAATGCATGAAGCAAGTATAAAAGTGAACAAATAGCGGCATTTAGAGGGGGAAATACCTCTAATGTCGACCATGGAAACTTGATATGGAAAACATGAATTTAATGGTCAAGATTCCAAATATTAAAGCAGCTAGTAACATAAACACTAATAACATGTGATTTTGACATGCCCCGTTGTTCACCATAAGCACTTGCAAAATGTTTCAAGAGCCAACATTTGAACTAATCAAGAAGACCATAACTTTTCCACAATTTATTTTTTGAGCAATCCAAACTAAAATTGAAGGGGTAATAATATGATATATATTGTACTTAAAGTCAGAAAGCCATTATTATGATCACATTTGCCAGCTGCCAAAGTTTGGTATGAATGGGATAGAAAAATGATTTGACGTTTGGCATTTGAATACAAGCTCAGTTCAGCTCACAAAAAGTGAAACAATTTCAAATTATAAGCAATTTTGTTTATTGTTTTATATACTTCAGACTTCCTTTTGTTTTTCAATTAATTCATGGGCAAACATTTTGCTATTTTTTTAATTTTCAGTCTCTGTATTAAAAAAGCATTAGGAAAAAAAAAGGTCTGCACAGAACCTCTGAATGAAGTTTGGCCAGACCTGTTAACTAAGATAATGATTATACATGCTTGCATTTTGAGCAACAATTAAGGTTAAGAATCCATCTTACCAAAGTAGCATACAATGTACTCTTATGTGGAAGTTCTTCGGCGCATTGTATGACAAGCTGAAAATTGAATTCAACCATGAGATCAGTGATCAAAGCAAAAATACTGAAAATTTTCCACAAGTTGCAAGCATAGTATAATTGAAATGGAGATTGAATTACAGCATTCTCAAAGATACAAGAAATGTTGCAATTTTGATTCTCTCGGATGATTTCTCAGAAAAATACACATTTTATGCTCCATTGAATGCATGACATTTGAGTTATATTGTTTTGCATTGCATGATAACTTACCCAGAAAAGCAAAACAAGAAAGAACAACCCAATCATGATGCTAAAAATAAACCAACAAAGCATTATGTTAAAAAGAATAACAGGAAACCATGATGCTTCATTTCATTTTGTGGTCTTCATTAAATTAGTTTTTCTATTAATAATATATGATTCAACCGTTTCATTTTTTAAACAACAACTTGCCTAAGGGCATACACAATTCTACCTTGTACAGAAAACTTACCTCTATGAACTGCATAAAATATCTTCATGAATTTAAATGATAACATATTATTAATTTACCTAGCTAGTATGGGCTGGGCCTATTGACTCTTTGAAAATGGCAGCTACTATTTTACTTTTGCCCATATCAGATACACCAGAAGGAGCTTGTATACCTGTACAAGTAATGGAAGATACAATCCAGCTTGCAATTTCATGATTTGCTTGTGATACACAATGTGCAACCATTGATGAACCTAGAAATATCATTTGCATGCTTGGCCAGAACACGTATCTTTACAACTCGGACACTGTTTTCCCTAGGCCACAATGACATAAAACTTTTGAAGTATGCAATTCTCTAAACAGAGTTATTCTACTTGTACCTTTTGTAATACTAAGCTTACACAACTAGTAGAGAGCCATTTTTGATGTCAAAAACAGCCCAGCTTTCTTGTCCCATAGCATGACCACTCTAGCAAAGCTTGAGTTTATCACTGAAGTCATCATCATCTTCATACTTTTCTTGCTACACCTCATGAACAAATAGCTCCAATCATATTTCAAAAACTTGGACTCCAGAAAAACATAGCGAAATTTCCAAACATTGAAAAACAAATAAATTGGCAATCTTAAAAAGCATGCATAAAACTGAATTTACTAAAGTTGAGTGTAGTTTTTCCTTTATTTATAGATGAAAAAATGAGTTGAATGAACATCATAGTTTAATATGATTATAAATTACAAATTCATACAAATATTTTATGAATTCTGCAGACAACAGAGCCCCAAAATAATTTTTATTTTCTGCTTTTTAAAACCAAAGTGGAGGTCTAGGGGCACTAGCCTCCAGTGGTGTTGAGAGGCAGTAACCTTTGTGGAGATATTAAGGCAGAGCCCTCAGGGGTCCAGGCCCGAATTAATTCCTTTGAGACCACACTGAGCTTCATGTCGCATGCAATCTTTCATAATTTTACCACTTTTCGGTATAAAACAATCATCAATGAAGTTGTTGGTGTTTCAATTCGCACCTCTGGAATGCGGATTAGAAATGGACAGCTATGCACAGATAAATTGCTCTTCAAATTAGGAGGGGAAGCTCCCTCTTCGCTGATGATGCTTAAAGAAAGTAAACTAAACTATTTGCCAATCTTTTTGTTCTCAACTAAGAGCACAAGGTTTATAAAACTCTAGTGTCGTAGTTGAAGTTTTCTCTTTTTAGAACTTCAACTAGAACTAGGCCAACTCTAATGACGCTTCTAGCTACTCAAGTAAACTCAGAGCTTGAGAGTTAGAAGTAAATGAGGAATGATTCAACACAGAAACTTAAATAAACTCACTTCCAATGCACACTTGAAGACTCATTGTACTTTTCGATGCAAGCTGAAATAAAGATTATATAAGCAAACACATAAAACAAAACTTGAGACATAAGATCAGGGCAACAAAGCAGGCATAAGATTTCCTTTCTCAAATTTCTAACAACGATTACACTTTTGGGACAGCAAGATTGTAGCAATAACAACCTTACAGTTTTGTGATCAAACCAGAATACACTTGACACAAATTACACATGAACTGAACAATAACTTGCAGCAAAAAGCAGGCATGCAAGCTTGTTCTTACACTAAGTGAACAGACACTGAATAACAACTTGCAGGCAAAGTAGGCTCAACAATTTGCCATCACAATAACGGTTAAAGATAAATGGGCAAGGCTGCCCTTATTTATACACAAGCGAGGAGTTGGGAACCCTAAAATCTCCTTGCTTTTACAACAAGACTTGCCAACTCACAAGCTTTATTTCTAAAACTAAAACAAGGCAGCTAACTAACAACCTGCTGAAAGAAAAAAGCAAGGAAGGTTCCAACTATTACAGCTTGATATTTCTTATTTCTCAAAGAATAGATAAGCGTGAGACAAGAATACCAAGAAAACTCGGAAAAAGCGTCGAGTTAACTGTTACTTTTGAGTTCTATTCTTGGAAAATATCGCTGCCCCAAAAAGGTGCTAATTTTTCTACAAAAAGAAAATTGTCGAAAAAAGCTAAAGTCTGGGTTTTGTAGACAATCACATTCTAAAGAGAGCCAATTCGTTAGATTCTGAAAAAGTTGAGGGCTTCCCAAAAAAGCACTGGAAAAGTAAATTCTTGAAAATATAAAATTTTCCAATCTTCAAAAAGAACAAAAAGTAGATGGACCTAGATCGATGAAAACTGAAAAAGTTGACCACCTATTTCTAAAATGCGATGCCCTAGAAGATTGGATCACAAAAAGCATGCCTCTGTGCATCCCAATCCTATATCTATGAAGAAAATTGAAAAGCACTTTGTTTGGGTCTCTAAAACTTGAAAAGCAGAAAATGATAGCTTTCTTCCTTTGAATGCCAACCTGCAAAATATGTGAATAACGGATGCAAAAGCTTTCTTAAATAGATGTTGAGGACAAAAAAGCGCTTTATTCTCAAAGCTTTAAAACTGTGGAGTCATTTTGGAAGCAGGTACATTGAATGTAAACACCTTTTGAACGATGAAGGATACAACTTGAAAAATTGTCTAAGGCATTCAACCTTGAGCGCCTTTCCTCTTCAGAGTTAGAATATTTTTCAAGATTTTCAACTTTGCTTGTTTTTCTGACCTCAATTTGATCTTCGTTTCCGAATGTTTGATGAATCTTGCAAACTGGCTGATAGATCCGTTGGATAGCTGAAGAATTTTGAGAATGATCTCTCAAGGGACATGAATCCTAAAAAGTGATTTTGGGGGCTCAAAAGCTTGGGCGCCCCTGGCTAGCTAGGGCACCCATGAATCCTAGACTTACCCATTTTTTATGTTCTTCAATTTTAAAAGTTTTTGATCTTCGGGTGAATTTCCTATTGAATTTGCAATTCTGACTGTTCAAGAGGTCCGATGAACTGGATGCTAAATTCGTTGAATAGCTTGACGAAATTTGAGATGATCTTCTTGGAGGTGACTTGCTCTGAAAATTGTATCTAGTGGCCTGAATTCCTAGGCACCCCTGGCTACCTAGGAATCTGTTTGATCTGCAAAATACGGCGACTGACAAATCTTTTGAGCTCACCGATGAATCCGTTGGAGAGCCTATTCAAATCTGAAGGAATGTTCTGGAGACTGCTAACCCTAAATCCACCTTCTGAGCCCTTAAAATCTTGGGCGCCCCTGGCTACTTGGGGCGCCCAACTCCTTTAGAGTTAGAATATTTTCTGAAAATTTCATCCTTTAAATTTCATCTTTTTGTTCCTCATGATCAATGCTCCGTTTGATCCGAAATTGCCAGCACCTGATGAATCTGATGGTCTAATTGATATATCCACTAGAAATCTTGAGGAATTTTGAGGAGAATAATGATTTTTGCAAACCCTAAAGGCAGAATTAGAACCCCCAAAACCCTAGGGGCCCCTAACTAGCTAGGGCACCCAAGAATACTAGAGATAGAATATTTTTGATGATTTTCAATTTGCTTCTCTGATAAAACCTCTTTGTTCGATCCACAATTCTGGCTAACTGATTGATCCAATGGATCTGCTGCTGGATTCACTGTGGAGCCTGCAGAAATCTGAGAACAAACTCTTAGAATGGAAAACCTAAAAATAATTCATTTTTCAACTTTCTCTTTGCTTTCCGCATTCACCGCTTCACGCTCGGCATTGCTACATTCACCTCATGTCGAAGATTGACCTCATGTCAGAGACTAAAAAATGGCTAAGGCAAAGTCAACTAGGCACCTTGACAGGATAGGGGCCCCTAGCATCTCCAATGTTAGACACCTTTTCACCATTTTCAAGATTTCAGATTCCCCTCCTTCGTTCTTCATTTCAAGAACATCTTTTACCCTTTTTCAATCTATGCAGTGTTCAAGACCTTGAATCTGAGACCTGGCAGTTGGCCATCCTCCATTGATGACCTTGGAGCTCTTGTTTTAGCTTTTGAAAAAGCAGAATAGACCCACCAGAGATAAACTGATCTTTTTACGATTCTGACTGGACCAGCTTGATGAGGAAGTATTTTAAACCAATCAAAATCAGTTTGAGCCCTGTAAGCAAAAATTCTATTTTTTAGAAAATTTTGCTAGTATCCATTTGAGAAGAAACCTAGTTTAAGTCTATTTTTAGAAAATTTCCTAAAAAGTAGGACCGAAAAACTGAGGTTTGGGTTTCGTAGACAAAGGCGCTCTGAAGAGACCCAAATCGCTAGATTTTGAAAATTTTGAGTTTTTGAACAACATACATGACATGCGAATTTCCATTTTTTGACCTTCTTGACAATTTTTGGCAAGGAATTTGTGACACAAATGTTCTTACGAACCTAAGAGTACTTGCCACCTTTTGTCTATATTCAGCATTTCTACAAAAATTGCCTCGTAGGATTTTACTTTGAAGATGAGTTATTCTCTCCAAGTAAAAAGCTTTTGCTTGTTTTCTTCTATAGTGACTGAATCATATGCCATCCTCAAGTCGGAGATGATCTCGTCCCTGGGTTTCCTTTTTGCCATGCTCTGCAATAACTCCTAAATTCCTGAGCGAAGATCATGGGCGTTGTACCTCAATTGGTACAACTCTGCAAGTATGAATCAGCCCATGGTGACAAACTCTTCTACCCAGTCTCTTAGATGTTTCCAATAAATAACCAACCGACTCAGCTGATTTTGATCTATAGATCATTCCAGCATCTGTGGGAGCAAAGCAGTGACGTGTGAAGTACCGTGAAGTAAGTTGGAGATGTTTTGCCACAACAATCAATTTTCAGCCTTGAGGGCTGCCTTGTCTTCTCCATCCGTGAGCTCTCTCTCCTTCAAGTTAACTGCTACAACCTCAAAGAGATTTACATCAGCTTGACGTGTACTTCTACCAAGGTTGGCTTTGACTAACGTGAAGTCATCGGCCTCAATCTCGTTGGCATTCTTGTCCTTTGGCAGTGTAGCAATTTCAATGACCACTTCGTTGTCAGCAATCTCCACGTAAACTTGCTTCTTGAGTTTCTTTTCTGATGAGTCATGGTAGACATTATCAAACTCTGCAAAGTCCAAGTGGTAAGAAGGTTTTCTCCTCTTCTTGCCCAGGAGGTTCTCAAGCCAAGAAAAAGAGTCTCAAATAACTTCACTGGGAGGATTAGCTCTAGTCTCATCAACTCTTGATGAATGAGTTGGTGCTGAGATGTCATGGATTGGTGATTCTGACTCCAAATCAATGTGAATTGGAGAAGGTTGCGGTGGTGACAGAAGAATGGGAGGCTCTGCTTCAACTTCTAGTACTGATTCAACTATATCCTCGGCTACATCCATTTGTTATTCTTGTTGATTCCTAATAGGAGACTACATCTTTTCCTTCAAATTCATTGACATCCGACAGTTCTTTGTACCCTCTGGAGTATTGCTCATCGCTTTCACTCTGAGTTTCCATCTAGAAGTGGGTAGGTAGTGTGGTGGGAACCATTGGCGGCTCTGTAGCTGGAGTAACTACCCTTCGTATGATCTTGCTATTCAAGAACAGTTTGATGTTCTTTACAACCCGACTTGTCCTTTCCTCAATGGAGGTGCTCTCTTTGGCGTACCAATCAATTGGTCAAAGTGGTTGCTTCTCAACTTGATCTCTAGCATATGTGGGAAGTAAAACTTCTCCATCATAATCCGATAAACCCTCCACATCCTCTGATAAGAAATCAGCGATCTGAGGAAGAGTAAATCTACTATAATTATGCCTGCGCACTTCGAACTCGTCTTCACAACTAAACCAAAAATCCTCCATGGTAGGTTTATGTGAAGAATTGTTACCAAGGCGAGCTGCCAAGAGACCCCAAGGGTCATATGAACGTTTTTCAATGAGAAACTTGAGATTAAGCTTCATCATTTCATTGCTCATCAATTTAGCGTCAGCTGCTGATTTGCATTTATATATACCCATCTCAAAAGAAAAACTAGCAACGGACTTGTGTTTGTTAAGCAAAAAGGTGTGCACTTCATGTAATTGCCTTAAGAACTCCATGAATACTACCTTATCCAATGGGTATCGAGGTAGCATGGTTGGACTGCCTGAGAAACCATATACACGAATATAGGAGAATGTGGGGAATTGGATGAACCAATCAGCCCAATCTACCATTGCCAATCTAGCATCTGCTGAAAAATGTATATGCAGCTCGTTGTCAACATCCTACACTATGTGCATCAGGAAAAGATCATTTACCCGCTTGAAATGTCGATCTAACTGTGAAAATTCTAACTGCAGGAAATGCTCATGAACCTTCTACAGGCCCAGAGTTCCAACAACATTCAACCCTCTAAACTTGCCTTGAAAGGCTATAAGATATACGAGGTACGAAATATGGAATACATGGGCTTTGAAGAACCCTGTCATCTGGTTGTGAAGAGTGTCACTAATCAAAGTCGGCCAATCATAGTGTTCTTTATTGTTGACAAATTGGGACATGATGTAGAACATCCATGGCTGAAACTTGTGTGCTTCTACTTGACCTGTGACACGGTTGAGCAAAGTGATCATAATAGCAAACTCATCCTTAAATTCACCACGTCCAGCATTCCTTGGCAAACTGGTTCGTTTCTCTTTGAGCCACCTTTGTGCCATCCTTTTCTAGCACTATTCCTTTTGTGTATTCCATGCCTTCTCACATTCTTCAGTTGATATAATGAGGTTATCTAGACAGGGTGGAATAGCAAAACACCTCTCAATGTCTCTTGGCTTGAGGTTGCAAATTATTCACCCATCTACTAATTGGATTTCCCGTGAAGTGGAGTTGTAATGATTGACACAAGCAATTACAAACTCAAAGTTTTGTGTTGAGAAGGGAAAAGAGGCTACCTCAAGTAACCTAGATTGTTCAAGATTTTGGATTGTGATGTAATCAACGTCTGTCAAAGTGTTCAAATCAGCTACTGGATGTACTTGATGTAAGCCGGTGTCGAGTGTCTTCAAGAAATCGTGAAGCAAGACCGATTGCATCTTGAATTCGATTTGAGAGAATTGCATATTTGAAAACTCGAAGAATGACTGTGAACATGACTATGCTTGAACAACTTTTGCATAGAAGCTAAAAATAGCTTCGCTAAGAGGCAGAAAAAGGCGGATTTTTGGATAAAAATCTGAGATATGGGATTTTGTACGAAATATCGTTCTAAACAAACCTAGAATGTCCGTTTTCAAAAAATTGACTTTTTCAAGAACATGCAAGAACCCCTCAAAGGTAGAAGCTGCGAGGCAATTTTAAACCCGGAAAATTCTAAGACGTGAGTTTTGTAGGCGCCTGTGTGTTGAAGAGACCCAGATTTATCATTTTTTGATAAAGATGATTCTTCTGGAAACCTTAAAAAATGGAAGCTGCAGAAGCTATTTTTTTGGAAAAATCTAGGATGTAGGTTTTGTGGCTAATTTTGTGCTGAATAAACCCAGAATGTCAGATTTCTCAACAAACTGATTTTTCTCGAACATGCAAGAAACCCTAGGCATGGAAGCTAAAGAAGCTGTCAAAAAAAAATTCAATCTTGGAGAAGATTGAAAAAGAAGATAACCTAGATCGATAGAAATTGAAAATGATGGGAACTTCTACTTCTAAAAACTGATGCCCTCGAAAAAATGGACTCTGGAAAGATGTTCTTTTGTGCAACTTGAACTCAAATCTATGAAGAAATGTGAAAACCCCCTTCGTTTGATCCTTCAAATGCTATTGAGAAGAAAGTTTAGTGTTTGTCTCTTGAAGTCAACCTGCAAAAATAATGAATTATGGACACCCAAATCCTTATTAAATAAAGGATGGAGGTGGAAGCATCAGTTAACTCGCGAAAAACCCTAATTTTAGGAGTCTTGACATGAAAATATCTCCTCACTCGAAGAATCCCTAAAAATTTGGGCAGCCAAGGTATGAGAAAGTCTTCAAAAATTTGTAACTCAAGTTGACTTGGACACCACCTTGAGATTAGGCATCCAAGTTTGAAGTGTTAGAATATTTTTTAAAGTTTTTCAAATTTTGCTTGTTTCCAGTTACTGATATCCCCTATTTGAGCATTTGTTTCCCACCAATCATGTGAGCAATTGAGACTGAAAGTGAATTGATCTGGCAAGCCTGATCAAGTCTGAAGAGATTGATACCTCACACCAGCCTCTGATCCCGCATTTGACTGCTTTTTAATCTGGGCGCCCCTGGTTGACTGGGGCGCTTTACATCACCAGAGTTAGAAAATTTTCAAGATTTTTAATCTTTTCTTTGATAAAATGCCTCTAATTGATCTTCGATTGCCGACGTTTGACAGGTCTTATAAGCTGGCAGATGGATTCATTGTGGAGAGTGAGCGAAACTGAGAACTTGATGGAGGCTGCAAACCTTAAAAACTGGTTTTGAGGGCTTGAAATCTTGGGTGACCCTGGCTAGCAAGGGCGCTTTTGTTTGCCAGACAACCAATTTTTAGTGATTTTCAACTTCTCCAATTTACCTTTCGTACTTCGATCTGCAATTGTCAGTGACTAATGGATCCCGTGATCAGGCTAAGATATTCAATTGAAAGCCTAAGAATTCCAAAAAGGATGACTGGTTTTGCAAACTCTAAAAATTGCTTTAGAGGGCTCAAATTCCTAGGCACCCATGGTTGATTGGGGCACCCCTATGTTCCAGAGACATGATTTCACTGTCTTCTTGACGAAAACACCTCAATTTGATCTTCGTTTTTGGATGTTTGAGAGCTTCGTTGAACTTGCTAACGGACTTGTCACAAAGCTTGAGAAAATTTGAGGACCTACTGGAGGTCATGAAAGCTAGAAATTGCAACTGATGCTTCAAAATTTTGGGCATCATTGGCTTGCAGGGTCGCTTGTTTGCTCTAGACTCGGTCAATTTTGAGTTTCTTGACTTTCTTTGACTTTCAGCATTTCCCGCTTTGACCTTCCTTTTCAAGTGCTTGACAAGTCTTATAAACTGGATGTTGGATTCATCGTGAAGTTTGAAGAATTCGGAAGAGGACCTCCAAAACTGCAAATCCTAATAACTACATTTGACCCCTTGAATTCATGGGCACCCTTGGCCTGCAGGGGCACTTTTGCACTCCAGAGCTAGTCATTCTCAATGATTTTTACTCTTCTCGAGCTTCATGTTCACCGTGTTGTCGACTACATTGATCGCCATTGTTGTTGACGTGAACGCGTTCACTGTTGTGATTGCTTTCATTATTTCATGTGCACGGACATTTGAAAATTTGGCTAAGGCATTGACAGCCAGGCATCTCCCTTTAAATAAGGTGTCCAAGCTTTTCCAAACTTAGTTTATTTTTCGTAGTTTTCAACTTTTCAAATTCCCCTCTGTTGTTTACCATTTTTCGTGCATCTTTTGCCATGGATTATTATGTGCAGGTTTGAAGCTTAGATTCTGACACCTGGTATCTAGCCATCCTCCATTGATGACCTCAAAGGTCCTAACTTTTCTTCTAAAAAAGCGAAATAGACCCACCAAAGCAAAACTGACTTTTTGACGATTCTAACTGGAACAGTGTGATCGTGATGAAAGATTCACCAATCAAAATCATTTTGAGCCATTTCTGAAAAGATCCTATTTTTAAGGATTTTCTAAATATAGGGACTTGAAACCCTAATTTCAAAATTTTCAAAATTTTGCAAGTATCCTCTTGACAATAAACCCAGAAAAACCCCATGATCCGTTTCTTGTTCAGAAATTTCTAAAAAATAGACAATTGCAATTTTTAGACATTTTGACCTTTTTCGACTTTTGACGACATTTTTACAAGATTTTGACCATTTTTACCAAAATGCCTTTAATGAAGCAAAAAAATTATTTTGGGTAAAACAAATTTTAAGAGCAACTTAATAATATTGTCATAATTAAAATAAAAGGTGTTTTTAGACACCAATATCAAAACTAAAGTAATTTTAAACACTTGGAAGAAAATTCAGGTCCCCGAGGCCCAGTTTGAACAGGTATATCAAGGAGATGCCTATCTTCATTTGGTCATCATACAAATTATCCTTTATGCATCTGATTTTCAGATTTTAGCAATTTGTTCAATCCAGGGCATCCAAACCATTGGTTTGTTTAAGGTTTGAGAAGACGAAAACCCTTGTTTTTCATTTTGGGTGATTTCCTCCGAGAATCAAAATGTGTTGATTTGTGGAGGATTTGACAATATTTTAGATTTGCTACAATGTCAAAAGACTCACAACAATACAACTGTGTGACAGATCAGCAAGATTTGGTGAATGACAGCAAAGAAATGATGACTCGACTGTGACAAGGTGCATGTTAAAGGACAGATGAGAGAGAAGTGATGAATAAGTGACAAATGGGTACTTTGGAAACCAGAAAAGCAATGCAATGGGACATCAAAATCGTCAATGATCATGTGAAGCGGAGTCATGGTAATGCCAAGGATTTAGTTTCATACTCATTGATAATAAGAGGTGTGCATTAATGATCACAAGGTGCTGCAAGAATCTATAAACATAGTCCATTTTCTTTGTCATTTCACCAAATGCTCAAACTTTCTACAGAAGAAAAATCCTACTTCTAAACTTAAAGCACATTTTAGAGCAAAGTCATTGCACAATGAGTCAATTATTGAGGATCATTTGAAAAGTGAAAAAGGAAACATGAAGACAGCCTACTCATGTGGCAAGGCAAGGCAAGGCAAAGCAGTCAAAGAGCCATTGAGACGACATAGGAAGACATCCACAAAACAAAGATCCAAGAGGTGCAATGATTGCTCCAACACACATGGAACTAATGAGAGTAACAAGTCAAATTAGTGCCAATGGAAGGAGAATCTAGGGCATTTGTTCACTTTCCAAATCGATGGACAAAATGACTATTCTATGCTTAATGAGAAGTCTACAATGGAAGGAATTGTGATGAAAAAGCTAGAAGGTAGATAGCACAAAGACATGCAAATGGAATGTGTAGGACAAGACATTGGTTAGGATAGGAAAATTAAGTTATGCAAGTTACCATATTTTGGTTACAAAGAAGACCAAGTTCGGTTTCTTGTGAGACAATCTCATAACAACATTATCCATTTGAGGGATGACACACAAATATCTATAAACCCTAAGATGATGTACAAGAGCACTACCCTATCATGCAACAAGATGAGGGAGAAAGACACAAAAGTATATGTGTAATGACCCATGTTCTAGATCAATAGATTTACGATTAATTCCTTATTGGATTGACACAAATTGTCATCCAATATTTATGTAAAGATATCAAATTAAAAATACCTTAAGGATAGATGATGATGCACTTTGGTATATCTAAGAGTAGCTGATAACACTAGTATATTGATAGGCGTATAGTAGAAATTATGAAATCTGATATAAATATTATTTTAATAATGGCAATATGCCATGTAAATATAATGATGTTTCTGATTTGCTTATTTAGAACCATGCATTGTTGCAAGAGGTTAGACCTCTTTAAATTGCTATTTCTGAAGTTATCTCTTTATACATGCAATTTTATAACGGATGCTATTTCTGACTTTGCTGATTAATCATGCATCTTGATTGGTTGAATTGCTGGAAATGGACTCCTTAGGACCACTCAAATACTGAATATTTGTTTATATATCTGCATAAACTATTCCATAATCCCCTTTGCTTGGAATGTTTTCCCTTTTATATCCTTACGATTTTTCAAGGAACACAGCCATTCACCTCATTCATTTGATAAGAGACATCTTCTAATGTCCCCATTTTTGCCATTTGCCCTTCAATGCCCGATAGCCTATTTCCGGAAGCCTGTAGGCTTGTTAGAGGTAAAATTTGGGTTTCCTATGCTATTGGGATTCTGGAGCAATTTTGAGGGTTTGCATGTATGAGTATCTGATGCATGTCCGATGATGTTTTCTGGTTTTTTGGAGAGCTTCGAAATGGTGTGACATGCATCTCCATCAGACAACCTTTTCCGGAACTTATTATTTTTAGCCAGCACATTGGAGTTTCGAGATTTGGAGTGCGGATTCTTTCTGGGTTTTCTCAGAGCTTCGCAATGGTATGACATGCAAAGTGAGCGGAGTAACTTTTCAGAATTTACTATTTTTAGTAAGTTCTATTTTTAGCAAGACTCCAATCGGCAGCAGCATAGTAAGCTTTTCACTTTGAGCAGAGTAGTTGAGTTTTCCCTAATTTGGTTTTTGGAGGTGCATTGGTGAATAACTGATTTTAATATTTTTATGACCTTGGCCTAGCATAATATCTTCATGTTGTTTTTAAAAGTGGTCATAAAAGGGAGGACGTTTCATGAAAGAAATATTTAATATTTCTAAAGTCAGTTAATTATTTTAAGGATGGGACGCCACTTTGGAGATGGTTATTATTTAATTAAAAGTTTATTATCTCTCTAAAGTTTGGACGCCAAAATAAGAAGGAAGAGATATTTTAAAAATTAAAATATTTTCAAGAGCAAGAAAGGGAGTTTTTTAAGGAGAAGCTAAAGGATCACCTCAAAACTTATAAAAGAAGGCCTTTGCTCTCTCATTTATTATCTTGGAAAAATGTTGTAAAGTTATGCTGCTGAATTAATTTCAGAATCCGGCTAAGGGAAAGCTTAGCAAGTTTACTCCATTCTTTGAGCCTGAAACTATGGTACCCTAAATGGTTGTTTGAGAATGTGCTTCATCCAAAAGTGCATATTGTGCATTAAAGTGAAGATATTCGTGAGAATTTCCAGTTTCAATGTTGTTGGTTCACATACAGCTGAAATCGAATTTTGTTAGCAGCTTTGTGAATAAATGTTATTTCATTTTGGGCATTTGTGCCACATGTTTGTTGACCTTGGGAAACCCTTTCCATGGAAGCTGAGATTTAAATTCAAAGAACCTGACTTTTAAGAGCAAAATCGCCCTTGCAGCCAAGTCGTACCCTCTTAAAGCACATTGGAATTCGTGCCAAATAAATGAAGGGGTTTTGATGTTTTTTGTTTTGATCTTGGGCGCCATACTCCTTGAGAGCCTTTGCAAAAGATTTCAATTAAGTCGGAGGTAATTTGGTGAATTTATGAACATTTAAGTGAGTTTACAAGTTGCTGGTTATTCATTTCCAGAATTGCAGATTTATATCAAACTTGTTTCAGTTTGAATTTCCAATCTTTTCTTCATCCATTATTGTTGATATCTAGCATGGAATCGTCCAATTTTTTGGTGCTTTGAAATCATTGTAATATTCATGTAATTTGCAGCTCTTTCTCATATTGTAAAACTGTAAACAGTAGTACTATTCCAGTTTATTGTTGCTGCAATTATTTCTTAATTTAACATTAAGCACCCCTGGATGGTATACCACCAGTGTGGAGAAACGAATTGTTTAAGCTTTCTTGTACCCACTGTCAAGTGGTGAATTCCCACTCTTGAGTGGATGTCTGCCACAACGGATGAATTGTTTCATTTGTAATTTCATTCCCCCCACTATTTTAGTGGAAGTGTGGAAAATCTCTCATGGCTGGTTATCCGCCTAAGTTCTTTCAGTTTTGTAATTAGTACTCTACCATATGTTAGCACCTCGCCTTCTAAAGGATCTTGTGTGCACATTCTTGGTGTTGAGTTTAGTTCTTCTCTCTCAATTGTAATCAATTCAGTTATGGAGTTAATTAGATCCTAGGGATCCTCTGACCATATGCCTGCCCCTCCTCCCTCATCGGGTTTTAGGGTGCATTCTTGGTTAGAGTTACCATTCTACATTGTTTGGTTGAAGCTAACCTTAACGGGTGCATGGTTGCATTGTCTTCATATGATCGGAATTGTTGTCTTCATTAGCGTTGTCTTCATACTTAATCTTTGTCGACTTATTATAATCTTTAATCACCCCTATTTAGGATGATTGTTGCTTTGTTGTCTCTTATAATTCAAAACATAAGCCAAATAATCGATCAATAGAGAGGATATTGGCCTCTATCCCCTCCAAAATGAGACCCCTTGATGCTTTCACCGGTAGTCATTATTTGTGGCTTCTATCAGCCCCTTTCAAATAAATAGACCCTGATATATATTATGTGAGTCTCTTCAATGTGCATCAAAGCAAGTCTTGGGAAATCGCTAATCGCTTACCAATCCATGTCAGAATGTCAACCAATGAAACTAGTGGTAGGAGGTTCAATATTGATTTGTTTCAACTAAATATAAAGCCTGATATCACTCATACAACAGATGCATATTGTTAATAGTAGCATATCACATTACCATTGTTGGGTTGGTAATTGTATTGCATGGCATTCGATTGATGTGCTTGTTTATATTTACTTGTGGAGACTATTCATGTGCGCTGATTACGACTTCAATCTTACAAACGGTTTGAACACTGTCATCAGAATCTCCATGTCACCTATTCTCTTCATCTGCTATGGCGGCAAGCTATAAGACCCACCAACTCTCATAGGCAACGCCTCACTTCATAAGAATTCCATTATAGTTATTGCAATAGTTAGAAAGGGTATGTGGCAATCATGTTGGATGAATCGTATAATATATTTGGCCCGATATTCTCTAGTCTTAGAATAATCACCCAAAGTATCGAAATCCTTCTAAAGTTTAGTGCATCTTATACATCGCCACATAATGCTAACAATCATACTTAATCAATATCGATAAAATAGACAAACAAAAATAAAAGTTGAGTGAATACAACTGATCAACTTAGAATATTGTATCGGCCCCCCTATATTGAATCCTCCAATATAACATGGTCGTGGAAGCAAGATTGTGATATATGGAAATATGAACTCTTTAGGTAATAATATTAAATGATTATTCTTCCTTTTCAATACTTTTAACCATCATCAAAATGGGATATTACAATATGAGGACCTAAACAATGCAATGAATACTCAATCAATGGAGAGAGAATACATCAACTTGTTGGAAGCCATAGAGGTGCACAAGAGTTGGCAGTGGAGGAGTGTTTAACCCAAAAATTACAATGGCATGTGCTTGTTTGGATTAAACCTATTGTGCAAAGCTCAAGGGCAATAGATACCAATTGGTCCTACCATTGGCCAATATAAGTCCATCAAGCGCAACAACCACAAATGGCAATAAGCAATTACAAGCATTGGTAATTATCACATCTTTCCTGCAAGGGCAAGATGAGGCTCCTCCACAAAGTTCATCTCCTATTCGTTCTCAATAGGATATGCCTATGAAAGACACTGAAGAATCCAAATCTACACAATGAAAGGCATCACACGAAAAGAAAAGAGCAAGATATTCAAAAACTGCATAGTTGAGGTCACATGTTGACCACGCTTATCAAATACTCCTAGCCAGTGGAATGAATATGTACGACACATTTAAATTCCTTGTGCATAAACTTGGCACATTTGTAAAACCAAAGCAAACCATTTTCAAAGTCTTCTTTTGACTCCTAAGCATTTGCCTAATGGTGACTTTGTGCTACTATAGCTACACAATTTGATTAGAATGGTGAAAATTTCTCAATTGGGCTCCTACAATGAGAATGTGATAGCACAACTTAAGTAGAAAACAGAGAAGGTTAGTTGGTTGAAAGAAGAGTTGGATACAACTCAAGCAAAGTGCAAGGCTGCCATTAAGCCAATTCCTTATCATGCAAGATCACAAAAAGAATGTCCAATGCATAGCACAAATGTGCATAATTGAAGCCCTCACACAATCAAAGGAAGAGATCACATAGAGGATGTTGAATGCTAATGCGCATTTGCACAAGTTGCAAGACAAGGTTATTCCAGTGGGCCCTAATGTGCCGAATGATGATATGATTGCAAGAAAGATAGTAAAGTTAAAGGAGAGACTAGAAGATCATATTGGCGAATTTGAAGCATTAGTCAATCCATTGCTTATACCTATGTTGACACAACAATATCTAGAAAAGCGACTCAAGGCCATGGTTGAGGATAACCAGCACGAGGTTGAGGACAACTAGCACGAGGTCAAAACAATAGAGAGTCAATAAAGCAAGAAACTAAGGCCACTAAGGAGAGAAAGATGAAAGAAGCAAAGAGCCAAATGAATGAGGAATTTGCATAAAAGGAGAGAGAAAAAGCATTGGAAAAGGCAAGGAAAGAGCTTGAAGAACATGCCAAGTGACTTAAGATTACCACAATTGAAATTGAGCATCTAGTGTAAGACTATGGACAGACATTTGCGGCAACATGCAAGTTATTTGTTGCATTTACAAATTGGTTAACATGGCTAATCCCTAGGCTTGTGACACTAAATACTAAATTGCATACACTCTGAGATGAGCTTATCCATGAAGATCTTACACATGCAGAATTGAAAATGCTCAATGTATCGAACCAAAATGAGCTTATCCATGAAGATCTTACAAATGCAAAGTTGGAGATACTCAATATGCCAAACACGGATATACTATAACACATCACCTTGAAAAGAAAGACGCACAACATAACACTTACACAAGTCAATGCAAAGTTCACAGATGCAAATGATATATAATGATTTTCCAAAGCATAAAAAAGCAATTGATCTTTGAAAGTACAATTATAATATCCAAACTTGTAAATGTAATCAAATCTTATCAAATTTGGATCCTAAAAGACCTATGGAAATTCTAAGTCTGAAATTTTGTGTAAGAATTCTAAGTCAGATTTTACTTCTTGTATTTCGAATGTGTTGACTGCAGAACATTTATTAATTTCGATATTTTGCAAATAAGGAATGAACTACTACCTTTTGTATGAGGGAGACAAGCCTCAAGGAGAGACGCATCTCATGAGAGGACGTGTCTCCACAAAGTGGAGACATGTCCGCTCATGGGACGTGTCCCTTGGGCGTGCGACCTCCCTTAACAGCCCGTAATCATACAATGTTTTTCATAAACACCAATGTGTGCTTTTACCAGCAGCGAATATATAAGATGCATTCCGATTTGATTCAATTGCAAATTTCGATCATCATTACCAGAAATTTGAATAACTTATTTGAAGGTTTTATATTTTAAGAGTAGGTCGATTAAATATAAGTGATGATGATGTATAAATGCAATCATCATTTATATCTGACCGATGCTATCTTAAATCAACACTCCCTCTTAGCTAGGGAAGATATTCCAAAACAAATAAGTGGGGATATCACATTCACACGTGATATCGAAGATATGATATGTTTTCTCAATATTGTCAAGTCACATGACATTCTTCATAACACATCTTCATTATGGTATGTGCACTGACATCAAGTCACATGATATCCATCAAAGTGTCCAAGAGATACTATCATGACATGTCCACAAATATCAAGTCCCATGATATCTATCATGATAGTTCAATTCATCATTGTAGAGTCGTCACTTTACATTGTCACATACAAGTGTTCATTATTAGAAAGATCGTCACCTTTCAATAATGTACACAAGGGACAGGGTCCATAAAAGTCATGGAGTCACACACATGACAAAAGAGTTTACACATTAAACATCTTTAAATATATTAGTACAATTTTAAACAATTTGAATTTCAAACATAATATCAAATTACATTTCAACCATACCAAGCTTCTTCCGGAAGTGTTCAACCTTGATTTTGGAGAGAGGTTTGGTGAGAATGTCTATTGTTTGATCATTTGTACTAATATACTCCAACTGGATTACCTTCCTTTCTACCATATCTCTTACATAATGGTAGGGAATCTCAATATGCTTAGATCTATCATGGAATACTGGATTTACAGAGAGCTTAATGCAACTTTGATTATCACAATGAATGATAGTAGGATTCAAGGGTTCACCAAAGAGTCCCACAAGCAATTTTTGGAGCCAAACTGCTTCTCTTGCCCCCATAGAGGCTGCAATGTATTCAGCTTTTGTCGAGCTTTGTGCTTCTGAAAACTGTTTTTTGCAGATCCAAGAGATCATAGCCGATCCTAAACTGAAGCAACATCCAGATGTGCTTTTCCGATCGGTTACACTTCCAGCCCAATCTAAATCAGAGTATCCATGTAGGTCTAGTTGGTCATTTATGTAAAGAAGACCATATCCAATAGTGCCTTGAAGATATCTCAATATATGTTTCACAGCAATAAGGTGAATTTCCTTTGGCTCACACATGAACTGGCTTAAAGCATTTACTACATAGCAAATATCAGGTCTGGTGTTAACCAGGTACATCAATGATCCAATCATTTGTCTATATAGGGTTGAATCTGCACACTTAGATTCTGCTGCTGCTTCTTTCAGTTTGTGAAGGTTGGTTTCCATAGGTGTAGAAATGGGTCTACAATCCAACATTCCAAATCTCTTCAAAATATCAATAGTATACTTTCCTTGATTTAGTATGATGCTATCTGATTTCTGCCAGACTTCCAAACCTAGGAAGTAGTGTAAAATGCCCAAGTCTTTCATGTCAAATTCTAAAGTTAGATCCTTCTTCCCTTGAGCAATGAGGTGATCTTCTCCTGTTATCAGCAAGTCATCAACATATAAAATAATTATTAACATCTCACCTTTAATTACCTTAAAGTAAAGATTTGGGTTTGCATCATTCTTGGAAAATCCTAGTCCCAAGAGGTAGCTGTCAATTCTTTCATACTAGGCCCTGGGAGCATGTTTAAGTCCATACAGTGCTTTCTTTAGTTTGCATACATGTGAGTCAGGTTTATGTATCACAAAACCTTCAGCCTGTTCTAGATAGACTTCCTCTTCAATGGTCCCATTTAGGAAGGCAATTTTCACATCCATCTGATGAATCTTCCAGCCTTTAGTTGTTGCAATGGCTATCACTACTCTCACAAATGTGTAACGGGCAACAAGTGCAAATGTTTCTTCATAATCAATGCCTTCATTTTGTGAAAAACCTTTGGCCACAAAACGTGTCTTATGTTTTTTTATACTGCCATCAGCGCCATGTTTGATTTTGAAAAGCCATTTAGAAGACACAACAGATTTCTCTTTTGGTCTAGGCACTATATCCCATCCATCATTTTTTAGAATGGATTGATATTCTTCCGTCATAGCGTCCTTCCATACTTGATGTCTGAAGGCTTCTGAAACACTAGTGGGTTCTGAATTTATGATGTCATTCATTAGAGCAATATAGCTTGAGAACCGTTTGGGTCTTTTACTCTCCCTAAACGTTCCTTTGGGTGTTGCATGACTCTCGGCTTCTTTGATCATCTTTCTAGCCCAAAGTGGCCTCTTCTTAACGTTGTCATTTGTATTCTCATCTGAAGTAGATAGAAGTTCATTTGGTATTTCCTCAAGATACTCCCTCTGAATCTCAGGGGTAGGATCCTCTTCTAAGGCTCTAGGTGAATAAGTTTCTATCTCATTTGAACTTCTTGCCCTTTTGAATGCAATGTCTTCTTCAAAGATGACATCTCTGATCAAATCAATTTGTTTTTGCCCGGGTATGAATATCCTGTAGGCTTTGGAGGTTTCACTATATCCCACAAATACCCCTTTCTTTCTAGAAGGTTCTAGTTTGAATCTCTTCTCTTTGGGCACATGAATATAGACAGGGCAACCAAAAATCCTAAAGTGACTAATATCAGGTTTTAGACTAGTAAATGCTTCTTCAGGAGTTTTGTTATCTAGATGAGAATGTGGACATCTATTTTGGATGTAGACAGCAGTTCTAGAGGCTTCTGCCCAGAATGAGGTTTCTCTGTTCTGGTCAGGTAACATTGCTTTTGCAGCTTCTACAATGGTTCGATTTTTCCTTTCAGCAACCCCATTTTGTTGAGGGTTGTAGGCTACTATAAACTCCCTCTTAATCCCAGCATTCATACAGAATTCCTTAAAGATTTCAGAGGTGTATTCTTTCTCATTGTCTGTCCTTAAGATTTTGATTTTCTTCACAGAGAAGTTTTCAGTAAGAGCTTTGAACTCCTTGAACCTTTTAAGGATTTCTATTGACTCTTTACACTTAAGAAAATAAATCCAGGTCTTCCTAGAGAAGTAATATATAAATATGACATAGTATAGGTAGCCTGCCTTGGAGGGTACAGACATGGGTCCACATAAATCAAAGTGAGCTAGTTCTAATACATTTTGAGTTTTACTCAAGCTATTGTGAATGGATCCCTTTGTATTCTTTCTTAGGGCACAACTGTTACAAGTTCCTTCATGAGTTGGTTTTAACTTAGGTGATCCCGTTACAAGTTTTTCTACAGAAGGTAGGGCACGGAAATGAAGGTGTCCTAATCTTCTATGCCAAATTTCATTTGAATGAGAAGTATCAAGGGTAAGGGCTTGCTTGACTTCATTGCATAGTTTATAAAGATAACCTTGTCTTATACCTACGGTTTGGGCTTTCTTTATAGTTGAGTTCTTAGGCCATGCCAAAACTTTCCCATCCATAAAGGTAACCCTATATCCATTATCTTCAAGAGCAGAGATGGATATTAGATTCCTCTTTATTCTAGGTACAAATAAAACTCCAGTGAGTTGAAGGGAGAGACCAGATTTCAATTTGATGGAGCAAGTTCCAACCCCCTTACAAGGTGTGCAGAATCATCCCCAATGGTTACTTCTTCATCAGTCTCTTCAGTCATAGTGTCTAAAAGTTCTTTGAACCGTGCGATGTGCCTTGAAGAGCCACTATCAATTACCCAGTTGTTGGTATTGTTAGATACTTGACTTGATAACGCTGAATAGAATACAAATTTCTCAGATTCATGGTCTGAATTTGACTTTCCTACTTTAGCAAAGGATGCTTGTTGTTTTGATCTGTCGGGGCACTTCATTGCATAGTGGCCATATTGATCACATCTAAAACATTGTACTTGAGAGATGTCTTTCCTCTTCTAGGCAGTCTTTTCTTAGCCTATCAAACTTGGGAGTTTAGATCTCGCACTTATTCCTTGAACAAATGACTCCCATGAGTTTGGTAGGCCTCCTAGTGCAATTAGAGTTAACTCTTTGCTATCAATTTGATATCCAATTGTAGATAATTGATCCCTTAGTTCAGTGATCCTCATGAAGTATGCATTAATGGTTTCTCCTTTGTTTATTTAGACATTGTTGATTTGCCTCTTTAATGCAAGAGTGGTACTGGTGTTGTTTGTCTCATAGGTGCTCTCAAGGGATTTGAACATTAGATATGCAGTTTCATGTTTTGCTAGAATGGGTACTATATGATCCCTAACTGCATCTACTAATATTTTCATGGCCTTTTCATTGTTCTCAATCCATTGAGTTTTCTCTGGATCATCCTCAAGTTCCCTATTGTTTTCTCTCACAAATGAGTAACTTATTTTCTTTAAGAATCATCATGATTCTGAATTTCCATGATGTGAAGTTGTTTGCTCCTTCAAGGCGATCTTCAAATCTGATCACACTTGACATTATGAAGAATGCGATGTAAATTTGATTTCTCAAAAATACGAATTTTTTCTAAGTAATTTGATATCTAGATTTGATTTTAGTTCACTCAACTTGGCTCTAATACCATGTAAATGTAATCAAATCTGGATCCTAAAAGACCTATGGAAATTCTAAGTCTGAAATTCTGTGTAAGAATTCTATGTCAGATTTTACTTCTTGTATTTTGAATATGCTGATTGCAGAACATTTATTAATTTCGATATTTTGCAAATAAGGAATGAACTACCTTTTGTATGAGGGAGACACGCCTCATGGAGAGACGTGTCTCATGAGAGGAGCTCATGGGACGTGTCCCTTGGGCGTGCGACCTCCCTTAACAACCCGTAATCATACAATGTTTCTCATAAACACTAATGCGTGCTTTTACACGCGGCGATTATATAAGATGCATTCCGATTTGATTCAATTGCAAATTTCGATCATCATTACCCGATATTTGAATAACTTATTTGAAGGTTTTATATTTTAAGAGTAGGTCGATTAAATATAAATGATGATGATGCATAAATGCAATCATCATTTATATCTGACCGATGCTATCTTAAATCAACAAAACTCATTAAAAACATGCAAGAAATTGCAACCTTGACTAGAGCACATTCTTACATGCAAAAAATCTCAATTCTCTAATACAACAGTACAACTTATCCATCCAAATTTTTTATATGATTTTATTGCCAAAAAATCACAACACATTGATTGAATTGCAATTTTTGTCAATTTTTTTACCAATTTGATCATTTTTTCATGGGTTGAACAATTTTTTCAAAAAAAATACATTTTTGGTTTATTTTTGTTATTTGGAAATGAATTTTGACAAATCAAAACATTTTTTCAGTTATTTTCAAGATTTTCTAAGTTTTATGACACAAAACAAGGTTCAAACTTCATCTACAACATTACTATTTCATCCTTCGAATCAAGTACACATTTTTTCAACAAAAATTTTATGCAAGGGCATCTTGTGATGCATTTTGTGTTGTGTTTCAAAGTTTTGATTTTTGGATTGATTCGGTTGGTTTTGGGTCAATAAGGTAAATTTGGACCATTCTAGGCCATTTGAGATCCTTTCGAGTGATTTAGGTGATTAGGAGCAAAAAGTTGTAACAGTTGCAAAAAAGTTGTAAAAGTTGCAAAAAGTTGCAAAAGTTGTTGTCTGTAAATGTTAATCAAATCTTATCAAACTTGGAGCCTAAAAGACCTATGGAAATTCTAAGTGTGAGATTTTGTTCAAGAATTCTAAGTCAGATTTATTTCTTTTATATTAAATGTGTTGATTGCAGAACATTTATCAATTTCAATCATCATCATCTGAAATTCGAATAACTTATTTGATGGCTTTATATTTTAAGAACAGTTTGGTTAAATATAAATGATGATGATGCATGAATGCAATCATCATTTATATCTGACCAAAGCTATCTTAAATCAACAATGTCAAAGTTGTAAAATGTTGCAATTTTGGTTTTTGGTAGTTGGAAGTCGGTTTGGCAGCTGTGAATGAATGTAATGGCATAAATATTGCATGTAAACTCGAGCACCAAGGTTAGAGAAGAAATGGAATGAAAAATGAACATTTTGCAAGCATTTTCTAGTGTTTTCCATGGTGAAACAGACTGTAAATTGGATTGTACGGCCTTGTACTATATAGTATGGCTCTGCAAGAAGTTGTAAAAGTTGGAGAATGTTGTTAGCTTTCTAATGCTTTTAGTTTGACTGATTTTCATTGTGTTTTGTGAAAGTTATAATAAAAATAGTGATTGCCATGTACAGATTTCCGCTGTTTCCTGCCTAAAAAACTTCTTTTGTACAGATTGTATGACCTGATATGGTCAAGGGCAGGCATGGGGATGATGAAGCTATGAAATATAGAACTTTTGGTTTTTGTTTGGAGTCATTTCATTAAGTTTTGTGAAAGTTATTGCATTTTTGGTGATGACAGCCCTGTACCCTAACTAGGGTTTCCAGAAACACTTAAAATTTCATATCTTTGTTTTCCACCATCAAAAAGTCATGAAAATTGGTAGAAAGTTTTGCTTTAAGGATATCTAAAAACCCTTTTGGGCTCAAGCCTTTAAAAGTTTGCATGAGTGAGGAATCAATGACAGTTTGTTCTCATTTGTATGTAAACAGCCTTGAAACCCTGGTGACTTGAGGGTTTGATAAGATCTATACTTTGTGTGAACATGATTGGTTGGGAATCAATAGAAAATGTTGTAAGAAGACTGAATATCAAAGAACTCATGCATCATGCTGGTTTTCCCTTATTGAATGCACGTTAGACTGCCATGGCTATGTTTCTAATGTGATCTAGAATGCATTTAATCATTTGTTTGAAATGAATTAGTTTATTAAAGTTGTCAAGTGAACCAAGAGTAGTTCTTTTCTCTGCATCAATTTCTCTACATTTATTAAAAAATAAATTATAAAACTAAAATATACCCTATTTTAATCGTAATAAATTAAATTACACATTATAAAATTAAAAAATATGTCCTAACACCTAACCCTAAAAGCTAATTTTTTTTAGTACTTAGGGTTCAAGTTTTTTGGTTAGCAAAAACAACCCAAACCTCATTGCTGAATTTTTCTAGTGTTTAGCATTAGGGTTAGGCTTTTTTCATCATTTAGGGTTAAGGTTTTCTTAAAAGCCCTGATCCTAACCATAAACACTGATTTTTAATGTTTAGGGTTAGATTTAGGGTTAAAAATCAGCATTAAGGGGTAGTTAGAAATCAGCATTTAGGGGTAGGGTTAGGGTTTAATTTCAGCAATTGTCTAAAATTATAAATGTGACTTTATATTATAGTAAAATACTAATATTTCCAAGGAATCCAATATACTTAGCTAGCAAAAATTAGTCCTTAAGCCCCCCTATAGTGCCACCAAAAACATCATTCAATAAGAATATCCTCTCATACCCCAGGAAGTGATTCTTCAAACGTATACTTGAGCAATAAAGAGGTCTAAAAAATGAGACAAATGATATTTTTCCCTACAATTATCTTCTCCTCTATTTCTTCTCTTGTCTTTCTTTTTCAATGATCTGTCATTTGTTGGAGTAATCTCACAATTCTAACATCATTCAGTCATAAATCCAGCATTGGGGGATCACAATGTCAAACAGGTAATTGTGCCATGTGCTTTGGGCTTCCCATGACATTTCATGTGGCACTTCCTTCTCTCATACCACTCTACTCTCATGCACATCCCTCTTACACATACCTTCAAGTATATTGAGAGAATCGCTCTTCCGTGCCATCACCCTTCAAGGTGCCCTTAGGTATATAGGAAGGTGTGGTATGTTGTGCAATTTGGCATCAAGGATCTATGTATATTGAAAAGTTAGAAAGATAAGGTTCGATCAATAAGGGTTTCTTCTCAAAGTGACAAGGCAAAAGTTATAGCCTCAAAACATATGAAAGGCTAAATTCATTTTTCTTTTGCAGATTTGATCATCATGCCTCATGAGACAAACTTTGCATGGACATATTGCATAATCACCTTGGGTACGAAAAAGGTGAAATACAATTTTAACAAGCATGTTTGAAATGGAGGCATATACCACTTCAAATGGCATTTGGTGGAGTCTATTCCCTGCAAAGAAGCCCCTACAAATATCACATATTAGGCACAAATGGCTCTTAAAGCACTTTCAAATAGAAAAGCCATATAGGCAAGAACAAGGAAAGAAGTTGGTTCTAGTTATTCACATCCCAAGGCTGATGATTTAAATGAAACACAACCATCAAAGCAATCTTTGAGGTAGTCTCAATCGACACCTAATTCTACAACACACTAACCAAACACAAGTGGAAGAAACATTAATGCCTTCTTTGCACCTTTTACTTCTCTAGGATCACAAACCACTTTCAAGAGTACAGAAGGGAGGAAGAACATCCACAAGCAAGAAAAGAAGGCGACTAGGAATTTCTACTATTAATCTAGCCTATCATTCAATGGTGCCAAGTCTCCATACTCACGAGGTATGGCAGATGTTATTGCAGCTACAAGTCCTACATTCAAAGCCCCATCATATGAAACATTGAGGGTTATATGCTTAATGATGTAGTAAAACACTATATAAATGTTGTTGTTAAACATCAAGTAGTGTGGGCAAAGACTGGGTCAAATGGTTGGATGAATACAAGGAACCAACTTCTCATCAACTTCCTTCTCTCTTATGATATTGACTGGATCATTATATAAGATCAAATTTGCAATTGCACTATCTTACTTGTTTGATGAAATGTTCATATGTGTAGGGCCAAAAAATGTAGTTCAATTTATTTGAGACAATGTTGTTTCTTGTGTTGCTACTAGGAGACCCCTAATGGACAAGCATCCATGTATGTTTTTTAGACCGTGCATAGCACATTGCCTTGATCTAATCCTAGAGGGCGTTGGAAAACTTGAATTAGTTAGGGAGGTATTGCAAAAATCCTACACTATTACCAAATTCCTCTACAATCACACAAGGCCATTGTGGTTCACACCTTCACAAAGAGCAAGGAACTACTTCCACCTAAGCTAATAAGGTTTTCTATGCACTTGCATTGCAAAATCTTCGCCAACAAAACATGAATCTGAAGTGAATGTTCATTTCAAACGACTCAATGGAGTCTAGCTTTCCCAAAAAAACATGAGGCAAAACAAGTCAATTTTTCAAATCCTCTAATAAAAGTTTTGGAACTAGTGGATGGGAATAAATCCCACTGGACTATTTGTTTGAAGCCACGTATAGAGCCAAGGAGGTGTGTAGGGATAGGATGGAAAATAACAAGGAAAACTACACGTCATTGTGGGGCATAATTGATAACATATGGGACCAAAAGACACATTGCACTTTCCATGTCATTGGACGCTTTCTAAATCCAATGTTGTTCTAAAGCCCCTCATTGGAGCTCACACAAAGCCTACTTACATGCATGGAGAAAATGTTTGTTGACATAGAGGCACTAGATGCAATAATGGTAGAGCTTCGAATATACATGCAAACAAATGGTTTTTTCTCAAGTATTTCTATCTAATAAGCACACAGTTATATTGATAGGGGGCGGGGGAGTGGGGGGGTGTTGAATAAGGATAGCTTCGGTTAGATATAAATGATGATTGAATATATTCATCATCATCATTTATATTGAAATCTCCAATCCCAAGTATAGGTCTTCGATCTGCATTGAGAAAATATAAATGATATATATTCAGATAGAATTGAATCTAAATGCATAAATATAAATATAAATGATCATTGCTAAGAGGCTAATCGTCGGTTGTATTAGTTAGACGAAGGGACTAATAAACTAAGACACGTCTGGACTAATAAACTAAGACACGTCTGCTCATGAGACGTGTCTCCCTAAGTCGTGTCTCCCTATCTTGGGACGTGTTTCCCTATCTTGGGACGTGTCTCCCTTACCCATATTTATGGGAGATCCAATCCTCAAAGTAGATCATCGAAATCAATAAATGTTCTGCACTTTAGGATCAAACATCTACAACAGAAATTCAAACTTAATACTTCATACATTCATTCAGAATTAACTTGACATCAACTTCATTATTTCAAGTTCATTATTAAGTTTATAATCTGATAGATTTAATCAAGTTTTAACAAGGGGTGAATCAATATAACAACAATCTTTTACTTTTCACAACTTAATCAACCATAGCAGTAATACTTCAAAACTTAATCATCCATAGCAATAACACACATGCAAGATCTAGCAATTAGTAACACAAGACGAACACACAATTTACATGGAAACCCTTGCAGGAAAAAAAAAAACCATAGCAAAATATTGCTTATATATATATATATATAGGCACCAACCTACGTCTTTTACAAATCTTCTTTTGTAGGCACCAACCCACTAGAGATACCAATCCCCAATTATAGAACTTATAGGCACCAACCCACTAGAGACACCAATCTCTTCTTTGATAGGCACCAACCTCCAAATTCTCCAAAGGGTGATATTGTCTTCACAAAGATTTGATTATAGGTGCACTTTCTTTCACACCTCTAGATGATCTAACGGTTATCACACAAGTGCTCTCCTTCACGACTTGGTGTGTAGATGATGTAATCATTTTCCTTCACAAGTCTTCACCAATTTTCACTCAAATAATACATTATTTTCTTTACAATTCGTCTTAAGGTTTGCTCTAATTTCACTTACAAATCTTATCACAATTTCTTCACATATATTTCTGCCTTAATGTCTGTTGTAGTAAACTCAGATCTGCTCATAAAAAATTTATACATATGATCAAAAATCCTTCATAAATCTGATAATAAACTCTTCATAAAATCTGCTCATGTTCTTCAAATAAACTTGCACACATATCTCATATAGATCTGCATATGTTCTTCAATAAGAATCAGAAATATTCTTCATACTTTCTGCAATTTTAGTCTGCTTTAAATCTGCTCCACATTCAAATAAAATTCAATGCTTACTTGCTTCTCACACACATTGCCTTATTTTATACCTTATCAAACATGACCCCTTCACCCAAAGGAGATAACTCTCCCAAGAGGGAGTGATCCTTCCAAGAGGGATCGGCCTCTTCATAAAATATATTTTATTATTTTTATTTTCAAATTTCAATCCCCAAAATGGGGAGCTCCAATAAGGGGGCCAGCCCCTTCATAAAATATAAATTAATTTAATTGTTTAAGTCACCACATGGGGGCACTAGTAATCTAAGGGTTGGCCCTTAGAAATAGATAAAACTAAAATTTTATTTCCCTTTGTGAGGATGGCGACTTCATGGAGAGCTGCTCATAATTATCAAATCTGTTGTCATTAGAACGCAAACTTAAGTAGTGCCAAAAAATATCATCAAAACATAGGAAGTTCATGAAAGAAAGTGGAGGAAGGCTTCACAACACTTATTGGTAGAAACTCAAGGAAGCATGAGAAAGCAACTGTTGCATGGAAGGAAAGCAAGTGCAATTTAATATGTATGTCACAGGGCACACAATGAGACATAAAACTAGATCTGCGATGATGGCATGGCATAAGAAAGTAGAAACCATAAAGCATACAAAGAGCTACAAAGAAACTTGTATCAATGGCTTAGCTTGCACAAAGGTTGCAAATAAATGAAGAAATGGCATGGCACATAAGCATGAACTCTAAGTGAATTTGCTTGTAATTGTTTTCTAAATGGATTCTTTCTTTGGGTTGCATCTAGTGTATAATATGAAAACAAGATTGTAAATGATTTCTAATTTAAACACATAGTGGATTCGAATGACATATAACATCTTCAGCTCTGACCTCACCTCCAAAATTTCATCTCCAGAATGTTCTAGCTCCCGCCAAAGGATGCCACTGCATGTTTCCTGCATCCAAATATAATCATCTTGCTGCCATTTCATATAAATAAGAACTGAAAAAACATTACAATTGAAGTGCATGGAATAAAAGTAAATGAGAGTTAGAGAAGAAATTCATTAGTAAAATACATCTCAAAGAGGCTGATTAGATAATGCTGACTCGTTAAGCAATCAGTGTCTTTCAAAATGAGAAAAACTCATTGGACCACCAATGCCTTATCATGTCCAAATAAAATTGTGCAGTCACTGAACTTTGAAAAATAGAGTAATTCTGAAGATTAAAACAGTTCAATTGAAAGAAAACCTTCAAAAATGTATTTCAAATTTCAACAAACATGGTATGTGTCAAACAAACACAAATACAATCAAGGAAACACATCCTATGTTCAATGTTTATTTCATTTAGCATGTTAACTGAATAAAGAAAACCTAAGTACAATACTTGCAACTTCTGCACGCCCATACATGAAACATTTAGCATACCATTGTTATGTTCCACAATTATTTTAAAAGTCAAACAGACCCAACCACGGCATTCCAAATCCTACACACAAGGCCAGAGTGTTTCTAAAGACTCCCCTTAACTTACCCATGCATAACATTCAAACAATGGTTTCATCAGATCTTGTGGAGGAGATAGTAATGTGTATAAGGGGGATGATACAGAATATTGCATGCAAATGCTTGTTCATCATTTGCCTCCAATAGATGAAAAACTGGTTCAGCTTTTATCAAGCTGAATGAATAAGTATTTCAAGAGGCTAAGCTCACCCATGAGGCACTGTGATGGTTATTTTTATGTATAGCATTCAATCGGTAAGACCATTGGCAAGAAACAAGTCACTATTCAAATGCAGTTGGATTGTTGATAGCACAAAAACGCAGTTTCATAGCAAGCCAAATACAACATAAGTAAGTTATCTAAAGTGTGATGTTTTTAGATATTTCAAAAACCTCTTGAAGGTTATACAATTTCAAAAAAAAAACACCTTAAGAACTTTGCAAGTTGCACAACCACATATCAATGACAATTTCAGCCATAACCGAATTTGTCTTACTAGTTCAACCTAGGACCTAGGTCAAGATCATCAGTGATGGGACAGGACATGGCCAACAGTTTTGTCCATAGCCATATTTGTCTCATACAAGACAAAATAGCAGAACTGAAAAATCATCCAAAAAGTTCAAATGACTCTTCTCGATGTCTCTTTGCATTGGAGACATTTAATTACCTTGTGGGCAGTTTCATCTATCCATCCTCTATTATAAATATACCCATTGCGATATGTGCTACCTACAACAAAGACGTGAAGATTGAAAGAGCTTATAATAGCTCAAATCTAAGAATTGTTGATTTGTAAACTGTTTCCTATCCTAGATAGTAAGGCAATTGAAGGTTTTAATTCATTACCATGGATTCTTAGGACAAATAGACTATGATTAGTCATGGAGTTCACCAGATGCAAGTGTTGGGATGCTATGATGATGTTCCAAAGGTCCTCAAGAAGGAAGCATGCCTTTAGAAATTGATGATAATAAAAAATTTGCTGTTGTTTTCTTCCCACATTGGGTTTCTCCAGGATAAATCACTTCTGTTGATCCTATTTTCATGCATTGATCTTTCTATCACCTGTTTATGCTATTTTCTTGCAATTTTGCTAACATTCCATGGGACAATAAGATTCATCAATAAATAAAGATGATCAGCTATTTACAAGTATAGTACTTGTCCTTCACAACATATACTGTTGGAAATAAATTCACATAGGCATACTCTTGGTTGCACTATAGTTTTGTTGATTGATTAAGAATTTGCGTCTGTAGTAGCATGTTTCAGGTATGAATTAAAAGATACAATGGATGTAGGCATGTATGTGAGCATGTTAACCCTTGCATAAGGATTGTAAAGTGTTAGAAATCAACCGTAGTTGTTATACTTAAGAACTCAGTTCTATCATATAAAAACTTTGAAAAGCAACAATACTAATAAACCAATGCAAGAGAAGCAATGCTAACAGTGTTTCACGAGGATGCATCCCCCTCAACAAACCCAGATTTTTTGGGATGGGGGCATTGGGGGATGGATAATTTTGGGATGAGGCTGTAATTAGGACTGGGGAACAGGAATAAAACATCCCCCCACCATCCCTCCACTGCCACTTCTTGTACCCGAGACAGCTAGAGACTTGTCCCTTTTTTAAAATTTAAATCACAAAAAACAATTATTCTATATTGCAAAAAGAGTAATTTAATATTGAAAAAAGGTCATTGTTTTAAATCACAAGTAAAGCTCAAGCTTTGTAAATAATTTGTAAATGTTTACTGAAAAATGTACCCATGTTTTAAAAAAATTATTATAAAAATGTTCATAAAATTTTACAATAAAATCATTCATAATTTTTTTATAACAAGTGTCTATGCTAGCCAAATACCCATTATTCCATTAGACAACTGCTTGTGAAATGTTTGTACTAGCATAAATCAAATGGTTGGCCAAAGCTACCATTTTTCTATAAAAACAATGGTCAATTGTGAACTTCGTACACAACCCTCACCTTTGATCCATGCCATGAATACATAACAATAGCTTTTAATCTTAATTATAATTTAAAAATAAATAAACAAAACATTTTTCAGTGTGATTAGTCTTCAGGTTAATACTTAATACTTGGTTATAATATTTATTATTAATTAATTTAATAAATAAAAAATATTTATTTATTATTAATTAATTTAATAAATAAAAAATATTTATTTATTATTAATTAATAATTAAATAAAATACATATTATATATTAACTATAATAAAACATTTAAATAATAAAAAATAATAAAAAAATATATTATAATCTGTTTATAATTTTATATTAAAATATTTATATATTATTATAACTATATTAATTAGGGTCCCCATAGTGACACCCAAACTCCAACTAAAATTTCTAGAGGCAAAATATCCAAAGACATTTCCATGATTTTTCATAATCTTCCCTATTTCACTAAGAAAGAAAATCTCTATGCACCATTCACTCCTTTTGGAAGAATAACTGATATTTGTATGCCAAGGGACTAGGAGATTGGGCGCTACAAAGGTTTTGCTTTTGTACAATTCCAAAGATTTGAAAACAAAGAGAAATCATGAAATTTCCACTATCCATAATGTTTGTTATCCAAAATTTTGGATTTGACTATGTAGAATATTTATCACCAACATTTCAAATCAAACTCCATACCTTGATGATGGATCATGGAGTTTGATCCAAAACATTGGTGATAAAAATTCTACACAATCAAATCCAAAAAAATTGGCTAACTGACAAAGAGAGCCATTGAAGAACTTGACCATGAAAATGTGGATGGCAAGGAGCTCTTTGTTTGATTTTGCCTCACCAAGATCTATGCATTCTACATAGAACTCTAGGGATCCCTCTCCCCTTCTTGTGCAACATGTTGATTCATGTAAGGAGAATAGTCTAACTTTTGCTGGTTTGTGCCCTAGTAGGGATTACGCTTGCGAAAATTATTTAGGGTCAAGTTTTGGAATCTCATCCTTCAACAATGGTGATAATGAAAGTGTGGACAAGGATTGTGAGGGATACGCAAGGAGAACATATCATAGGTGGGTTTCGTGTCTTCAACTTCCAAAAATAGGTCACTTACGATTTTGTCCCTTGGGCCCTCACCCAATCAATCCCATACAAGGACCCACAATCAAGGTATCCCCCATCTCTCCCTCAAGTCATGTATGTGCTGAAGGGGCTGTGAACGTTTCCAACATTCTTAGCATGTGTTGATGCCCCAAAGTTGACAATGGTTTGCCAAAATTAATTTGGATTTTGAGGTTTCTAAGCGTGAAAATTTTATGATCAACCATGCCTTAAGTTGCAAATTTTATAAGTTCTAACCTAAATTGGTAGACCTCCATGAATGGATCTCTAGCACCCGGAAAACCTTTTTGGAAGGGGAAATACCATTTACCTTTGTGCTAGTGGGCTTTTTATCTTCAGGTTTATACTTTTTATTCCATATGCATATATCTCAATTTTCAATAAAGCAAAGTAAGTCTCATTTCAATGATATTTATTATATGTCGCATAATTCTAGTTTTATTTTATTTGTACATAGATTTCAAATTTTCAACCCCTACCCCTCCTAAACATGGGGATCCTGTCATACCCACACCCATAGTTTTAGTAACGTTAATCTAAATTCAATATGTAGCATGTGCATATACCACAATAGGTAATTCACCTTAATATCATTCATAGAACAACTAAACTTTCTAAAATTCTGGTTGAGAGCTAATACTGAATCAGGAGTCCATCTATAATTTACTTTTTATTAGTAACTCCCCTTGCAAGATAACCTTCATTTTAGACATCACATCCAAGGGGTATGTATCTCTTCCATCAAAGTCACATAGGACTCGCACTTAGCCTCATGCACTAGGGTACACCACATTAAGAGAAAGTATTAACTGCTGATATAATGAAGACCTCACCCAGTCTAAGTGTGAAAGGTTACCATATCTATTTCTTCTTCTATTTCTAGACCTACATAATGTTTTTGCATACATCCTTATAAACAAAATATGCTTTAAATATCACCTGCTAACTAGATGAAGGTTAATTATTAAACAACTTTTCATGAAAAAGTTGGTCTGCATTGCAAAGACACCAAATACTAAATAGCAAATAAAATATTACTAACATGTCATACTACAAATGTGTCTCCATCGACCATTCCTTTCCAATTAAGAGGACCAACAAAATTGAATCCATATTATGACTATTGAAATGAGAGAAAAATCATGATAAGATATTCGATATATATTAAACGAGGAACGAAAATTCCTTATATAGATTTACAAGGAACGATATTTCTAAAAGAAATGATCGTAGACAACAGACTAAAAATAGAAACTAACTAAACTAACTGAAGACACTAAGATGACCATTATATTATTTAATATATTTAATACCCTCCCTTACTAACTAGCCACAGAAACAAAGAACGTTTTGCCACAAAAGACAAGAGCCTGCCACTGACTCTGCCACTTGAGATGAATCTGCCATCAACCCTCCCAGAAACTGCAGAACTTTTGGAAATAACCAAAACGGATCACAAAACATCCAACCTGATGTTGGGTAACAAAGTTGTCCCTCCCTGGAGTAGAGACACCGAAAATTCTAATTATTTGATGTCATGTACTAAATTCTAACAATGACAACATTACCCAAATCCCAAAATGAATTGCTATTAAATGTTTCCCAAAATTATGATCAATTGTTTCATCTTTCCATAATATCTCAAGCATCATTACTATAGCCAATCTTCTCAATTTTGGTTTGGCAACTAGATAGAAGTGAATCACTATTCAATGTTTCCCAAAAACATAATTTATTGTTTCTTCTTTCTATAATATATAGGCTTATAAGGTTCAAGCCTAATGGCAAGATTCTAAACTAGATGTACTAATTTTGGTTTAAATCTTTATTCATCATTTTCATTTGTAAAATATAAAAGTAAATTATAACTTTAAAGATATGCCCTTCCTTTTCTTTTCCAAAAAAGGCCATAACCCCCAACCCTAAATGCTAGTTTTTCGATGTTTAGGGTTAAGAGGTTTAGGGTTTTTTTTTTGCCAAAATAGTCCTTATTTAACTTGTACATGCTTAACAATGATTTATTCTAAAGGACTAACATTTGTAGGTAATCTGATATAGTTAGCTCCAAAACAAATTGTCCTCAAGCCCCTCTATAGTGCACAAAACACAACATTCAGCAAAATTACCCTCTCATACCCTAGGAAGTGATGCCCAACAAATTTGAGGGTTGTAGAGGTTGGAATGATAAGTAGATTGCAGATATATTGATATTTCCTTGCAATTGACTTCTCTTACATTTCTTCTCTTCTCTTTCTCTCTCTTTCTTCTTCAAATGATTTGTCATTCAATCATAAATTCAATACAATCGTGCCTACATGCTCCAAACTGTCCCTTGTGAGCAAGCATGCCATGAGAGAGACCTGAGACCTTTCACATACCATTTCTTACAAGGACACTATACTCTCTTGTACCACTCTACTCTCATGTACATCTCTCTTCCATGTAATATCACTCTCCCATGTACCTTTGGGTATATAAAAAGGTTTGGTATATTGAGGGAATTGCTCTTTGTACCATCACTTTGGTATAATGGGTTGTTTGGCATTGGGGATATATGTGTATTGAGAGGTGGGAGCAATTAAGTTGGAGCAATAGGGATTTATTCCAGAAATAATAAGGCAAAAGTTGGGCGACCATGCCTACATGCTTTGTACTATCCCTTGCAAGCAAGGAAGCCATGAGATAGACCCAAGACCATTCACATATCATTTCTTATAGTGCCACTCTACTCTCGCATACCACTCTACTCTCATGTACATATTTCTTCCATGTACTATCATTTTTCCATGTACCTTCAGGTGTATCAAAAGTTTTGATATATTGAGTTTCTCTTTTGTACCATCACTTTGGTATACTAGGCAATTTGAGATTTGAGGATCTAGATGTATCAAAAGGCAAGAGTGATAAGATTGAAGCAAATAAGGTTTCCTTTGGGAGCAATAAGGTAAAATTTATAACCTCGAAGTATACAAAAGACTAAATTCAATACTATTTGTAAACTTGGTCACCATGTTGAGTGACAAATACTTTGTGTGGGCATAGTGCACATCAATCTTAGATACAAGCAAGGTCAAATGTGATGTTTGCTTGGATGGTGTCATTGGAGGCATACATCACTTCAACTATCATTTGGTGAAGGTGCCAATACATGACACCACTCCTTGCAAAAAGTGCCCTGTAGATATCACATATTATACACATCGGGCTCTAGGCAATTTATGATGGTAAGGCTAAAAAAGCAAGAACTAGAATAGAAGTGGTTAGTAATTTTGAAGATATTAGAGCCAATCCTTTGGATGAGATAACTAGTACACATTAGTCTTTGAGGGGAGTCTCAATCAACACCTACTTCTACAACATGTGGCTCAAACACAAGTAGAGGAAACATTAACTCTTTCTTCACACCTTGTACATCACTGAGATTGCAAACCACTTTGGAGGTACAAGATGGAGGGAGATTGTCTATGGATACTCAAAGAGGGCAAATGTGAATTTATGGTTCTACTCTAGCTTGTTGTTCCATGTTGCCAAGTCTCAATACTATAAAGCTATGGTACATACTACTGCGATTGTAGGTCCTAGGTTCAAAACCCCACCATATAAGACATTGAGGATTGATATGCTCAATGATGTAGTAAAAGACGTTAAGAATGTTGTTAACAAACATCGATTAGAGTGGGCATATGCTAGATGCACCATAATGTCAAATGGGTAGATGCATAGAAAGAACCAAACTCTTACCAACTTCCTTGTTTCTTGTGATATTGGCACAATCATTTTGAAATTTGTGGATGCATTAAATAGAATCAAATCTACAAATGCACAGTTTGAATTGTTTGACAAGGTTGCCATCAATGTATGGCCACTAAATGTGGTTGTTGTTTGTGTTTTGTTAGGAAACTCTTGATGGACAAATATTCCTTTATGTTTTTTAACCCATGTGCAACACATTGCCTTCATCTAACCCTATAGGCCATTCCAAATAGATTGTTGTTTTAAAATTTTATTATTTCTTATAACAGCAAATTTTCAACTGTTGGCAAGTCATTACAAACAAAGCGAAAAATTGCAAGGTTGTAGGTGCTTTAATTAAAGAAAGGTATGCACACAATTTTTTGGATACCATGTACCGTGCACTTTGTTAACTTGGTGATGCAAGCAATTGGCACTCCAATAGAGTGGGTGAAAGTTATATACACTGAGGGTGAGGAGATCCAAATGTTTGTGACAAACCATCACATGTCACAAAGCATTTTCAAGACTTTCTCGAATTTGGAATTGTTGAAGGTAAATTTAATTTAATTATTTAATTAATTATTTAACTAATTTTTAAATTTAATTTATGCCATGTTTACTTATATTTTAATGTGTTATTAACTTATTTTTTATACAACATTAGGTTGCTAAGACCCGTTTCACATCACACACGATCATTTCGAGACGACTTGTGAAGGTATGAGAGGCATTGGGCACCATGGTCAATAGCCACCAATGGAGTATTTGGAAGCAATCAAATTCAAAGAGGGCCCAAAAGGTAAATTCATTGATCCTAGATGACGATTGGTGGGCTCATGTGGACTTTGTCTTGAGTTTCACCAAGCCTATCATGAGTATGACCAAGTTTCCTAATACGAATCAACAATGTTTGGGGAAATCTATGATGGCATTGAGTCCATGATAAAAAATAAATAAAGGTCATAATAGCACAAAAAGAAAATGACCCCAAAGAAACATTTTTTTTGAAGTGTGGAAAAAATCTTTCAACATCACTGGAACAAGATGAACACACCAATGCATCTCCTTGCATATGCATTATCCCCCAAATACTGTAGCACAGAGATACTTTCTTTGCTAGGGAGAACCGAACCATATAGAGATAGTGAAATTGCTAATGGGTACAAGCTGGCATTCCGAAGAATCTTCTCAGATCCAGAAGTGGTGGATAATGTTAGGAAAAAATTTGGCAAGTTCATCTCAAGATGAGATCATATTATTTGTGCTCTTCGAGACCAATACAGTGAAGATGTTCGTACATGGTGCAACCTCCACAAGCAAGATTACTTGTTCCTCTAGCTTCTTGCAATCAAGATTCTATCACAAGTAAGCAATTTTTATTTTTTATTTTTTAACATTTGTAGACTTTAGTACTTACCATTCTTTGCATTTTTTATTTTTAAGTTGTGTTGGTTTTCTCTCCAATTTCAACAAGTTGCAAGTTCTTCTTAGGCTAAACGAAATTGGAATACATACTCCTTTATTAACTTAGTCAAGCATAACCATTTGGCTGCAAAAAAAGCAAAAGACTTGGTTTATATCCATTCCAACTTGTATCTCCTATCACATAAGCAAGATGACTGCAAGGAAGGGGCAATGAAGCATTGGGATATAACCCTTGAGTGCACCAACTTAATGCATCTATTATAGAGCTTTCTAGAGTCAATATAGATGATGACGAGGCTCTTACACATGATGTACATAGTGCAAGTGGCACTCTATTTACATGTGATTCAAATGATGTTGAACCAAACAATGACCTTGATCCAGATCCTTTTGATGAAGATTGAAGACAATTATACAATTTTTTTATTGTATTTATTACAATTTTTTTATTGTATTTTTTCAAATTTTGTAACTATAATAATTTTCATTCTTAGACATATATGATATATGACATAATATTGAAATTTTGAACTATCAATTGACATTTATCTTTATCACTACCATTGATCAATGATGAAATATCATACTATCAAATGTATTTACAATTTTGTATTTTTTATTTTTTTGCATATATTTAATACATTATACAATCGTACCAAATGTACCACACCCAAAAAAAAGTCATACCAACATACCAAAGCCTTGTACCCATACCCAATCCCGTACCAAAACCAACAACTCAGCAATTCCTCTATATTGTAGAGGTGCACATTGAAGATTTTAAGCTTTCAAAAGATCTTACATGATACTATCTCAAAATAATATGTTTTTTAGCACAATAATAGAATTTTTGTGGCCAAGAAGCCAAAAAATTAAAAATCTTCAATGGATAGCAATACACATTTTTGAGCCAACCATGGAATTTATTCACTTGCAAGCAAGAAACACAATTGTCTAATGTAACAAGAAAAATGGCATTCATTCACCACAAACTTTGCTTGAAGCTAAAGAAAGCTCGAGGTTATAGTTTTGAAATACTTACACTTGTAATTATGTAATGTCCCCTTCTAGTTGACATCAATTGTCAGAGGAGATTAGCCTATAATTCTAACCCTCATAGGCTAATGAGGTTAGTTAGAGGGTCTCCTGAGGTTTGCATCATCTCCAGTGTTCAGTGGCATTCAGCTTTGGCTTTCATTTGGTGTTCACAGCGCTCCGTATGCATTACTTACTATTTATAGTAAGTCAAAATTACATTGAAGGGAACCCTTACTATTTTTAGTAAGGTGTGTGATCGTGTGCAGCTCCATTAGCTTAGCTCCCAGCTCAGATGACACTCAGAAATAATGAGTATTCATGGAGATATTAATGTTTATTTGGCTTAAATAAACATTAATGTTTAAGGTGAAGATTTTATCTAGGGTTTGAAGATTATTGAAGGACTATTAGGTGCAGATCCAAAGATTCATCATTGGCAGCCATCAAAGAGCAGATTGCAAGCTTTCAGCTGCTGCTACAGTACCCGCGTGAACAGTAACCGCTACAGTGTTTCTGAAGCTAGGTGCCTCTTCTTTGCGCATGAAATCTCTTCTAAAGTGGGCGGCTAGGGGTTCTAAGGCATCTGCAATCAATTTATAGGAGGAGAAGTAGTTTATTCTAGCTGGCCGTACATTTCATGAATGCTGCAAGTAATTACCAGGTTCTGCAATAATTTCCAGAATTTTATAAAAGCTTCAAAACTACCTTTTTGGTTATGCTTTAATGTGGGTTTTGCTTTGTAAACATTCTATTATCAATAAAGTCTATTGCAGCCTCTCAGAAGTTTATTTTGCTTAAACCTCATGTTATTTCATTGAAGTTTGTCTTGCCTGGCAAAGTTTATAAAAAATTGCAAAAAAACAAATAAACCAGAGCAAACACCGGTAGTGGGGTTAGACGAGTTCTTACAAATTATAAATTGTAATAATTGTTTTTGTTTCACTTTCAAATCCAAATCTGATTTCTCTAAACAAAAAATCAGGTACCATCAAGGGAGGCCAACCAATTGATCTTGACAAGATCAGTTCAAATTCTGAGTGGATTGCAAGTGATGATGCCCTTCTCAATCCTGATAATTTGATATCCTAACGAGGCCAACATTGACAGTGATGTGGTTGAAGGACTTAGGAGAGGCTCTTACCTAAGAGTTTAATCATCAGGACCTGATGCCCTAGTGTTGCTCTCTTCATAGCGGCAAGAGTCATTGGTTAGGTCTTATGTTTTTTTTACTTAAGCCAGACATTTAGAAAGGTGCTTGTCTTGAAAAATAACTGTAGTCATCAACGCTCCAGATAGAAATAAGCTCCTGGTTCCAAGGCCAATAAATGTAGGTAATTGCATTGGGACAACTCTAGTGAGAGATTCGGTATGGTATGGTCAAGACACAAAGCAAAGTGATCAGCATGATGTTAAACCATGCTCAAAGCCCCGCTGGTTATGATCTCCATGTGAATAAAGGCCACACCTACACCAGGCTGGGTGCAAGTTTCAAACAAATTGAGCATACTAGAAATCCCTTGGAGATGACTCCTAAGCCTACTGGTCTTTTAAGTTTATCGCACATTCCAAAGACGAGAATATTTTAAAAATTTACGTAGCAAAAGGAATGTAAATTTACAAGAAAATAACTAAGCCTAGTGGTCTTATAAGTTTATGGCACATTCCACAGACGAGAAAAATGTAAAAATGTACGCAGCAAAGGGAATTTAAATTTTGAAGAAAAATACACTGCAAAGGAGTTTTGATGAGAAGTGCACAGAACCTAATAAACCCTAAAATGAGTTCGAATGATACATTAAAAATGTTTACATGGGATAATTTATGTGTCTTGAATTATTAATCATATAGACCCTGTTCTGGGTTTCGGTACATGAAATGTGCGGTTTGCTTATGCTTCTTTAAAAAGAAAAAGGTGCTGAGAAAATACATTCAAAGAAATATATGAGTATTCATGTATATATACTTACAATGTGGGCTTCAACATCAACTTGGCCTCCATATTCAGGGCATTTATCCCCCAGCAGTACCACCATTGACTTCCACCCACTCATCTTTATTTTTTTCCTTCGTCTTCTTCTCTTACAACTTCTCAGGTTTAAGCAAATAAACCCACAAAAACCTTTGAAAGAACGGCGTTAAAAAGTCGGGAGGTTTAACAATACACTGGAAGATGAAAAAGCAAACAGCGCAGAATTTACCGTTTGATGAGATTCCAAATTTGTTTTTATGCTCACCTGAAGTACCTTCTTGAAAAGGTTAAAATTCAAGAGATGTTTTTTCCTCGAACTAGAGGTATTTCTAAGAGAATCAAAACCTGTGCTACGACCATGGGCAGCAAACCCTTAATTTATTAAGGGTTCTTGCTTTTCACGAATATATGCATCCTACCTATTTCGTAAAAATATACCTACAACAATCGCACCAAGTTCTTACCTTTTTTTAAAGCATAAAACGGGGTAATTTATGAAGTTAACTTGTCACGGTTAATAGAAATGGAGTATTAAATTATTGATATTTTTCAAATATAAATTGGAAATTAGATTTATGTTTCTAATTTTGAAATTTTATATTAATTTGAATAATATTATAAATCTTCAATGTTATACATAATTATTATATTTTATCAATTTCAAAAATAATAATTAAAATAATTTAACAAAAATCTTATATTAAAATTAAAAAATTATATATATATATATTAAAATGGTACACATTTGAAATGACCATTTCAAGTAGAGTATAATAAAAAAAGCAAAGCGGATTGAGGGGGAACAATTGATGATCGATGTGCCAAAGTTTGTAGAGAAACAAGTCACAAGTCTTTCAAAGAATGCTTAAGAGGGAAATTTCTAGGTATGAACTTCTTGAGAGCAGTAATTGAAGATTGGATAAAAAAAAATTGGGATATTGATCTATGTAATTCCCTCTCATTTATGGCCTTGAGATGTCTTGATCTTTGCATTATCTTTTTATTATGTATTAGGGGATGCATAAGTTGTGTTTGTGCTTGTTGCTTTGGATGTATCGATGGTTCGGCTTCACTATTTTTTTTGTTAGTCTTAGTTATGTCTTATGTTCTTGCTTTGCACGGGGTGTTTAAACCACTCGCATAATTTGAGACGTAGTTCCTCAACATGTCAGTTGTTAGAGTTCAAAATGTGTTGAGATGCGTGTGGAAATGTACCAAGTTCCTTGTGAGGAAATGATGTATTTCACTTCTATGGTATTCTTTGAGATGCATGTGTGATGCTTATATGTCTATTTTATCATAATGCTTAGTCATGAATATGCATACTATTATTTATGTTGTGAATAAATATTATCATGATTTTATGATATGTAGATGCACTAAGTTATATTTTATATGGTGTACCTCATTGGGTGATTATGCTATGCTTTGGTTATTATATATATTGAGCATGTATGTTTGATATGTGTGTTGTGTGGTCACAATTACAGGGTTATTTCTCCACCTGATTATTATGCAAGTCTAAGTTATTCTCTAATGATGCTTATTTTAGAGATGTTTCACTAGGCCTTCCTATTATTTTTACCCAATCGTACTCAAATTAAGTATAAGGTGTGTCATGTTTGACCCTGTGTTAACCCATATTTGAATTGGAGGTCATTCCAAAGTTCATTCATGTTATGGGATACCGATAATTTAATGAGTTAATTTACTGATTTAATTTCCTTTTTTATTATTAATGTATTCCTAAGAATTAAATGATTGTATAAAAAATTTATAGGTAAACGCTTTTGACTAGAGTTTTGAACCAATGAGACCACATTCGGGGGACCTCATCCCCGTCATTCATCTCTCCTCTTCCTTTCCTCCATCTCCTCTAATCCTCCTCTCCTCCAGCTCCACTCCACCTCTTTCCTCCTCTCCTTCTCTCCTCCATCTCCTTCTCTTCCATCTCTCCTCTACCTCCTCTCTTCCTTTCCTCCAACTCCTCCATTTCCACTCCTCTCCTCCTCTCCTCCTCTCCTCCATAATCTCTATGATCCTCTCCTCTTCTTCCTTCTTTCCTTCCCCTCCTCCTTCTCCTCCACCTCTCATCCTTCGTCTCCTCCTCTCTACCTCCTCCAGCGCACCCCTGCATGTCGACCTCCTTCTACAGCCACCTCCCACTACTTGTCACCAAACTCCTTTATCCATCCTTCCACCTACATTTTTTTGCCACCCATTGCCTGTCACCATATTCCTCCCTCCAACCTCCAATTGTATTATGTCAGGTGCCTACACACCATCGCACCAACATACTGCCCTTGACCCCGTAGCCGAATTTGCAACATCCTGCAACCAAATTTGTAATGTCCACCATCCACCACCTCTGTCAGTTCTCCTACCACCAACTCCACCAGCAACCGTACTTCATCGTTCATTCCACCATCCACTAGTGGGATTCAAACACTTGACATTATACTACTGCTTGCTACCTGTCGTTGCACTGTGGGGTCATCCCCAAATGATTGTATAATATTATCCATGGAAATATTGGTGTGTTTTAAGAAAGAGGGGAAAATAAAGTTAAATTAATTATGTTCAAAAATTCTTTTGGGTTGGGAATGCTTATGCGTGATGTAATCATCTTATTAAATACAGTGCAAATAAATTAATGTTGAATGTTTTAATTGTTCTCAATTATATTTTTGGAAAAGAATAAGAAAATATGGATAAAGAAAAATAATAAAAAGTTGAAAATAGAATATAGACAAAAAGGTTAAAAAAAAAAAATAACACGTTGTTTTATTCATTCATATTTTTAAAGAAAAATGGCTCTCCAAAAGCCCCATTTTGAAATTTGATTTTTTTGGATATTGTATTCATTATGAATTGTAAAAGCTTGGGATTGGATTAGATTTAATTAGATTGGAATTGCCAAAATATATATTGGTTTTTGGTTGGCTTAACTTTAAGGAAGCTAAGGTAGTGGAACAACTTCCTACACTAATCTTGAGGGGAGGATAATGCAAAACTTTACAAATCTTTACAATAATTACTGAAACTTTAAAAAAAAAAAACATAAATATCATGCATACCACAACACAATGATTTACATGGGAAAAACCCTTTCAAGAGAAAAACCTCACACTCCAAAAGCCACCCAATATATTATTCAAAAATCACAAAGATTACAATATACTTGCATAGCAAGCTTCTCATAGGAGTATCACCAAACAAAAATCCAGAGGCAACACGACCACTATCAAACTCTCAAAATACATCATAATACACAGTCGTAATACAATACCCTCATAAAATAGGGTTTCCTTCTAGGCCAAATTAAGCCAACAAAATATCAATCATCATATTTGAGACCTAATGATGAATGGTCTGAATTTACAATAATAACATATACATAAAATTTGGCTTTTGGGTGTGTTGCCCCCAAGCCCGTTAGGTCGTGTAACCCCCAAACCGCCCATTAGAGGAATGATCACCCAGACCCCTTGTGGAGGGTGCCCCCTTGCGCCCCTTCATGGTTGCCTATCAACAGTACCTTATGTAATTATGAGGTTGAGACACAATTTCTCAAGAAATATTTCACTTGTCAAACACCTTCCAAGAGCTACGGGGGGAGTATAAATATCATCTCTTAATTGCTAGGGGCCAGAAGGCTCATAGACAATGAACACCATCTGAAATTCTATGTGCTCACATGCTTAGTTAAAGAATCAACAACATTCATCAAAGTCTCTACCTTAACCAGCTTCACCCTACCATCTTCGACCATATCTCTAACAAAATAATATTGTACATCAATGTGCTTGGTCCTAGCATAAAATGTCAAGTTTTGAGCTAGATAGATCGCACTCTGATCATTGCAAGAAATTATCACTGCACCTTGTTTTATTTCAATATATGAAAATAGTCTCTTAAGCCAAATGGCTTCTTTAAAAGCATGAGAAGTTGCCATATACTCAACTTCAGTAGTGGATAAAGCAATCACAGCCTGACATTTACTCATCCAACTAATTACATCACCAAATAAAGTAAACAAATAAGCACTAGTGAATTATTTGCTATCAGCATCACATGCCTAGTTTGAATCCACATAACCATGAATATCAAGGAAAATATCATCTTCTATTATAAATTATTATGATAACACAAAGAATACTCTGAGGTACCATGCAAATAATTGAAAACTCTTTTAACTGCATTCCAATGAACTCTAATAGGATTAGACATATATCTAGAAAGAACTCCTACTTCTTGGGAAATGTCTAGTCTAGCACAAACCATAACATACATCAAACTTCCAATTGCACTCTAGTAAGGCACTTTTTTCATGTCTTTCATCTCTGATGGGGATGTTGGACAATCTAAAATAGATAACTTTGTTCCAACTAAAAAAGGAACACACAATGGTCTATAATTCGGTATGTCAAACCTCTATAAAATTGAATTGACATACTTACTTTGGCCAAGCCATAGATTTTTATTCACTTTATCTCTTCTAATTTCCATCCCAAGAATGTGTCTAGTTGCACTAAAATCTTTCATTTCAAATTTAGCTGCAAGTTGAGATTTCAATTCTGAAATCATATCTTTCCCTTTACCAATAAATGGCATATCATCGATATAATGCAATAAATGAGAAATGATCACCATCAATTTTATAACAAACATAATGATCTGATTTAAAATGCTTAAATCCCAAACTCAACATATATGTATCAATTTTTTTGTGCCACATCATACAACTTCATTTTAGGCCATACAAAGATTTCTTCAATTTGCAAACCAATTTACTTTTACCTTTCACCACGTAGTGCTCTTATTGTCGTATAAATATCCTCCTACAAGTCACCATGAAGGAAAACATTTTTTACATCCATTTTCTCAACCTCTAAATCATAAGAAACAACAATAGAAATTAAAAATCTAATGGATGCCATTTTTACAATAGGATAAAATATCTCACCATAATCAACACCCTCAACTTGAGAGTAACATTTTGCAACCAACCTTGCTTTATACTTCTTAATACCTCCATCTGAGCCAATATTTTTCTTGAATACCCATTTGCAACCAACAAGTTTTCTTCCTTCAAACAATGGTACAAGATCCCATGTATTGTTCTTTTTCAAAGTTGTCATTTCTTCATCCATAGCAATCTTTCAAGATAATGCATCATTCATACCTAATGCCTCTTCTACTAATATAGGTTCATCCATGTTAGTATTCAAAGAAAAAATACTTCGCCAATCATCAAGTGGCTGTTTATGCCTTGCAAACCTACGAACAAGCTAAGTTGGAGGTTCTTCCTCCTCTTTTGAGGATTTAGAGCTAGATGAGACCTCCTAAACTTCTTGTCTATCCATGGGGCTTGATTCAAATTTATTAGGTGTAGAAATAAATTGAATCACACCTTCACGTTGACTTTGTTGGTGCAGGAGCACCTAGGCTAACCTCTATGTTTTATTATTTTTGGCTTGTATCTAACCTTAGCCAAGTTAGAATGTTTGTGTATTTTCTTTAGACCTTAGATGGTCTTAGTTTTGTTTGGGCTAGGTGACCTTAGTCCTTAGGACTAAGGTCACACTATTTTTCATTGTTAGTAAATTAAATTTCTTTATGAGTGTGGTCTAGGGGAGTAGAGTCTTTAAGTTGTTCAAATACTTAATGAAGGTTGTAATGATGCCTTAAGGCCATTTATGGAGTTGGTTCCTCGAATTATTGAGGGAAGGATGGTCCTAAGAAGTAGGCTCAATGCATGGAAAAAGATGCCAAAGATTAGAAGGCAGTTTGCATTGTTTGTTACATGCAAACCGGTTGCCTTTAGATTCCCTTGGGAATAGGAAGTGGAGGAGGAATTCGACCAACAAGCCTAGAATCATGGAGTGGGCATCCATTATGACATGAGACTCGAATCCTTGAGTAGAGAGTAAGTTTTTGTAAAAGGAGTTAGTCATTTTTTTAAGGAAGCTTTTGTAAATGAGAAAAAAAGAGAATTCTACAATTTTGTGTTTTTGTGCTAATACCGAATGTTATTGAGTGAATGTGATTGTAGGTAGTTTGAATGCATTGAGTTAGTATTAGTACTATGTTCATAGGTTAGATACAATTCATTTTTAGTTGATAATCAAGTTAGTCTTGAAGAGATATTAGTGTTAGTTGAGTTAGACTGTTCTAGAGCTCCTGCTGGTCCTGTCCTGACCAGTCAGTGTTCTCATGGCTCCCCCATGAGCTCTAACCTTGGGAAACACCTAAGGAAGGGTGTAATGGTAGGGGATTCAATAGTGTACATGGTTAGTAGAGTTAGGAAGCATGACAGTGAGTGGAGAAGCTTCTTATAGCTGTTGATCTCTAAGCGAGCAGGAGGAGCCCAGTTAGAGAGCTAGAGGAGAAGCATTAAGGTTTCTTGCAGGAAAAGGTCATACAGTACGGTTCCAGGAGGGTTAGGGATAGGTCTTGATGTGACAGGAGGTTAGAGATCTTACAAAGACACTAGAGTAATGTTTGAAGAGGAAAAACAGTGAATTCCTAGAAACTAGGTCTTCAAACCCTTCATACCCTAGGTTATAGGAAACCCCTGTACGGTCACAGTCAGGCCAGAAGAATCATTGGGAGATTTAAAACTCTTAAAAGGGTACTCAAATATGTCTTTAGATTTATAGAGTCTTTGGAATTATTTTGCAAACAATAGCAATTTAGGACTGGTAAAGATTACTAGAATTAGGCCTAATTTGAGGTCTTCTAAAAGTGAAATCTTGAATCCGACCAGAACAAGGCTCAAGAATCTAATGAAATGGTTCCAAATGGATATGTTATGAAGGTCTTGACAAGGAAAAACACCCCTGCAATCAAGAGCAATGAAGAATGAGAATTTGGGAGAAAAGACACTTAGAGTTCTCTAAGTGAGGAAGGAAAGTGAGCAGGAATTTGACATTGTAAAATGTTGTTTGACCTCCAAGGTGAAGCACAAAGGAAGAGCTCTTAGAATAGAGCTAAGATTGGACTTAGTTAATCATCTAATCCAATCAAGACCTAGAGGAGACTAGGTTTCTAGAAGAGACTAGTTGGGTCTCTTAGCAAGGTGCAAGCAAACCGAGGAGCTCACACATCATTTGTTATGGCCGTGATGTAATAGAAGAAGGCTAATTTATCTAAAAATAACACTTCTAATATATATTACCTTTTGTGCAACAGGATCCCAAAGCTTGTATCCTTTGACACCATGATAATATTTTATGAAGATACATTTTATAGCCTTGTTCTCCAGCTTTGTTCACTTATCCTTTGGCACATGTGCATATGCGTCACAACCAAAAACTCTAAGTTGTCTTAATGAAGGCTTGTGACCTGACCATGCCTCTATAGGTGTCTTATCAACAAGATTTGATGTAGGAGACCTGTTAATCAGGTAACTAGCAATGGCAACAACTTCAACCCAAAACCTTTGTTCTAGACCAACACCATTCGACATACTCTTAGCCTTATCCATCAGTGTCATGCTTATTCTTTCTACAACTCCATTATGTTGTGGAGAATACAAAGTTATCTTTTGTCTATGAATACCACAATCTTTACATAATAGATATTAAAATCATTAGAGCAAAATTCACCACCATTATCAGTCCTCAAACATTTTCTTTTCTTTTAAGTCTACAATTCAACCATCACTTTAAATTCTTTAAATCTACTAAAAACTTCATATTTACTCTTTAGAAAATATACCCATATCCTTCTACTATAATCATTAATTTAAATGAAACATAATAAGTGGATTTTCTAACTAAAGGAACATCTATAGGACCAAACATAATAGAATGAATAAGATACAATACACCATATGAGAACTCGATTAAAACTAAATGTGGTTTTGTTTTCTATAAATGCAATGCTTGCATAAATCAAATTCAAGATTACAATCAAACAACACTTCGATAAGGTTTTTATTTTTCAAGGTCTTCAGACCCTTTTCTCCAATGTGGCCAAGTCTTTGGTGCCATAACATAGTTTTATTTGCAAGTAAATTTGACTCAAAAGAAAGAGTACCCTTGGGTACCTAGAAGCCATGACCATCTACTGAAAATGAAATCCTCACCTCTTCCACATACTTGCTTTTCATATAAGTACTATTACACTCAACAGTGCATGCATCAAGCTTATACAATGTGTCATATCTGACACCTCTAGTAATCACCATAGCACCTCTAACTATCTTGCATCTGGCATCAAAAAATACTACCTACACACCTGCATCTATTAGTTTTCTCATAGATAACAAATTATGTGTTAATCTAGGGATATGCAACACACCATTAATCATTTTTATTCTACCATCAGGAAACTTAATTATAACTTTACCATGACCAATAATATTTAAATAAGATTCATCACCCAAGTACACCTTACCTCCATCAAATTCTTCATATTCAAAAAACCAATCTCTATTAAAGTTCATATGGAAAGATGCACCTGAGTCAATTAACCATTCATCATTATTTGCATGAGTTGCAAAAGATACAATAAATGCATCACCATCTTCCTTCTCAGACTTAAAATCAGAATCAAATCTCTTCTTTTTATTCTTCTTTTCTTCTTTGCAGTTCTTACGAATATGTCTAGGTTTACCGCAGTTCCAACAAATAACTTTGGACTTTCCAAGAGGTTTGAATCTCCCCTTAGACTTGGATTTATCATGCTTCTCATTCTTCTTGCCTCTTTCCTTGGGTCTTCCATGAACATTTAGGGCCTCCTTAGCATTGATGGATACCTCCCTCCTCATCTCTTCAAAAATTAAAGAACCCACCACATCTTCAGTCTTCAATATAGTAGAAGCACTCCCACTAGCCATAATAAGAGAATCTCACAAATCAGGCAAAGAACGAAGCAAGATCTGACATGTTTCTCCTCCTCATCAATTTTGACACCAACTAATTCCAATTGACCCACCAACATATTGAATGCTTCCAAGTGGTCTGTAATTCGTCCACCCTCTTCCATTCTCAAGGAATACAATTCCTTCCTCAAGAAAATCTTGTTCACTAAATATTTGGCTTGATACATCTCACCAAGTTTCTTCCATAATTTTTGAGTAGAGGTATCTTCATGGACATTGATTAAAATAGATTTTTCCAAGCATAATCTAATTAGACCCTTGGATTTATAGTCCATAACATCATATTGAGTAGCCAAAGTAGGATTTCCAAGCCTTGAAACATTCTCATCAATAGCATCCCACTGATCTCGATCTATCAAAAAATCCTCCATCTTTAGCTTCCACGTATTAAAATTATTTCCAAAAAATTTATGCACCTCTATTCTCCCTGATGAACTTGTCATCTAAAAATTCTTGCAACAAGATCACAAAGTATCTTCTACACAAGCTCCCACTCAAATATGGATTAGTTCAAAAAACCCAACAACCGACAATTCAAACCAAAGGTGATCAAGCTCTTATACCACTTGTAATGAAGCTAAGGTAGCAAAACAACTTCCTACACTAATCTTGAGAGGAGGATAATGCAAAAATTTACAAATCTTTACAACAGTTACAAAAAATTAAAGAGAAATAAACATAAATATCATGCATACCACAACACAGTAATTTACGTGGGGAAAACCCTTTCAGGAGGAAAACCCCACACTCCAAAATTTACCCAATATATTATTGAAAAATCTGAAATATTACAATATACTTGCAGAGTAAGCTTCTCACAATAGTATCACCAACCAGAGATCTAGAGGTAACACGATCGCTATTAGACTCTCAAAATACATCACAATACACAACTGTAATACGACACCCTCATAAAATAGGGTTACCTTCTAAAACAATTCAAGCCAACAAAATATTTATCATCAAATTTGAGACCTTATGACGAACAATCCATATTTATAATAATAAAATATACGTAAAATATGGCTTTTGCGAGCATTGCCCCTAAGCCCCGCCAGGGCGTGCAGCCCCTGGACCCCTTGCAAGGGGGTACCCCCACCCCTTGTGCTTACCTATCAATAGTACCTTATGTAATTGTAAGGTTGAGACGCATTTTCTAAACATTAACTCCATCAATTTGTGAGGAATTATAAGAAAACCATAATTTTGGTGTGCTTAAATTTGAGATATTTCTCTCTCCCTCTCTTTTTCTATGTTCCTTTTTGCACTTTGGGTGTCATGCTCACTCTTAAGGGAGAATTTGACTTCCATTTTAGATTGAATTTTGAAGAAATTAGTAGAGATTTCAATTTATTTAAAATTTTGTGAAAATGTCGGTGTATGCCCTCACCATGTCAAAAAAAAAAAAAACTCAAAACTTGTTTGGTTCACATTTGAACAAAAAGGGCACTTTTCATTTTTTAAATTGTTAGGTTCTAAAAAAAAAAATATGAGCTTCCATCAATGGAGTTTTCATGAAATTTATGGTTTTTGCATTAAAAAATATTTAGAAAATTTGGAAATTTGAAATTGAATTTAGATGCTTTGGAATGAGGGAATTTATGACGCCATGGATTTTCATTATAAACATTTTAAAATCATGTTCAAAATTTTGTATGCCAAATTATGCACCTTATTTTTTATGCCATGCCCATTTGTGTTGAGTCGTGATGAACCTAGGATGAAGGTATTAAAGAGTAGTAAGGGAGTGGTTCCCAAAAAAATTCGGGGTCCAAAGTGACTCGAAGATATCTCATATGATATTTTCCTTAAAAAATGATAACTAAAAATATTGGATAATTGAAAATAACTAAGATAATGGTTCCTATGGTATAGTCAAAGTGCTAGTTCAAACTTAGTATGAGAGTAGAAGGCATACCCGCTTGGGAATAACTAGTCCTTATTGGTTGGGTTCCTCATGTGGACGAGTTGATGCATACCCAACTTCACTTATTTGGTATCATAGGCTATTGTGATGACACTCCCTACCCCCTCTTTATCATCTTATCTGCATGCCATTGGTGTTTGTGCCCAATGAGTGTTCTATTCTTATCCATCATGTGGTGTTGATTGAATTATTATTGTATTATGTCTATGTTGTGTATATGCTCCATGTTTGGGGTATTTATAAGCCTTACTATCATGTGCTTGGTTTGAGTGTGCTTATGGCCTATGTGACTATTTCTTAGAAGGATGGGTTGAACCTAAGGATACCATGTGGTTGGATGGCATTAAATCGTCATTGGGGATTTAAAGATCTTAGGAAGAGCTCTAGAATCATAAACAAGTTGGAAAAAACTTCTTGATTCATTCATTTGATTTTTTTTATCATCTTATAAAATGTAATTTGAAGGAAATTTGAGTTTTATTCTCATGTTGTAATATGTTATTGTGTAACCTTCTAAGTGGAGTGAATGTAAATCAACCACATAAGTGGAGTTAGCAATAAGGATGTTTATATGTGTTTCAATATTGGAGTTGAACATGCATTTCATTTTGTATGCTCCTTTGTATTATTGTTACCTTGGATAAAATGGATGTAGAGCACACTTCAATTTGGGTTTAAAAAATATGCAAGTTGATCATGGAAAGTTCTAAGTTGTCCTTTTGCTTTATTAGCCTGTTTGGTTGTGAAGAATTGCTTCGTGACAAGTCATTTTGGTGTTCTTCATGTAGTATTAGTATAGAAAAGAGGTATCTAGGTCACCTTCCCCTTCACCCCTTGAGTTTTTTGTCTTGTGTTGGAGCCTCTTGTGGTCTCTTCTACCCTTAGGAGTTATCTCCTTCATGGGCTAGTGTGATGTGTGATTGAGTGTCTAAGACCATTCCGGTTCCTCGATCATTTTCATCACTTCAAATTATTTTTTACATCATGCCTTTGTCCTTATGGTTTTTGAGTGATTTTTTTTGTCATGAAGACCAACATTAGACTTTTGTTTGCTCATTAGTCAATACACTAGTGCTTGAATAAGGACTACAATGTTGGATAGGACTACAATACATCTCAAGGAATTTGGAACCAAATCAATACTACAACACTAGACCTAGACACCTACACCTAAGTAGGAAATGCATGCACTCACACTAGTGTCCCACCTAGGTGCTAATGTCCTTTGGTGCTTTTTTTGTTGTTTCATCATCTATTTGGTTTTTCGACCATTTCTTGGAGAAACTTTGCATACAAAAGTTGTTTCCCTTGGAATAGAGAGTATTCCCATGTTTTCACTTCATTAACAAGTCTCATACCTTAAGTTGTGTCATACCTATTTATTTTGGGAAGTGTGTTATTTCTTGGAAGAAACCTATCATCATTTTAGTTGGTGGAGGGCTTGTACCTACTTGTAAGACAACTACTTGTGAGGGATTTTCCTTTTGTTAGGTGTTGTTAATTTGGTTGTTGAATAGATTGGAGGTTGTTATTACTCCCATCTTACTCCTTGTCCCAAAATCCAATGGTTGAGTCATCTATTCAAGGGGTGTTATATGTTAGTTTTTCATCATCTTTGTGGGTTTTTATGACATTCATTTGAGTTTTTGAGAGCATCTTGGTGTGGATTTGAGGTTGATGATTCCCTCATCGTTCCCTTATTTTGTGTTATGAGAGAACATCATTTGGGTGTTGTTATTCCCTCTTTTAGGTTCATCATGGTGGCTTCCTTCCACGATTAGTATGTCTTCCACTTGTGCCACCTTTCTTTACCCACAATGAATTCGTTTGTGTGGTTATTTCTTTTGTGTTGGTGTTCTTCATAAGACACTTGTGCACACAATGTTGTGCAAGTGTGACATATTATTTTTGTATCTTAGTAGTTATGGTTATTTCAAAAAAAGTTGTTATGTTGGTTAATGTCCTAGGTGTGTGGCTTGGTCCATTATAATCTAGTTATGAATTATCTACTGAAAGGTTTTTTTGTCGCCATATAATTTTTTAAAGAAAGCGATAAATTAAACAATGGCTCCTACCCTTTTTTGCAGAAATAGTCATTGAATTATAATTTGAGGGATTCTCTTCCCATAGATGGACCATGTGTGCTAAGACTTTACAATTTCCCATTGGAATATTTGTAAAAGGTTTTCCTTTCCAAAATTGGGAATAACATTATCATGACTCTAGAGGTTGATATGAGCTATGGGGACTCTTTATTATATGCATGGATCAATATTATCCCAATTAAGAAAATTTTGGTGCAAGTCAAAATTTCAACTACCTCTTGAATTTGGATCCAAGATCTAGAGGTGGAAATTCAAAAATTATTTTGTCTAAGGTGCAAAAATTATTCTGATAATCAGGATTCATGCACTTTCACCCCTCCAAATCTAAAATAGTGTTGGGTTCCAAAAGAGTGCTCCTTAACAAATGTAACATTCGTATCTATTCCTTCAAAATCTCAAGTAGACACGGAAAGCTTAGACTTAACTTTGCCACCCAGTTTGGTCATTATCCCTTTTGATGCCTTGGAAAATACTAAAGAAAATAATTATGTCAATAATTTTAAGATGAAAATAAAATTGAAGATGAGGTGGATATTTTAGACCTTATAAGAATTAGTCAATTCATAGTCAAACATCTCAAAATTGATGTCGATTATCTTCTACCAAAAAGGGCAAGAAAATAAACAAGCAAAAAAGGGAAGAAATGGTGATGAATGGCAAACAAGAATCTATCAAAAATTACCTATTGATTTCTAAGAGAGGATCCAACTCCCTTAGAGCACCGTGAAGATCCTCACATGGAATATTAGGGGCTTAAATTCCCTTAGCAAATAATGCATGACCAAGTGTCATTTAGATAACTTGTTGGTTAACCTAGTCATATTAAATGAGATAAATTTAAACAAGATGGAGGTAGACTTATCTCTCAAACATTACAAAGTTTGCAACGGTTTCTTTCAAGATCCCACGGAGGCTTCATGTGGTCGTGGTCTGATGTGGAAATTGATAAGGGTACACATTCATCCTCTAATGTCACAATATAATTGGCAATTGGTCAAGGTATGTAGTTATTTTGATTTATCCTTTCATTTTTTTAATGTTTATAACCCCACTATAGTGAAATACAAAAAGAATGTTTGGAATAATATAAAAATGGAGATTGTGTCTCTAGGGAATAACATATTCATTGTAGGAGGGATTTTAACACCATTCTTGACCTATCTAAAAATCATTCGGTTTATGTAGGATATCCCAAGCTTAGAAAGATTTCATTGAATTCAATCACTCTAATAACCTTATTGATATCCCTCCCATTCAATGGAAATTACACATGGAAAAACAAAATATTTGGTTTCACAAATATTGTTGAGAGGTTGGACCACTTCTTCTTATCCACTAATTAGATTAATTTTCTCATGTTGATGGAGTCACTAATTGGGTCTATCTTAGGCTCTAACCATTATATTGTATGATTTTTCTCCAAAGAATACCATTCACCTCCCAAATATCAATTTCAATTTGATAAAATGTGGTTGAGAAGCATCGAGATTAAAGATTTGATAAAATTGTGGTGGTTGGAACCACAAAATTTAAAGGGTTCCAAGATGTTTGTGTTTATAAAAAGCTCTAGTATGTAAAATAAAAGTTGAAAGTTTGGAATAAGGTCTCCTTCAAAAATTATTTTCAGGAAAAGGAAATTATTGAGAAAGAAATGGAAGCCCTCGATGAGCATGTTATTATGAACGATATGTTTTAGGATGACTATCTAAGAAAAAAGGAACATATGGTTGAACATAGTGAGAGTATAGCTATATAGAAGAGATCTACTATAAATAAAAGTAAAGAGAATACTGGTTAATTGAAGGTGATTTAAATACAAATTATTTCATAATGTCACCAAAGTTCATAGAAGACAAAACAAAATTATAAATATCTCGTCTGTTAATAATAGGTCTTGTCAATTCCAAAATATATTCAAGATGAGGTGATAAATTTCTTTTGGATTATTATGGGTGGCGAGAACTTAATTGACCCATCATACAATGATATATTCTAGACAACATCCCTAAGTTGATTGGAAACAAAGATAATCAACAACTATTACCTTTGGTAACAATGGACAAAGTTAAAAGTGTAGTTTTTCAACTTCATCTTAATAAAGAACTTGGCTCAAATTCTATTGGGACTTTATTAGCATTAAAATTTGTAAATTAGTTGATGAGCCAATAAATTTTGGAAAGTTACTAACAGATTTTGATGATACAAATATTATTTTCATCCCCAAAATATTGATCTCTTCCTTCTTGAACTATCACCCAATTTCACTATTGAATAAGATTTACAAAATCATATCCAAAATCATATCCAAAATCATGGCTAGCCAATTAAAAATCTTTCTCCCATATATCATCTCTTAAGAGTGTATTGATTTTACCCTAGGTAGGAACATAGCGGGTGAAATTATCATCCCTCATGAAACTCTACTCTATTAAAAATTTGAATTAAAAAATATGATCATTAAGCTTGACATAAGAAAATCTTATGACCGAGTTGGTTAGAGGTTTCTATTGATGATGTTAGAAAAATTTGGTTTCAATAAATGGTGACTTGGATGGATATTTGCATGCATATCTACCACAATCTAATATTTTACAATTAATGACTCCCCATGCAAATTTTTTAAGCTACCCATGGCATCAAGTAAAGCAAACCCCTCCCCTTTTCTATTTGTAATTATTGACAAGGAAGTTAGTAGAAGAATTTCAAGAAATGTTGTGGTGGGTTGTTGGAAAGAAATTTTTGTTTCCAAGAACATACATGATGTCACCCATAAATTTTCATTGATGTCATCCTATTGTATGGAATATCATATATGGATGAAGCTACAATAATTAATTCTATACTAACCCCAAAAGGATAAAATAAATTGCGTGAATATGTGTGTGGGGAGCCTAGGAACGTAGGCTGCATGCGGCGATGGCAATCTGGTGGTAGGTGTGAGAGGTAAGAAGATGCAGTCTGGTGAGCAAGTTGTGGGCACTAGGAAATGACCGGATGGCCTCAGGAAGGGAGGGAGTTGCTCCGCGCATGGGGAGGGCCATAAAAGGTATGCCCTATTCTCAGGCTCGACTGCATCGAATGTTGCTCTGTCCCCCCACCTCTGTAGTCCCTAGGCTCTTATCCTATGGAGTCGCCCCTACTTGGTTTACCGCCTGATGCGGGGTGTACGATCCTTGCTTTGGGTCCGCAAGTTTATGCGGACTGCAAAAATAAAGCTATCCCCTACCATGAATTTTTGACCTATTGCTTGGAGTAGATTCGACAGTCCAACCCACACCCTCCTATTTTTGCGCCAATACCGCCTTCTTCGCTTGCTTCGGTTCAGGTTTCTCCTCCTGATGGATCTACTCTTTTCTTCAGGGATGTGGAGGTGGTCCTCGCAGAAGAGCCTTTAGATTTTTGTATTTCAGATAGTTGTATTGATGCAATTGTTGTAGACTTGGGTAAGCGATCCTTAATTATGAGATGTTTATGCAAGCGCCCGTCCATGGCTTCGCTTCAGGATTGGGTCAAAGCAACTTGGAAAAACTTGTTTGTTCCAGTGATTGAACCCTTGGATTTTGGCTTCTTCTTGCTTTCTTTCGGCTCTATGGCAAATTGTGATTTTGTTGTTAATAATGGCCCTGGTTTTTTGGGCAATCTGGCATTTTCATTTCTCCTTGGACCCCTTGCTTGACCCCGCTACAACGAAGATCACTTATGTGCCTCTATGGATCAGGCTCTACAACATGCCCCTGGTCATGCAGAATATAGATCTTATCAATGAGTTGGTTAATCAATTTGGCTCTTTTGTGAAGCTTGATGATGTTGGCATGGCTATTGATCGCAAGTTTCTGAGGGTATGTGCATTGGTTGACATCTCCAAACCCCTCCCTAACTCTTTTCAGATCCATTATGCTCATGGAATTTAGACTCAATATTTAAATTTTGAAGGCTTGCCTTTTCGCTGTTTTCGCTGCAATATGTTTGGACATAAAATTGAGGCTTGTTCTCTTCAACGAAAGGATGGTTCTAGGTATGTCAACCGCAAAAGATGGGTTCAAAAGGCAAGTTCTCTGGATGCTGACTTCATTTGGCAGAATCATGGCATTTTTTTGAATCTCACTCGAATTCAGAGCTTGATCCTCTGTTGTATATGAATTCCTCTCCTCCTCATGCTGGTACCGCTATGAACAAATTGTTAGATATCCCCTCTGAACCAGATGAGGATGGGCTAGAGTTTGACGACACTTACCCGTTCATGGATGATTTAGATGATTTTAGCCTGAAAGGTTTTGTGTTTGACATGGTTTTGGCTCCTCAAAAACTCAGGATCTCTCAAACGGTGAACAGCAAAACCAAACCTGATTGTGGTCCGAAAAGAAAGAAGGATAGGAAGACTGATGCTGAAAAGATCTACACAGAAGGCATGGAAGTTGTTGAGGAAGGTTTTTAGTGGACCATGGAGTCCCTCCTCTCCCAGAACAAAAGACATGCTTAGGATTTTTTCTCTTTCTTGTGACTTTGGTATTTGCTCTTTGTTGCAGACCCTTCTTATTTTTGTATTTCTACAAATATTCTATAATTCCTTTTGGATTCATGCTCCCCTCTATGTTTCCTCTCTTTTCTTATGTTCCTTTCATTTCTAAGGAACAACCTTGATGTAACTTCTATTCTTTATTTTTTAATATAGGTAGTGGGCCCCTTCCCACAATTTACTGATCAAAACAAATAAAAATTAAGTCTATACTAGATTATTATATGCATTTCTATGGGAAACTCATCAACAAGGAAAAATTAAAGATATTTTTATTCAACACCAATAAATCTATGTAGAGGTGGATTCTTGTGGGATTATACATCAAGAATATCCCAAGTAAGTATCAAGGAATACCTATATTTCAACAAGCTATACACACCAACATATGGGATGACTCAATCAACACGTGTAAGATGAAGTTAGAATCATGGAAAGGGAAATGGTTTTTTGTAGCTAGGCAAGTCACTGTGATCAAAGTGGTCATTGTTATTACCCCAATTTACATGCTCTCTTGATTGAAATTTCCAACCAAAGTTGTAAATAAATTTACTATAATTTAACTAAAGTTCCTCTACAAAGGATCTAATGAGGTTAAATGAATCCCTCTTATCACCTAAGACAAGGTTATAGACAAAATGAGAATGGTGGTGTAGGGATCAAGGATATCTAACCATAGAATCCATTCTTGGGAGTGAAGCTATCATGGAGAATGTATGAGAATCTTGATTCCCTACGTTGCAAGATAATAAGGAATAAATAATTGGATAAGGATACACCCAATTGTATTCTCACTATTTCTACCCCTCCCAATGGCTCACACTTATGGAATTTTATGATTAAATGTTGAATCATAATCACTAAGCACCTCTCTTGGAAGATTAACAATGGAAAATCAGCTATGTTCTAGACTAATTAATGGAATGCGTACATTCCTCTTATAATAATTCATGGAATCGAAGGCTAAATGGACACTATGATATATATATATATATATATATATATATATATATATATATAATGATTCTACTACTCTCGGATATATATATTATGTAAGGTTTGGGATTACATAATAAAAAAATAATGATTCTCTCATACATGACTTCTCATGGAAGAAATTTAAAGCACTTCCAGGCCAAGTCTATCCTCATCAATGAACTGTCAAAATGTATTCAGCTACTCTCCAATAAGGATGAAAAATTAATTTGGTGTGGAGATAAGTTTAGGAGATATTCATTCAAAATTGGATACAAAGTTTAGAATCATGTGGATCACCTTCAAATATGGTCAAAGGTATAATGTTGGGGTATTAATGTGCTTCCAAAATCAAACATATTTAGGTGGTCTTCTCTATGCAATTGAATCCTAACAAGTGATAGATTGCAAGTTTCGAGCTTCTCTAGTCCTTTTTGGTGTCTATTATGTAAGAAAAGTGAGGAGACCATCAATCATTTACTTTTACATTGCTCCTTCACCTAATGCTATTAGAATTAAATATCTAAAAATTTGTGTTGGTTTGGTGCCCTCTCCTCAAATATTTTTGATCATTTTCAAAGTTAGCATTATCTAAACAAAGGATCAATGTGGGTGGGAATCTGGGATGAGGCTCCTATCATGGTTAATTGGTAGATCTAGAAAGAATTTAATTCCAAATTCTTCATGGAAAGGCATCTCCCATAGGAAATATTATCAAAAAGATTGAGATGGGTATCTATGAGCACCAAAGCTCAAAGATTCAGAAACTAAGAAAGTGTAGATTCTCTTCCTTAAAAACCAACTTGTGTAAATATTGGCCAATTTTGAAGCCTCCCTCCATTTTTAATAATGATACCAAAGATAAGATGAAATAAAAGTTGGCTAAATGGGTGGCCCCACTAAAAAGTAGAGTAAAACTCAATTTTGATGGGACCTTAAGAGGCAACCTAGATATATCTATAGAAGGATGCATTATAAGGAATGATCTAAGGGTTTCTTGTTGGATGAGATCTATTAAGCTTCCTAATGGTACTAATTAAATTTACCTCCCTACTAGAAGGTATAAATTTTTTTGCAAAGCAGAATCTGACCTTGATTGATATTGAAGACTATTCATAAATAATTTCTAGTCATTGCCTCCAAAAAGGCCATAAGTTGGAAACTTTAAAAATGGCTTGAGAAAATCCAAATGTACCTTGATTTAATAGATGATTTCACTACAAAAATACGTATACAAAAAAATAATCAGGCTATTGAATTCTTGTCCAATCATGGTATGAATTAGATAGAAAAACCATCACTTTGAAAGATGTGGAGACTTGGGTCAGATTGGTTGTGATATTCAATGCAGATAACTCACATGAAGGATGTAGGAAAGATTATGATAATACACTTTGAGAGATAAATTTTCCTCCTTTAACAGGATTTTTTGATTAGAAGTATGTTCTCTGAGATTACATATCTTCCTTAATCCTCATGGTACAACTATTAGGTAAGGCAGGTTGGGCATCGGGTTGGGTTGTAGGTATACCCTTGAGTCACACAAAAAAACTATTTATTCACTTGCGAGACTAAATATCTAAAAAAATAAAGGTGGAAAAATGGTTGTGTTGGTGATCTAAGTTGTAGACCCCAAATCCCTAAGGTTTGATAATATCTTGAATGCCAAGGGTGTCAAATCTAGGAATATTACCACAAACTTATATTCAGGTTGGCCAAATTAGGACCAACTATTGAGGTGGGTAAGAGATCCTTCACTTTAGGATCTATAAGACTAAGGGGGATTTCCTAAAGTGTTGGAATATATATTTTAATAAAAAAATAAGCACTCACCCTGACACAAACCATACCCATTGCATAGTGCACCCCTATTGTAGTTGTCACTTTGTTCCTATATGCTAATTTAGGAGATTCAAGGTTAAGCACCTTATTAAAAAAATGATCTACCACATACATGTTAATGAATGTGTTTTATAATACCCCTTAAAGCATCACATACATTCAAACATGGTAGTTGGAACACATAAACAAATAAAATTGAAAAGATGTTTAGATTGATGTATTTGGAGTGTATTGAGGATGAAGAGGAGAGAAATTGAGTGATAGAATGATGCCTTTTTCCATTTGGGCAATAGAGTCTCTAATTTAATCTAACATTTAATAACTGAAATCAAGGTGATATCTTAATCAAGACACCACAAAAGACTATGTCTTTTAGAATGCATAGGCAAGTCAGGCTCTACACATACATTCAAAAAACAATTAATAGTTGCAAAATATTAATTGAGTTTCCTTAAAATAATCCATGAGAATGCTTGGCATACATTTCCTTTATCATGTTGAACAAATACCATACAAAGGCTTTACAATTATTTTACAGTCTTTTGGTTGGCCACCTAAATAACACACATCCAATAATGCACATCATACATATAGACACACTCATGAAGGTTGATTTTTCCATTAATCACTTGATCTACAAATGTTACAAATGGAATTATAAATTTGGGATAAATCTATATTATTACAATACCAAAGTAACTATACCCACAACTGGAAATTGAAACCCCAGGGCTTCACATGAATATCTTTCTTTTGTTGGTTTCAAAACCGATCCTCCTTGATCCAAAAACTTTATACTCCCCAAAAATAGCAACAAAATCTGATATATCCATAATGAGAAGGCATGTATGTTATTAAAAATTTATGCCACACAAGGAAACCTTGACCATGAGCTCCTCCAATTCCTACACAACAAATGTCTTATACAAACTTTAATTGACCACAAAGAGGCATGAAAGAACATTCTTTTGACCCCTACCATACCTAAGCATTGATTATTTATGGGTTTGAGTGCAAGAATGAGTGAAAAAACCCACAAAATCCACTAAAATTATGTCCTAGAGGTGTCACTTTGGCAAAAAGAGGGGCTGTAAATAATGAATGAAGTATGGGCACCATTTTCCTACATGGATCCATGCCAAAAAACATTTAAATCCATTAAAAACAATCACAAATAAAAACAAAAGGTATTTGTGGGCCTTAATCACTTTGTAGAGGAGGTAGGTACGAAAAACAACATGGCGCCAACTCCTATTGACTTGCAAGCAATTGATGTTGACCTAGAGGAAGGGAAAGGGAAAATTTTTGGGGTTCCAACTATTCTTGGAACAAAAAAATCTCTCAAAACTATTTTCCATTTCCTTCATTTCATATCTCCTTCCATCTTTATCTTTACCCTCGTCATCAAGGCTTGGAGAGATAACCTATTAGGGGTTCCTTTGGTTGCTGAAACCAAAGGACCTCCAACCACTTTTGACTTGCTTTCCAGACATTCCTTTATTGAGGGTTCCTATAGAACCTTTGACCACCTTTTCCTTTCACATTTAGAACCCTCATCAAGGATTATGTGGGAATCAAGAGCCGATGATTCCTAATTCCTATGGAACCTCCAATGGATTCATCTTATCTTTTGCCAAGGGTGGGAGAAAATTGTAAGATTTGGTTGAAAATCCTACTCAGGATTCAAATGAATGAAGGAAAAAAATAGAGAAATTAGAAATAAGTAGGAATAAGTTGTATTCTACTCAAGAGAATGCACAACTTACAATGAGCTTGAGAATTATTATTACAAAGGGAACTGATTGGTTATATAGACCAAGGGGAGAGATATGATGTAATGATATTGTGACAAGTGTTTTCATCCTATGAGGTGTGACAACTCATGGTCATTAAAGTTCAACAACCTTATCCCTATGTGAACTTAATCTAGTGTAAAGAGGACTTAAGTGGATAACTAGCTAGTAACTGAACTAGTTAGATAAAGTATCTCTTTCACACCAACACCTCCTTTAAGTGTAACTCAAGCAGAAGTAGACAATATAAAGATACAAAGATGGGTCTTGGGAAAACTCCCTCCCATGAGAGGGTGAATGAAAAAGGTCTAAGTGAACCCTAGAAGAGATCCCTCGCATCCCCAAGAGAGACCAAAGATGAACATACTTGCTCTTAGCGAAGGGTTTAGTGAATATATCTAAAACCTGATCTATTATAGGATAATAACACAAATCAATGTCTTATTATTGCACCAACTCTTGAAGAAAATGCATATGGATCTCAATGTTTTTGGTTTATTGATGATATATTGAGTTCTTCAAGATCTAGATGGTGCTTTGGTTGTCATAGTAGATGATTGATGTCTACTAAAAAGTGATGTAAATTTTAGTGAGGATATTTTGAAGCCAAATAACCTTAGTGACAGTATTGATAGCCTCTTGATACTCAACCTTAGTTGAAGAAAGAGAAATGGCATGTTGCTTCTTGCTCTACCAACAAATGGGATCAAAACCATAGTGAAAATTGTAGCTAGATGTGAACTTGTGATCATCAAGGTCACCAACCTAATCAAAATCCATTTATCCAATTAAGTCTAAACTCGTACATATTACATAGTGAATCTCATACTTATGAGTGCCTTGGGTAGGTTTTTCAACCAAATCTTGCATGCACTTTCAAGAAAATGAGTGTTTGAAATTTATATGTACCCTTCCTACAAACTTACTATCCATAGCTTTCCATTCTACATGATATCTTACAAGATGGTATCTACCATATTTCTCAAACCTTTGAACTTTCTTGATTTCTCTTCGACACATGAATACTTATTCTTATACAACTTTTTTAACATACTTATAATATTTTGCCAACTTGGTCCATAATTCCATCCACAATCTATTTGCATGCATTCCATCAAAGGTTCCCTCTTATGTTCTTTATTCCAACACATCTTTTTAGAATGGTTCTTCAAACCATAGATGCTACATGGAAGTAGATCCCAACATATGTATTTCCTAGGTCTTTCCCTATTACAATAGGAAAAATACATACACTGCATTCCTCAAACTAATTTTCTTGACCCTATAATACACGTAACATCATTTTTTTTACTTGTAACATACCAAAGGCCTTCATTTTTTGGACTCGTAATTGGTTCAATGGACTCTTTGATTCCTTTCCCATACTTTCCCAATCCTTTACCTTTATAACCCATTTTATTCATTATTTTCAAATCAATATTATTTTCAAAACATCTTTTCTCATTCTCATCACATCTAACAATATTTGTAGATTCAAAAACATTATCTTCATGCTTACACTCTTCATCAAAAACAACTTTAGCCACATCACACAAAACAATTGATTGATCAAGGAAACAACACAAATCTTATGCACCACATGAGACATTACAAATTGATGGCTTTAATTTCAAACATTCGTTTTATTTTTCCAGCAACTTTAGGTTTTCTTCCAAATCATCACTATTATTTTTGACCTCATCAAACAACTTTAATCTTTCTTATATAATTCTTTATTTTTTGTCTTAACATTCTCTAATTCTTTTTCAATTTCAATTAAATATCCATATCTTTCTTTTCCTAACTCCTTTAAATTTTCAAGTTTGATTTACATTTCTTAATTTTCATTAGCTCTTCCTTCAAACTGTCTTTTTCCTTATTTACTATTTTCCATATTTTTCTCATTAAAATGAATAATTTAAACTCACCATACTTATTCACTTGACTCTGGTTCTGCTACAATAATTTACCTTCCTTCACCAGCTTCAGATGTCTTCACTCATCCTTAATTTCACTTTTAATAAAACTTTGATTGGACTGATTGATCATTTCTCTTTGATTTGGACTCATACATCCTATTATGTAAGAAAACTGATCCTAGACCTAACTAGGATTAGCTACTTTTCACTTACAAAACATTGGAATTTAGATTAACAAGGGTATGAGATTTACTCACAACCTAAAAGGTGAATCAATCAACCTTGGATCCAAATTCATTGGAGGGTTGTAAATTTTTTTGATGAAATGCAATGATGCAACTAGCTAACATATGAAAATACACTATTTTGATATGAAAACAGACAAATTGGAAACTGCTAACTAAAATTGAAGACTGGAAATGAATAGAGCAGATGATAGTGCACCTTTGATTTAAATTTGAGATTGATTTGGGTGGACAAGGGTACCCTAGACTAGGGATCTAAATGTTGGAGTGAAAGTACACTAAGAGGGGGGGGTTGAACCAGTGTTTATAACTTCTTAAAAAAATTAAACTGAAACTGAAAAGATCCATACATATGTTCTCATTTATCAATGATAGTGTCATTCATGTATTCAAATGCAATCATATAAACTAAAATGAGTAATGTAACATTGCATTTTAAAGCAGTAAAGTACTGAAGAAAATGAGTCATATAGAAAAATAAACACACGATATACAAAGTGGAAAACCCTCCTAGGGTAGAAAAACCACTCCTGAACCTGCTGCCTTTTTCAGGCTTTCATTTCAATAATTTATTTGACAAAGCCTCAATGGCTGATTTCTGAGCACCGACTCAAGGAGCACCAACCCCTCTGTTTAGAGACACCAATCTCAAGGAGCACCAACCCCTTTCCTGATATTCAATAGAATGTACAATAGTATAAAGGATCTCTCTGTTTCACTTGATTTCTGTCAAGTGCCTCTTGACAGACAAAACATAGAATTTTCAAGAGTCAGAATTGACTCTTAAGAATTCCATGCATTATCTAATCTCGATGCAGCTTGAGGAAAATCCTATCACAGTTACAATACAGTCTCATCAAACTATTTTTCAATAATACATCTTTTCTTTCTTTTCTCACTGTTTGATTTTCAATCTTTTCCCATACAAAAAACTACAAATCTGACTACACACTGTGTTTTCCATTTTTCAGCATAAAAAAATAGAATAGACTTTCACATCTCTAAATAGTAATACCCTTGTTTCAATATTTTGATTTTCTATCATGATAGAACCCTAAACTCACTGTTTTTGGCTTTTTACAGAAAACATCATTACATATTGGAAGTATTACCATAGTTTCTAGAATTTCACATTCTAGAAGGTTATACAAGGTTGTTTTTTCAGGTTACAGAATGTCTGACAAGAAACAGATCTGATGTTGCAGTGATCATGAAAAATATTCTTTCTTTATGTTGAGGATCAAACAACAAAGTCCAAGAATAGAGGTGTGACAGAGCATATCTTCACTAGAAGCCTGAACATGCAGTGCTCCAACAAAAGCAATGAGAGCACATCATTTAAAAATGAAATGATAACCATTTTCCTTGACTGAACCAGCAATGCAACATAAGTATTTTTAGCAAAATGAAACCTCTTTCAGATTCTACCCACAAGTAGTAATGAAGAGTGCATATACCATAGGAGTTCAAACAAATAAGCTGCTATGAAAAAGAAGTAACTGAAACCCTGACCAACATGCAATCAAAAGTTATTAACCATGCATTATAACAGTTACCCATAAATTCCAGTGAGACTAAGAGAATATTCTGAGATCTATACCCATTATAGTGACTGTAAAACTTAAGAAGCTGAAATCATTATGAAGTGTGACTGAAGTAACTTCACAAGAACCGTTATCCATGAACCCAGATAAGCAAATGCAATTTTTAACAAATTGTAACAACAATGCCCAGTAACAGAAAATTTTATGATAACTTTTCCAAAATGCTGTCAAAGAATAGATTACCAGATCTGTAGAGGAGAAGAAAATGGTCACACAACCTTCCAAACTCGTGCCAACACCCAGTGGCTCAAAATAGTGACATAGGGCGACCATTGTGTTGGACTCCTGATTGCTCCCGATCACTTTCCAAGAACAAAAATGCCAGGGATAACAAAGAAACGACCAAGTGCAATGATCCATGGTAGCAGCCAATAGGGTTTCAATCAAAAACGTGAAAAGAGTGAAACAACAACAGTTTTCCCTAATCTTCCAATGTGAGCAAAGTGAATTCCTTTGCAAAATATGATAGCCATTTGGAGTCTGAGAGGACAAACATTAATCAATCAAAACTGCATAAAACATTTTGAAAACCATGGGTAGATCAATGACATGCGTGTCAAAAGGAGTAGATTTGACATTTGTTCCCTTACTGCACAACCGTGACCACTCTTCGAACTACTCGTGGTACAATGGTAGCTCCAAGCTAACCACTAGTCATTTCTGCCACGGTTAGCTACCTAACAGCTCACGGTATAGTGGTAGCAGTCCTACTTGCCACTGATGGTTTACCTGCACTACCGTAGTTACACTTCTGATAGTCTGCGATATAGCGGTAACTATCTTGCTTGCCGCTAGCTGCTTCCATCGCGTTACCCCGGTTACTGGCATAACTTCCAGCGGTATGGCGGTAACTGTTGTGCATGCCGCTAGCCACTTCACCGCACTACCACGGTTACTCTCTTAACAGTTTGCGGTACCGTGGTAAGACATTTTAAGCGCGGTCTTACCAAAGTTGAGCGTTATACCATGATATTGACTTTTAAGCCCAAGTCAATATTAATCATTTTGACCCGATGTAAATGCACATAGGAGATCAATTTAAATCCCTTTAACCAAAGCTGATTTGCCATCACATTTAAGTCCAATGCCATATATTTTGTAATGTAACATAATTTCCAAAGCCTTGTGAAGAATAATAAAGGCTAATCTCATGAAAAGTTCAGAATGCCATTAACACAATAATGATCACCTTATTATATTGAGAAACATGTTGCACCATGTAAACCATTAACAATTTCAAGATGCAAGAGCCTGATCAAACCATATTGTAACAACCTGTATAAAGATGATTTATGCCAAGGACAACATAATTGAGATCATCACTGAAACAATAATTGTTTAAACTAGAAATGTATCACCTGATCAATGGAGCAAATAACTTGTAACCAGAATACCTCAACAAGCATTTGTAATATGCACATGGAGTTAAACGATCAGTGCCACCAAGATAATAAAATAAATGAAGTAAATGTGCCAAACAAAATATGGATCAACTAAGAAGATAACCATCAAGATGCCAGATAACCACACATTGACATCAAGGACAAAAACAACACAAGAGGGATTCAACACTAAAACCTAAAATTGATTTCATAGGCCTCAAGTCCCCGGTTTATGGCTTCTTCCTTTTGGGTTTGATTGTTGGATCTTCATCAATTATCAAGATAACGTAGATTTCGTATCTTGTCAAGTTGTAGGGCTTGAATACATAAATGAGAAAATTAACCTCAATATTATTTCAATCCTCTTCAGATCTATAACCCGAGCATATAAAAAGAGAGGAAGGGTTGTTCCATATAGGAGCTTGCCTCAGTCAAATCCCATATTGTTATTTCTACCTCCACAATAGTAATATCGATGATAAAGAGAGCTTATCCTTTTGAGAGATAGAGGCTAAATGATAATGGAGTAATGAATTGACAGCTTTCTGCAACTCATCACTCAGATATATTCTCCTCGATGGAATGAATTCATGCTCATCACCTTCAAGGATTCCTTATGGCTTGAATTGATTTTATTTGAAGACCTACGAGAGTTAGTACTCACAAGACAAATTATCACAAAACATGAACAACCTTACATAAAGACATGACGAAGGATTGACATGATGGTTGGTTGGAAATAATGTTGTCATAATGCTAATTAATCTGCTCTTGATTGCCTTTTATTGATTCTAGGATCTCAATTTGTTCAATAATTTCTCCTTCAAATTGCTTGTTCTTCTTGTCCCTTAAAATTGTGAAAATAGTATGTATTTATATGTAATTAATCTAATTTATCAAAAAGTAAATTTGATGGCAAACAATTAGGATTTGAATTTCAAATAATAAATTACCAACATCGACATATTTAAATTTTGGGCCATTTTAAGAGGAGGTGTAGGGTGCCCTAATCCAAATCCCACTTTTTTTGGGATTTAAAGTGTGTGGGGGCGATATTGAATGCATACTTAGGTCTTACATATTTGATTTTATAATAAATATTAAAATGGGGCATGGAATGCATAATTTAGGAAATTAGGTGCATAATTAGGTCCAAGCACATAGGAGGAACAAAATATAGTGTGAAATTATCAAGTGAGACAATTTACAACACTACACATCCATTTTTTGCTCTTTTGAAATTACTAACACTTTTAACAATTATGATTATGTTGAATCTCTTCTTCTTGTAATCTTAGTAGTGGATACTACTATCTTGATTATGAATTATTCCATCAATATTACCGCTGCTTATCCTTTTTAGTGGCTTGAGAAACCTTTGATTCAACTAACTTCTTTTGTTGAAAAATCTATTTTTATTTGGCGGTTGATCTCCAAATCAACGACCTCTTTATCTTTCAAACTCTCCCTTCATTTTCCAAGCAAATCTACACTTTATTTGTCTCTTTCCAATGACACCCTTACCTCCTTAGGTGAAAAACAAAAACCTCCTTGTTATTGCATACCATCAATTTCCCTTGTATTGGTGGCTTCTTTACTCAATGAAAACTTAGACACCAAACTGTTTCTTTACCTTTGGAAAAACACTACGACTTCTCTTGAAACTGTAGATATTCTTTTAACTCTATAGATATTTGATTATTTCTTTCTTAAACAATAAAACCAAATTGGGAAATGATGACTCTTCATCAATCTATTATCTTCTTTAAGGGTCAAAAAATCCCTTTCCTTGAGTGGCGATCTACCTAAAAAGGACATAAAATATTCTAAGGCTTCTTATTTTCATGAAATCCTTCGGGGTTAGCATGACTTAGTCTTCTTTATGATTTGTGTTTGTTCTTGTAGGTTGGTCTCCAAATCACATGAACTTATTCAACTAAATCAACAACAAAAAAATCTAAAAATGATGATTGATTGATCTATGGATGGCAATACCAAGATTATCCATTTAATATTATGTTTTGTCCTTCAGTTGTGGCAACATATACATATTGACTTCCATATCCTTGTGATTTTACTTCATTCTCCAAGCAAGAGTCTCGCATCTTCCACATCACTTCTCTCACCTACCCATCATAAATATTTGAGCCAACTCTATGGCATAGTATAATCAACATTTATTATATATTTTCCTATAAATGTAATGTGATCAAACAAATTACTTAGAGCTCAAATTAAAGTTCTTTTTTATTTTTGTGTCTTCTTTTCATGGTATTAGAGGCTTATAAAAGTCTCACACTATGGATTTGAGTGTCAGTTATGCATATTATGATTGAGTTGTAGTTTGGACTATGTTGGTTCTCAAAAATGCAGGTTTTAACCAGAAGAGTTTGCCAAGCTCTTACAACACTTTTGGCCAACGTACAAGGCCAATTGATGCAATTGTACCTTCTGCTCTTCAAGCTTTGCTAGACCTAGGCGGGTGAACCTAATGAATGATGCAGATTTAAAAAGTACTTCTTGATGTAACAATCTACCCACAATGGCAAAGGTAGTGGATAGATGAAAATCTCTACAACTAATCCTACTCCTACTGTATGAATGAAAGGATTTGAATAAATTGTTTGATATGAAATTCTATCTCTGGGTTAAGGCAGATCAGTACCTTCTGTCCACATGGGAAATGGAGTCAAAATGATATGTGTTTCCTCCTATTGGTTTAACTCTAGTTGTTAGGCACTCTAAAAATTCTATGGCTGGCATAAAAATTCACTAAGTCTATGACTTGCATAAATAGTGCTGTAATGTTCCTTTATCAGGTTCTTCTTTAACTATCCAAAAGAAATCCTTAAATCACTATGATTTATTAGAAGACTTTTAACTCTGACTTGCAGACACCAACTAATTAAATCACACAAAATGGGAGAACACTTTGATAAATCAGAAATATACTTGATACACTGATTTAAATGACAGAAAGATCTTAAGTTGGAGACAACCAAAGATAAAGAATTTAGATTATTTTAACATAACAACCGAACACCAAAATAAATTCACTAATTTAAAACATCTTCTTCATTACACTATTTCAAGAAAGATCTGTATATTTTTTGTATTCCCCAGTCCCTTCTCGGGAAAATCTGACTATTACTCTCTAACCCCTGAATCGACTCTCTCCCCTCTCGCTCTAACTGAATTTTCAAAATACTTATACAATACACTTCAAGGGTCATGACCCTTCATTTTCAATTGCAACCGCTTACATTCCTTAATAAAATATTTAATTTAATCACCTTGTCGGCAAAATCAAACATCTTTACATAGTTTGGTCTTTGATTTTTCATTTTATGCATTGCCTTTACCTTTTAATTCCCGTGGCTTTTATTGCTTTACCGCGTTACCGCGGGCTTTGAATTTTCTCCCGCAGTATGGCGGTACCCGGCCCCACACTGACTGTCATGGTTACCTTTGTTGCTTACCGCGCTACCGCGGTCTCCCTTGGGACTGTGTGAGATATAGCGGTAATCGCTTACCGACCGCCACCTCGTCCATCACTTAACCACTGGCTCCGTCTATCTTTGTTCACCATGCTACCGCGACCATTGGCATGTCTGCTAGTGGTACCGCGGTAAGCTCTTGACTACCATCTTTGACTGCTTGCCACCACCTTTTCCGGTTATCTCACCGCCACCGCGATACCGCGGTCAATGAATTGATCGCGCGCGGTGTGGTGATAAACACATAGTGCCTGCTCCTTAGCCGCCACCGCTATACCGTGAGCCCATTATGGGAGGTCGCGGTAAATGATATAAAAATGAAGTATAAAGGCAGTGATAAAGGTTATAAGCATATTTTAAAAGGTAATGAATGATTTTTTATGAAAATATATGAAAATGATGGATTAAAACGAAGAAAAACTTAGGGTTTTTTATGGATATTTATGGAAATTTGTGGGAAAACCTTAGGGTTTCAGATGGAAATTTTCAGTTCTAACAGATTACAAATGATGTAGTGCCTATTTGAGAATCTTTGATGTTCATGGGGTCTGGAGTTACTGATAATTTTTGTAGAATGGGCATTTGAGTTGGAGGTGCAGAGTGTTGAAGTTGTAGAGCACAAGAAATTAAATCCTGAGCTATGATTTGTATGTGATTGGAGTATAAAGAAACTAGTATCATTATGATTTGAATTTTTTTGGTGTGGTTATTGGTTCCATTAACATGCATGCCATAGGAGGAGCAACACTTTGGGATTTATTGGAATATGTTATATGCAATGATACGAGAACTATTATTCTTTTTACTAAGTTGTTGTTGGTAGTGCATTGATTCTAGTTGTAAGGACCATATTGAGCTACAAGCTCCTTTAGCTTGGCATCCTTGACAAACCTTCAATTCCCTCTATCACATAACTTGGATTGCCCACAAGAGTTTGGTACTCCTTTGTCACTGGAATCATCCATCTCATTGCTCTTCTTGTGGTTGAAGTTATACTCATGAAAGGTGTTTATTCAAGTGTTAAGTGCTTATAAATTTATGAAGTGGAAGGTGAAATTAACATATTTGATAATTCTTTTTAAAGTGGAGAGTTTGAGGAAACTCTCCTTTCTATTTGTAAGTTGCATTTTTTTAAAAATTTCTTGTTTGTTTGGTTCATAAGAAGGCCAGTATCAAGGCATGATAATACAAATTTTTATTGTGTGCGTTGGTAGGGACTTCATTTTTAAGCCTCTATGTGTATGTGCTTAGAGAGTTTATTTTGTTCTTGCTACGATTGCCTCTGAGATCTCTAATATTGTTGTTAGTGCAAAGTTAGATGGTTCTAACTATGCAATTTTGAAATGTGAGATGAAATTGATTCTATAAATGAAAGGTTTATGAGAGCTAGCAATATAAGACAAACCTATAGATGAAAGTAAGCATGAAAAATGGAATAAAATGGATATGAATGCATAGGCTACCATTTTATAGAAAATTAGTCCAAGTATAAGGTCTTATGTTCAAGATATGAAAAAAACAAAGAAAATATGGGAAAATTTGCAAACAATGTATTAAAGAAATGGAAAACTAAAAGTGATGGACATCAAAATATAATTAACTCATTTGAAAATTAAGGGGGGATATTGTATGAATGATCATATTTGAACATTGAAAAAATTAAGAAATCAACTTGCAATATGAAGGTTGAATATGAAGACTCTAAAATTATAGATTTTTTAATTGAAAGTCTTCCAAATGAGTACCGTAACTTCATCCAACAAGTGATTCATCTTTAGTATTGTAAAATAAAAGATCAGATAATTGATATATTACCAAGGCTCTATGTGAAACTAAGTTTGTACATCTTATAAGTCTTTTAGGCTTAGGAGAAGTCACATGAATATTTAATGGTTGTCACTCTTCATATAGATCTCTGTGAATAAATACACTCTTCGCATCCATCTAATGTACAAACCAACCATGAGCTGCAAAAATAGCAAGTAGCAAGAAAATGGAGTTCATTTTGATGATGAGGGCAAAGGTCTCAGTGTAGTCAATATCTTGTACTTGCGAGAAACCTTTGGCCACAATTTGTGCTTTATATTTGTCAACTAATACATTTGCTAAAAATTTGGTTCGATAGATCCACTTACACCAAACCATTTTTCTTTTCATAGAAAGTGGAACAAGATCCCAGTTTTTGTTCTACATTAAAGAGTTGTACTCTTCCTCCATTGTAGAATCCCACTTAGCAATACCTAATCCTTCACAAAATGATTATGGATATGAAGTTGTGGTTATGTAGGAATGTGTAATGTCTTGATGTTGTGATCAAGTCCTTCAAGTATTTGAAGGATCCCCAACAAGAGCGATTGCAAACTCAAATGTTTGGTAAGCCCAATGAGGCATGGTAGGGGATGGAGGAGGAGATTTTGAACTATGCAAAGAGGAAGATGAAATATCATGATCAATTTGACGAGTAGAGGAAGCTTGAGGGAAATCCTTTAGGTAATAGTTATCTAAATCCATTATCGATAAGGAAGAGTGGAGGATGAGTTAGGAGAGATTTCCTTAAAATTCACACTATTCTCAATGAAGATCTCATGTGTTTCAGGATCCATTATTTGATATCCTTTGAAACCATCAAGGTAACTAACAAAGATACAAGTCCGAATATGAGGTTCCAAGGCCTTATACTTCTTCGAAGGAATGTGTGCCCATGTTGGGGAGCCAAAAACTCTAAAGTTTCAGACAATGGGTTTCCTACAACAACAAGCTTTGAAGGGAATGATGACCTTTAATACCTTAGGTGGAACTATGTTCTGGATGTGAGCAACATAGTTGATAGTTTCTACCCAATATGCAAGTGCAAGGGAGTGAGCATGGATCATGTAGCCAACCATCTCTTTTAGGAACCTATTTTTCCTCACAACTATTATTTTTGTGGTGTGTAGGCAACAATATGTTGAAGATCAATCCCTTCAAGAGTGTAAAATTGTTCAGAGTGATGGTTCAAATATTCTCTGTCATTATCTATGTGGAGAATTTCAACACACTTTTCAAATTGATTTTCAACATGAGCCTTAAACTCTTGAAATCTATCAAAAACTTCTCCTTTGTGTAGAAGAAAGTAGATCTATGTATATTTAGAAGTCATCAATGAAGGTGAGAAAATAAAGAGCCTTATTAAAATAAAACGATGGAAAAGGACCCACAAAGTCACTATTAACCAACTCAAAGAATTTTGAAGCTCTCCAAGACTTCCCTTTGTCAAACTTGGCCTTGGGATGTTTTCCCAAGGCACAACTTGAATAAACACCATTAGAAAACTAACATGAGGAAGATCTGTGACCATATCCTATTTGTTGAGTTGTTGAAGACAATGGTAGTTGAGATGGCCAGATTTATCATGCCATAGTTTTCTCACAAAATCTGAATGGGTGATCAATGCAGTAGAATTTGTATTAGGTACAAAGTGAGAGAAAACATACAAGTGAGACTCATGATCAACCTTACCAACTACAAGGAGTACATTATCTTTAAGATTCTTGATACTGATAAAATTTGGAGTGAATTTGACTTTTCTACCATTCTGAGTGATTTGGTAGACAAAGAGAAGGTTTGTTGATAGATCAAGCACATTGAGGATATCCTCAAGTGTACCATTACTAGCATTGAATGAACCCTTCCAATCACATCCATTATAGAATCATCACTAATGATAATGTGGGGTACAAAACAAGGATCCAACAAAGAAAAATATTCTTTAATAAAACCCATGTAATGTGATGCATCCGAGTCAAGAATTCATTTTTGTGAAGAATCAACAATAGCAATAAGTGAAATTGTTTTCCATTTACCCAATTTGGAAGGAGTGGAGGATTGATAAGCAACAAAAGAAGGAAAATTAGTGTTGTTATTTTTAAGAAGATGTTTTAGATCATCGATTTGCTTCTTGTGACAACAATGTTCCTCATGACTAGTTTTCTTGCAGTAGCTTCAAGTTTTCCTTTCCTTATTTTGATAATTCCCCTTTGAAGAGGAGGATTTGGAACCTTTTTTTACTATAGAGGATGATTGTTCTTAATATTTTTTTGACTTCTTGAACTACTTTTATGTTTTGTTAAGTTTCCCTGATTCTTTCTGACCCTTTGGTTGACTAGCCAACAAAGCTTTTGACTGTGAAGGATTAAGAAGACCCATGGAGAATCTTTCCTTGTCCTTGCATCAATATTTCATAAAAGGAAGCATAAGAAGGTGTAGTGAATGTAGATCTTGTTGTTAACCTATGGGTGTAAAATCTAGAAACAAAAGTTGTATATTCAGGTCCAAGTTTTTTAAGAGTACTATAGACAAGTGGAATATCTTTCTTTTTTAATCCAACGGATTTAAAATATGCTCTAATATCATTGAAATTTTTTAATGTTGTCAAAAGAATTTGGATCAAGACTCATTAGTTCATTTTCAATTTGATAACTGCGAACTTTAGCAGTTGTACCCTACATATTTTTTAATTTTTCCTATGCATCATGTGAATCTCGACATCCTTTAATTTGGAACATAATATCAAGGGATACTAAACTCCTTAGACAACTAAGATATTTTGAATGTCTGAGCATTTGGAGTAACTTTTCCTTATCAATTGTGGGTTCAGTTATCTTCTTTTCAACATAAGGTGTATACCCTAAATCATTAATGCATTCCATGCATTTTGATGCCATTGATTGTATTTGTATGGTGTTAATAATTAAAACTTAAACGTACCCATTTGTGAAGGAAAATTAGAGAACAATTTATAATAGATGTGCAAGAAAAATACAAAAAGATAACCCCCCTTGTCACTCAATCAAATATCCCCCAAAGAAAAATTATTTGGCACTTTATATTTAGTGCATTTACAAATTTTTGGACTTTAATGCTTTACAAATCCTCAAGAAATGATCATATGTTAAAAATACAATTTTGATATTATACCACATAAAATAAATAGAACCACTATGAATTACACAAAAAATTATGCACTTTCAAAAAAAAATTGTCTTGATCTAAGGTTGTATGCAAAATTTATGCAACTTTGAAGTTCTCAAAAATAAAAATTGTGTTGCATCCACTATGAGAATTTGCAATTTCTGATAAAATCTATGCACTAAAATCTGAAATTGTCTTCACCAATGTGTAGAGCATGAAAATCAACCCCAAAAAAAAAAAATTACACTGAAATTGGAGGTCTGGAGCCTGATTTATGAGTTGTCAAAGTTGGTCTTCAAAAACCAACCTATCAACAAAGGGGGTATGGTTTTTTTTTTAATTAATTTTCCACCAAATTTAGCAAAGATGTTACCAAATATGACAGTCCATAAAATATAACAGACCACTAAATATAATGTAGGTGGAATTGAATTTTTTAGAAATATTAAAAGAAATTATATAAAAAATATGCTTTTGTGGGGGGACATAGCCTCCTCCACACCCCACATGAAGGGTTTTAATAGCCTTTATAAAAGGTTGCACCCATAAAATGGTGTGAGGCCCTATGGTCATGCACCCTTATGGGGCAAGGGGCCCTAAGGGTACTTGCATACCCTTTGGATACGAGCCTACATAGTGCCTTCGTAGGGCTTGTGCAGTGCCCAATTTTTTTTTTTAAAACTTTCAAATGTTGTAATATTTTTTAAAACATTTTAAAAAGTTGCATTTTAATAAATGCATAATTTTTAGAATATTTTTTCTTAGACTGGTATGTTCATGGGGGTTGTACAACTCCTTGAATATTTTCTTATTTTTTTGCAAACCAATCCAAAATCAATAATTTAATAGTCAATTTTATCATTTTCAAGCCTTTTGAGTGCAATGGTAGGATGGATGTGACCCAAAATGCATTAAAATGGGTTCCTTGCTAGACTAACAATGAACTTCTTACTTCAAATTCTTGCAAATCTAGCCTCTGGTATCCAATTTAAATGAAATAAAAGGAAAATATGACTTTTTCAACTGCTTTGAACTCAATAGTGGGCTCAAAATTTCAAGAAGCTTAAAAAAACTGCAATTAACAAGTCAAAGTTTGAACCCCCAAAAATTGGTATTTTCTCCATACTTTTTTTATTCTCTAGATCATCGAAGTATGCAAGAGAAGAGCATAATTACGTGCTTTGAAAAATAATAGCTCTACAATCTTATATTTCTCAAAATACTGCTAACCTACAAATCAAAATAGCTCTGATACCATGTAAGATTTGACTGAAAAACCTACCCAAGATGCAAATGAATGAAGGAAATCAAATATTGAAATAAAAAATGAGCAAGAATAAACTGTATTCTACTCAAGAGAATGCAAATATTACAATGATCTTGGGAATTATTATTACAAAGGGAACCCATTGGTTTTATAGGCCAAGGGGAGAGATAGGATGTAATAAGATTGTACAAGTGTTGTCATCCTATGAGGTGTTACAACTGAAGGTTATATTAAAGCTCATCAACCTTATCCTTATGTAAAATTAATCTAGTGTAAAGAGAAATTGAGTGGATAATTAGCTAGCAATTGAAGTAGTTAGATAAAGTACCTCTTTCACACCAAAAAAAACCCATCAGAGTTTCCATAGGAATCGGGAACCATTGGTTCCTAGTGCCTATGAAAGCTTTGACAAAGGGAAATAAGTTGTCAGAGGTTCCATAGGAACCAAGAACCTTTGGTTCCTTATTCCTATGTAAGCTTCAACCTTTTCCTACTTAGCCAATTTGAAATTTTTATTTTGGGGAACTAATTGAATTATAAAAACAAAAGGAGGGGTTAATGATGAAACATAAAGGTACAAACCCAAGCAAGACAAGACTTTTAAAATCTCTTAGATTATCTATAATTTATGGGAAAATAAAAAGGAAAATAGTAAACCATTAGAGTAGAACAAGGAAAAATGAGACACAATAGAATGGGGTTCCAACACATTGAATGTGTTGACTTGTGTCTACAAATAAAATTAGGGATTCCTACAGACACAAATTTGATATTTTATTTTATCTTTTAAAGCTATTGAGAGGGCCATTCGAGAATTCATTGAGGATTTTTTTTGAAAAAACACTCACATACATCTAAAACAATGTTAGAAATGTTCTTGTATAATATTATGTAGGTGATGGGTGATGAGAGCTAGGAGTTACTAACGGTCAACAATTCTATCCTCTAAAGGTTTAGTTCAGTGAGGCTACAAATTACATAACTACTTTGTGTAAATATTTTGTATCGAGACTTGTTGGTGATGTATATGTATTAGTGTTTCTAGGGCGAATGAATATCTACACCAATTCATCACCTTCTTTAGAGATGGGATGGTCATAAATAACATGGAGTTCTTTGCATTTTTTGTGGCTCATCAAGCAAACCTTCTATCTCCTACTTAGATCAAAAGATTGTAGGAAATTATATATAAATTATACTTTCTAATACATCATTGATCATAGAACCCATAATGTATCTATCATATGCTATTGCATGTATTATTTTATTACCAATCTCTAATATAATGGGAGCTACCCCCAAGGTAACATTTTTTAGAGTAAAGGTTTTAACTTAATTATTTTAATTAAGTTGCCTTTATTCCTCTCTTAAGATTTCACTTTAGTTTGCATATTGTGACATTTTATAATTATATTAATTATTAAATGTCTACCTATTAGGGTTACTTTTAGGTTTGCAGGATCTCCTTTCTTAAGGATTGATCCATTGTATATTATTCATTCAATTGTTTTGTTAATATATCTCTCCTATTACAGAGCTTCAAACCCTCTCTTGCTTTTTTCTCCATTCTCTTCCCTGTGATAGGTATCTCTTTGCATGCAAGTGTTCTTAGACTCTGAAGCTGGTTTTGACAACTTCTACATGGTATCAGAGCATGGACCTACTGCAACTTGTTCTTGTTTTGAAGAATTTGGAGCTACGAGGGTTTGATCTGGCTTTAATAATTTTTTAGTTTGATTTTTTGTGGATCCGACATACTTCATTCTTTGGGTTCATTTTGGGCCCAAACAGACCTCACCATTGAGTTTGCAGCGCCCAAAAAACCCCAAAAATGACTATTCATTCATCCATTTTGGACAAAGTTGATTGGAGAGGCAAATTTTTTTTGCCAAAGAGGTCGTACGGCCTCCCCAACATGAGTTTCGAGGCAAAAATTTCAAAAAAAGCTTTTAAAAAACTACGCTTGTAGTTTAAAAGGAGGCTGCCACCACTTGGTCGCCCAACAACCACCATCTGGCCACTGTCGTCGCTAACAACAACTGGTTGTAGCTGCATGGCCACCAAACAATCACCGCTCAACCGACGCGTCGCCCCTGTGCTGCCCACAACCTGTGCGCTGCCAACCCACCACTCGAGTGCCACTCCCCCAACCCCCGGGTGGCTCAGTAGACCAGGGGCTTATTTTTTTAGCCCCTGAGGGCTCTAAAGGGCATGTTAGTCTTTTTTGACAACTTTTACTAAATCAACTATAACTTGGGCATTTTTGCTCGAATTTTCAAACGAAAATAGGTGTTGGAAAGATGACTCTGAGCCAAAATTTTGCAGTTTGGTTGCCTTTTTCATAGTCAAAGTTAGATTATTTTTTGCACTCCAGAGGCATAACTTGGTCATTTTTTCTCCTTTTTTCAATAATGAATAGGCGTTAGAAAGCTCTTCTCATACTCTATTTAGATCTTTTGTTATTTTTTCCAAAAAAATAACCAGGTACACAAGATTAAACCTGAAGATTGTTTTTCTTTTTCCTACTTTTTCACTGAAAAATCACTACTAGGGTTTGGTTTCTTGCATTGTGGGGGGAGTTTTTTTCTTGCTTTCTGTCATTTACTTTAGAAAACCATAAACTCTTCACATTAAACACTCATTAACCTTCTCCAAACATGGCCGAATACTCTTCTTCTTTTGAACTTCTCACACCTCATAACTATCATACATGGAAGGCATTCATGAAACGTCTTCTCAGATCAAAGGGGTTGTGGTCTTGTTTAGATATAGTTCAACTAATTTTGACATGGCCATTTGAGGTTATGCAACATATAAATAAGATGGATGAGGCTATGGGTTTGATTTCCTTTCATGTTTCAGACAACTTGTTGTTTCATTTTGATGGGTGTTACAGTCCTCTTGAAATGTGGACCAAGTTCAATGATTTATTTGGTACCATCAATCACTTTTGTGCATTACAGATTGAGGTAGAGTTGACTTCCCTTGTACCTGATTCTTTTCCCTCTATTGAGGACTTTATGATGAAATTCAAACAACAAAGATATCTTCTACAAGGTTGTGGAAAGGTTAAGAATGATACAGAGTGTATTAACCTGATTTTGTCAAAGATTCATGGGAACTTTCAGATATTCTCCTCTACCTTCCATTCCACTATGGATGCTTTGGGCCCTCAATTTACCATCCCCACTTTTGAGGTGTTCTATGATCGGTTGACTCGAGAGCAAGCCAAGCTCACACAGTTGGATTCTCTCACAGGATCAAAGAACCATGCATTGGTTGCTCAGACATCAAAAGGAAATCGAAGCAGAAATCAAAGCCCAAGACAAATTTAGTTAGTAGTGAGACTTCCTCCAAGCCACCCCCAAAGTTAGATTCAAAACTGAAGTACAATCTGAAACAAGGAAAAACTTTGAAGTCTGGTGAGTCTTCCTCCAAGACTAAGAAGTATTCAGGTGATCCTTGCAGTTTTTGTGGGAAGGAACGACATCCAATTTCCAAGTGTTGGAAATGATTAGAGGCTTTAGAGGAAGCCATTCAGCAACAACATATCACCTCACATCCTCCTTCCTCTTCTATGGGGAAAGGACATGCTCTTTCTGCACAAGCTGTATCTTCAAGATCCAGCTGGATTGTTGATTTTGGTGCTTCACACCATATGAATCACTCACAAAAGATAGTCGCCACCCTTTCCCATAGTGATACTTCACAGATTGGAGTTGGTGACTCAACACAACTTTTAGTTACAGGTTCTGGTACTGTTTCTTTGGGTGGTGGTTGTCTACAGGATGTTCTTTTGGTTCCTGCCATTTCTACAAACCTCCTTTTCGTTTATCAGATTTGTCATTCTGGCACTGGTAAAATAGTAGAGTTCTCACCGCATGATGTGGTTATTCAAGATCTTCATGATCTTGATTTGGTTGTTGCTACTGGGAGTGCAAATCCTAAGACTCGCTTATACAGGTTTGATGGATTTGAGAGTTCAGAGAGTTTAGGCTTCTCTCTTATAGCTCATGTAGACACAGTGAGCAAGCTTTGGCATGAACATTTTGGCCATGTCAATTACAGATATCTTCAACAAATGAGTACACAGGCACTTGTGATTGGGCTTCCACAGATATCCTATACTAATGGTGTTTGTCGAGGATGTGCTCTTGGAAAGGATCACCGAGATACTTTGCCTATGGGTAGAGCCTCATGTGCTAAGGAACCTTTGGAGTTGGTTCACAATGATCTTATGTCTTTTTCCACTCCTTTTTTTGGTGCTAGATATGTGCTCACATTTATAGATAATTTCTCTAGGTGTACATGGGTGTAATTTTTGAAGTACAAGTCTGATGTCTTTGATTCATTTCAGATCTTTAAGACATTTGTGGAGAAGTAGTCTAGAATTTCTATCAGAAGGATATGCACCGATAATGGGGGGAATATGTTAATTAGGCTTTCAGAGATTTTTGCATTGAGCATGGTTTACAACATCAGTTTATAGTTCCATACACCCATCAACAAAATGGTGTTGCTGAGAGAAAGAACAAAACTTTAAGGGAGATGGCCAATTGTATGATACAGTCTCGAGATATGGATGCTTCCTTTTGGCCTGAGGCAGTCAATTGTGCCAATTACATTCATAATCGAATGCCTCATAAGGCATTGTGACACATGACCCTGAGGAGGCTTGAACTCATGTCAAGCTTGATGTTTCTACATTCCAAGTTTTTGGTAGTGAGGCTTGGGCATTTATTCTAGATGCTCAGAGAAAATCCATGGAGAGGAAGAGCCGACCACTCATATTTGTTGGCTACTACGAGGATGTTAAGGAATACAGGTTGTTTGATCCTGATTCTAGAGAGGTCTTGTTTCGACGAGATGTCCAATTTGATGAGCACTATCCTCAGATAGATCCTCCATCACCAACTTCTCCCTCACTGCCTACTACTTCCTCTCCACCTCTTGAGGATTAAATATCTTTTGAGGATGATACAAATGATGACCCACCATCTCCACCACCACCAAATACTCAACAATTTCCCAAGTGGGCCCATATTATTATTGAGGCAGCTGGACCTTTGGCAGGTGATCCTTCAGATACTTGCTGCACTCGTGCTCAGATAGTTGGTAATAGTATTTTGAGGCATTTCAGATGATCCTCAAAAGTTTTTAGAGGTGACAGGTCACCTTGAGTGGGATAGGGCCATGGATGAGGAGTATTCTTCTTTGATGAAGAATCACACTTGGGATCTTTGTTCTCTTCTGAAAGGGAGAAAGTTGGTTCGGTGCAAGTGGGTGTACCATACCAAGTATGTTGTGGATGGTTTGATTGATAAGTACAAGTCATGTCTTGTTGCAAAGGGGTTTTCTCAGGTGGAGGGTATTGATTACTCTGAGACCTTTAATCTTGTCGCCAAGATGAACTCTATTCGCCTTGTACTCTCCCTTGCAACTACTCAGGGATGGACAATGTTTCAGATGGATGTGAAGAGTGATTTCTTGCATGGGGACCTACATGAGGAGATCTATATGGAGCAACCTAAGGGTTTTTTGCAAGAATATTCTTTGGTTTGCAGAATTCGACAGTCATTGTATGGTCTCAAACAAGCCCCTCGGGCTTGGTATGAGAAGATGGACTCCTTTCTTCTTGCTTCTCACTTCACACATTGTCATTCTAATCACACAGTGTACATTCAACGTCATGAGGGTGATCTTTTGATACTTGTGCTATATGTTGATGATATCATTATTACAGGTAGTTCATCCTCCATGATTTAGAGTGTTCAGTGAGCTTTGATGGAGCAGTTTAAGATGACAGATCTTGGTCCTCAACGCTATTTTTTGGGCCTACAGATTATTCAGTCTTTAGATGGGATTTCCATACTTCAGCAGAAGTATGCTCTTGATATGCTCCAATGATTTGTCATGCTTGATTGCAAGCCTACTCCCACACCATCAATCAGGTGTTGTTTTGTCTACCACTTGCACTATTCCTTCAGTAGACCCCACTTTATACAAGCAGTTGGTTGGTAGTTTGTTGTATCTGACACACTCTCATCCTGATCTTTCCTTTGCGGTTGGGCTTGTCTCTTGATTCTCATATGACATTGATACATTTTGATTCAAATTCTGATGAAATTTTGTTGGAATTTTGACGACCTTTCATCGAAATTATTTCGTCGCTTTTCCAATGAAATTTGAAACATTGAAATTCTGACCCAACATTGTTGGCTGGGTCAAAATTTTGACATTTCAAATTTCATCGGAAAATCGACGAAATAATTCTAATGAAAGTTCATCAAAATTTTGACAACCTTTCATTGGAATTTGAGTCAAAATGTATTAGTGTGATCCTTATGAGAGTCATTGGCAAGCTTCCAAACATATCTTGAGGTACATTTGGGGCACTAATTTTTATGGCATTCACTATACATCAGGAGCTTCTCACATTGTTGGCTTCACTGACTCAGATTGGGATGGTGATGTCACTGATTGAAAGTTTACTTTTGGCTTTTTTTTTTGTCTTGGTTTTGGTCCTATCACATGGTCTTGCAAGAAGCAATCTTCTATTGCATTATTATCTACAAAGGTTGAGTACCGAGAATCTATATTAGCTAGTTAGGAGATTTAATGGCTTCGATAGTTGATGACTGAGTTTGGTTTTCCTCCTGATAGTCCCACTACTCTTTGGTGTGACAATCAGAGTGCTATTCACATTTACCACAACCCAGTGGAGCATCAGAGGACTAAGCACATTGAGATCCACATGCATTTCATCAGAAAGTTGATTCAGGATGGTTCTCTCATCTTGGAGTACATTCCTACAGAGGAGCAGGTTGCAAACATCTTCACTAAACCTTTGGCATCACTATGTTATGTTTAGTTTCTCTCCATGCTCGGGGTGAAGGAAGTTGTCCTTGGGGGGTCTTAGTGAGGCCTTCCTTCCTTCATGTTTTTTTTTAGCATGCTTTTTCCATCTCTTTTTGGAGAAGAGCTATTCCCACATGGTTTTCTCTTTTACTCCACTATACAGAGATTTGGTTGTATTCAGGTACTTGATTAGGCCTAGTTTTCAGGACTGTTGTTTGCTTTCATAAACTTTAGTTACTTTTGCTTTCTTGCACATGTTTGTAGCTGCATTCTTGCTCATCTTAAGGGGGGGTGCTAGAGTAAAGGTTTTAACTTAATTATGTAAATTAAGTTACCTTTATTCCTCTCTTAAGATTTCACTTTAGTTTGCATATTGTGACATTTAATAATTATATTAATTATTAAATGTCTACCTATTAGGGTTACTTTTAGGTTTGCATGATCTCCTTTCTTAAGGATTGATCCATTGTATATTATTCATTCAATTGTTCTGTTAATATATCTCTCATATTACAGAGCTTCAAACCCTCTCTTGCTTTTTCCTCCATTCTCTTCCCTGTGACATGTATCTCTTTACATGCAAGTGTTCTTGGACTCTGAAGTTGGTTTTGACAACTTCTACAACATTTTGCCTTTTTTTTTTTAAAGAATTATATGATTACAAAATATAATTAAGTAATTCAAGAGATATATTTAAATAAAATTTAAAGTTGTCTATTTCTTCATTATTAATTATTACATTTTTATGTAATTTAATTCTATATGAATATACCAATGATGGGTCTAACTTGGAAAGGGTGAAGTGCAAAATAAGTCATATTTAATGACTAAAAAAACCTAAAATGTATAAACAAAAAATAATTTGAAATCGTGATCACCTTGAAATGGATATTTTGTTTTCTTTAACAAAGTGAGAAAGCTCGTAATAGCTTGGAATGTTGATAATTGTAGGGAGATTAGCTATTGAGTGTTTTTGATTGTCCAATTTTTCTGACACCATTGGTTGCTACCACTCTTTCCAAGCCTGTTTACACTTATTATTCTTCAATAAAATGTATTAATTGCCTTTATCCTCCAAAACTATTCCATTATTTACAAATACAATTAACACATGAACTAATGAGAATGCAATGCATGGGTAGGTTGAATGCATTAAATCACCGTGTATGAAGGGTAAGCTCACAAATATGAGGGGCCAAAAAGGGGTCTCAAGTGGTCACTTTTTTTTGAAATCAGGAAACACTAACCTTGGATGAGAAATTGAGGATAGTTATAGTCAAAATTTTAAGATGCAACAAAAACAAGGGTCATAGTGCTTTGAATTTACTTTCTAAACTATAATTTTATTTGAAAATAATAGAGATTAAGGGGTTTAAAAAAATGGATCCACAAAATTTGATTTTATTTTTGTCAAAAATCATAACATAGCGTCTGTTGTGGCTCCCTCAAAAGGTTAACCTTTTTTTAGTATTTTAAAAATCACTTCGGTGCGAAATTAGCTAAAGCATGTAGTTTATGCCCATATATTTTTAATGAATATATGTTTTTTAAATAATTTTGAAAGTGGGAACATCTTGAAAAACATAAATTTGGCAGTGCTACCCCTATAATTTTTGAAAACTATTCAAAAATCATTTTTTTACATGTGTAGAATGAAGTCTAGTTGATAAAAATGTAATTTATTTGAAATTTCAATGAACAGTTAAAAATAAAGTAAAAAATACCAAACATTGGTTTTTGACCACAAAAAAAAACACATAAACAAAAGAAATTAAATATGAAAGCCTTAACATAGTCAAAATGTGAAAAATATTACATCGTTAAATAGCTAAGAGAGCTTAACATTACCCAAATGTCTATTTTACTCGACCTTGAAACATGTGCAAACCTGATGGTTAACACGAACGAGATTATGTGAATTTTTTTAGAATATGCAAAAACATGTTTTTGGACATTGGAAAGGCACTCCAGGCCTTTGGGTTGGAAATCCAAAGCAAATCCGAGCCAAAGGCTTGGGGATTCCCAAAGCAAGGTAAAACATGAGCGCGTTATAACACACTCACATTATGTAATAGTTTTTACATAATATGAGTGCGTTATAGTGCGCTCATGTTATACCTTACTTTATGTTTTTGTGTTTGTTTTTATAGATGTGAGTTTTGTGTATGCATGTTTGTATTGAACAAATTACATGAGCGCGTTATAACGCGCTCGCATTATGACTAGTTTTATATTTTTGTGTATGTTTGTATAATTATTTGTATATATACTTGTATGTATGTATGTGTGTGTGTGTGCGTGTGTGTGTGTGTGTGTGTGTTTGAATGCATGTATGTTTGTATGTGTGATTGTATTCTTGTATGTATGTATGTATGTACATGTATGAATGTATGTATGCATGCATGCATGCATGCATGTATACACATATGAATTTATGTTCAGGGTTGAGGGTATAGGGTTAAGTGTATAGGGTATAGGGATTAGGGTTTAGGATATTTGGTATAGGGTTGAGGGTACAAGGTTGAATGTAGGGTTCAAGGTTTAAGCATGGGGTCGAGGGTTGAGGGTTTATAGTTGAGGGTATAAGGTTAAGTGTATAGGCTATGGGGATTAGGGTTAAGGATATTGGGTATAGGGTTTAGGGTATGGGTTGAGGGTATAAGGCACAGGGTTAATGGTTGAGAGTGTAGGGTTTAGGTTTAAGTATATGGTTGAGGCTATGGGGTTGATTTACAATGTTCAAGGTTTGAGGTATAAGGTTGAGGGTATAGGGTATAGGGTATAGGGATCAAGGTTGAGGGTCTAGGGTTTAGGGTTTGAGGTATAGGGTTGAGGGTCGAGGGTTGAGGGATTAGGGCTTAAGTATATAATTGAGGGTATAGGGTATAGGGTATAGGGTCAAGGGTTGAGGGTTTCCAATTGAGGGATAATGTTTAGCTTGTTAAGTGTATAATATTAAGTGTGTTAGGTGTATGGATTGCAGTTTATGATATTGGGTTTAGGGTGTGGGTTGAGGGAGTAAGGTATAGGTTTAAAGGTTGAGACTATATGGTTTAGGTTTTAAGTATAAGGTTGAGGGACGATGTTCAAGTTTTACTCTATAAGGTTGAGGGACGATGTTCAAGTTTTACGCTATAAGGTTGAGGGTATAGGGTATGGGGATGAGGTTTGAGGGTGCAAGGTTTAGGGTTAAGGTATAAGATTGAGGGTGTAGGGATTAGGGCTTAAGTATAGGGTTGAGGGTTTATGGTTGAGGGATTTGTTTAGCCCGTTGAGTGTGTAAGATTAAGCATACAGGGTATAGGGTATAGGGTTGAGGGATTAAGGGTATAAGGTATAGGGTGAAGGGTTCAAAGTGTATGGTTTAGGGTTTAAGTATAGTGTTGATGGTATATGGTTGAGGGTTGAGGGATTACGACTTAAGTATAGGGTAGAGGGTTGAGGTTTTATAATTGAGGGATAATTTTTAGGGTTGAGTGTCTAAATTTAAGTGTATAAGCTATATGGATTAGGGTTTAAGATATTGGGTATAGGCTATAGCGTTTGGATTGAGGGTATAAGGCATAAGGTGAAGGGTTGAGAGTGTATGGTTTAGGGTTTAAGTATAGGGTTGAGAGACAATATTCAAGGCTTAGGGTGAGGGTATAAAGTATATAGATGAGGGTTGATGTTGTAGGGTTTAGGGTTTAAGGTATAGGGTTGAGGGTCAAGGGATGGCTTAAGTATTGGGTTGAGGGTATAGAGGTATCCACCAAAACATCAATCCAAAAGAAGGATAGATCCATAGATCCACTAGACTCATGCATCTCCATATGAATCTAGTTCAAGAAAGGAGGGGCAATGACCCTTAACTTCTCCTGAAGATACTCAAAACTATCTTTAGGAAGAGCCTTTGTGAATATATTAGCAATCTGATCCTTTGTTGAAATATACTCAAGCTTTACTTTATTCTCCATGACCTTCTCTCTCAAAAAATGATACCTAATAGATATATGCTTCGTCCTCGAGTGCATCACAAGATTCTTTGAAATGTTAATTGCACTTATGTTATCATGAAAGATATAAATAGGATCATCATGCACCACTATGATATCTTTCAATGCTTGTTTCATCCATAGAATTTGTGTACAACAAGATGCAAAAAAAATATACTCAACTTCAGTAGTAGACAAATAGACCGAATCTTTCTTTTTACTCAAACCATGCCACCAATCTACATCCAAGAAGGAATGCACCAACACTTGTACTCTTTTTGTCATCTACACATCCAACTCAATCTACATTTGTATAGGCAGTTAGTGTAAATTTAGTATATCTAAGATACCATAACCCATAATTTGGAGTGCCATTCAAATACCTGAAAATTATTTTAACAATAGCAACATGTGTTTCCTTAGGATCTTCTTAAAATCTAGCCACAAGACAAACAACATGCATAATATCTAGTCTAGTAGTGGTCAATTACAATAGTCCACCAATCATAGATACATACTTTCTCTAATCAGCCTTAGGTGAATCATCATCTTTACCAAATTTGCAACCAGTCACCATAGAAGTACATACCGGTTTGGAACCATCTATCCCAAACTTCTTCAATATCTCTTTCACATACTTAGACTGTAAAATAAAAATTATTTTCTTGGTTTGATTAATCTATAGCCCAAGAAAGAAATTAATCTCTCCAAACATAGACATTTTAAATTCTTCCTACATCTCTTCCATAAACATCTTGCACATATTTTTATTTCCTCTAAAGATAATGTAATCAACATACACAACTACAATCAAAATTTTGTCATTTTCAATCTTAAAATATAGATTACTATCTATTGTACCTTTGTTGAAACCTTGTTGAATCAAGTACCTATCTAAACTCTCATACCAAGCTCTAGGAGATTTCTTCAATCCATATAAATCTTTCTTCAATCTGCACACCATATTTGGTTGATCTGTCAACTATAATCCTTCTGGTTGTTCCATGTAGATCTCTTCTTCTAGCTCACCATTCAAAAATGCAGACTTGAAATCCATATGATAGACCTTGAAATCTTTATGAGTAGAAAATTCTAAGAACATCCTCATAGATTCCATTCTTTCTACCAGAGCAAAAGTTTCTTGAAAATCTATGTCTTCTACTTTACACACAAGCCTTGCTTTCTTTCTAACTACTTCTCCATTCTCATTCAACTTATTTATGAATACTCACTTCAATGCAATGATGTTTTTGTCTACCGATCTTGGGACCAATTCCCAAGTCTGATTCTTCTCAATCTAAATAAGTTCTTCTTTATGGCTTCCATCCAATGTTCATCTTTACATGCTTCACTTATAGTCTTCAACTCAATCTCATAAAGTAAACATAGGTTTACTTCGACAACAACTCTGATTTTAGTCAATACACCTTTAGTCTCATCACCAACAATTTGAATTTCTAAATGATTCTTCTGTATATATATAGGTGTCTTAGGAGACACCACTGAAGCTTATTCTTCTCTTCCATTCTATTCATCCTGCTTCTCTTGCTCATACTTTTCCTATTCTGAAATCTCTTCTATTCTTACACAATCAGGTTCATCAGATACATATCCATCAATGTCAATAAAATTCTTCATTGTTTCATTAACCTTGACATTTGTACTCTCTACAATATTTCTCATTATTTCATTGAAACATCTATATGCTTTGCTTTTAGTAGAATATCCAAGAAAAATTCCTTCATCACTTCTTGCATCAAACTTTCCCAAAGTTTATCCATCTCTTCTGATATAACATTTTCTTCCAAATACCTTGAAATACTTAACAGTAGGAATTCTTCCATGTCATAGCTCATAGGGAGTCTTTGTACTATTTTCTCTTGCTTGAACTCGATTGAATACATAAGTAGCAGTATTAATTGCTTCTTTCCAGTAAACTTTCAGTAAACCAACCTTAGTAATCATTGATCTAGCAACCTCTTGAATTGTTCTATTTTTTCCTTCAACAACTCCATTTTTCCAAGGAGTTCTTAGAGCAAATAACTGTCTCTTTATTATATGCACTTCAAAAAACATATTAAACTCAAGGAGGGTGAATTCTCCACCTCTGTCAGACCTTAAGCATTTTATCCTTAAATTCACTTCATTTTCAACCATTTTGAATGCCTTGAATCTATCTAATGCATTTGATTTCTCTCTAAGAAATGTAACCCATGTGCATAAAGTACCTTTCACCTAGTAGAATTCTCATTCTTATAGGACCACAAAGATTTGTATGAATTAAATATAGTAGTTCGATAGTAGACTGTTCCTATGATCTGTAATGATTTCTTGCTTTCTTTCTAATCTGACAATTCTCGCAAATAGGATTAACAAGCTTTGTAATCCTTAGTAAATCTCTCATGACCTGAACAACACTAATCCTCACTAGGTTATCAAAATTCATGTGACACATTCTTCAATGCCATAACCAACTATCATTAATCTAAGTCATAAAGCATCATCTATCAACACCCTTAAGTTGATAGATATTTCCCTCATATTTCTTTCCTGCAACAATCAATGTTTCAGATCCTTTTCAGATCTCACATCTCTCATCCTTGAACACAAGATCATATCCCTTACTGCACATCTATCCAACACTCAAAATATTATGTCTTAAACCCTTGACATAGTAGACATCATTAGTATGATGCTTGCCATCAAAACCTACTGAACCTATCCCACAAATTTTAGCACCACTATCATCTCCAAACATAACCAAGCCTCCATCATATTTTTCAAGCTTAACAAACTTACTTTTAACACCAGTCATGTGATGTTAATAACCACTATCAACTACCCAATAATTCTTCTATTTTTCAGCATGTATGGAAGAGATAACAATACCTTCATTTTTCTCCTTCTTCGAAGGGCTTTGCTTCACTTGTTTTGCAAAATTAGCAGAAGTAGGTTCATCCTTTATCGCCAAGAACAAGAATTCATTTTCATTAGAATCTTCATATTCATAATCCTCATTAGATATACTAGCATTCTCATTCAAATAATAAGCCCTATTAATTTTATTTTCTTTCTTTTCTTTCTCATATCTTTGTTTATTCCTTCTAGCTCTTTTCAGACATTTTTCAATATAATGGCCTATTTGTCCAAAACTAAAGCATTTAAAGGGTAACATACCTTCATACTTGCCAGAGCCTTTCCTCATCCTTCTTAAAAAGTTAGCTTCTATTTTATCAAAGTTTTCTTCATTCAGATCTTCAGCTTTTGTAGCCTTAAAAGAAGTTTCTGATTTGTATCCATTCCTCAGATTCGGCTTCCTCATCTGATAAGATGTCAAAATCCCAACAACAGATCTTTAGTACAAGTCTTATAATCTATAATCTATTCAATAACACACACCTTCTCACTATAAGCAACAGGAAGAGTTATAAGAATATTCTTTACAATCCCGGTTTCATCTATAGTAGCATCGAGTCCTCGCATTCTGGCCACTATCTCATCCAATCTTTGTACATAGGCTTTAAAATTATCATATTCAAACATATGTACAAACTCAAACCGTGTCTCCAAATTCTACAATTTTACCTCTTTGAATCTTTCATCACCTTCATGTGCTCTTTCCAAAGCATCCCATACTTCCTTAGCAGTTTTCAAATTTTGAACCTTAATGAACTTGGAATGTACCAAATTGTTCTTCAAGATGTACTTCACCTTATTATTCACTTCATGTGCTTTGATATCATTAGGTATACTTGGACCATTAGTGGGAGGAGTGTAAGGATTCTTGTAAGCTTTCTCCACATCATATGCACAATATTCTAGATATTGTTCCATCAATATTTTCTAGATAGTTTAGTTCGTTCCATCAAACCTTAGATAATCATAAACCATTTTTCCAACCATCCCAGACCTTCCTCAAGCGGTTAAGCTCTTCACCAAGGAACTAAACTATGATACCAATTGTTTAACAAGACAAATGAGAGGGGGGTGAATTAGCTGTCATAGATTCAACCTTTAATTCATTCACTAGAACTAATTCTTAACACTGCTTAAATAATTAATCATCAAATGCTAATGTAGAAACTTAAATCCAACACTTAAACTCAATAAAATCATATTTACGTGGAAAACTCAATAAGGGAAAAACCACAGTGAGGATTAAATCACATTATAAAAAATATCAAAACCGATTACAAGAGGCTCACTACCTGTGAAACAAGGCTCACTACCAAAACAAAGACTCACTATCTAGAACAAGACTCAGTGTTCAATAGGGCTAACAACCTGGAGGGCTCACTACCATAGGGATACAAAGAAGATAGAAGAGATATGTTACAAAGAGATGACAATTTCAATGCACAAAGAAATCCACCACAACCACTCACAAACATGCATGAATGATAGAGTACACCTTCTTCTCACTACATCTAGAAACTCAACATTTAGGCTTCACACTGATCTACCACACTCGCATCACACACACTCACTGAATATCATCAATCTCACATCTATCTACTCTTTTTCTTTCCACTTCTCTCTCTTCTTCACTCTTGTATGTTCTTCACCACTAACTCATCATGTATTTATATCATCTTCAACTTTGAAACATATCCAAAGTTAGCCATCCAACATTAAATTTAAATTAGGTCAGCATTAAATCATCCTAGGGTGGAATTAGAGTGAGGGCGACCCAAACACATGCTTCATAGGGACCCAAATAGATCCAACACACTTCATCAACTTCAAAGGTAGTGTTCAACACAAGGTCAACCAAACCAGTGTAAAAAACATACATATATTAATTATGAATCTTTTAGATGTTGAAAATATCTTCAACAAAATCAAAGCAACTCAAATCTAGAATCGCAAGTCATAAGACTTTACCAAAGAGAAATCTGAACCAACAACATTTCTCTCGGACCTCAACCAAAAACACATAAGACCACAATTCACAACTAGTGAACATAAATTGTATTGAACAATGAATCAACAACTAAAACTTTGGATATATTCTTCAAACAACCATAATCAACATATTTGAACCACACAAACATAGGAGCAAGACCCAAAGCAACCACTGAACACTTGCAATATTCCTTCAATATAATTTTCTCGATATCCTCGATATATATAGTCAACAACAATCAATTGATAACCAATTGACCAGTTGACATTAATAACAACACCTTCATCCTTTCCATTCTTGTAACATGAAATAGTTCCTAGCTCCTTCTACATTCATGTCTTAATAAGTTTCTTTATTAGGAAACCTTAATAGGTTGCTCATAGAGGGTCCATCTAATTTAGCTATTATCTTATCACCTGCACTCTTGATTTCTCTTTTCATTGCATTGTAATATTTAATGAAAGAAATCATTAGATTAATGCATTAGAAAAAAATTGGAAACCCTCCTATGTGAGCTAGCTTTCTCTAAAAAGTAGCTTCGGTCATTGGTGACCTAGTTTTTTAATTATTCGTGTCCAAAATTCTTCCGAACACATGCCCTAATTTGCTATCTCCCATTTTTAAAAGAGAATTTTACAAGATTGATTCCATTTCATACCCCTACTAGGTATACTTCATTTTTTGCATTCAAATTTTGGGGGTTGATGGTAGGATAAAATAGGATTGACGAATAAAAAATTGGGTAATATGGTGAAAAACTAGGGCACAATATAGCTAAATTGGAAAGGCTTTAAGAAAAATAAATTTGAATTAGAAATGGAAACATTTTCTTACCTGGTAAGCTTCTAAAGGATTTGGAAGTTTCTTTGAAGTGGTTGCAATTGGGCTAGGCTTCATTGTGTAAGAATCTTGGCCCCTTCTTCACTCTGGGTGTTAGGGTTTGTCTAAATGAAGAAATTAAGGCTTTTATAATACTTCAATTTTTTTCCTTTTTTGATTCTTTGTGGAAGATAATCATATTTCTTAAATATCCTAGGTTTATTTTTAAGTATTAGATAAGTTTATAAGAGATGGAAAAAAATAGGAATAATTTAGGGGCTCCAATGGTTCCTAGAATCATTCATGCTTCCAACTATTTTCTCTTTCTCCCTTATGAGCTTCTCAAATCTTCACACTGCATTTTGGATACTCAAAGGTTATTCAAGAACTAATAACTTTTAGGCTTCACTTTTTGATGGATCTTTGTGTCAAAGCTCGTGAGCTTACTAGGAACCATTGGCCTTTTAAGAACTTGTTGGAGGTTCTAGTGGTTTTGGGAACCAATGAACCTTCTGATTTTTTATTTTCCCTCTCTTTTTGATGAATCTCTAGCATAAAAATCCTTGAGTGAAATACTTGAATAAAAAATGTATTCTTTAATGCTTTTTTTAGAGCATCGAATCTTGTTGAGAATTGAACCTATTAAGGGAACTAATCAGAGGTTCTAATAGTTCTCAAAACTTATGATGATATCAGGCTAAGATAGGAGTAGGAACTTATTAGAGTTTCTGATAGTTCCAAAAACTTATGATCGCTTTGACTTTCTTTTTTTCCTTTAATCCTATGAAAAAGACATTAATATTTATGGGATGAAGACTGAAACCAAAATTGTTCAAATTTTCCTATGGTTCTAAGAACCAACAATATCTTTAATGTGAGAAGAAATACTAATTCCTGATGTAGTAAGGACTTTCAATTCAAGAGTTCATAAGAGGCTATGAATTTTTGATAAATGTGTTGTTGATGGACCAAGAACACATGAAAAAATAATTCTACTTAGACCTAAAACCTTCAAAAAAGGAGTTCTTGATCATTATAAAAGCTCCAACTTATTGGAAAAACTTAGAGAAATTTTGGGAATTAAAAAAAATAAAATTACAGAGCATAAAATTTGGCAGTATTAGAGATTGAATGGCTCTAAAACACTTTTTTTTAAAAATACATGACAAGACTGTTAGAAAACCAAGATCACCTGCATGTAATCACCTGTCACATGCAAAAGACATGTAGAACCATGGAAGATGTTCTGTAAACCTCAAAGTAAAAATGCATTCTTGAGAATCAGTTATTACAAAGAGATCAATCCTTATGAAGGAGATCAAGAAACCCTAAAAAGGGAAACCCTAAATGAAACCCTAGTGTGCACACTTAATAATTAATCAATTATTAATGTGCCTAATTTTAACTTAAGCAACTAAAGGAATAGGTGACTTAATTAATTAACCAGTATGATATAATTAATTAAGCATAATAACTTATTACTCTAACACCCCCCCTTAAGATGAACTTAGGAAGAAGCTAAAACACTAGAAGAAGATGCATGAAAGCAAATATGGGTCCCCACAACTAGGCCTGATCAGGTACCCATTTACAAATGCAAGAATGAGGTAGAGGAGGAAAACCCAATGGGACAAAACCCCCCTACAATGAGATGCCATGCTGCAAAGAAGCACTGGAAGAACTCTGTAGAGTAACACTGGAACTGAAATTTGGCAAGCAAGGAAAGATACTTCTGTCTACTACTGAAATCAGATGAGAGTCACTGATTGACTTAAGGAATCATGATAAAAGCAAGAGCATACCTGATGCCTCAGAACACTCAAAAAATCCAAACTGGAATAACCCTGGAATCTATGAAGTAGCAGTCGATTATTGAATGATGTATTACTGAAAACGAAGTGCAAAGATGCAAGTTGCATTCTCCCAATTGTCAAAACATCCAAGTAATCTCCAAAACACCCATTGGGTCAAATATGGATTAACGATAAACCTAGGACAAATACAGAAAAAATTGCATGGATAGAAACATAGAGCTCCTCAATACCTTTCCAACGTCGCAAAGATAACAAAAATCGGAGATTGTGGCAAAAAGTTATGAGCTCGGAAGCATAAAATAAACATCTGACTTCAAACAAAAATAAATTTAGTAAAACAAAAAATACTATAAAAGAAACTGCACCATAGGATAGTACTTGAAACCAACTTTCTGGCGATATCTTGTTTGCTCGATTTCGATACCGTATGCCCAAGTTATGCCAAAAACAAAAAAACTGCTCTTTTAGCGCAAACTAGGGTTAGGAGGGGGCAAAGAGGCCGTACGGCCGATGACATCATGCTGATGTCAGCACTTCACTGGAAAAAAATTGACGTTGCCACAAAAATTCGGCCCCCCTGCATAAAAAATTCTGACAAAGCCCCTGGTCGCTAATATGACTAGGGGCTGGGTGCTGAGATCGGTCGGGGGCTAGGCGCGGAGCTCTTGGTCCCCCATAAGACCTTGGCCCGCGAGAGGAAGCCCTCAAGGGCTGCAATGGCTGGCGGTGGAGCCGGCGGCGTTGCATGGGGCCGCCACCGGCGGCGACAGACCGGTGGTCGCCCGGTGGCGGGAGCCGTCTGAACTGGGGGCACCGACGCAGAACCCAAAAAGGAGCATTTTTTTAATTTTTGTGTCTCGGATCGTGTGCTGGGAGGCCGTACAGCCTTTGTTTCAATTTTTTTTGCCTTCCGGATCAACTTCACCAAAATCAACCAAACGACAGGCATTCCTAGGGTTTTGAGGTGCCATGAACGTGATGGAGACGTCTGTTTGAGGCCACAGTGTCCCAAAAAATTGGCTACCCCTAGATCTTGCAGAAAAGAATTCTATGGAAACCCTTGCACTTGAAACTCACAGAGAGGCCATATCTTCAGATCACGAACAGACAATGACAGGCCTGGAGCTCTGATACCATGTTAGAAAACCAAGATCACCTGCATGCAATCACCTATCACATGCAAAAGACATGTAGAACCATGGAAGATGTTCTATAAACCTCAAAGTAAAAATGCTTTTTTGAGAATCAATTATTACAAAGAAATCAATCCTTATGAAGGAGATCAAGAAACCCTAAAAAGGGAAACCCTAAATGAAACCCTAATGTGCACACTTAATAATTAATCAATTATTAATGTGCCTCAGTTTAGCTTAAGCAACTAAAGGAATAAGTGACTTAATTAATTAACCAATATGATATAATTAATTAAATATAATAACTTATTAATCTAACAAATACTTGGGATTCCAATGAATTTTTTGGCAACAATTAGATTTTTATCTAGGGAAAATGACCCTGAGGATGTAGGAGAACCTAGAGATCATTTGTAATACTAGCGACTTCATCCAATAGGAAAATTGAGTCAAAAAATCCAAGAGAGAAGGAAAACATAGTAAAAAAGTAAGGGAGAAAAAGTGAATATAGAAACATGCCAACACGAAAAGGAAATGAAAGATAAAAAAATCCTAATTAAATTATGTACAAAGTATGGATGATCACCCATTTCATTGATTGGACATTTTGAAATGTTGACCATTGTAAGGAAGGGGTAGATGCATACCATCAAGATATGTCAAATAAAAATAATTAGTTCCACATATCCAGCTAATTTGAAAAGGTCTCATATAGATAGAGTCAAAATTTCCATGACTTAACTTTGGATCCTTCCTTTTGTTCAACTATAATGCAAGATCCCCTACAAAAAGTTCCTTCATTTATATTTCTAGTCAAATAACTGCTTTACCTTTGTCTGGTGTTATGCAATTATATCCTTTACTTGATCTCTTTGTTCTTCCATCTTGCTTGCATATAAAACCCTTTCCTCTAGTGAGTCCTTAAATTGATAGTCTTCTAACACATTTTGAAGATATAAAGTTGAAAGTTATAATGGAATTGAAAGTTCTAATGATATTGATAAGTTTCTTGTTACTAGATTCAGCCCGACCATCCCCTTGAGGGTAATAGTCAGATGAATGGGACAATACAGTGCCATAATTATAAAAAAATCTAGATATGTCATGAGAATTAAAGTTTGAAGCATTATCTGCAATATATTTATGAGGAATTCCAAATATAATAAGGATATTTTATTTAATAAAATCACATACCATTTCAAAATATGTATGTTTAACAAGAATATAATCTACCCACCGTGTGAAGTAATCCATAGCAACCAAGATATGAGTATGACCAATTCACTATAATGAGGGTTAGTTGGGCCAATAAAATCAAGACCCTATTTTTTAAATGGTTCCTCAATTATTATTGGTTCCATTGGTAGGATAGCAAGTTAAACCTTCCCTTTGAACTGTTGACAATATTCACACTTTCTAACCCATTCATTTGCATCTCTGAACATCCTAGGCCAATAAAATAAATTTTTGAGGATTTTAAATGTTGTGATTGAAGAATGAAAATTACCTCCAAAATCTTTATTATGAAAAAACTAAAGTAATCTCATTTATTGTTCCTTGTCTACACATCTAAAAAAAGTATCATCAATTCCATTATTATAAAGAGTATTTCTTGTATTTCCCTAGATGATACATTTGAATCCTTTTAAATTGACTTCCTTTTGAGATGGATGGACAATACATTATTTGTATGTAAGGAAATATACAATATTAGAAAACTATTTGTCTATTATTCCAATGAAGAGAACTTCTAGGGTAACTATAGATCTTTTTCTTTATGTTCATTTGACTCTCTTTCTTCTATCAACTTACACAAAACTTTACCTTTAATAAGATTTGTGGCTTTGATATTGATATAATATTCTTGTAATTTAGCAATTCATTAAGCTCTTTTATTTATACCCATTTCTTGTTGTGTAAGAATTGTTTTGAGACTTATGTTTGATACATAAATTGTAGAATGATAATTTAAAATGTAAAGTATGAATTATTTTATTGCTCAAACCAAATAATATGCATGTTTCTCCATTATAGAGCATTTCAATTTATGCTTATTTAGAGGCGCACTCATAGCTCTCTAGCAATAGGTGTTTCTATTTCTTCATCATTATATCGAGTCATAATGGAAGAGAAATTCTTATCATAAGCATAGAAATATATATTAACTTCCTTTGTAAAATCTAGACGAGTCAATGTCAAGGTGTCAACTATTACACCTTTAATCTAATTAAAATATATTTTACCTTCATTTATCCATTTGAAGGTCACCTTATCTTTCATCATATCCACAAAAAAACTAGTTATCTTTCAGAAATATGGCTCAAATCTCCTTAGAAAATTAATTTGATTGAAGAAAGACCTTACACATGGTTTCTCGAAAGGTAGAGATAATTGTTGTATATCTTTGAATTTCTTTGGATCAATTTGGATTCCTTCCTTAGATACTACATATCCCAAAAAATTACCTTTTCTTACTTAAAAGATAAATTTATATGGATTTAGTGAAATGCCTTGTTGATGATGGTGTTGTAATACACACTCTAAGTGACATGCATGATCTTATCTCTTCTTTGAAAATATTGTCAAATCATCCAAATAAATAACAATAATCTTCTTTCTCAAATCACCAAAAGAGAGGTCCATGACCCTCTAAAAAGTATCACTTACATTCATTAACCCAAAATACATCCTATTATAGGAAAAATACCCCATGGATTAGTAAAGTTTACCTTATTCCAGTCTTCTAGAGATACACTAATTTGGTTATAAATTGAAAATCCATCAAACATAGCCATCAATTCTGATCTTGAGATAATTTTTAGGATGTGATCTTTAGTAGGAAGAGGTTAATCATCTTTCAAAGAGGCCCAATTAAGGTTACAAAATCAATGAAGATATGAATTTCACCATTGGAATTGATTCTTTATTTGTTTTACTAATAGCTCAACATCACTTACAATTTCTAAATTTTTTAATCCCCTTTTCCTTTACAAATTGCAGGCCTAGAAGAAGAGCCTCATACTCAACTATATTATTTTTATTATCAAACACCAACTTGTATGCTTTAGGAAATTGTTATCCTATGGGAATATGAGAAAAATCTAGGTCTAGAACCAGAAGAGGAACAAATTCCATCATCCAAAGTTCAAAATAAATTTTAGGATTGCGTAGCTCAAATGTGCTCTCATTTTGAGATGTTAGTATATAAGTTCCCCAACTATTTTCCACATATAATATTTTAGACCTAGGGTTGTATGATTTCATGGTGGTATAATTTAATTTAGGTTTTGAATTGAGAAAAACCTTCTTACCATTGACTAGAATCAATGCACGAGACTAATACAACTAAATTTCACCACCTAATTTTTTATAAAAGCTTCTACTTAATAATATTCCATAATTGGCAAGTATGTCAATGACTAGAATGATGAGTTTCAATTTATTTTTAGGGTATATAGCTAAATCAACTTGAGCATCTTTAATTTTTCCAATTAATTGAACTTGTTTAGACTCCATTGAGATGACTTTACCATATGGTTTATTTAAGGAAAGATCAATAGCATGGGCAACTTTTGAGGGTATTACATTATCTAAAACACCTAAATCTAAATATAATTATTGATTTTACAACCAAATATATACAATGACAAGTAAAAGGTATCTGGCTTATCTAGGATAAAGGCACTAAGCAAAGGAACACCACCTTAACACAAAATTTGTGGAACATCATCTTTTGGAGTTTCATCTGACTCTAGATGAACTGTAGAAACCGATGATTTATAATATCCCTTTACATATTAAACCAACCTCTCTAATTGATGTGGATTTTTTTAGATAATTTATTTTAGATATTTGTACTTTTTTCTTACAACGTTGAATAAAATCGAACGAGTCATCAAAACCAATGAGAGATGAATCAAGAGATTGTGTACCTTATGTGGATTTGTTTGATGAAGAAATAACATCATATTAAGCATGCTTTCTAGTCAAAATATATTTGGTTATAATCTCCACACCTTTGGCAGGATCATCAACTTTAGTTTTAACTTTCTCCTCATTCTTTTAACATTGGTTTCTTGTAAAAATATTGCAAGAATGATTATTAATATCATGCAACAATTTTCCCCATCATTAGGTTCATACTCTAAGAATATCACTGATGTTTGACCAAAATTTTCATTTTCTTCAACTTCTTGAGCAATTTATTCCTTTATTTTCTCACTTGACTGGTTCATCTGCATGTATCTAGCCATTTTTGGATATGTTGAGCCATCATAAATAATAGTCAAATGGATGTCACACATAGCTGCAATATGATGATTTTCAGAAGATGGGTGTTCAATATCCAACCTTTGTGTAGGAGGGGGGAGCTTTGGCTATCTATTTTTCTAGAATGGAACATAATTTTTCCTTGAAATATCTTGGTACAAAGGTGAAGGATTTTGTGGAAGCTATTTTTTGAGTAAGAGTTGATCGTTAGGCAATTTTTGTACCATTAGATCAATTGTAGAAGGATTTTCTTTTTGTTATTTTCCTTTTTATAGTTCTTTATTCCATTTTCTAGTGGTTAGAAAATCATCTTCTACTTCTATTTCCATAGCTTGATCTTCTTCAAGAGTACATACTCAAGCTCTTCTCGATTGAAAACTCACATTAGGGGTTAGGAATTAATGAGAAATAACTTTTGATTCTCTTCTACGGGTCTCTTGGAATTTTCAATTTTTTTAGCTATTCTATTGAAACAAGCCACAAACTCCTGTATGGGCTCATGAATTTCTTTCTTCATTTGAGTCAATTATGCTAGAAGCATATGTTCATCTTCAACACTTTTGAACTTATGCTCAAAATCAATTTGCTTGATAGCCCATGAACTTATAGACCCGACTGGTAGAGGATTAAACCAATTTTTTACCGCTTCAATCAAATATTCCATGACCAACCGAACAAATACATCTTCATGCATCACAAACAACACATGAAACAAAGAAAGAATTAATGTGCTCATGTATTATAACTTTACCATGTCCATTGAACTTAAGAAAAATATTTCTAGACCCATGAGGTAATTCATGCAGCTGATTTCTCAATTATAGAGGACCGATAAATACTCCTTATGGAGTTGATTGAACCAATTTTTATGGTATATTAGGCTATATTTTAATAACCAAAGGCAATGATGTTATGTATAACACCAAAGCCTAAAAATGGGTAACATACATCTCCCACTAGTACTCTTGAGTCACATATTTTTTAGGCTTTAGTGTTACATGGAACATCATTACCTTTGGTTATTAATATCCAACCTAATATACCTCAAAAAGTGTTCCAACTAGTTCCATGGGGAGCAACTATTGGTCCTTTAGAATTGGGAAATCAATTGCATGAATTACCTCCTAAGTATAGAAATATTTTTCCTAAGTACAATGGAAATGGTATAGTTATAATATATGAGCACATTAATGATTTCTTTTCTATCTATGCTATTTTTGAGGTGATGAAATCAAGATGCATATGTTTGATTGTTTGTAGAATCTTTGGTTGAAGCAAAAAAAAAATGGTTTTATCATTTGCAAGTTGGGTTTATCAATTGATGGGCTACCATGTGGTTTTTTTTAGCATAGGTTCAAAAGTGTTGAATATAAGCATATGCTTTTGGCACAATTGACTCAAATGAAGAAATAAATACATGAGTCCATGTGAGATTTTATGGCTTATTAAAAGAAAATAGTTAACATAATTGAAAATACCAAGAGACCCATAGAAGAGAATCAAAATTAAAATTTAATTAATTTCCAACCTTTTGATGCGAGTTTTCAATTGAGAAGAGCTCAAGTAGGTACTCTTGAAGAAGTTAAAGCTACAATAATAGAAGTAGAAGATGATTTTCTAACCACTTATCTTGAAGAAGTTCTAGGTACTCGATCTTATGATACATTTATTTTCTAGTATATTGATGAGGCTATTAGACATCATTTCTGATTTTTTGATTATCTGGTATTTACATGTGTGTGATTGGTAAATTAGATCGTTAACTTGATGTATTGAAATGAAGTTAAACTAATTATGTTATGATTATGGGTTTAATTCTTGTATATGCTTCAACTATGGTTTTAAGAACTAACCTACTAATGGGCATCTAAGTGTGATAGAGTGCATGAATATGAGCAGGTAATTGTCAAAGGTGAGAACATGGTTGAGGTAGAGGTATCCTAGCTACTTGATACATGAATAGTAGGATGGAATTTTGAGGCATTCACACACTCACATAGTCTCATTCCCTTGTATTGTATGATTGCATTATGTTAATTATGGTTGTAGTATATATATATTTATATATATTTTGATCGGTAATCGCTTTTGATTGGTGCTATGAACCAGTGAGGCTACATTTGGGGGGCCTCATCCCGTCAATTTTTCCCTCGTCGGGCCATTGTTCTCCAGCAACTGTCATTGACAACTGTCGATGGGTGAGCCAACTGTGCATCTAGCTCCTGATTTGAACACTTGACAACCGTGGCTTTCCCTTCTTTCATTCCCCCCTCCCTTCCTTCGACGCCTCTCTTACCTCCTCCTCTTCTTCCTTCTTCCTTGCCCCTACCTTCCTCCTCCTTCCTTTGTTCCTCCTTTGTTCGTCTATTCCTCCTTCCTTTCCCCCGCCTTCCTCCTTCCTCCTCCATTCCTCCTTCTTCCTTGCCCCCGCCTTCCTCCTCCTTCCTTCCCCATCACCTCGCCTTCTTCCTCCTCTCAGGCCTACTGCCTACTACCTTCCTTCTTCTCTGCTCCTCTACTTCCACTTCCTTTCTCTTGAAGCCTCCATCTCTCCGCTTCTCCCTACTTCTCTCTTCTCCTCTCCTCTACCTCCACTTCCTTCCTTCCTCCCACAACTTCTTCTCTACTCTTTCTCCTTTCTTGTTTCTACTCTTCTCCTCTATCTCCACTCCCTTCCTTCCCCCATAGCTTCTTCTCTCCTCTTCTCTGTCGTCGCACCTTCTCCTCCTCTCTTCTGTGGCTTTTCTTCTCCATGAATCTTCCGCATTGCTGGCCTCCAGCTCCCGCAACTTTTCCTGTCCTCTTCTTGCTCTGCTTCGCTGTCGCTGGTCTCACCTCTTGATTCCTAGCCTGCCTTTCTCCTCTCGTAGCCTTCCATTACCTTTTATGCGCCTATATCCAGTGTGAACACCCCAACTACCTTCAACAAATGATGGGTGATGCGCATGGTGAGACTCGAACCTTGACCACCATATCAACACAGTGTTGTAACAACTGTTGCACTGCGGGGTGAACCCTATGGTTGTAGTATATTTTATTATATTATGAAAGTTAAATTATTTAGGAAAATAATTTATGTCATATGATTTTTATTTATGTTTGTGAAAATAAAAGTGGAGAAAAAAATAAAGGAATGTCAAGTATTTGTTTGTTAAATTTTAAAGATTTTATTTTGTAATAAATTACAAATTATATTTATATAAATTAATAGTAATATAATAAAGGTATTATTATTAATATATATAAACATATAAATGTATATATATGGCTATTATTAAAGAAAGAAATAAAATAAAATATCTACATGAATTATATCTATATATTAATAATTTAATATTATTATTTAAATAAATAAATAAATAAGCTAGTAAATAAGTATATATATAGTTAAGATGAAAGTAAAAGTTGGTGGAACTTGAATTGAGATGAAAGAAGAGATGGCATCGCTAGTTCTGGTCGCTGCCCTGTGTAGGTTGTGCCCTGCATGAGGCTGGGTTGTTAGTGCATGCCTTCGTGCACCAGTGGGAGCCCATTTTCTTGTTTTTCTACAAGTGTGTGTCGAGGTTGGGATGTTAGATGCTTGAGGGGGTGAAAGTTTTGGACGCCGACTGGGGTTGTGGTCGACTTTTCTTATTCAGTTATTGCATATTATCTTCTTATTTCTGCTCTTTTTTGGTTTCTTTTTGTTGTACTGTTCGAAGCATGGGATTTGGTATTTGAGTGGGGTTGCAGGTGTTGGGGGTTTGAAGGTGTTTCATCCTCTCCTTTATGGCTCCGAGGGAGACATCAGGGGGAAAATCTCTTATGGATTTTAATGCTGCATTTGAGGCTTCCTCTCCAAATCATCCACTGCATTTGAGGTTTCCTCTCCAAATCATCCATCGAATGTTTTTGATAATAATTTATTTTCAAATGATTTGGGCAACAAAGGTTTTGTGCTATCTGGAGGTTCTTGTATCTCAAAGATAAATGGTTTCCTGGAATGTACCAAAGATAGGACGGTGTTGGTAATTCAACAAGAATCGATTGTAGAGGATATTGAGTACTTTTTGAAGCATGCTTTGCTCTAAAAATTATTGGGAATGAGGGTTTCAATCTAATATTTGGAGTCATGGGATCATCAAACCTAGTCCTTGGAGGGTGAGATGGAAATAATGATGTTGGAGAACAATTACTTCATGGTGACCTTTAACTACATGGCGGATCACAATAGAGTTTTCTAAGGTGGTCCTTATTTCCACAACCATATTGGTTATTTATTAAACCATGGCATGCAGGTTTTGATCCTTTGGAGGAGCTCTTGAACCAATTTTCAATGTGGGTGCGTCTTCCTAGATTTATAGTTGATGGTTGGTACAATGACACCTTGCACAGGGTTGCTTCACTATTGGGGAAACCAATGGGTCCTTCTCAGAAAAATCAAGATAGAAAGGTAATGACATTTGCTCACATTTGTATTGAGATGGATTTAAATAACCCTCTTCTAGATTCGTTGGAAATTCGGGCAGGTTCATATTCTTGGGTGTAGCAACTAGATTTTGAGACATTTCCCTATCGTTTCCATCTATGTCATAAATATGGCCATGTACAGAGAAGATGCCCAAAGTCTAAATCTTTTGAGTTCTAGTCTACTCATCCTCCTCACAAACCTCCTAAGGTTGAAAAAGGCAAGGAACTCATCCTTGGTGTGACTATTGGTGAGGAGAGTTTTATTCCTATTAAGGCTCATAATAGGAACCAGGGCCAAAAGAGGACTCTTAAGGAGTGCCAAGAAGGTGATACCTTTAATAGATTTGAGGTTCTTGATTATCTCAATCAATAGGAGGTGAATTTGGGTATGATGATTATGGATCAGGGTGTTTTGGAAGTGGTTCAGGAGGGAATTATTCTAGATTACTACTAGACTTTGCAGAAGGCTGATGATTTGCAAATGGAAACGAACCTTAGTTTTGTGGTTCATGGGAGGTCTGAGACTCCTGTAGATGTAAAATTGGGGGAGGGAGAGATCTCTAATCCATTGGTGAAAGTGGGTTTTGATTCGGTAAAAGGTAGCAATACCTCTCCCTCATTGGGACTTCTTCAGAAAGACCAAAAGAAAGGGGTTGCTGAGAAGTATTCCAAAGTTGGGAGAAAGGACTTAGAAAAAATAAAGATGATGGGGGAGACTTTGGTGGAGTTGGGTTCTGTTAAGACCTTGGATTCCTATTTTTCTAACCCTCTGAAATGATTTTACTCTCTTGGAATGTAAGGGGCTTGAACAGTGGCCCTCAACAAAAGGATGTTCATGAATTGGTGAGAATTCATTCTCCTGATGTTCTTTTTTTACAAGAGACTAAGTTATCTATTGGGAGTATGGCTGGTTTGTTGCCAAAGTTGTGGGGGTGGATTGACTACCAGTGTATTGGGGCTCATGGTAATGTTGTAGGTGTGGCTTGCTTGTGGAACCCTTTGAAGCTTCATCCTCTTTGGTGGATTTCCTTCAAGTCTTCCATCTCTGTGGTTGCTTCAAGTTTGGAGTTGGTGGAAACTATTCTACTTTCAAACATCTATATGCCTATTGATTTTTTTGGTAAGCAGTTATTGTGGTCTCATATCAATTTCATTCGGAGCCTTGCTCCTTTTTTCCCTTGGATTATTGTAGGTGATTTTAATGCCATTATTGAGTTTGATGAGAAGGGTGGTATTATGAGGCTGAAGCCTTCTGCTTTCCTACTTCATGATAACATATCTACCTTGAATCTAGTTTACATTAAGCCCCGTAACGGTCAGTTTAATTGGAACAATAGGAGAGTGGTAGAGAATCGTATTGTTGAGAGAGTTGACCATTTTTTGGTTTCTTATTCCTGGATTGGAGGATTGTGGTCTACTTGATTTGGGATTTTGGACTGGAGGGGCTTGGATCACTAGCCTATTAAGTTATCTGCTACTTCGACTTGTGTTGCTTAGTACCCCTCTTTTAAGTTCCAACTTATGTGGTTAAGGGATGCTTCTTTGTAGGTGCATAGGACTAAATGGTGGCAGATGTGAAGACCTGGTCATGGAACTACTATGTATTCTTTTTCCAAACTACTGCAATATGTGAAATATCAGCTCAAATAATGGAATAGGTAGTGTTTTGGGAATATTTTTCATGCTAAGGTTGTTGTTCAAGCTGACTTGGATGTCATCACTAGGGAGATAAGGGAATTTGTTCTTTGTGAGGATTTACTCAAGGAGGATGCAAGGGCTTTGAAAAATTTGGAGTGTGAGCTGTGTGAGGAATTTTTTTGAAAACAAAAGGCTCGCATTGAGTGGTTATAGGAGGGGGACAAAAGCACTACTTTTCTTCTTCATTTTGATGAAAGATATGAGACTTGGTAATTCTATGCCTATTCTTGTGAATGGCAGGGGTGATCATTTATCTTCTTGGCAGGATATGTCTAGAGAAGCTTGGCAATTCTTTTCTTCATTATTTAGAGAGGATTCTCAAGATAGGTTGGCTGAAGAAAACCATGTTTTATCTTGTATCCCCTCCTTGGTTACTAGGGAGATAAATGAGCATCTTTTGGGCTATATCTCACTGGAGGAATTGGAGGCTACTATTTTTTAGATGAAGAAAGGGAAAGCCCCGGGCTCTGATGGCTTTTCGATTGAATTTTATCAAGAGTTTTGGGATATCATTAAGTTGGACCTTTTGGAGGTGGTTCATGAGTCTTAGAGGAATAAGCAAATGTTGTGGCATTTAAACTCTACCTTCCTTGCTCTCATTCCCAAATGTGAGGGGGCAGATCGACTGAGTCAATTTCATCCTATTTCCCTTTGTAATGTTATTTATAAAATCATTTCCAAGATGATTGTTGAAAGGATGAAGCGATGACTTAGATGGCTTATTTTTGAGGAACATAGTGGTTTTGTGGAGGGTCAGAAAAATATTGATGGGGTGGTCATTGCTATTGAAACCATTCATTTTATGGCTACCTTAAGAGAAAAGTGTATGTTCATCAAGTTAGATATGGCTAAGGCCTACAATAGAGTTAAGTGGTCCTTCTTGTGAAAAATTCATATTGCCTTTGATTTTGTTGAAGAGTGGGTCCAGTGGGTTATGCTCTGTGTTACTTCCACCTCTTTCTCGATGTTGATAAATGGTGAGCCTTCTTATCTTTTTGGTGCTTCTAGAGGCCTTTTTCAAGTGGATCCTTTCTCTCCTTATTTATTTATTCTTATTGCTAAAGGTCTGGGAGAGTGGTGAAACACAATGTGGAGTTGGGTTTGATTCAAGGTTGGGTGTAGGGAAATGGTTTGCCTCCTTAGAACCACCTGCAATTTGTGGATGATGTTTCTTTGACGAGTATGGCTAAGATTAGAGAAGTCACAAATTTGTGCAAGGCGTTGGATATTTATCTTGTTTCTTTTGGTCAAATGATTAATGAAGATAAATCTTCCATTTTCTTCTTCAATACTCCATGGCTTATTCAACAAAGGATTGCTCATACCCTGAGGTTTAAGATTGGGTCTCTCCCCTTAACTTATCCTGGTATTCCTATCTCTTCTGGTAGTCTCCCTAGGGAGTCATGGTAGAACATTCTAGACAAGTTTGACATGAAGGTTAATCATTGGACTCATAGATGGTTGTCCTTCACTAGGCATGTTCAACTGCTTAAATATGTGGTGTAGGCTCTTCCTATTTATAGATGTATGCTCCAGGTGGCTCCAATTGGGTTTGTGAAGGATTTGGAATCTTTGGCTAGATAATTCTTATGGGCAGGTGACTTGTCCTCTTCTAAGTGGGGCCTTGTGAAGTGGGATATTGTGTGTAGCCCAAAGCAGTTTGGGGGCCTTGGATTTTTAAAATCGACTTGGTTTGGGATGGCATTGGTGATAAAAATTTATTGGAGGTGGTGTGGTGAGTAGGATCATATCTGTGCTAGGATTTTATCTCACAAGTACCTTCCGAGGGTTTTGAAGGAGGAGATTCCTAGGTTTCCTCTAGGGGGAAATCTTCTGTGATTTGGGGAACGCTTAAGAAAGGGGTTGTACTGATTAAGGAGGGATTGTTCTGTATATGTAATAGGGGATGAGCCTCTCTTTTGGTTGGATTCTTGGGACAATTTTCCCCCATTGTACGCCAGTATTCTAAGTTGCTAAATATTTGTGAGCGCTTCCTAGAGGCTAGATGGTCAAGGGTGATAGAATTTAAGACTTCTTATCCATGTGGGTAGATGAAGGTTGCTAGGTGGAAGGATCCTTGCAATTGGCCTGTTGTTGGGTTGGAGGAGGATTGTGTTAAGCTTCAAAATATTTTGGTTGGTAGACATTACAATTACCTTAGGGATAAGGATATTCTTGCTTGGAGCCCAGATCCTAAGGGTGCTTTCACTATAGCTAAAGGGTATTAGGAGTTGCTAGCTCATAAATTTGGTGGGGTGGAGGTCCCTTTGTGGAAACATGTGTGGAACAAGTTCTCATGGCCAAAGTGTAATTATTTTGTGTTGAATTTGGCTTGGAATAGATGTTTTACTTGGGATAATCTTCATAAGTGGGGATTCTAGGGCCCCTCTATTTGTGTTCTGTGCAGTTGCAGTGAGGAGGATTCTTCCCACTTGTTTTTTTGTTGTTCTTATTCTATGCTACTTTGGAATTTATGGTGGGGTGTTTGGAAACATCCATATGTTCATGCTTTTTCCCTTGTTGAGTTCTAGAGCAGTCTGGGAAGATCTCCTTCCTAGGCCTCTTTCCTCTAGATTATGTGGTGAATTGGTCCTACTTTCATCCTTTGGAAAATCTGGTTAGAAAGGTATCATATGATTTTTGTGGGGATAGAATCATGGTTCAACAGGTTTGGCATAAAATTGTTGGTATGATCCAAGAGATAGTGGAAGCCAAATGTGATGTGGCTTATCCTTTGGAAAGGAGCAATGATGATATTGTGAGTAGATTGGGATTGCAAGGGTTGACTCATGTCTCTGATTATGTTAGAAGAGGTAGGAAGGCTAAAAATAAGGTTCAAGGGGTTGGAAGATGGTTGCCTTCTCTGGTGGATGTTCTGAAGATCATCACAAATGGCTCCTCTAGGGGTAATCTTGGGCCTGTTGGGATTGGTGGAGTTGGAAGAGATGGTTCTAGCTTGATTATTTTCTTTTTCTCCATTCAAAAAGGGCAACATTCTAACAACCTTATGGAGGGGATGGTGATTTTCTAGGATATTAAGTGTGCTTGTGATTTGGGTTGGTGTAGGATTATCTATGAATCTGACTCACAAATTATTTTTAATCTGTTGCTAAGGTTAATTGGCAGCTTGCTTTGGTGGTGCATGCAGTTGTGCTCTATGTTGGAAGTGGTTTCTTTTGTCCACATTCTACGTGAATGGGATAGGGTTGCTAATTTTTTGGCTAAGTGGGCTTTGGAGCATGCTGATGATTAGAAGATTGAGGAATGTAGACAATTATCCCTTGATTATTGTCATGAAATAGAGAGGGTCATTGTCAATGATATGGATGGATGAGGTGTTTGTGGCAGTGTGGATGGTGGTTTTTGTCTTGGTTAGGTGTTGTTGTGCTTTCTTTCTTGGGAGCCTATGGGTTCCTTGATCCCTTTTTACTGTTTATTTCTTGATTTTAATAAAGTTTTTACCCCTTTTATTAATATTCTTGGTGTAATTAAATGTGTTGTACCTTGTCCTAGGTCATAATTACACCTTAGTTAAGTTTAATTAGAGACCAAATAGGAGGTAGTTGGAGCTTTTCCACCTTTGGTGGACTTATCATGTTATTAATTTATCACTTACACCTTTCGTGGACATATCATGTGATTAACTCTCCACCTTTTGTGGGTGATCCACCATTTGTGGTGATTATCACATTATCACTTTTCCACTTTAGGTGGAGTGATAGATTTTCGTAGTTGTCTCATGTCATAAGATTACAAAACTTGTCATAATCTTATGCCCTTCTATGTTCTCACCTTGGCAATATAACCAAGGGGTCTCCTATGTACATTCAATCATCTCACATCATTGAATCATATTGATGAGAATACCATTTATTCTTGTCACATCATATTCTTTCTTCTTGTGTTTTTCATTTGGTCTCAAGATCTTGGTAGCCATAGCCAATTCTAACATGGTATCAAAGCAGGTTGGGTGCCATTGGAGAGTCTTTTTCTGAAGAGAGATACCAGATTTGGGGAGGTTTCATTTTTGGCTCTTTATTACAGGTTCTTATCGGAGCTTGCTAGTGCAAATCTGAGCTCACCATTGCATCCAGGAGGCTCGAGAAAGTCAAATTAGGATTTTTTTTAACTCAATTTGATCACTATTTGCATTTTTGGCAAACAAGGGTTTGTTGTAAGCCGTTTTTTATTAGAGTCGTCATCATTTTTGCTTCAAAAATTCAACTTTCACTCATTTGCAAGAAAAAATGATTTCTAGGTTTTGTAGCTAGGGTCGAAATATGAACTGAGTATCTTTTAGATTTTGCAAATCTTGCACAGATCTGGAGAAAATTGTTGTACAAAGAGTGGCATGCGTTATTTTTCTCTTGGCTGAAGGTTATTTTTTTTTCAATTTTTCATCTTCTGCTTGTTGGATCAAAAAATGATTTCTGGGTTTTATTTTTTAGCATTAAAATATTTTTGGGTTTCTATTTTTGTCTAGAAACAGTGAGTAGATTGTTCAAAAATCAAATCAAGAGTATTTTTTTTCCCTAGAATACTCGTTTCCTACAAAGCTAAATTCATTTTTTTGAAAAATTCATAACTTTTGGCCACGGTGTTCGTTTTTGGCAAACGAGATATCAACGGAAAGCTAATTTTGAGCTCTTCATAGTGGTGCAATTAGTTTTTGGTTTTGGTGTCTATTTTTTCCAGAATTTTCAGATTCTCACAAGTGTTATTGTTTCGTTCTCATTTTGGGAACTTCAGGAGCTCATATCTTGCTCCTATGGTAACATTTTTTGGTACAATTTTTTTTGAAAGTGCATAATTTTTCATGTAATTATTAGTTAATGATCAAATTGATCTCATTTTGTACCAAAAAAATACTTTATTTTGTGGCCTATTTTGGCATCTACATGTACCAAGATCAAAGACCACTTTGTTGTTTTTGGCAAGTGGCAATTGTAAACACACTAAATATAAAGTGCCAAATCAGATATTGCTTGGGGGTTTTTTTGATTGAGTGATTTGGGGGGGTCTCTTGGTGCATTGATTTGATCTGTTTGCTTGTGCTTTCTTGTTTTCATGGATCATTCTAAGGTTCCTTTACTCACATCATATAATTATTCAACATGACATCAAAATGCATGGAGTATTCTAATGATAGAAGGTCAATCTCTATATGTTGAAAATAAGGTACCTGAACCTAAAGATGTAGATAAAAAGATAAAATGGATGATTGAACATACCAAAGCTCTTGGGTGTCTTCATAGACTAGTTTCTTAAGATTTTTTGTTTCAAATTGAATCATGTAACAATTCTCATGAAGCTTGGGAAAAATTGAAAAAATTATATGGTACTAAAGATGAAGTAAGAGGCTATCAAATTGATAATGAGTTGATGAGCCTTGATCCTAAGGACTTTTACAACATCCAAGACTACATCACTAAGGTTAAAGATCTAAGAGAGCAATGTAAAGCATGTGGAATTGATAAGAAGGAAATTCAATTGATCTACAATACAATGAACAAACTTGGTCTTGATTATGCTTCTTTTGTTTTTAGCTTTCATACTCATAGATTGAATATGGGGTCTGCATATACTACACCTTCATTTGCATCATTTTCTGAGATGTTGATACATGAGAAACAAAATCTTATCTCAATGGATCTCATCAAGACTTCTAGATCTCAGACATTGTTGGTTAGTTAGGTGAAATAATCAGAATTAGATAAGAAACAAAAGAAAGCAAAGAATAATCCACATTCAGATCAAACAAAGAAAAAAACATCTTCAAAAGGGGAATCATCTAAGAAGGAGAGGCATACTTGTGCATATTGCAAGAAGGATGGACATGAAGAACACTATTGTTATAAGAAGGATATTGATGAGTTGAAACATCTTCTCACAAAGAATCACATTGATTTTCCTTCTAGAATGTCTGAATCACCTTCTTCTCCTTCTTCTTCAAAATAGTCTAGAAAGGAAAAAGGTCAAGCATCTACATCAAGATATAAAGGACAAGCTCTTTATGCTTTTTCAGGTCCAAGATCAAGGAGATGGCTTCAATATTTAGGAGCATCTCATCATATGACATCTTCGCAGTCTATATTCTCTTATTTTCAGCCTTGTCCCAAGTCTCCTATCTTGATGGGAAACAATACATACATGAGTGTAATTGGGAAGGGATATATTAGTTTCGGGGACAACAATTTCCAGGATGTTTTGTGTGTTCCTCATTTGACGAACAATCTTCTTTCCATATATCAGATTACACATGGTGGAGATTGGAGAGCTATGGATTTCACACATGATTCAGTCATCATTCAAGACTTGGAGACTAGAGATATTATTGATACTGGGGTATTTTATCATTCATATCGGTTGTATACCTTTGCAAATTTTGTTTCTGCTGGTGACATTGTTCCTTCGATTGTTGATCACACTTCTAGCATGAACCATGATTCAGAGGAGACTTTTGGCTTCTTGAACTTGGGAGTTCTCACATAAGATCCAGTTCTTGATTCATCCATTTCATCTCCTCCATGTACTATTGCAATTTATGATGCTTGTGATTCCATAGTTTTGGTTCCTTGTGATTCAGTGCAACAGGACACACATAGTATTCCAGATATTGCTACTTTGGATGGCTTCTTGACAGGTATTTCAAACTTGTTTATGGAGTCTCATATTGCAGATTTGGGAGACATCATCGATAGTATTCATCTTCTCTTTGATGAAGATGATCCTTATTCAGTTGTTATGAGGGAACACTCTAACCCTCTTGTTCATTCTCTACAAGATCATTCTTTGCAGTTTGGTATGAGTGTGGATACTTTTGGAAAAAATTGGAGGAGGCTTCTTTGTATTTAGAGGGGATATCCTTGTCTTTGTATTGTGCTCTACATTCATCTCTACTAGATTTTGGATTATCCTCTTCAACAGTGTGGCCTAGAACAGCTGTTTGGAGTCTATCAGCTTTTGGCATCGACATGGAGACACTTGAGCATGCTTCAGAGACACCATCCTACATCATCCATCTTCTAGACATCCTACATACATCCATGGTTTTGTTTCTTCCTAAGGGAAGAAACGTTGTTTGATGAGATTGGATCATCTTCAACATTCAATGTCGAGCTTCTACCATCATTGTAGGAGACTCAACATTGAGGGGGGCTTCATTGTCTCTCTTCTACTTCTCTCTTATGGGGGAGTCTTTTTCCTCACATGGGGTTTTGGAATTCTCATGAATCTTTAAGAGCATTTCTATTTTGTATTTCATCTCTCTTTTGGAGAGGAGTTTTGTCCCATTGGGTTTTCTCCTTTTCTCCATTTGTGAGAGATTTATTTGCATTTGTACATGGGTACCTAACATGGCCTCATTGTCGGGACCCATCTTGCATTGTTTTATTTTGTGTACATTCTCCCTAAGTTGCACTTAAGGGGGGTGTTGGTGTAATTAAATGTGTTGTACCTTATCCTAGGTCATGATTACACCTTAGTTAAGTTTACTTAGGGTCCACATAGGAGGTAGTTGGAGCTTTTCCACCTTTGGTGGAATTATCATGTTATTACTTTATCACTTCCACATTTCGTAGACATATCATGTGATTACCTCTCCACCTTTTGTGGGTGATCCACCATTTGTGGTGATTATCACATTATCACTTTTCCACTTTAGGTGGAGTGATAGATTTTCATAGTTGTCTCATGTCATAAGATTACGACACTTGTCATAATCTTATGCCCTTCTATGTTCTCACCTTGGCTATATAACCAAGGGGTCTCCTATGTACATACAATCATCTCATATCATTGAATCATATTGATGAGAATATGGTTTATTCTTGTCACATCATATTCTCTCTTCTTGTGCTTTTCATTTGGTCTCAAGATCTTGGCAGCCATAGCCAATTCTAACAAATACATATATATATATATATATAGCTAAATAAATTGTATGTTAATAATAAAATAATTTTGATTAAATAAGTTCTTTATATATATAATTAAACAAACTATTAAAAAAATACTTAAGACTTGAGCATTGCATGCAATCATGAGATGCCTCAAGTAAATAATTAGTTCTAAAAATAAAAGATCTGAAACTATAGTTTAAAAGTATTGCATGCAAAATGAGAAAAAATGATAAAAGGAGTGGGGATTATTGGGGAAACCACCACAAATTAAAGATAAAACCATTATCATTGGTAATGATTGAATTTTAATTGATCAAGGAACTAAAGAAATTGAAAGTAACAGACACCTATTCTAGTTGTTTAGGTCAATGGCTTTTTCCTTTTTGCTCTATAATATTATTCTATTTTTTTCTTTTTTCAGACCTAGTCATGAAATTTGAACTTCACAATTCAAAAATTAAAAGGCTTTTCAATAGCATAAACTGCGTAAAATATTGAATGACAGACCTAGGAACAATAATGTCAGTTCTAAATTGTCAATAAATATGTATATATATACATACATATATAAATATACATATCTAATATAAAAATATGTGTGCGTATATATATATCATACTGAATTTTAAACTTGAATATATGAGTAAATTGTGTGACAATGAATATGAAATTTCCAGCTACTGTTTATAATCTATTTTTATACCAGAACCATGCATAGTTCCATTTGAGATTATTATTTTTATTCCAAGTTTTATGCCAAAACTATGTATAGTTCCAATTAGGTTGTTTTTATCCCATTTTAAGCCAGAACCTTGAAAAAATCAAGAATTTATATAAATTTAAACTTTTTTTGTTGTTGAGAACACCCAATTTTATTCTTTATTTGCTATATAATGAAATCAAAAGTGTGTTGGAAATTAATTTATATTTGCAAGAAAGATACTAAAATAGAAGTGCAACTATGAAAAGATATAAAAATTTGTTCTTTTCCTATTATGTTCTAAATCTCTTCTATAAATTTGCATATCTACTATAACTATGGTCATATATATACACATATATACATCTCCATATATGGATATATGTATGTATATGTAACCATAGGTATATGTACATATGACAGAGCTAGTGTGCATATAATGAAAAATTGAGTTTTTCATGAATTAACCTACAAGATATGGAAATTACTTAATTACTGTATAAAAATGGAAGTAGTTTTATATTTGGTGTCAGAGCCCTAGGTTTAACAGTAGGGCCTTTTTGTCTATGACGCTAAGTTATAATTCTGTGTTTCAGGGATTTTGATTAGTAATCATGGTGCAAAATAGGAATAGTGGACCAAGCATGAGCAAGATAGAAACAATGAGCACAGTGGATTGGGTAAAGACCAACTTGATAGGTTAGATTGAATCTTGAACCTCTTGAATGAAACAAGGAATAAGATGGATAAATTGGAGTATAAAGTTAGGGGAAATCAAGTGGAACATGACCAAGGAAACCAAGGGGAACAAATTCTAGGGAATTCCTAGGGCTAGAATTGTAGAAGAATTGGGAAAGGACCTCAAGAAAGTTTCTCTACCAAAATTTTATGGAAAAACCATCAGAAATGGAGCAAAATCCTAGATCATTGAGATGGAAAAATACTTTGAGCTCTAAAATCTATCTAATGATACCAAGGCTATGTGGGTTGCATATCAACTTATTGGAGAAGCAACTTCTTGGGGGGATACTGTGAAAGTTGAGAAGTAAATGTTGCATGGAGAGAACACCTAGGATACTTTTATTACACTTTCTAGGAGGATATGGTTACCTCAACTCTTCTTTGACAAGATGATTGAATTCAAGAACCTGATTTAGGGTGGCTCGATAGTGACACAGTACTGGGAGAAGTTTACCCATTTTCTCAAGTATGTACTGCACTATCAGGTGGATGCACGATTTTGCCTTCAAAACTTCATCTTTGGATTGAGGCCTTAGATAGGAGAATATGTAGACATCCGTAATCATTCGACTATGGATGAGGTTTTTGAGAAAGCTATAAAACAAGAGAAAAAACTCCAACAAATGGCCAACTTCCATAAGAACCGAGACACTAGGTTTGGGAATAGGAAATTTTAGAACAATAACCAACAAGGAGGCAAAAATCATCAAATTCAAAACTTGAAGCATGGAAAAAATTCCCAAGATATAGCTAAAGGAAATTCTAATGGAAAAAATAAGAGGGGAAACAACAACAAAAACAACAAGAAGGATAGGTTTGAAGGACCAAGATTACCTCATAGCAGATGTTTTATGTGTGGAGGAGAGAATTATGCCAATGTTTTTCCACAATAAATAACAAGATAAAGAGGAAGGAATCAACAAGGAGCACCCCGACACTAGATTCATGCAAATGCAGATAATAGGCAAGCAGATTTCCAAGCTTCACTAACCTAGTTTTTGGGTAAGATCTATGGACAATTTGCTTCTATATTAATTGATACTGGAGCAACTAGAATTTTTGTAGATCCTAAAATAATTTCCAAGTTACTAGTTAGACCAGGACACATGGTAAATTCATGGATGGATCAATATGGGAATCAGATAGAAAAGAGGGTAGAATCATGTCTTTTTTGCAGTGAGTTAGAACTTCCTAGTTTTCAAACATAAGTCAATCTTTATGTGGCTCCTTAAGGAACCTATGATGTAATTTTGAGAATCAATTGGTTGACAGTATTAGAAGTCTATAGTCAATTGTGAAGATCAAATTGCAAGTTGTTTAGAAAACTTTGGGAATCATGTTGAGATACATGGATTTCAAAAAACCTTGAAGCTTGGGAAAATTTCAGCTATATAATCAAAGAAGGACCAAAGGAAGGGATGTTCCATGTATGTTGTTCATATTTTTGATATGGATATGATTAAACCATTACTTGATGATTTTTTTTTCCTTAGAGGATTTAAGGATGTGTTTCCAAAGGAATTAACAAAATTGCCACCAAAGAGGGAATTTGATTTCTCTATTGATTTTCTACCTAGAATCGAACCTCAATCCAAGGCTTCCTATAGGATGATCACAACCAAGCTTTATGAATTGAAGACCCAAATCTAGGAGTTTTTGAAGCAAGGGTTTATGAAATCTAGTGTGTCACCTTGGGGCATAATAGTCATTTTTGTGAAGAAGTATGGAACCTTGTGCTTGTGCATTGACTACAGGATGCTAAATAAGTAAACTATCAAGAGAAAGTACCCCCTTCTAAGAATTGGTGATCTCTTTGACCAAATGAAAGGAGATACAATATTATCCAAGATAGATCTAAGATCTTGATATCATCAATTGAGGTTCAAAGAGGAGGATATTTCTAAAACAACTTTTAGGACTCGTTTTGATCACTACAAATTCACACTAGTACCATTCGGGTTGACTAATTCTCCCACAACTTTCATGAACTTATCAAACAATGTATTTAGGGATTTCTTAGATGATTTTGTGCTAAAATTCTTGGATGATATCTTGATTTACTCCAAGAACATTGAAGAGCATAACAAGAAATTAAGGATAGTGTTATAACACTCGAGGGAGAGAATTTTTTTTGGCAAGATATGCAAGTGTACCTTATATCAGAACAAGGTGCATAGTTTAGGACATGCCATTTCAGCCAAGGGATTGTAGTAGATCCTAAGAAAATTAAACAAATTTTGGAATGGCCTACATTGCAAAATGTGACTGAAGTCTGAAGCTTCATAGTACTTGTAGGATACTACCAAAAGTTTGTAGAAGGATTTTCTAGACTTCCAACACCGATCACTTAACTCTAAACAAAAGATTTGCGTGGAATGACAAGTGTGAACAAGATTTATAGATTTTGAAGGATAATCTCACTACAAATCCAATTTTGAATATATTTGATCTAAATGGATAATTCATGGTGATAACTGATGCATCAAGAGAAGGTGTAGGATGAGTGCATACAAAATAGACAAGTGGTGGCTTATGAGTCAAGAAACTTAAAACAATATGAGCTGAATTATGTACCACATGATTTAGAGTTATTGACAATAGTTCATGCCTTACAGATGCAAAGGCATTACCATTTTGGGAAGTCATTTGAGTTGAAGACAAATCACTTGGGACTCAAGTACATTTTTACACAACTTAATATCAATGCTCGATAAGGAGATGGTTGGAGTTTCTTTATGAATATAACTTTGGCATTGAGCATATAAAAGAAAATGGAAATAGAGTGGTTGATGCACGTAATAGAAGAAGGCATATAATAGCCATAGCTATATCATAGTACAATTTGAAACAGGTAATTCAAAATCTACAAGGATATGAGCACTGTTCTAGAGTGAAGCAAGCTTTAGAGGAGAATCTCACAGACCATCATTTTGATGAATACGTGTTTGAATCAAATGGAATATTGAGATACCAAGGAAGAATGTACATTCTAGATCTAGGGGATTTGAGGAAATTGATCCTAGAGGAAATCCACAACACACCTTATTTAGGGCACCCTAGAGTAACCAAGATGGTAGAAAAATTGAGGTCTCTATATGTTTTGCCTTTTTCGGGAAGGATGCAATTAAATTTGTGTCTTCATGCTTGGAGTGGCAACGAGTCAAGGTTGAGCATGTGCATCCAATAGGGCTTTTGTACCCATGTGACATACCTGAGTATAAGTGGCAAGTGATTAGCATGGACTTCATTCAAGGGTTGCCCATCTCCAAGAACATGCATGATATAATTTTGGTAGTTGTGGATAAACTGGCCAAAGTAGCACACTTCATTGTAGGGAATCTTAAGGATGGATCTTTGGCTTTGGCTAAGAGATTTTTTGAAGAGATATTTTGCTTACATGGAGTACTAGAGACGATTATATCAGATTGGGATACTCGCATGACATAGATTTTGGACCACACTAAATGCAACTTTGGAGACTAAGTTGAATTTCAATTCAACTTACCATCCTCAAACATATGGGAAAATAGAGAGAGTGAACGAAGTAGTAAAAGACCTCCTTAGGATGTACTATATGGATCAACAATACAAATAGGAAGAGAATATTCCATTGGTGGAGTTTTCATATAATAAATCCTACCATGCATCTTTAGGGATGACACCATTTGAAGCTCTTTATGGGTGAAAGTGACACACCTATCAATTGGGATAAGGTGGAAGACATGATTGTGATTGGTCCATATATGATTAGAGAGATGGATGATCAAATGAGATTGATAAAGGAAAGATTGAAGGAAGCAAAAATAAGGAAAATTAATTATTTAGACAAGAATATGACTTTTAGATAGTTTTCAGTAGGGGACGAAGTCTTTTTGAGGGTCAAACCTCATAAGAGTTCCATTTCATTTGTTAAATCATCCAAACTTGCTTCAAAATTTGTGGGTTAGTTTGAAGTGTTGGAAGTGATTAACCAATTGCTTATAGAATTACTCTACCACATTCTCTTGCTCAAATCCATAATGTACTTCATGTGTCTATGCTCAAACCATATAATCTTGATGCTACTCATATACTTGATTGACATACTTTATAGGTACAGGATCCAGGAGTGGTGTTGGTGGAGCCCACTTGAATTATGGGATGGTGCAACATTAAGTTGTGTAATAAAGAGATTATGCAGTATAAGGTCTAGTGGGACCAATATTTTGAAGATAGTGCCACATGGGAGAATGTTGAGGATATAGACCATTCATTTCTTAATTTGACTACTTAGTTTGAGATACTTTTATTTACTTCAGTGTGATGCTTTATTCACATAGTGTGATACTTTGATTGCTTTAGTGAGATACATTATTGTTTCAATGTGTGTGTAGTAAGAGATGATGTCTCTTCCTATTGGGGAATGATGCCACATCTCAATCCTATGATACATTTATTTTCCAGTATATTGATGAGACTATTAGACATCACTTATGATTTTTTCATTATCTGGTATTTACATGTGTGTGATTGGTAAATTAGATGGCTAACTTGATGCATTGAAATGAAATTAAAATAATTATCATGTTGTGATTATGAGTTTAATTCTTATACGCTTAAAATGTAGTTTTAAGGACTAACCTACTAATGGCCATCTGAGTGTTACTGAGTGCAGAAATATGAGTAGGCAATTGTCGAAGGTGAGAACATAGTTGAGGTAGGGGTATCCTAGACACTTGATATATGAATAGTATGATGGAATCCCGAGAAACACTCATTTAGTTGTATTCCCTTGTATTGTATGATTGGATTGTGTTAATCATGGTTGTGCGTAATGAGTATGTTTTATTATGTTGTGAAAGTTAAATCATTTAGGAAAATAATTTATGTCATATAATTTTTATTTATGTTTTTGAAAATAAAAGTAAGTGGAGAAAAAAATTAAAGGAATGTCTTCAAGTATTTATTTATTAAAATTTAAAGATTTTATTTTGTAATAAATTACAAATTATATTTATATAAATTAATAATATAATAATAAAGGTATTATTATTAATAGCCAATAAAAAAGGTATTATTATTAATATACAAATATGTAAATGTATATATATGACTATTATTAAAGAAATAAATTAAAAAAATTATATGTAAATGTATATATATGACTATTATTAAAGAAAGAAATAAAATAAATTATTCACATGAGTTATATTTATATATATTAATAATAATTTAAGAATACTATTTAAATATATATATAAATAAATAAGCTAGTAAATAAAAATAGTTAAATAGTTAAATAAATTGTATGTTAATAATAAAATAAAATTGATTAAATAAGTTCATACATATATAAAAAATTAAATAAATTATTAAAAACTAATTAAGACTTGAGCATGGCATGAAATCATGTGATGCCTCAATTAAAAAATTAGTTCTAAAAATAAAAGAATTGGAACTATATTTTAAAAGTATTGCATGCAAAAATGAGAAAAAGGATAAAAGGAGTGGGGACCATTGGGAAAACCACCATGGCTTGAAGATAAAAACATTATCTTTGGCATTCACGTAGCTACAGGGGATGCAGGAAAAGCAACCTTCTAAATTTTGACAACAATTGAATTTCCATTGACCAAGGAACTAAGGAAACTGAAAGTAATTGGCACCTATTTCACTTGTTCAGGTTGGAAACCTTTTCCTTTTTGATTTGTAATATTATTATTATTTTTCCTGTCAAAAGTGGTCATAAAATTTTAACTTCACAATTCAGAAATAAAAAGGCCTGTCAATAGTATAAACTGTGTAAATGATTGTATGACAGAGCTATGAGCAACAATGACAGTTTTAAATTGTATATATATACATACATATATAGATATACATATCTAGTATAAAAATATATATGTATGTATGTATGTATATAGAGAACTAAATTTTTAAACCTAAATATATGAGTAAATTGTGTGATAATGAACATGAAATTTTCAGCTGTTATTTATAATCTATTTTTATACCAAAACCATGTACAAATTCTATTTGGGTTTGTTATTTTTATTCTAAGTTTTAAGCCAAAATTCCAACTAGGTTGGGGTGATCCCACAATATTGGTTTACAATTTTTGGCCAAACTAGACACTGAATTGATTTTTCCTAACTAAATCTTCACTTTTAGACACTTATGATGACTAAACCGTGAGGAATTTGAAGATGATGGATTTGTGACATTTTGTTTGTAGATTCTAAATATATTTTTTTCAAAATTTTTGGAATCAGAGTTCACTTCTTTTTCCATCTCATTCGAAAAATAGTTTTTTCAGTAAACACCATTTTAAGGAGTGATGTTCACCGTATAACACAACTTTTTTTCCATGAAGGATACAATTCTAATTTTTTTGAATTTATATTTTTAACTACGATATCCAATGCTTCCAATTAGTTTCATAGTGTTTTATTGAATATTTTTTCCTTAATCAAGTTTCGAAGTCAAACCAATTACAATTCAGACATAGGCGAACCATATAACACAACTTTTTTTGTATGTATCAAAATTCAATTTTTCCTTTTTTTTGGATCAAGAACTTCAATATCTGGTGCACTCATATTTTTCAAATTTTTTTTTGATAATCTTATATTTTTCCACATGTGCAGAACACAGATCTTGATTTTCAGTGAAAAACTTACATTCACAAGAAATACACAATAAATATAATAAGGGATGAAAGAGGGACTCTCAAGGCAGCAAAGTCAATATCCTTACCATCTGGGATGAATAACATGGTATAATCACTTTCACTTCTTCACAGGTTTCTTCTTGCAAGGCAACTACAAATCAAACAAATTCACATTGAAGGTGACTCATTAATAATAATAAATGCTTGCAAAGAAAGGTCGTGTTTCAATTGGGCCTTGAGATATATTTTACAGATTGCTTGGAAGCTTCTAGATGAATTTGAAGACTTCTAGATTTCTCATACCTATAGAGAAGGTAATGTTTTAGTAGTTTGTCTCGCTAATTTAGAATTTGATAAAAGATCTTGTATACACAAGATAATAATAGTAATCATGATTTCTCCATTATTCGTGAGCTTGTAGAATTAAGAAATGTAATAGAAGAAAACTATATTTCTTCATGCTCACCTAATTCTTCCTAAGAGTTTGCAAAATGCTCATCCAAGGTTTTATATAGTTAAGCAACAATGCATCCACCATGGACAATTTTCACATGGAGAGTCAGTAGTGAGTTGGAATTAAAGCATATGCTAAAGATCGAGCATAGTCATAAGGGTTTATTAATTCACATGGGTGTTCGCACTAGTATTAAAGGAAATTCACATATCCCCTAGGTGTTTGCAATAATAATGATTTATTAACTCACAAGAGTGTTCACATCAGTCTAAAAGGATATTTTCATACCACCTAATGATGTTGGCATTTGCTCAAATATTCCAGCTTGGTCACATTATTCAGGTACATTTTAATTATGTTTTGATATGTGAACACTGCTACTAAATATTTTGGTGTTTGTTCAACACGAATTAACATTTAAGGGAGCACAATTTTTTAACCGTCTCGTCCTTCGCACCTTTCTTCATGATGATAATACATCATATCATAGCTAATAGAAGGTTTTAAAAAGGCAAATATCAAGCTCATTTTTGCAAAAGAATCGAGTAGTAAAGTAGAAGTCGAAAGGGTAGTCATATTCAGTATTTTGGAAGAGGCAAAATTCTGTTAAAACAATAGCAAAATGGTGCTCCATCCTTGGAAATTTAGGGTTTATCTGCCAGTCAATCCGTGGGAGAAACCAATTGAAGAATACATCACTCATGATGATCTTAAAATAATGTTTAGGACAGTTTTCTACAAGGGTGGAGGAATGCATTTGAATCCTTCTGGGTATTGATGTTACCAACCCACGAGCTTGACGCCTCCTCTTTCCATCACATGTGATATCTATTTGTCTTTCAAATGCATTGGAATTGATCCAGTCCTTGAGTGAAATCGAGGACCTTTCTAGGAAATTGACCAGGTTTCAATTCCTTCTTGACAATGTCGTCCTTCAAGTAGTTCAACAATACAATTTTACAGTGGTGAAGGGTTTATTGGTAACTTGTTTATGAGAAAATTTGTGTAAAGGCGCTAGGGTTTTGAGGAGATCTTTGACTCCATTAGGCTTGTCCTTCAACACAAGAATGATAATATTCTGTTGCGAGCTTTCAGAAAGAACCGATGAAATGTTTGTTCAATTATGGAATTGGAGATTAAGGAAAAATACTACGCTCTGGATTTCCTTCATGCACATGTTTCAAACCCAACAAGTCAAAATTTACAATTGGATTTACAGTTGAGGGTAAATTCACCAGCTTGGTCTTTAGCTCATCTCCAAAATTTTCAAGAGCAATCTGCAAATCATCTTTAGGGGTCTTCAACCCGTCTCCAAAATGTTCAAGAGCAATCTGCAAACTGACTTTAGGGGAATTCAGTTGCTGATAATGCAAGATGGTCTTCGCGTGTGCAGTTTCATAGAGTTCAAGATGGAGGATGAAGAGTTTATGAAAGGGGCTTTCAGTTGATTGAGGGAATGGACGAAAATTCAACAAATGGGGTTCATAATAAAGTGTAATGTTAATAATCTTGTGATTTTTTTGGTCTTATAAGTATAGGGTTTTATTTCATTTGTAAGGGTTTTTAATATTAAAATTTTGGGAGAGAAATTAGTTTAGGGTTGATCACAAAAGAGTCTATATGGGATTAGTTAAAGTAAGTATCTAGGAAGAAGAATGTTGAATTTTGAATTATTAGCATGTTTAGTTCGAATTATGAAATAAGCCTCTACAAACTTGTCTTTGTTTTACTATTGGAGCTATAACCAAAGGTTTTCTTACTGGTTCTTTCCTGCCGATATGCTCCCCAAAACCAGATTTTGTATTTTCTTATTTATATTTATAATATATTATATAGTGGCTTGCCACTTTTGCCTATATATAATAATAATAATAATAATAATAATAAAATTAAATTTATTTAAAATTATAATTTTTGGGAAGCTTATAATAAGGACTACATACTTACATTTTTTTTTAAACGAATTCATTTGATCCCCCAAAAGTTAAATCAAAAGTGGTTTTTTATCAACATTTCGATAGGTGTAAAGGAGACTCTGTTGTAGGTATGGTTTAAAACTAGTGGGGTTCTATCCAAATGGATTTGATCTAAGGTGGTTTGATCAAACCATATTCAATTGGAATCCTTAAAATGAAACTTTTAAAAGCTTAAATCATTATATTTTCTAAAATATGCGATTTTAGCAAAAATCAAAATCTCCCAAAAATTGTAAACCAGCATTGTGGGATCACCCGTTGTTGTTTTCATTCCAAGTTGTATACTAGAACCTTGAAGAAATCAAGAATTCATATAAATTTAAACTCTATTTGTAGCTGAGAACACCCAATTTTGTTCTTTATTTGCTGCATAATGAAATCAAAAGTGTGTTGGAAATTATTTTATAACTACAAGAAATATACTACATAGAAGTGAAATTATGAAAACATATAAAAAATATCTTCTTTTTCCTGTTATGTTATGAATCTCTTATATAAATCTGCATATCTACTATAACTATGGTCATGTATAATACACATATATACATCTATATATATATATATATATATATATATATGTATGTATGTATTTATGTACATGTAACCATAGGTATATGTACACATCAAAGAGCTGGTGTGCATATAATGACAAACTTAGTTTTTCATGAATTAGAATACAAGATATGGAAATTACTTAATTATTGCATAAAAATGGAAGTAGTTTTACATTTACATTTACACATAAAAATGCATGTTAATTAAACTAGTTGTATGTAAAAGAATTGAATTGCATTCCAATAAATTATTTTATTGTTACTATACATGTAAATTTGAAACAATGAAAGATGTACAATTGAAAATTTGCATGAAAGAAAAGATTATTTATTTTATGATCATGATGCATTTTATTGTCTTCTATGTGTGTTTTGGGTTTACCTTTTGAGATAGGGTGCCAAATATGCAATAACAACTCGAAGGTGATCCTCTTTTTGGGATCTATCGGTTACTTCTAGTACTTTGTACAAAGCCATGCATTCATTGAAATAGATGAAATTTGCCTAGAAAATTTGTTTATATATTTCTCTGCCATATCCTGATAGGGGGACATTGCATGTTCATGTTAGAAATACATGTATATACATCGGGCTTGTACTAGGATCCCCTCCTGCTTTTTATTTCTAGGTTTCTAGGTACTTCATATAGTGTTGGGTATTCTTCATGTTAGGAAGAATTCAAGGGAAGTGTAAGCTTCACAGTTGGGCAGAAAAAACACCTAATCCATGTTCTTATATCTTGACTTGTTGATGAATGTGAGGGTTGGTGGCAGTCAAAGACTATATTGTACATATCCTCAAATTATTCTTGTATCATTATATATATTTGTACTTCCAAATTGTATCTTTATTTGTTTACATGGCATGAGAGCCTAGATTATATTTTTGTATATCAGTTATTATGTGCTTTTACCTAGATTATGTACTACATATATGAGGATATGTTATGAAATTTATTTACTTAATAAAATTGTTTCATTTATATTCCATGCTTATGAGATATTGAGTTATATTTTATTTTCATGAGATTGAATTGGAGTCAAGATCCTTATAGTATACCCATAATAGTATCACTATATACCTATGTACTAGTTTAGAGATGTAAGGATGAACACCTAATTAACAAATAATTTTCCAAATTATTGTCAATGAACATGAGATTTTATGACAACCCCTATTAGCTGTCACAAGCATTCAAACACGACGACAAAAAAATATACTAATGAAAACTAAAGATGTTTGAATTATTTTATTTTAAGTGCATTAAGGATGTTATGAGAGAAATTCAACTACAAACTAGTGCCTTTACCTAATTAGGCAACAAAGTCTTTGTGTTGAAACAAAACTTGAAATAATTGAAACCAAGGTGATGCATTAATCAATACACCATAAAAGACTAAGTCTTCCATAATGCATAAGCAAGTTGATATCTACACATACATTCAAGAAGACCATGAATAGTTACAAAATATTAAGAAAGTCTATTTAATAATAATTTTTTTGTAGATATATCCCTTTTATTATACTGAAAGATACCTTACAAATATTCACAAGGATTTTATAGTCTCTTGGATGAATAAATAAACAAAACATATATAAAAGTATGCTACATACATGTGGAGACACTCAATGAAGGTGTTGGAGTTGATACCGAACTCCATAGCTCTCAAAAATCACCTGCAACCAAAACGCCTATCACAAACAAGAGATCGAAGCAAATGATTTGATATAAAAATAAGAGAGAAAATAAAATCAATTGACATTCCCTCTATATTGAATAATAATGTGAATAATGATTAAAATTAATGTGAATTCTTATAAAAAACATAAAAAAGAAAACCCTAGATGAGGGTTTGATTAGACTGTGACAAGTGTCTTAATCACATGCAATGAAATAACTTGACCTATATTTAGTTGAATATAATTAATAAAAATCAATCCTAAGTTTAGCTTAAGTGAATAAAGTAATAGGGGACTTAATAATTAATTAATGATTAATTAATTATCAAGTGAAGTACTAATTACTCCAACAACCCCCCTTAAGATCAACTTAGGGATAAATTGAAAACCTTGATGAAAAATGAAATGATGGATGCATGGATGGGTCATTGATACAAGCTCTAATGAGGTACCCATGTACAAACAAATGAAATCTCTCATAACTAGAGAAAAAGAGAAAAAAAACATGGGAAAAACTCCTCTCGAAAAGAGAGAAAATGTAATAACTACACTAGTGAAAGGATAGAAGGAGGACTTAATGTGACCCCCCAAGAAATAATTCTATCACATAAGTACAATAGATGTACCCCCAATAGGAGAGAGAAAATAAGGATATGAATCCCCCCATAAAGAAAGAGCTCATGTGCCAATGATGAGCGCTTGAAGATAAAATATGATCCACTACTTGCAAACAACATTTCTCCTATTAGAAAGAATCAAATCTACTGGTGATTGTTGAAGCCAATCCAAAAATATGGTTGAATCAAGAATCCAAATCCAAATGATGCATGCCTTTGAAAAGTGCTCAAGTGTCCACATGTTGGAAATAAATGAAGTCAATCTAGAAACTAGTGAAGGTTGGTGTAGAACAAGCTCCAAAGATATTAAAGATGGTGGTGGGATAATAGTGATGATGCAGTTTCCAAAAAAGAGGAGATGAATGTCCTCAAAGGGATCCTCCAAATCAAAAATTTGAGACTCTACAAACAAGATGATATGTTTGTATTATACGAATCCCAAGTAGCTATTTTTGGAAGAAGATGAATTTCTTGCTACACTGAACCAATAGGGGCCAAATACGTGGTGATGCCAAGCTGATAAAAAATAATAGAAGAAGGGGATGAAGTCTCAATCCGAAGAATGGGAACATGAAGACAAGTCTTTGAACTATCAAAATATGAAAGATGCATGATATAATTGAACTCCTCTAAAGTATCCTCATCAAATGATATAATATTTAAACCTACAAGAGGAATGAGATAGTTTGTTGTAGAATCCTCTAGGTATAGAGAGATATGAGGGTCTCCATGGATCTCCCAAAGTAGATTCCTAAGTGTATGGGGGAAATCAATATTTGATATAACACACATAGTATCAAGATCAACACTAGAACATATAACCTCTATGCCATGATCACTGATAATACCCCATGCTCAATAAATTCCTGGCGTGTCAGGTGTAGGTATGAGTCCATAAAGATAAGGAAAAATATCAAGTCACTTGAGATGTGTTAGGATGCCATTTTTCCAAGGCTCATAGTTATCATTTAACAAGATGACCACAAAAGGATGAATAATAAAACCCATGATACTTCCTTAAATGATAAAATCAAAGATTGAAAACCTCAATACACGTAAAGCAAATCAAATGAAGTCATCTCACGTAAACAAATCCTTTCCAAATGCCAAGACATCTAAGTAATTGACAAAAATGTGAAATCACAAAACATTAAATAAAATATACATAAAGTAAATTTTAGAAAAAGTGCATGAATGGATCTGAAGAGCTCTGAAATACCTTTCTAATGCTATTGAATTGTAAAAAATGGACATTATGGTGAAAATTTATGATCTTAGAAGTACAAAATGAAGATCTATATTTGACTAAGAATAAAATAAACCAGCAACAAGATCAAATGATGATCCTTGCACCACTGGAAAGTTCTCGAAACTAGATTTTTGATATCTCGTTTGCTTTGTTTTGACATTGTATGCCCAAATTATGCAAAAAAGAAAAAAACACCTCCTTGAGGGAAAATGGAGGCTAGGAGGGGGTTTGAGGGGTTGTTCGTACAACAAAAACAAAAGTAACACTAACATTATTAACAAAATATTTAAGGAATACGAACCAAAAAAAAAAAAATTTGAGGAATATTCCTCTTTGTTGCTGAAAAATACCCCCGCTAGAAAAAATTCTCGGACATATATGCTGGAATATTCCTTTAGATATTTCCCACCCGGTAAAATTTTGTTTGCTGAAATGAATTGTTGAAAATGGAATATTCTTACTACTACGTAATATTTTGAGAGTTTTTTGCATAGTTAGTTTTTATGTGCCATCATGGAAGTGTGATGCAGGTGGTGAGGGTTTAATGCTGTCAATGAATTGAGAATCATCAAATGACTGGAATGGCCCCATTGACATCCTTAAATGTACCATAAGGGATTTTATGAAGCTCGTAGGCATGCTGTATGCGCCTGCAGTGCTTTTTGATAATAATAATAGTTTTTAGATTTATTGTGTTGGTAATTAAAAAAAAAAAACTTTTTTTTGCAACTAGAGAAAAATAGAAAGCCTATGAATTAACCTATGCATGCTTGCCTAGATGAAGCCGGGCTATAAAAAGTCACACGACTGAACAAAATTCTATATGAATTCCTCATCTCTAATATTTCTATGCATTCTTGTGTTAATTGGAATTGATTTTATATTGTGTCTACACAAGAATTCATTGTAATAGGGTTTATTCATGTTGGATGTTATGGTTGAGTTGCTGATATGTCGTTGTCACTGATGTCAACACTATTAGCATTAATGCCTTTAAGACTGTATATGTTGAGGATATTGAGAAAATTGTAATAAAATATGTTATTGGTTGTCTATGAAGTATTAAAGATTAGTATGGTATAAAGTTTAGTATGTTGATAGTGAGATGTTGCAGATCAAAGGGGTTTGTACTCAAACCTATCTAGTTTCTACTTTGAAAGTTTCAGAGGTGTGTATGAAGATTTGAGGAAGTTATAAGTTTATGTGTTTTTGACAGCTATTTTGTTATTGCAAATGATGTTCATGGAAGAAGATAATGTGATTCTAGTAATTTAATTTGATGCATATGTTCCTGTGGTGTTTGTGGATATTTCTAGATCATGTTATATCTGTGTTGCACGCCCACATTGATCATTGTGCTCGCGATCCAATATTTTTTTTGCGTGTTCATGTTTTTCATGTTCATGGTCGACAAGGTGTTTGAAGCATGTTGTGGATCTTCGAGGAAGAATATTTGAAGGAATTTTATGTTTGAGAACATTGTTTTGGGTCTCTACTATGTTGTGGCCAACCTTGGTTGATGCAAATTGATAACCTTTATTGTTTTGGGCCTACAATTTGCATTCATTCTATTATTTATTTGAAGCCGACATAAAGAAATGTAATTTCTTGTTGCAGATATATATAAGTGATTGTTTCTTCATTTGAGATGGATATATGTAGTGTGAAATGTGAAGTTTGGGAGTGCTATGTGTGAAAAAGGTTTAGATCATTTGAAGGCAGAGTAGAGTGTGAAGAAGAGTTAAATAAAGTGAAGAAGTGTTCATGTGCTTAACTGAAGTTGTTCTCAGGCATTAGAAAATGCTACTTTCTCAGTTCAAATTCTTTAGATGCTTTTAATCTGAATATTTTTTGTAAGATAGTGAGTCTTCCTTTGAGTAGTGAGCTCTAGGCAGTGTGCCTGAATGCATGTGCATTCCTCTTATATTCTTCTTATAATTTTAACAGGGTATAACTTGTGGATTAACCTCCACCGTGGTTTTTCCCCTAACAGGGTCTCCATGCAAAACAAATCTTGGTGTTATGTGTGTTTTTGATGTGTTGTTGATTCTTACTTTCACTGTTATTAATCAGATATGAGATTAAAGGTTAATAAGTTTAATAAGTTAGAAATAATGTGACAACTGATTCACCCCCCCTCTCAATTGTCTACCCTTGTGCTACCAATAATTGGTATTAGAGCAGGTTCCTTGAAAGAAGTTTAACAAATTGAGGTGATCCGGGATGGTGACTACAAGAAGGATAGTCCAAGATTTGATGGAACAAATTATTCTTTGTGGAAGACTCGAATGGAGTGTCATCTGAGGTGCATTGGTGAATCCTATTGGAACATTACATGCAATAGGTATGTTATCCCTCCAAGTGGTCCTACTCAACAATGCTTCCTTAGCCCTGATTCTGAATCTAACATCAAGGCTAAGGAAGCAGTGTTTAGTGCTTTGAATGATTCTGAGATGACAAATGTTATGGATCTGAGAACTGTTTATGAGATTTGGAAAAAGTTGGAAAATTTATATGAAGGTGATGCTAATGTGAAGATGGCTAAGCTATAGTGTCTGAAAGGAAAATATGAACTGTTGAAGATGGGAAATGATGAGAATATTGTTACTTTCATGCAAAGAGTGAATGCACTTGTGTGTGGTATCAAATGTGTTGGTGGATAGATGGATGAATCAGAGATTATTGCTAAAGTGCTTAGATCCTTGCCGGATGCATACAAAATTAAAGTTGTAGTCATTGAGGAGCTTTGAACTGTGATGAATATAACCAGAGATATGTTGGTTTGTAAACTTACTGCTTTTGAGTTGAGTGAATTCAGTGATGCCCTTTCTAAGAAAAATTCTACATTTAAAGCTACTACTTTCAAGAGAGACAAGCAGAGATATGATCCAGGTGAAAGTTTTTCTAGAAAGGTATTCAGATATGAGGAAGAAATGAGACAGATTGAAGAAGAAGAAAGAGAACCGAATGAGCTTGAAGCACTTATTGTCAAAAGGGAAGCCAGAGGAGAAGGTAAGTATAAGGGAAATTTTCCTATAAAATGTTTTTCTTGCAATAAGATAGGTCATTTTGCATCAAGGTGTCCAGAAAGAGTTCCTAAGCCAAGACCTTACAAGCCTAAATTTCAAAATTAGTGTTACTATGCTGCTGATGAAGGTGTGACAAATGATGAATCAAACAAAGGGAATGCAAGTGAAGATGAGTTTGTATTTATTGCTATCAAGGAAAATAATGTTGTGTCTACTGAATCTGCTAGTCGTACAAATTGAGAAAGCTCTAGCTTCCCAAGTTGAAGAAAAAGATGAATGGGTAATTGACCGTGGATGTTCACATCACATGACAGGTGATAAGAGAAAATTTGTAAGCCTAGAGAAGTATGATGGTGGTGTTGTAATATTTTGTGATAACAATGGTGGTATAATCCATGGTAGAGGATGTATTTATTTTTATGATAAGCATAATACTGATGATGTTATTTATGTTGAAGGTTTGAAGCATAATCTTCTGAGTGTTGGACATATGGTTGATAAGGGATACAATCTTCAATTCAAGGATGTAAAGTGTAGCATCCTGGGAAGTTCTGGAAATGTGATTGCTTTAGGTGCTAAAATAAAAGGTAACATCTTTCATTTGAATGCTGGTAGTAAAAGTTGTCTGATTGCTCAAGTTGATGAAAGTTGGTTGTGGCATAGAAGAATGTGTCATGTAAACTTTGACAATATTATCAAAATAAGTTCCTCACAAGCTATGAGAGAGCTTCCTAAGTTGGTGAAGCCTACTAATACCATATGCAAAGAATGTCAGTTGGGAAAACAAAATAGAATTTCATTTCAGAGTAAACAACATTGTTCAAATGAATTATTGGACCTTGTGCATACTGACTTGTGTGCTCCTTCTAGAATCAAAAGTCTACGAGGTTACAGGCACTTCATGTTGCTTATTGATGATTACTATAGGATGATGTGGGTTACTTTCTTAAGGGAGAAATCTAAAGCTCTAGAAAAGTTCAAGATCTTTAAGGCTATGATTGAGACATAGATAGGTCTGAATATTAAATGTTTAAGATCAGATAGAGGTGGCGAGTTTACTTCTGGTGAGTTTAATTCTTTCTATGAAGAGCATGGGATAAAGAGACAATTATCTGCGCCGCAGACCCCTCAACAAAATGGAGTTATGGAAAGGAAAAATAGGACAGTTCAAGATGCTTCTAGAACTATGATGTTGGAAGGAAATGTCCCTCATATCCATTGGAGAGAAGCTGTGAGTACTAATATTTATATCCTTAACTGGGTACAAATCAAAGGTAATATTGGTAAGACTCCTTTTGAGCTATGGTTTGGTCATAAGCCTACTATTAGATATTTCAAAATCTTTGGAAGTGAATGCTATATCAAGAGAGATGAAGATATAGGAAAGTTTGATGCTAGAAGTGATGAAGAAATCTTTCTTGGTTATTCTACTAAGAGAAAGGCCTACCGGTGATACAACAATAGATTGAAGAAGATGGTTGAAAGTGCAAATGTTAAGGTTGATGAAGACATTGCTAGACCCTCCAAAGCTTGTGGATATGATTCTGATGATCAGAATGACAGTGCAAACAAGAGTCAAACTTCAAAACAAGTTCAAATCATTTTGGTGAATCAAGAAGATCAAGAAGAAGGAGAGACTAGTGAAAGTACAAAAGAGAGATCACAAGAGCCTTAAATTCAAGAACACTCTAATACTCCAAGGTATGTGAGATTAAATCATTTAGAAAATCAGATTATAGGAGATAAGAACAAAGGTGTCTAGACTAGGAGAAGAATTGTAGAAGAATACTATTTAATTTCAAAGGTTGAGCCAAGTAATGTCAATGAAGCATGCAAAGATGAACTCTGGATTGAAGCAATGAAAGAAGAACTACAAAAAATTGAGAAGAATAATACATGGATTATTGTTCCTAGACCTAAAGATAAAAATTTAATTGGAATTAAATGGGTCTTTAGAAACTAACTGAATGAACAAGGTGAAGTTATTAGAAAAAAAGAAAGGCTGGTATGCAAAGGATACACTCAAATGGAAGGAATTGAATTTGAAGAAACTTTTGCTCCTGTTGCTAGAATTAAAGCCGTGAGATTGTTTCTTGCTTATGCTGCTTTCAAAAACTAAATTTTTTATTAGATGGATGCCAAGTCAACATTTCTAAATGGTGAATTAGAGGAAGAGGTGTATATTGAGCAACCTGATGGATTTCAATTGACTGATCAGGGAGATATGGTTTGTCGGTTGAAGAAAACATTATATGGACTCAAGCAAGCCCCTAGAGCTTGGTATGCCAGATTGGATAAGTACTTGTTGAAGCTTGGATTTAACAAAGGTATTGCTGATAGTAATCTATATTTCAAGAATGATGATAATAAATATTTTTTTGTGGAATTCTTTGTTGATGATATGATGGTTGTGCGTGAAGTTTGCTAGTGAGATACAAAATGAGTTTGAGATGTCAATGATTGGAAAGTTGAAATTATTTTTAGGATTACAAATTACTTAGGTAGACAAAGGGATCTTTATATCTCAGTCCAAGTATGTGAGAGAACTGCTAAATAATTTTGGTATGGAAGATTCAAAACTAGTTGGTACACCCATGTTGACCGGATGTAAGTTGACACAAGATGATGATTCTTCGAAGGCAAATCAGACTAGATACAAATCAATGATTGGTAGATTGCTTTATTTGACTCAAAATAAAACTGATATCATGAATGTTGTATGCACTGTTGCTAGATTTTAAGATGATCCTAAGGAATCTCATGTGACTACTATGAAGAGAATTTTTAGATACTTGAAGGGAATAATTGATTTTGGCTTGTGGTATCCTAAATATTATGATCTTACTTTAAGCGCCTTTACTGATGCTAATTGGGAAAGAGATGTGAATGACAGGAAAAGCACTAGTTGTGGCACATTTTTCTTAGGAAATAAGTTGATTTCATGGCTAAGCAAAAAGCAGAATGTCGTTTCCTTGTCTACTGCAGAGGCATAATATATTGATGCTACTAACAATTGTACTCAAGTTTTATGGATGAAACATATGCTAAAAGATATTAGAGTTGTGTATGATGAACCTATTGCCATATTATATGATAAATCAAGTGCTATAAACATTTCTAAGAATCTGGTGCTGCACTTGAAGACCAAGCATATATCTATCAAGTACAAATTTTTGAGAGATAAAGTGAGTGATAAGGAAGTCAGATTGGAGTATGTGCCTACTAAGGAATAGATTGTAGACATATTTACCAAGCCTTTTACCAAGGATAATTTTGAGTATCTCAGAGGGAAGTTAGGGGTGATTACCCCTCTTAATTAGAACTAAGATTCATAGTCTTTGCATCAATCCGTGCATTCACAATCATATCTTGATCCAGATTGATGTTGTGGTGGTTGCTACTCAGGGGGAGTATTCAGATGATTTAGAAATGTGATTTAGAGCTTGTGTAACTTTTCAATTGATTTCAAAGGGGGAGAATATTAATGTGAAAAACTATGGAAGAGCCAAAATAAATTGGGAGACGAACAGTGTGAACTAAGGGAGAGAAGAGCAATGTGTAAGGGAGAGAAGAGCAATGTGTAAAGGGGAGATTGTTAGTTGCGTTGATGGTCTATTTTTCACATCATGTGTTTCCATAAATGACGAAGGTGGAGATTTTTGGATGTTGTGGTTGAGTTTCTAATATGTGCTTTTCATTGATGCCAACACTATTAGCATTAATGTCTTTAAGACTGTAAATGTTGAAGATATTGAGAAAATTATAATAAAATAATTTATTGGTTGTCAGTGAAGTAGTGAAGATTAGTATGGTAGAAAGTTCAGTATGTTGATAGTGACATGTTGTGGATCAAAGGGGTTTGTTCTCAAACCTAAATAGTTTCTACTTTGAAATTTTTAGAGGTGCGCATGAAGATTGCGAAAGTTATAAGTTTTTGTGTTCTGACAGTTATTCTATTACTGCAAATGGTGTTCATGGAAGAAGATAATGTGAATTTAGTAATTTGAGTTATTGTGTATGTTCTTGTGGTGTTCATGGAAATTTCTAGATCATGTTCTATCTATGTTGCACGTCCGCATTGATCATTGTGCTCGCGATCCAAGATTTTCTCTTGCATGTTGATGTTCATGGCCAACAAGGTGTTTGAAGCATGTTGTGGATCTTCGAGGAAGAATATTTGAAGGTGTTTTATGTTCGAGAACATTGTTTTGGGTCTCTAATATGTTGTGGCTGACCTTGGTTGATGCGCATTGATAATATTTATTGTTTTGGGCCGACAATTTGCATTCATTATATTATTTTGTTGAAGCCGACATGAAGCAATGTAATTTCTTGTTGCAAATATATATAAGTGATTTTTTATTCATTTGAGATGGATATGTGTAGTGTGAAATGTGAAGTGTGGGAGTGATATGTGCGAAAAAGGTTCAAATCATTCGAAGGCAAAGAAAAGTGTGAAGAAGAGTGAAATAAAGTGAAGAAGTGTTCATGTGCTTAACCAAAACTGTACTCAGGAATTAACAGATGCTACTTTCTCAGTTCAAATTCTTTAGATGGTTTTAATCTGAATATTTTATGTAAGACAATGAGTCTTCCTTTGAGTAGTGAGCTCTAGGCAGTGTGCTTGAATGCATGCGCATTTTCTCTTATATTATTCTTATACTTTTAATAGGTTATAACTTGTGGATTAACCTCCACTGTGGTTTTTCCCCTAACAGGGTTTCCATGCAAAAAACTCTTGGTGTTATGTGTGTTTTTGATGTATTGTTGATTTATGATTTCACTTTTATTAATCAAATATGAGATTAAAGGTTAATAAGTTTAATAAGTTAGAAAATTTGTGACAACTGATTCAGCCCCCTCTCAGTTGTTTGCCCTTGTGCTGCCAATAATTCATCCATTTTTTTTATCAAGTATTTATTTTCATAAGTCTATTCTCTATTTTATAATAAATAAATCAATCATTACAATGGATTTATTAAATGGATGATATTGTATTGCTATACTTGATATGCTTGGTCATGAGAATATGGTTACAAGTTTCTTATCTTGGTGACCCAACACTTTTGCATTATTACCAATTGATGATGCTTCTCTACATGAGCATCCAAAGACACATTTTGTCACCCTTGCGAGTTGTGTAGTGAACATCAAGTTCCCTTTGTGCTTCACTCTTGGATATCATAAGAGAATTCTTGGGAAAAGTGTTCAACATTCATGGAAAAAAATTATCTTTTACACCATCCTTAATGCTAGAGCATGTGGAAGACAGTGTGAAACTTGGTCTATGAGATCCATGAATCTTGTAGTACTATGTTCTTGAGCTACACATCTAAAGATAAATTGAAGACATGAACATGGAGCTTGAACATATTATAATACAAATCATTACACTCCATCATAGAGATGAGTAATTATTTTAACCAAGTGAGTGGCCATGTATTCCAAAGTTCTATAGTCACCTTTCAAGTATAATGGCATGAGATAAATGAGAACAATATTTTGTGTAGAAGTGGTGGTATGAAATATGCATAATCAATCTTGATGAAATTATATTTCTTGGTACATTGATCATCATTTCAAGTTCTACATGCAATCCAGTTTCAATAGTGACTTTTTGTGGGGTCATAGAAGGAACTCAATGTTGTGCCTATAGCACACACACACTATTCGGACTAGGGGCCCCCCTTTTTTTCTATTTCACTCTCATTGGGTCATTTCTTCTTTTGCCTCATTTTGCGTGTCCCTATTTTTAAGCCTAAATCAACCACATGCCCTAAACTTATCAAACTCATCTTGGACAAGTTCACTTATCCAAATTTCATTTTCTTTATCCCATGCAAGAGTTGGTGTGTGGGATTTCATCCTTTGTTAGCCACTGCATCCATTTCCCTATGCAGACCCACAACTGCGAGTCTCCTTAAGCGAACCATCGTTCATGTTTCGCCTCTCCCTGCACCTGACCCCTCATGTCCACCCGCATGGCGGGTCCTGCGTTCATCACGTCCATTTGAGCCTTCATTCGATGTCCATTGTGGCATGGATTTTTGAACAACCACCTACCTCATTCCGATCATACCTACAATTTAATGCAGCCATTAATACATCTTTGTTTATATATACCGCTTTCCACCCATGCCATTTTTATTCATAAAGTTCAAAATTGAGAAGCAAGATGGAGAGCTTGATGCACCCAAAATATTGGGCTTATGATTGTGATCACCTTCAATGCGTGAGAAAGGTGTGTATTTGAAATCCCATCCTTTTATCCTCTGACATTATTAATTTTTAAGTTTATGCCATTAAACAATTGTGGGTTCCAACTTGAAAATAATCCTAAGCCCTAGGTTTTCTAATGGTTGAGGCACTTTCAAGTCAGGGTTGTGGGAATCAAGGAAATCACCTTATTAGAGCCATTCTAGGACTGACAGGCTCAACGATGGCCTCCTTACCCCATCATTGCATGCTTAGGGCACAGTCGAAATGAAAGGTTTTCATCACAAAGAGCTTAAGCTACTGAGAAGTCTCGTGTGAAGCTCTGATTTGCCATCAACGTTTCCCCATGGACGATCCCTCGTAGCCACCCGCCATCCTATCCCCACACCATTGATTATGAAGGATTCAAACTCATGAAAATGATAGAAATCCTTGAGTTAGACTTACATCTCAGGTCCACTCATGCAAGCCTCTTTGAGAGGAGCTCTGCTCCATTTTTTCCACCCTTAATGCCCAAGCCATCATGACTTTTTGCATTGCGGATATCGCTCCCACTGTTGCCATGAGATGTGAAGACTTTAGTCAAACCCTTTAAGTTTTGGGGTCATAATATTTATGAGTTTTCACATGCATATTTCCCTCCATCACTACCCCTTGCGACCAAGCTTTCAAAGGGTTCCCACCTCAATTCATCCACACTTGTATGCACAAACTCAAATGAAAAGGGCATGAAATGACTAAGTAGAAAACTTTGGTGGGTCGAGCCTTATAGAAAGCCCTATGCAAAAGTCTGTCCTATTCCAAATATCCCTTAGATGAAAAAATTCACGTGGCTCTCCGTTATGCGGGTTGCACATCAATCACCTCCGTGAAGACTCACATTCAAACTAAAAGTAGTCAAATTCCCAAGGCTATCATGCTATGTGGGTTCAGTTGCTTGACATGAAACGGCGTCAGCCAAAAGCTGCTCCCTGAGGGAAAATACCTAACATCGCCTAACATCATGTCCCCCACTCATCTAACTTTCACATTTCATGAAAATAACTTTTCCTTCAACAACGATTTAGAGTGATTCTATGGACACATCAAAACACTTAAAACCAAAATCAACTAAGTGGAAACTCCTATGGGTCTACCTTCGTGGATTGCCACTTGTAGGGGGCCATCAATCTAGGGCCATTCCTTAATGAAAAAAAAAACGTGTCTCTCTTCCATGTGGATCCCGAATCCACCAATACCACAAATATCAAATATGGAGAAAGGATAAAACTCTAAGCTAAGGTTTCACAATGGGTCCCATTGTGCAAGCTACCATCTGTGGAACAATTTCCATCAAAAGTCATTGTCTAATGACATGATCTCCATGGTGCCCCGTTACGTGGAACCCGCATGCTCTATTCTTGCACCTCTTGAAATGATCAAATCTTTGAACCAAACTAACCAAGTGCCATCTCATGCACACGCCAAAGATGTTCATAGAAAATTTGGTCAAGACAAAATATTTTGTGGATCCTGCTATACAAAAATCCGTATGCGAGGAGACACTTACCCTTGGTCACTGTCCAACAATGAAGTACCAATGACGGTCCCTCTTGTGACTTCCACATCCTTCACACCCGAATGAGCTTTAAAAATTGATCCAACAAAGGGGGTGAATCCGGGTGCCTTCGTTGTCAATTTTCCCATGTGCCAAATAAATTCATGCCAAGATTTACTCAATGAACAAGCCATGTGAAGATTAACCATTAGAATTTTGTTTGCGGGTCTCCCCCTTTCCCGTGTCATTCCTTATGACTTTCAGTTCCATGACTTTCGCAGGGTGGACTTCCGCACTATCAGACCCATATTTCAGTAAATGGCCCGAGCGAGCTTCAAATGGTAAACTATGATGAATGTTATGATCTTCTAAAAGTATGTAGATGCAATTAATTTTGAATTTACATGATTTAACTGACATTTGCATCCCTAATCTGTCAAAGCAATTTCAGCACCCTTTATGTGCAGGATTTATGGAACTTGCTGAGGGACCATCAAAGAAGCCCATCAAGAAATTTTATAAGGGAAAGATACCAACCAGGACCCCTAGAGGGAAATAAGAGAAAGAAAAAATGAAGTACCATTTCCATGGGGTGGAGTGCACTTCTAAGATCACGTCTAACTGGGACACAATTTTTGACATTGACTTGGGGCATGTCAATATTGATGAGTTTAAACAAAGGGTGATGGTCAATACCACCACAAAGGAGGTCCTAAGAATTGATCTGATTAGGATCTAGACTATATGCAGTATTGAAATGCTTAATTTTTACAATGATTATTCCAAGTTAATTAAATCAAAATTAACTTAAGGAAATAAGAAAATGAAGGAATTAACAAACTGAGAGAAGGTGAGAGAAAATAAGAGAAGTGCAAACAACGTTTGATTACGGAGTTTGTCACAATGTGACTACGTCTCCGGGTCTGCTCCAATAGAGAGACCGATCTGATTAACTCCAAAAATCAATTATAAATGCACCACAACCATTCTTCAAGCACTTCGGCAGCGTAACGACGCTCTGATGTTCAAGAATGACTCAAAATAATCTCCTCAAGACCTCTATTCACTTGTCACCTCAGCTTCAATACTTCACCTGAAAAGAAAGTGCCTTTTCACTCTCACCTCACACCCCTTTTTATACAAAAAATTAACTCAATATGGTATAAAACCATATGATTTACAAAATATTCCCATATCTCCATTTTTACATATAAATCCCTATTAAATCCCCTAAAAACAACCTAATCTCCCATATAATCTTTAATAAAAGGTTGTTTGTGTTTTATTTTAGGGGATTTTAGTTTATTTCAAAGCATTCAGTTGTCTACTATCAAACAAAACAAATCGACCCCTACAAATATATCGAATGCTTCGGCAGTGGAATGGTGGACAGTAATTTTCTTACCCGAGTGGTTACGGGTTCCAACCCTGGCGGTCCGTTTTTCTAACAAATTGTTAATAACAACATAACAAAATCCAACAACTTTCCTTTTCAAATAGTGGCCGACGGTTTGGTGTAACGGTGGGAGGTTATCCTTAGACACCGGCGGTTATGGGTTCAAACCCCGGCCGTCGGCTTTTAACACCAAATTCCAACAGACTTACAACAAAATCAAACAGGTACCAATCATAGTTAGCGGACCGCATATGGCATAACAGTCAGCCAACCAAATCCCAAGCGGGAGAATAGGGGTTCGAATCCCTCATTAGACATTTTGAAACAAATTCAAAACCGTCGATTCGACTGACTGTGGCCACGTGGCATGCCGAGGAGGTGCCACGTGGCAGAATGCAATTCGCTCAACCTACTGACTGCAATAATGACGTGGAAGCTGACTGGACGCTAACAGAGGTTGATGTGTCCACTGACTTTGAGCACATGTGTCACAAAATGATTCGCTGCTGAAGACACATCATCGCTAACAAAGCTGACACTATGCTGACTGGATTGTGTGACTAGGCCGCCACCTCACTGCTGACTGTATGTACAGATGTACGAACTGCCACATGTCGTACAATGATTGGTCCATACAATGGTGACTCAATTGCCACGTGTTTCACCTGAATTCATCCATGTGGATTCCGTACGGTACAGATGATCTGCTGACGTCATCATCCTTAGTCACCTCAAAAGTCAACTCGAAACTTTGACCAGTGGTATCTTGAGCATACGATGTCGGATTTCGACGAAACGAATGCCGTTAGAATTGTCTTGACGAGCTCTTCGCGATGATGACAAATTTTGATGACATCATTTTTTTTGCCTTCTGGACGCCCCTTGATCCTAGTTTGACCCAAGGTTTGACTAGCCATAACTTGCACAAACGGACTCCTTTTCGCTCCGTTCAAGTTGCGTTGGAATCAGGATGCCGAGCTCTTTCTGATGGTGTAGATTCTAGAGAGAATGAAGAAACTTCAATTTTCATTGAAAATATCCACCGGATCAAGCCTCCCCACTGAATACCTTTTGGACCTCCAAAAGTGACATTTACTCTGACTTTAAGTGAGGATCTGGCCTCCCCACTTGTCCTGTATCCTCTATACATCTGCATACCTGGATCACAAGCACAATGAAGACTGCAATAACATTATTGAACATAAACATAACTTTATTACTTCCATAAGCATCTACATTAGCTGTCGTAGCCACTAACCAACAAAAATTGACTAGCATCAAGCTGAACAATAATGCAGAAATGAAAGAGAATAAGTCAACAACAATTTGATCCTTCACAACAGGAACATTTTTACCCAAGGGACCATCAATGCTTTCAATCATCATTTTCTCATGCTGTACTACAAGTGCATCCTACAACATCTGACCCTGGTTAGCTATTCCAAGTTCAAGTTTAGAACCACCTGTACTGACAAACATAAGAGTTAACTCTTTACTTGCATTAATTACCCTCTTTAACTGCCCTATGTTTGCAAAAGAACGATCAGTCTTAATCCTGTGAGAATGTACAATATATTGAATGCCATCTTTAAACAAGTGATAATGATTCTTTTCCCTGTAGAAAATTGCTTTTCTGTCATAAAGATAAGGGCTACCAAGCACTATCCCATAGATATCTAGTGGAACCACATCAAACTATACTTCATCCACAAATTTACTAGTGATTGTGAATCTTAAGGTGCATTGTCTTGTTACTTGCAACTTATCATTTTCACAAATCCAGCCTAGTGGATAAGGTTTCTTATGCTGTGTAGTTTTTAATCCCAAGTTTCTTACAACACTTTCAGAAATTAAGTTAACTTGAGAACCACTATCTATGAGTGCATCAATTTTACTGTTCTTAGCAACAACTCTTAAATGAAAAAGCTCATTCCTTTTTTCATCTTCAGAGAAATCATTAACTTTAGATGAAGAAGCACAACTATGAACAGAAACATTGGAAATAGGAGCTTTACCTTTCAGACCCATAGCTGTTATCTTAGTTTCATCATCAGAATCGAAACCAAGATCCATAACAACATTTGCGGCTTTCTCCTTACGTTTCTGTTTCTGATTACATTTCTGAGCTCACTTAGGCCTCAGTTCTGGATGCAACTGCCAACAATGTTCTTCATCATGACCCTTCCTGTCACAATGAGTGCAAGAAAGTTTCTCATCCTTCTTAACTATAGCTGCCTTCTTTCCTTTCCCTGTCTCTGCAACTTTAGAAGATTTATTTACAGAGTTATCATTATCAGTGAAAGAACCCTTTCCCCTCGACTTTAAGTGTGTAGCTTGAACAAAAACTTCATCCAAATTACAAGGGTTCAATACCAAAATGGAATGTCTAAGATATGAATGAAGACCTCCTACGTACTTTAACAAAGTATCCTGGGTGTACAAAGGTACATTTAATGCAATAGCCTTTTTCCTGAATTCATGGGTGTACTCTTGGATAGTTTGACCTTTCCCTTGCCTAAACATTTTCCAGTCCATCATTAACTGTTGCATATGTCCTAGGGGATAAAATTGCTTCTTAAGAGCATTAACAAACTCTGCCCAAGTTAAACTGACTCTACCATGTTGTGAAATTTCTGCCTTAGTCTTACTCTCCCACCAGGTTAAAGCTATACCTCTTAACCGAAGAGTAGCTAATTGGATCCTATCAACATCATCTAATAGGTTCTCGACTCTACAGTAGACTTCTACTTGCTGAATCCAATCATCCAATTTTTCAACATTAAGTTCACCACAATACTTTGGTAAATCAAATTTTACATCCAATTTAATTTTAGGCTTATGCCCACTCTTGAAAGGATTAAAAGAAGTAGAATAAGGAGAAGATGGAGAAGAAGGAGAAGAGGGAGGAGAAGAAGAAAAGGGGCGATCTAGTTGCTTGCCACCATCTCCATGTTGTTTCCCTTTCTTGTCTTCACGAACATCTTTCTTCGACGAACCTCCTTCACGTTCCTTCCGTTCTTGTCTTTCTTGGAAAAGAATGTCCACCTTAGCCTTCATCTCAAGGAATGCTCTTCGGAATTCCTGCTCACTGATTTCTTTAGGAACCTCCATTCTAGACACAAACATCTTTAGAAAACTTATTCGCTTCCCGATCTCAAGATCAAATTCTTCAAGCTTGCCTTCACCCTTCTGAATCCTGGATCTCGTTAGCATTCAAGAAAACAACTGCAATAATAGTCAACTGAGCTCTGGTACCACTTGATCTGATTAGGATCTAGACCATATGCAGTATTGAAATGCTTAATTTTTACAATGATTATTCCAAGTTAATTAAATCAAAATTAACTTAAGGAAATAACAAACTGAGAGAAGGTGAGAGAAAAGAAGAGAAGTGCAAACAACGTTTGATTACGGAGTTCGTCACAACGTGACTACGTCTCTGGGTCCGCTCCAATAGAGAGACCGATCCGATTAACTCCAAAAATCAATTAAAAATGCACCACAACCATTATGCAAGCACTTCGGCAGTGTAACGACGCTTTGACGTGCAAGAATGACTCAAAATAATCTCCTCAAGACCTCTATTCACTTGTCACCTCAGCTTCAATACTTCACCTGAAAAGAAAGTGCCTTTTCACTCTCACCTCACACCCCTTTTTATACAAAAAATTAACTCAATATGGTATAAAACCATATGATTTACAAAATATTCCCATATCTCCATTTTTACATATAAATCCCTATTAAATCCCCTAAAAACAACCTAATCTCCCATATAATCTTTAATAAAAGGTTGTTTGTGTTTTATTTTAGGGGAGTTTAGTTTATTTCAAAGCATTCAGTTGTCTGCTATCAAACAAAACAAACCGACCCCTACAAATATATCGAATGCTTCGACAGTGGAATGGTGGACAGTAATTTTCTTACCCGAGTGGTTACGGGTTCCAACCCTGGCGGTCCGTTTTTCTAACAAATTGTTAATAACAACATAACAAAATCCAATGACTTTCCTTTTCAAACAACGGCTGACGGTTTGGTGTAACGGTGGGAGGTTATCCTTAGACACTGGCGGTTACGGGTTTAAACCCCGGTCGTCGGCTTTTAACACCAAATTCCAACAGACTTACAACAAAATCAAACGGGTACCAATCATAGTTAGCGGCCCGCATATGGCGCAATGGTCGGCCAACCAACTCCCAAGCGGGAGAATAGGGGTTTGAATCCCTCATTAGACATTTTGAAACAAATTCAAAACCGTTGGTTCGACTGACTGTGGCCACGTGGCATGCTGAGGAGGTGCCACGTGGCGAAATGCAATTCGCTCAACCTACTGATTGCAATAATGACGTGGAAGTTGACTGGACGCTGACGAAGGTTGATGTGTCTATTGAATTTGAGCACACCAGTCACAAAATGATTCGCTGCTGAAGACACATCATCACTGACAAAGCTGACACTATGCTGACTGGATTGTGTGACTAGGCCGCCACCTCACTACTGACTGTATGTACAGATGTATGGACTGCCACGTGTTGCACAATGATTGGTCCATACAATGGTGACTCAATTGCCACGTGTTTCACCAGAATTCATCCATGTGGATTTTGTACGGTACAGACAATCTGCTGACGTCATCATCCTTAGTCACCTCAAAAGTCAACTCGAAACTTTGACCAGTTGTATCTTGAGCATACGATGTCGGATTTCGATGAAATGAACGCCATCAGAATCGTCTTGACGAGCTCTTCACGATGATGAAAACTTTTGATGACATCATTTTTTTGCCTTCTGGACGCCCCTTGATCCTAGTTTGACCCAAGGTTTGACTGGCCATAACTTGCACAAACGGACTCCTTTTCGCTCCATTCAAGTTGCATTGGAATCAGGATGCCGAGCTCTTTCTGATGGTACAGATTCTGGAGAGAATGAAGACACTTCAATTTTCACGGAAAATATCCACCGGATCAAGAATAAAAGAAAGTAGCCTTGCAAATGCAGCTAGTTTTCCTCTCGCTTTGATAGCTCTAGAACTAGTAATGGCTTGTTGGGAGTGCTATCACTCCCAAAACAAAAGAATAATTGCTATGGATGGGAGGGTTTTGGCAGACCTATCTACCAAAACTATCAGTAGGACATTTGGCATCCCAACCTTTGATGAAATGGAGGAAGTCAAAAAGGAATTTACCATGACAATTTGGCAACTGGATCCATTTGGGTGCAAGAGAAAAATAAATAAATCATGGCTAAAGGATATTAGAGGTAGTACCAATAAGGTGTCTCAGACCCTGTATAAGAGTGATTTTGTGGAGGAATCTAATGATTTTGTCACACTCCTATGGATAGTGATGGGCCTTCCACTGCCACGTTCTTTGAAGAATGGATATTCTCTTTCGTCTAGGAGATCCTCTGAGGCACTGCCAAGTTCCACTGGGAAAAAATGATTAGCAACAACTTGCATGATCAATTTATGGTGATGAAGAAGATCTTTAAATTTTATATAACTTCTTATCTAGTATACCTCCTAGTAGTAAGGTTCCCATATAAAGGATTATTCTGTGCTAGAATACTTGGAACAAAAAAGGGACAACTCAAAGTATACGTCTACTACCCCTAATTATAGTATATAAATTTCAAGAAGGATTACAAAAGAGTAAATGATGACTTCATTGGTCACATTATCAGAACCTTGGGAGGAGACTACTACAAAAGGGTGTCTCACAAGACAAAAGGAGTTATAAAGGGCTTTGGATATCTATTCATTCAGTTCCCAAAATTCACCTACATCAAAGCAGAGGGGTTCTCAGAAAGACCTTACCAGCTTCCCTGCTACCCAATTGATAAGATCATCTTTTTAGAGCTTACTCGGTAGCTACAAACTGCCCATACCCTATTGAGAAACAAGCACCATGCTAGGTTCCCATATACCCTCACCTTCGGATAGGGAATGCACTCCTTCTCTGCTACCCCATGTGTTGAGAACTTTGAGAAGGAGTTGGAAAAATATAATTTGGAATTGCATATAGATAGGAGAGGCATGGAACCCCATGGAAAAATGAAGGAGGAGGTTGGAAAGAAATACACTCACTAATCGAGCACATTGAGGACTTTTGGGCAAATTGTGACGATGATAAGGAAGTCCAAAGGTGGCATTACATGAGGATGACTGCTAGTTTCATAAAATTTATTGGCTTTCTCTCAATGCCTGATCGGATTGTTGAGGATGATAATATTCTTGATGAAAAGTTCAATTCTTTAATAAATCTACCACTACTAGTGATTGACTGGGCTGATGCGAAGGTCACCAACCTTGATGCTATCACCCGCCCTTTGGAGCAAAGGACCAAATAATCGGTTGATGAGCAAATAACTTAGCTACAAGAGTAACATACAAAGAGCTCGAGGATGACCTCGAGAGTGAAATAGACAACAATGTAATTGTAGGCTCATCAAGTGAGGCAACCAAGTCTCCACCTATCACAAGCTCTAGAAAAAGAAAAGATACAACCAAGCAAAATCCCAAACAAAAGGTTTACACAAGGAAATCAATAAAGGGGAAACTATCAAGAAGGCAAAAATAACAAGAACCTTTTTTCTTGAAATACCAACCATTCTAGAGGAAGGACCCCAATGTGAAGAGGAAGAAGAAGCTGAGCGATCCCACTCACCACCACCTACCACCTTTGTTCCTTCATTCAATACTACCACATCACCATCCCATTCCACTCCCAAATCCTTACCCATATCATCTCCACTTGCCATGGACATCTCTATCCACCTCACTTCCACTTCCCCAACTGCTCCCATAGTGGTGTTGGATTCCTCTTCTTCCACCACTTCTCCACTATCATATTCCTCACTCCTGCCTCTTCTATCGACCCTTCCACTTTATCACCTTCCTTGCTAACAACTACCATGACACCTCTCACCCTGCCTCTTCTATCGACCCTTCCACTTTATCACCTTCCTTGCTAACAAATACCATGACACCTCTCACCCTGCCTCATGCCTTTTCAACCTATATACAAAATGTTCCCACTGAGTTCTGTAGAGTGATCCTTGATGCCAAAGTCAAAGTATTAATTACCCAACTTGTTGTTGGTTTGCCTCTCCCTCCACCACCTACTAAGCCACTAAAGATGGAGGCGACAATGCAAATTTATGAAGAAATAGAGAGGTTCAATGCAGAGAAACTCAAGGAAGCTGTGGGGGACATTGCTGAAGAGCCAAAAGATTCTAACTGAGATGACTACTTCGAGCATCTCGAGGGAGGGATGAGGGTGAATATTGAAAAGGTGGCCTTAGATGAAGAAACATAACAAACACTCGAGGATGAAGGTTCTGATAAGCTTGATGAGTAATACAAAGTGGAGACCTTTGATCAGGAACTAGATGAAGAGCAACCCCAAGAGCACAAAGATGAAGAGATAAACCCAGTGGAGCATCACCTCGAGGAAGGGAAAAGGATATAGATGCTAAGGTAGAAATAATTGAAGAGCCTCCACAAATTGGCCAAGATGAGGACTTGGGACAAGAAGAAATTACTCTAGAAGAGGAGGAAGAAAAGGATAAAGACGAAGGGGATACAAGAGAAGAGAGTGCTAAGCTTGAGAAAGAAATTGAAGAAGATAAAGGGACAACATAGGATGAGAATGTTGTTGAAGGAGATGTAGAGACCATTGAGCCTGACAAAGAAAAAGCTATACAAGAGGAGGAGTCATATGACAATGAGAGAAATGATGAAGCTCCTAAATACAAAGAGGATGAGCCTCAAAAGGAGTAAGAAGAGGAGAAGGATCATGAATCCCCAAAATAGAAAATGGAAGTCCCTTCTTGGCTTGAACAAAAATTGAAGAAGGCTCTGATAATTGTTGATCCTAAGGCTCGATTGGAGGCAATATTGGCACAAGCGTAGGTAAAGATCCACAAGGAGAAGAAGTCAAAGGTTAGATCCCACATCACCATTGATGCTTTCAGGTCTAGAATACTACAAGTGGCCACTCTTACGGTAGATAAAGATGCAAGAACTATCCAGGGCCAAGATTATCACATATCTACCATCGATTTGGGCCCAACATCTCAGGAGCAAAAGATTGATGAATTCCAGGGGTCCATCTCCACTATTTTGTAGAAAATGAAAAGGGACCACTCCATGAAGGAAGAGTTAAAGGAACAGGTGGTGAAACTGACTGCCTTCATACAACAGTGGAACTCATTAGAGGAGGAATATCCAATAAAATCACCTGCACCTGCCTTGCTTTGAAAGGAGGAGGTGAATAAAATAGAAATAATGAGGAATTGGGCCAAATCTACATTTGATTGGTTCAAGAGGGTAGTTGGAATAGGCGACAAGGGCATACATTATGCAGTCAAGGCACACAATCACTTTTTGGCACTAAGGAAAGAAATTGAGCCAAAGGTTGATACATGCAAAGACTTCCCAGAGCTCGACAAGATCACATACACCAAGTTGTAAAAGCATCCTAAAGCTATCTCTGGAGGTCTGGGAGAAAGAACTAGCCTTGTCGAAGAAAGATCACAACCTACTCGATGATTGGCTGCATACCCTTGAGTTCAGGAAGGTAGTGGTGGACAAGTCATTGATGGAACTGGAGGACATCTACGCTAGTATTGTCACCCATTTGGTTGAGGTTGATGATTTTATGAAATTGATGATAGGTTATGAGATGCCGCCCTAGAAGTAGATATGGAGAAGATCACACATGAATTCCAAAAGCGCATAGAGCAAGGAGCCGATGACACATTATCGACATATTTTATGGATTTTTCTACACAAGCTTTCTCAGAGTCAGAATAGATGGTAAAGGTAGGAGACAAATGTGTGAAGCACCATAAGGAAATTTTGAACAATTTCAAGAGAATTGCCTTTCGAATAGCCAAAATAGATTTTGCAGAATGGGACAAGCTGTAGTCCATAATTGGGAAATTCATGGAATATGCTACTCTCCAAAAGGAAACTGGAAAACCAATTATTGATGATGAATATTTGTTAAAATAGCTTAAAAGGCTAGAGATAGCTAAAAGACAAAATAGACTAAGAGACACAATAGGGAAAATACAAAGATTCTATTTTTATATTGTAATATATTGGGGGTAGGTGAAACCATAGACTAGAATGAATTTGAGCCATTCATTGTAAATGAATATTTTCCATTCATTCTTCTTTTGGAAAACTATAAATAGGGGCATCACCTCATTTTTAAAAGAGAGATGAGTTGTTGTGTAAAGACACGTTGCTACAAAATATATGAGAAAAGCATTGATTTAATGTTTTATTGTGTGTTTCTCTCCATGTGTACATGATTCTATCTCCAAGTAGTTAATTTAAGCATTGTTATTTCAAGTTCAAGTTCATTTTTTGTTAGTAGTTTATGTTGTGCTTTTATGGTGGATGCATGCTATGGTGTTTGATGCATTTCCAAGCTCATACTTTTAGTTGTTTATTGATGACAAATAGTTGTGTAAAGTTAGTCTGAGATTGTTTATTTTGATGCACCTAAGTTCAATTGTTTATTCATGCTTAATAGGTGAATATACAGTTTAAAAATATACAAAGACCTCCTTAAAGATTGCACTAGTTTTATGAGACTGTGGGTTGTCCCTGATTAACTAAAATTTAGTTTGGGAAGTCTGTCCACTGTAGCACCCTCCATTGTTACTATTCAACCTAGTTGTAGATTTAGGAAACTTCTAACCCTTTTCCCTTTTGATATTTCAATTAAAAATGATGTTAGAGACAAGTTCCAACATCATTGTAAAGCCAAATCCGATGACGAAAAATAGTTTCAACTTGCTGTTCTGAGTTTGCAGCCACTGTTCATTCATTTCTAGAACTTTGAAACACAATTTGAAGACCCCAAAACTTCCATGCTTAACGAACCATAAAAGCTCCTTGTGATTACCAACAAATCACATCAACTAACTGAGCTATTTTTTCAAGTCATGACTTGACACCCGAGAGACCTTAAGGTGATTTTCTAAAACTAATTTGCAGACTTTCACCTTTCAAGAGAGATAACATACTTGTGTGTCTTCTGTGTTGAGAAAGTGCAAAAAGACCCATCAAAAATCAAGTTTGGATGGTGTATCTTCAAAATCCATATGAGAGTTTCCTTCTCTTTGGTCATTATATGCAGGTTATCTGAAAAATTGAAAAAATGAAAAAAAAATGATTTAAAAAAAAAAAACAATAAATTATAACAATGAAAACCTTCGGGTGGTGTTAGACAACTACAATTTGAAAACCAATTTCTAGCAGATTGTAGTTGAATAAAATTATTAGTGGTAAAAATTGTTTTCATAGTGTCACTAAGCGGTAAGTGATTGAAAACTAGCTTGCCAGTGGTCACTTGCCATTATTGAAATGAAAAAAAAGAGAAAAAATGAAAAAGGAAAAAAAAAAGAAAAAATGTGATAAGAAAAAATTATGTGTTATATGGACTAATTATTTTGCAGGTACCCTATGTTGCTTCAATTATTTTTTGAGTGCCTCCTAACACCTCTTATAACTCACTTGTGATCTAGTTTGTTGTGGTCAACATGACTTTGATCACTTGTAGCAAGAGTTACACATTCAATTGAGGTGTTAGCAACAATGAAGAGATATTTTTCTACCATTAGTATGTTCCATAATGCTTCATTTCGATGGAGATCTTTCATGTGTGGTATGTATGTAGTCATATTATAGTTTTTGGTTCCTTCCTTGCTGGAGATTCATAGTTGTTGAGTTACTTTGGCTACCAGAACTTGGTATAAATGGACAAGCAAGTTGGTAAAACAATCAGTTAATTTTTCCTTATTTTATCTCTTAAATTTATTAATATTTCTTATTATATTAACCATATAAAGAATCATTCACACCAACCCTCTTTTTGTTTCCCAAGGATGGTCAACCCTTTAAGTTGGGGGGAGGTTCATCATCCTTATTACCTATCTTTTCACCCATCATTTCCTTTTGCTTATCTCGTCATAACATTCATTATTTCACCCTTCATAATAATTTATATTGTCTATCATTTCATCCATCTTATAGATAGCTCATGAATGTGGAGATAATTTTTATGATAACTTCTATATAGCATTTCAAAAAAAATGGCAAAAAGAGAAAAAAATTAAAAAATGAAAAATGAAGAAAAATAAAAAGTTGGAGGAGGTATGAATATTGAAAAAAGAAAAAGAAAATAAAATTGGAAAAAAAAAGCAAAGCGAGGAAGCTTTCTATGAAGAGGAGTGATAGATAAATTGAAAGAAAATGTGATTAACCATGAGCTATAATAGTCAAGGGTGAAGAAGACACAAGTCATAAATCCAAAGGCTACTAGTTCAAATCAAAACCTCTTAGAAATTAAAGACCTAGAATTATAAGTTGAAACCTATGGCTTCATGTGAGTATATTTTCTTACTAGCTCTATCACTCCTCTTTGTTTGATCCATCTCCTTTGAAAATTGGATGCCAAGGTAGATATATCAATATTAAGGAAGTTTGTAGATTGTCAAAAGCTTGTGCCAAAAGGGAAACTCTAGCTACAACCTCATCTAGCACTCAAATGACATCTTTCCATTGTAAACAAGATTTTATTGATAGGATACATGCAAAATATTCTTTTGACCTATACCATGTCTTTGAATTGAATGAGTTGTGAGTTTGAGTGCAATACTGTGAACCCCTAAACCAACAAGTGCACAAGAACAACAAACAAGGTTAGATTGTTAGATAAAAATGCATACAAGCATGAGGGATTCCCCAAGAAATCCATTTACTAAAACTTAAAATAGGAAAAAAGAGAAGAACAACTAAGTAAATGAAAACAAATCTTATTTAAGTGAGCAAATTGATGATCCCATGGGGGAATTGGCACCAATTGAAAATTTGAAATTGGCCCTTTCCCAACTCCTAAAGTGCAATGTTGATGATTGTGAAATGGTCAAATATCTCAATGATATTTGAGCATAACTTAGCTATGATATTGATGAAGATGATAAATGGTTGAGTGAAATGGGCAAAATTGGCTCTCAATGTCAAAAGAGTAACTTTGCATGAAGTTGTGGATAACAAATGAGGACATAAGCCTCCAATTTATAGATTTGAATTTGGAAGAAAGAACAAGCTTTGAGCAATGTGGGACTAACTTTCAATCCAATGGTTGAATGCCAATTGTCACCATGTGAATAGTTGATGGTTGTGCACATTTTGGCCAAAGTGCCAATAAATTCAATTAGTTTGAATTTGAATTTGTGAAATGACTTGTTGAAGAGGGAAGGGAAATGAAGTTAATGTGACGCGGCTCAATGCAAAGGACATGTAAGAGGCCTTAAATGCCTTGTTGGAAGGACCAAGTCCACTTGGACTTTTTGAATTCAAATTGAGGGAATATTCCCTTTTGATGCCATGTGAGGAAAATAGAGAATTAAATAAATGAAAGTAATTGATTTATTGTGCAAGTTGAATTCTTTAGAAGATTTTAGTGAGAGGGATTAACTTAATCAAGGTTTTGATTAATTTAATAGGAGATTTGATGATTTGACAATTTTGATTCAAATAGATGAATTAATTTAAAACAAAATTGAGAGGAAATGATCAATTAAATAAATGATTTGATTTATTTAACTGAGGAATATGTTAGATTAAATCAAATAAGGTTTAATTTATTTAATTTAATAAGAGGACTTTAGAGATTTTAATAAAATGATTTATTTAATTAAACAGAGATTTAAGATTAATTAAATTCAATTGATTAATTTAATCACTGGAAGAGGAAAACTTAATTAAATGAATAATGATTCATTGAATTAAGAGACAAAATATGATGAACTGCTGAGAGTATGATTTCAGAGGAAATGATGTTATTAATCAGGATCAAGTGTGTCAAACTGAAAATGTACATTTTCCATGTCTACATTTTGCCCCTCTTTGAAGCAATGTACTTGTTGCATTGATTCAAAGAATAAACTACTATAGTCAAAAGTTCTAAATTTTTTTCAAATTTTTAGATGCCCCACCACTGCCCCAGTGGAAGGATACTGCTGAATACTGCCCCCTCGAGAAATCAAATGAAAGTTTTTAATTTTTGGATGATCTCACAAAAAAAAGGTGGATAAGGTGTCAAATAGTCTTAGAGTGCCCTAGATCATCCCAAATGCACTTTAAAATGCCACAAATGGTGCAAAATGGCCCTCGATTGGATGAAAACGAGATAGGGGGACCAAAACCCTAGTTGGAAGGTCAAATTAGGTCAAAAAACCCTAATTTTCAGGCTTAAATAGACCTTGAGGGGTCACTTTCAATACACTTGCAATCTTAATCCTTTGAAAAATTGACACCTTTAGCTCTGAGTCTTGGTCAAGATGGCACAATGGCAGCTTCCCAGGCACATGTCAGAGCGGGTATGAGTGCATTAGCGACCAGTCACTGTGGGACCCATGGTATGTACCCCTACCCAATTTTCAATTTTTTTGTTGTTCATGCATTAAATAGGGTTTGGATTTGGTTTAGGCGACGCGACGCTATATCACTATATAGCGCCGCGAAAAATGTTAAGTCAGGGCCGTGCAATGCTGTTTGGGGAATTAGGGTTTCAAATCTAAACTCAACCACACACACAAGTAGCGCTGCGCAACACAATTTGTCAAAGGGGTGTGCCAAATTCTACTGTGCGACATAGTTTGGAACATTAAAAACTATGCCACTTTTGAGAACAACACCGCTTTTGCTGTTCCAAATGCGAAATATGACATGGGTAGTAGATTTTCTTTAGGGAAGCTGATGCGGGATATTCCCTTGTGCAGGAGCACCTTGAGGTACTTTATTTGAGGGAGCACCATTGGCCGGTACTCAGGAGACTATAGGGTATGCACGTATATCTTCAGGAGTAGCTTGGGATTCTCAGGCTATGGTACATTGGATATGTCCCTCTTGTTCGAGCATATTTGGGTATGATGACTGCCCTAGCCGAGCGGTGGCATAGTGAGACATCATCCTTCCATCTTCCTACTGGCGAGGCCACCATTACACTCAAGGATGTCTGGCGCATCCTCTGACTACCCATCCATGGAGACCGAGTGATCTATGATCTAGAGGAGGGTAGGGATGCCTACTTTGATGTTATGGGTGTTGACGAGCTCATTATTTGCGATGGTTAGATAGACTTGGAGCAGTATCGGGGTAGGGCTCCTACTTACAGATTGATTGTGGCTGCCATTATTTCGGGTCTTGTAGCTCCTGATCGGCGTGGCCGATATTTTAGTCCAGGTTGGGGATTGGCATGGTAGCGGATGTGCGTTTGTCGAGAGTGCTTTTCTTGGGGACCAGTATTGCTGGCCTCTTTGTACAAAGATTTGCTTGAGTTTGCTTACTTGGATAGTTGGGCTCTTGGGGCCGGAGTTACCCTTCTACACATTTGGGCATGGGAGCGGATCCTAGTGCTTCACCCAGATGTGACACCAATTGTTACAAATATTGAGGATCCCGTTGTGTGGCGGTATGGCGGGGCAGAGATTCATTTTACCTATATGGGCACAGTTGGTGTGGCTTATTGGCAACGGGTTTTAGATGAGATGACAAAGTTCATCTAGAGGCTGTGGATGGGCATACGCCCGTGGTATGATGATGCACAACATATTTTCTTTGCACGTCAGGATAGGTTTATGAAGGGTCGAGAGCACACCATGGTAGAGAGGTACCTTCTCGACAGGGTGGTCAATTAGTTTGGCAAGATTCAGGACAAGCCCGACGATTAGTACATGGCCATCTTTTCCCGTACCCTGAAGGAGATAGCTTGGGGAAAACCTATTCCTATAGACGAGGCAGTGTCTTCATTTAGACAATTAGTGGCTTGACCATGGCCATATGATCAGGGGCCAGTAAATGCAGGGGTCACTCCAACATATAGGGCATGGTTCTGACCTCCATTGAGATTGACAGTTCCCGGGGCAACGATCCCACGTCGGAGGGCCAGGGGCAGGGTATTAGATAGAGGTCGGGGATGAGGAGGTGTACCACCTCCTCAACAGGCACCCCCACGAGACCAGACACAACAAGCAGTAGGACATGATGGGTAGCCCCAGGTGGTCCCACAACATCAACCAGTAGCATAGCTAGCGGGACAACCAGATCCTCAGAATATATTGATTCAACAACTATAGGGCTAGGTACAGGTCTTGACCATAGAGAGAGACCAGGCACGTTAGCAGGTTATTGCAGTCACTGCCGAGAGAGATCAGGCCCGATCCAGAGGGATCAGGAGATTGGTCGGCGGAGACAGCTAGATAGCATAGCCTCCACATCTTGGGGCCGATCAGTTGATCTTCAAGCATACAAAGAGGCTATCAGGGAGGCCGAGTACTATCAACAACATTACCTACAGGCAGTGCTAGTATCAGGTCGAGTGCCAACCTTCTCCCATCAAATAGGGATGTGGTCGCCAGAGGATCATAGTGAGAGGCATGTGGGGAGGGAAACAACCATCAGGGCTAGCCCTTTTGATTATAAACAGTTTTGCATTTTGATATATGGGCTATATTGTTGCCCCTATTGTACCATGTGTTCTGATGTATACTTGATCCGATTTGTATCATAACAATGTATTTTTTTGATGATATATATGAGATGACTAACCCTTTTATGAGATGTTTTGAAAATGTGTGATATGAAGTCTAATTTTTATTATGATGCTATGAGGTGTTTCTATTTCTTATGTTGTATGCTTCTAATGAATGTATTTATTTTTTATATTTTTTTCATGCATTTTAATGATAATCCTATGAACGTAATGTGTGGTAAATGATGGTGTGAATGGATGCAAATGGTAATGGATGCTAATCATGATGTAATGCTTTCTTAAGATGCCTAGAATAACAAATTATATTATTCATCATAAATAATGATATGATGCAATGCTTTTTTATGCTAATGATCATATGGATGCAGAGTGTATGCATTGGCGATGTTTTGATTACTGTCATCATACCCTGTTAGTGTGGAAGGAAGATAGAAGAATTTAGAATCAATGAGTTAGTTAGGATGATGATGATTTTTCTTTTGCAGGAGTTGGGATTTTTAAAGGGACCAATTTCATTATGTTTGATAACACACCTAGGTACGATGCATCAAGGTATAAAGGACCAGGATGGTGTTGTACCTAGTGTGATGGAATTTGACTTGGTGATTAGATAGGAGTATCCTTGTTCAAACCTAGCATACATACCTTATTCAGGATGTAGTTTAGACCTTCTAAATATCTCAGACCAAAAAATAGAAAAGAAAGCCTTCCTATGTGGTCAACAAGATACCTAAAACACCCTCCCTACAAACCAAAAAAAGCACGCATGACTAAGTTATTTTACAAGAGTATCCAACAAGCACAAAAAATAAAAAAGATAATAATCACTGCCCCATTCCTTTCTCTCTAAACCTAATTTGTTTAGGCATCATCGAGAGGTCCGTGGAATGAGCACACAATAAGATAATCCAAGAATAACTACTATGGGGTACCTGATGCTTATGTCCATCACAGGAAAGCTTCATCCTAGGGTATGCTGTGATCGGGGTTTTGATGGGACTGATTGGGTGATAAGCTATTGATATTCCGAGTTGACCAACTTGCTTGCTTATTGGCTTAGACTTTCAAGACTCTAACGATTAGAGTGTTCACTTTTGAACCTGACAGACTTGTTTTTAACTAACTCACCAAAGGGTGAAGGTGACGATTGATTTTATTAGGAATGATGAAAATCTTGGGGAAAGCGAGATGAAATGGAGGCACCATTTTGGATTTTTTAGATATTTTGAGACTATTTTTGGTATTTTGAAGCGTTTTACAAATGTTTTTGGTATTTTCACATTTTCAATGTTTTTGGTATCTTCAAGATTTATGACGAAGAGACTAACTTAAAGACCTGTCCTAGGGGTCTTGGGAGCTGATCCATAGATTAGCCTTGCCTACGTTATACATGCAGAGACCATGTAGTTTGAATGATGATGTACTTGACTCAATGATGAGATGGATGGGCAAACGAATTACCATTGTGATGGATGCCTAAGGACTAACCCTAACTGTCTCGGGGGATGATCAAAGATCAACCTTGCCTACGTTCAAGCTTAGAGATGACATAGTTTAGACTACATGAAAGACTGACAAGACTCAATGATGAATTTTTGAAGATTTTCTGATATTTCGACATGCTTTTGGATTTTGAATGATTTTTCTAAATGTTTTTGGATTTTTTGATGGATTCCGAGAAGAGCACAAAATATATACACAAATCTGATCCATTGCCAGTTTCAAGGACATGCCCCTAGCGTGGTGTAATAGACTACTTTGATGAAGACATGACAAATTGACCTTAGGAATATGCCAAATAGTGCTATGGAATGATATGGGAATCAACTCAGGTTGTGGTATGGATGCGAGTGGATGGGTGGATGAATGAAATGTGATGGAATGGATGAGTGAGTCATGCAAATCTTGGTGGATGGGGAGTGCTTTATTTACACTTGGTGCCTGTTTGCTAGGTTTTCACCAAGGTACTTGCCCAAAGCACCACCAAAGTGGTTTTCACTAGAGGATGATTTTTTTCTTTATTGTTTTCAATCTATTTTATGTTTTTTTAGGATTTTTGTATTTTTGTATTTTTTTGTCGTCACCAAGATGGTTGTTTTCCAGGTTTTCATCAAGGTAACCATTTTTTTAGGACTTTTTTTTTTATTGTTTTTGTATTTTTTGGTTCTATACCTTGCAAGATTTAGGCATAAATTTTTTTGAGGTGAGAGTTGTTTAGAGGCTCGTGTAGAGGCTCGCCTTCTGGTGTTGCTAATTGATATGCTCTTGATTTATAGCTCGCTATGATGATAAAGGTCCTCGCTAGTTGGGCTCAAATTTTCCTTTGCTCTCTGGATTTGGCACATTCTTTTGGTTCTCTTTCATCACAAGTTCGCCGACTTGGAAGGTGCGTTGTCTGATATTCTTGTTGTAGCTTCTTTTCAGGTGATTCTGGTAGACCTGTAAGATATTTAGGGCATCCATGTGCCATTCATCTAGTAACTCCAGCTCATTTAGTCTTGTAACCCTGTATTCCTCATATGTGATGAGTTTTGCAATGATATCCTCAGTGACGAGAGCTCGATCTCGATAGGGAGGATGGATTCTGATCCATAGACTAGGGAGAATGGGGTGGCACCTGTTGGCATGCAGATGCTAGTACGGTAGGCCCATAAGGTGAGATTTAACTGTAGATGCTAGTCATGACCGAAGTCATTACCTGTTTTCTTAAGGATCTTCATAATGGTTTTTTTGTTGGCTTTTGCTTGGCCATTGCCTTATGGGTAGTATGGGGTGGAAAAGTGGTGCTGGATTTTGAATTTTTCACACAAGTCATGGACCCTGATTCTTGAAAGGTGTCCCCTTACCAGAGATAATGGATTTGGGAACACCGTATTGACAAATGAGGTAGTTTAGGATGAACTTGGATATCTTGTTTCCAGTGATGTAGATCATGGGAATTTCTTCAACCCACTTTGTGAAATATTTAGTGGTGGTGATAATGAACTTGTGGCCATTGGATGAGGTGGGTGATATTTTACCTATGAGATCGAGTCCCCATTGGGAAAAGGGCCAAGGTGTAACAATGGGATGTAATTCTTGATTTGGTGCATGAATGAGGTCTCCATGCTGCTGGCACTGTAGGCACCTTCTGACAAAGTCGTGTGCCTCTCTCTCCATTGTCGACCAATAGTATCCAGTTCTTAGCAAATTCTTAGCCAAGGTCATACCACTCGAGTGTGAACCACAAGTGCCATTGTGTACCTCAGTCAAAGAAGTCAGGGCTTCCTTAGGTTTTAAACAACACAACAAGGCATCGATGTTTTTATGGATAAGGGTTTCTCCTAGGATGACAAATCATAAGGACCTTTTGATAAAGGTTCGCTTGAGGTTTGGGGTAATTTCGACTGGGAGGATTCCTAATCTTAGATAGGTGTAGATGTGATGATACCAATGATCACTTGTACCAACGTGTTTGCATGCATATTCTGACTCTAGTACCTCGAAAGTGGGTACGGGAAGCTACTCTACAAGGATTTCATGTTTCGAGACATTGCGAGGGATATCTAGCAAGGATCCAATCGTTGCCATTGCATCAATTGCTCTATTATTTTCCCTTAATATCTGCTCAAAGGTGATGTCGATAAATGATTCCTTGAGGCTTTCTACCACCTTCTTGTATGGTGTAAGCTTATCATCCTTAGTTTAGTATTCACCATTGACTTGGTTGATGATAAGTTGTGAGTCTCCATAAACCTTTAATGCCATGATTCGCCACTGTGCTGCAATTTTGAGACCTATGGTTAAAACCTCGTACTCTAATATATTGTTGGTACAGGGGAATGCTAACTTGTAGGATCTTGGTATACAGTCACCCTGGGGGGTGATGAAGAACACACCGACTCCTGATGCATGTTGTGTGTGGGAACCGTCAAAGTATAATTTCCAATGATTGGCTGTATTGAGATTGAAAAGGGACTCATTTGGAAACTCTGATATGAGCGGGTTTTCTACATATATTGAAGTCTTTGCTAGCTGATCCGCAATGACTTTTCCCTTGATCACTTTTCACTCTACATACTCAATATCATGCTCAGATAGTATCATAACCCTTTTAGCCATTCTACCCGTAAGCATTGCTTTTGACAATAGATACTTGAGGGGGTCTATCTTGGGAATTAGCTTAGCTAGCATGTAATGTCTGAATTTCTGGGCCAAAAACACCACTGCTAGACAATATTTTTCTATTGATGTGTAATTGAGCTCATGCCCTACCATTGTTCTGCTGATATAGTAAATGGCCCGCTCAGTTCCCTTTTCATCATGTTGGGCTAAAAGGGCACCAAGGGCGGCCGTCGTTGCTAAGATGTATAGAATCAATGGTTTCCCTATGATCAGTGGCATTAACACTAGTGGCATAAGTCGATATTCCGTTATATTTTTGAATGCTTGCTCACATTTTTCATCCCACCTATACACTAATCCCTTGTGGAGCAAATGTGAATAGGCAATCTGTTTATCTGCTAGATGTGCTATGAATCTCTGGATGGACTGGAGTCTTCCTTGCAGTCCTTTGAGTTCTTTCAGTATTCTGGCTACTTCCATATCAAGGATTGCTTTTACTTTTGTAGGATCCACCTCTATCCCTCTCATTTATACTATGTAGCCCAATTTTTTTCTAGATTGTATCCCAAAGACATATTTCTTTGGGTTGAGCCCGACCTTGTATTTTTCCAGCCTATCAAAAATTGCACTTAGGTTTGCTACATGGTCTTGCCTTTTCTTTGATTTAGCCAATATGTCATCCACATAATATTCAACTGTTTTGTAGATCATGTCATGGAAGATCAGTGCCATGGCTCTTTGGTATGTAGCCCCTGCATTCTTTAACCCAAACAACATCACAATCCAGTTGTAGGTGTCCCAAGGATATGTAAAGGCCATCTTATGTTGGTCTTATTTTGCGATCATTATCTTATTGTACCCCGAGAATCCATCCATTAGGGATAGCATCTCATGTCCGGCTGTCATGTCCACTATCATATCAATGTTGGGTACTGGAAAATCATCCTTAGGACATGCTTTGTTTAGGTCTCTGAAGTCTGTGCAGATGCGGATGCCCCCATTTGGTTTTGAGACTAGTACAAGGTTGCATAATCATTCTAGATAGTTAATTGGGCATATGAAGCCAACGTCTAAGAGTTTATGCAATTCTATCTTTACGAGCAAAGCTATATGTGGGTGCATCTTTATTAACTTCTGTCTAACTGGCTTTGCTCCAGGGTGAACGACCAAATGATGAACCACTACTTCAGGATCTAGACCTGACATGTTAGCACAGGTCCATGCAAATTTTACCTTTATTTCTCTTAAGAATGCGGCCAAAAATTTATGTTCTTCTGTCTGAAGTGATTGAGCATAGAATGTGAGTTGTGGTTCTGTCTTTGTTCCCAAGTTGACAAGATTACACTGCTCTGCCAGGAATGCTGATTTCTCTTGATGTGGAGTAGTAGGGGGGAGATTGAATGCTTCATCCTTCGGTGCGTCAGAGAGGTTTTCACCATTGGATGCATCCTTTATTTTTACTGTTATGTGGTTAGAGAGTGCCACACTGTGGTTTTCACTCAATAACTCCGAGCTTCTTTTCAATATTTTTCTTTTGTGACTGAAGGAATCAATCATCTCCCCATAATATGCTTGGGTGTCCAATGTGATGTCAAAACCTACCTTGTCATCCCCACACGAAACTGTATCCCTTAGTCCCATGAATTATGAGAGAGCCTCATTGTTTTTGAATGAGTCTAAAATTGGCGGTCCACGTTGGTCGTGATCGATGAGTTGAGGATGTACTAAGGTGATTTGGTGGGTTTGTTGGTTTGAATCAGTGATGAGGCACTAATAATTAGTATGGTAGAATCCTCAAAGAGCCTAGGAATGCCCACTATGGTGTCATCATTGTCACTAGTGGCACAAACATCAGTGACGTCAAAGGTGAAATTGTCTAGTGGGATACCTAGGAAAACATGTGGTCTAAGGGTTGCTGTTGATACTTGAGGAGAGTTCCTAATTGCCCTACTAGGAGTACCTCTGCCACGTACGGTTATACTCGGAGGAATACATTCGAGGCCAAGGTTTCACATTCTTCTTTCTGTAATGATGGGCTCCAGGTGTCCCTCACTATTCCTTCCAAGACTTTCGTTTCTATTATAACCCATGCCAAGCATTATTTGTAGCCCTCTGTTGGCCTCATCCATGGCTAATGTGGGTGTAGGTTCTGCATCACGGTATATTATGCTTGAAATATCCTCCTCACCAACACTTTCCTGACTTAGGTCTCCCTAATGGTGGAATCCAGAGGGGTTGGTCCTAAGGGTGTGGACGGGTGTTTTGACTGGTCCAGGTTGCCCATGTGACCTAGTAGATTGTGGTAACTCTCCCACAACAAATGCATTCCTTTTGATTATGTAGTCATCGCATCCATTGTCCTAGATCATGTTTTTGATGTCGGATATGTCAGGGATGGTGGGTGTCTCTGTCGCAAAAGTGGAGGCAAGGTTGTCTTGGTCGATGTATGAAGTGGACGGGCCTTCATCATTTTTTGGTACTTGGGGGATTTTATAAAACTTGGCTTCTAAGTTTTTGCAGTAAGAAAATGGTTCAGGATCCCCGTGTATAGTGACCTCCTCATTTTGGTGCAAGAATTTGATACACTGGTGATATGTCGAGGCTACTCCTTTCATTCCGTGGATCCATGGACATCCAAGGAGGATGTTATATGGTAAGTCGAGGTCAAGGACCTGATAGGTAGTCTCCATAGTTGTTGGTCCCACTTGGATGGGGATTTTAATAGTGCCCTAAGACACTCTTTCTTGATCACCATACACCCTTATTGTGATGCTCTTGTTTTTGTTGATGGAATCCTTAGTGAATACCAAGTTCTTTATAAGTTTGAGAGATAAAATATTAAGGCCATCAACTCCATCTAGCAGGACCCTCTTAAATTTCTTTTTATGGACCAACACTTGTAGGTGAAGTGCGCGGTTATGAGATGGCTGCGGGGGGAAGTCTTAATCATAGAATGTAAGGAGATTTGGGGTAGCAATGTTACCAACCATAGCCTGAAACTGCTCTGTGTCAAGGGCAGTGAAGACGGTGGATGCTGCTAATGATTCATCAATAATTTTCCTATGGGCATCGAATTTTTTTAACAACTCCATGATAGAGATCTGTGTGGGGGTTATCTTCAGCTGGTCAATGAAATTGTAGTCATAAGGAATGGATTTTGTATTTAAAGTGGGGGTCTTAGATGATGCCCCTGTAATGGTGACCTTGATGCCATGTGTGGTGACTCCATATTCAGTGTTGGTGCCCTTGACATTGATGACCATGACCATTTCATTGACACATGCGACTATCTCTTTATGCACTAGATTAGCACTAGCATATTTTTGGTTGCCTTTGTTGTTCCCTTGATTGTTTCCTTGATTATGGTTCGGCATCAGATTTGTGTATATCTTCAAATCTTGATTTCCGATTGGCTGTTTGACATTGATAATCTTATCCTCTATGAGATCTTGGATGATGTTCTTTAGTCTCATGCAATTAATAGTTGTATGCCTTTTGATCTTATGAAATTCACAAAGGAGATTTTCATTATACCATGGTGGTTTAGTCATGGGTTCCGTGTATTGCTTGGAGTTGGAGACTTTGATTAGATTCTCTTTGACCAATTTTTTCATTATGGACTCGATGGATTCCCTAAGGGTTGTGAACTTTTGTTTGAGAGGGTATTTTCCTCAGGGAGGTGGTCCTCCTTGATTACCCAAGTTATTGATCTGATTGGTAGGAGTTGGTTGTTGTTGTGCTACTACGGTATTAGTCTACACATTATTGTGATTATGATTTTGCGGTTGATGATGAGTTTGGATATTCAGCTTGGAAGTGTTTATGACTACTTTAGCATCGACCACGCTGTCGTTTGTGATATTTTTGTTCCTCAAACATGTTCGAGGTTTATTATTATAATTTTTAGGACAGTTATCCTGTAGTGGATTGAATGTTGAGGCATGTCCTCGCACGGTAAGGACCCTTTCGATGTTGAGCGCCTTTGGGATCAGTTGATCGTATGATGTGATGCATTGCATTTTCAAATAGAATGCCACGTTTTCATCTAGATTGGATATGATGGTGCAAACTTGTTCTTCTGGCATGGTCCAGTTGCTCTGATTGGCCTTGGATCACCATTTTTGCAAGAAGGATGCAAATAGCTCTCCTTTTCTTTGTTTGAGTGTTGATAGTTATTCCAAACTAACATCTGCACCCATGTTGAAAGCATAATTTTTCAGGAATGCTTCCACAATCTCCTCAAGTTTTTTAATGCCCGTGGGTAGGCAAGAAAACCATTCCATGGCCAAACTAGTTAGAATTCGGGGGAAGAGTCACATTAGATATGTGTCATCGTATGCAACCCCCATGAAATGCACCTGAAATTCCCTAACGTGGTTTCCAGGGTTGCCTATTCCATTATACTTGTCAAATTTGGGGATCTCAAATCCCTTCGGGAATGGTACCATGGTGAGACTTCTGTCGAAAGGATAAGGGTACAAGTTTCCCAGTGTTCTTGTTTTTTTTCTTGCTTGTAGGTCCAACACTTACTACGAGGGCAGTTTGATTTGTGTTGCGACATCGTTGCTTGGATCGGGAGGTGGAATGAATGTGTTTTGAGGTGTTTGAGGTGTTTGATTGGTGGGAGGAGTACTAGTGGGAGTTTGCTGCAAGATTTGCTGTGCATTCAAGTCCTGTTGGTATGCTTGCATTTGTGTCAGCAATGCTTGTTATTGATCTTGCTGTTGTTGTTCCAACAACGCTTGTTGTTGTTCCAACAATGCTTGTTGTTGGTCCATCTGCTGTTATTCCCATAAAGCTTGCTGTTGGTCCAGTTGTTGTTGCACTAACGAAGCTTGTTGTTGGTCTAGCTGTTGTTGCGTCAACAAATCTTGTTGTTGGTCTAGTTGCTGTTGTGCCAACAAAGCTTGTTGTTTAGCTTGTTGTTGTGCTTGAAAGTTTTGCAGGGCTTGTTGGTATGCTTGTTGATGGATTGCTTACAATTGCGCTTGGTATTGGGCTTGTGCCTGTTGCTGGGCTTGAGCTTGGGCTTGCGCTTGTGCTTGAGCTTGAGCTTGTTGGGCTACTTGGGTGACTTGTGCAGCTTGTGTGACTTGTGCAACTTGGGTGGGTTATGCAGCTTGTGTGGCTTGCACAGCTTGCTGGTTTTTCTTTAGTATCCTTTGATGGTTAGCTTTTTGGATGGATTGGATCATGGTGATGAATGAATTCATCTTGTTAGCTCTTGGTGGGATTGGTGGTGGATTGGGAATGATGTCGGGCGAGCTAGTGGTGTTGGTGGTGTGGTCAAGATGCTTGGTCCTTGAGAAGGTATGACTTGGGCGATTTGAGGACCGATTGATGTGTTTATTGTAGTGGCTTGAATGGTTGGCACTTGTTGTTGTGATGTTGCAGGCAAAAAGAGAGAATTCGGTGTGATGCCCAGATTGCCTAGATTTAAAAAACTAGATATGGGTAAGGGGGGAAGACCCACCCTCATAGGTGATGTGGATGCGAGTAGTAACGAGGAAAGGGTGGTAAGTTCCCTTGAAAGGATAACAGGTCCGTGAATCCTGTGGTTCCAAAAAAAACACCTTCTCCTTGCAGTAGAGAAGTATGTTTGTTTAGCGAATAGGTGGGTGTAGCATGGAACAAGGATGAATTGGTAGAATTATGGAAATTGAGTGGGACGTACGGGTGTGATGGATTCACCGTAATAGGGTTTTCTAGTATGGTGCTGATACTCACCTCTTTGTTGTTTATAAGGCGATGCTGTTGTAACTCACGAAACATAGCACTTCCTTTGCTTGCAATTGGTGAGGTTGGTGTGATAGTTGATGTGATTATGAGAGTCTCTTGGATGATGCTAGGAATTGACACTGGGGGTATGCTCGTAAGAGGCCTTTCTATACTAGCGCCTACATCACGGTCGGAAGGGAACTGGACCCCTCCTTTCGTTAACGTGCGTAAGTATAGAGAAGGATTAAGTTTAAGCATGACATTGATAGTTCTATGATTCTCTGGATTTCAAATCATTTCAATTATTTCCCTTTGTGTCATTCCCAAGTCTTCATTGATGATGTCCTCTTCATAGCCTTCCCCTTGAGGATTTTGTGATGGTAGAGAAGAGCTACTTGGGGGATTGTTGGATTCCGTAAGGTTTTCTTTGGTGGTTACCAGACCTAAGTCACCAGAAGTTGATATGTCATTGATGTTTTCCATGTTCTTCTTGTATTGTAATCTTATTTGGACCATAAAAAATAGGGATCGTTTGATCTCAATCTTTCAAGCCCAAAAGAGAAGAACTAGGGAAGTCAAAAGATCAAAGAGGGTGGTAGTGATGACGGACTATATGGATGAAGTGGATGAGTGAAAATTTTAAAGAACTTTTGAAGGGTTATGCTAAACTTGTAGGACTTAGATTAAGGGTGATGGTTTGACTACATGTATTAAGTCAAACAAGATTGTAGTGAAGTTTGTAGACCCTAGGAAGTTGTGTTATATTAGGGAAAACTTGCACAAGGAAAATGGATTGGTTAAGTGTGTTAAACCAACCAAAGTGATCATGAACTAGTAAATCCTCAGGAATTTGCGTTATCCTAGAGGAAAATTTATTCAATAGATTTTGGCTATTTGGCTAGGTGTGTTAAGCCAAGATAGGGTGATGTTGATTTGGCCCTTTTAAGTTTAGCATGAATGATTTTCATAAAGTTTTCAAGAATCTTGTTGATGGAATGAGATTTTATTGATGGAAAGATGGATGGAAATGACGAATTTGATCCTAGACTTGAACCTAGACACAACTCTCTTTACAAAACCTCGGTGTTGAAGAACATGCTAGACTTCCTATGTGAGGAAAGAAAATCCTTCAAAAAGCTTAGGATTTTTTTGATAGTAGAATGCATACAAAGTCGAGTTATTTCTTGAAGCCTTTTTATAGAAGTTGTACACTAGTCTTTCTCTGACTTCAAGGAGCATTTCAAGGCATTGTTTGTGGGATTTTAGACTTATCATTTTGAACCTTGGTTTCAGGATTTTGACCATTCAGGAAATCATTTGAAGCAACACATATGAGGTTCAATTTGTCCTTTATCTTGGCTTAGTGGATTTATTTTTACCAAAAACACTTGCTTGATTATGTTTCAAACTGTGTGTCTAATGTCCTAATTTCTTTTTCATCCCACAAGGTCCATTATGTGGAAATCAAGGAAATTAGGGAAAAAGTTTCCTAGGTTTAACCTTAGTGAAAACAAATGATGATAAAAATCCAAGCACTTAGAAACCTCTAAGGATATGATCCCTAGGGAAAACAAGAGTGATTAAATTCGTCAAAGGTATTTGTTTCTCCCAAGGGGTTTGAAATTTGGAGTTCTTTGTGAGTGTTTTTTTTTTTCAATTGTTTTGAGAACCAAACAATGCATTTTTCTTTTCCAAGCACATGTACAATCATAGGATGATGAGACAATATTTTGTTGGGTTTCCACTTGGACGAATCCAGCTGCGCATATTTTGTGAGGATGACTAGATGCTTGACCACACTAGCTCCCCTCCATGACACACACTTCTTGGGTCAGCCAAGCATCAATACCCATGAATCTTCCATGGCATACTTTTCATCTCTACAAAAAAACCGCATGTATAATGTGGGGTGACTTCAAAGGACATGACCTTTTGCACCAACAAAATAGATAAGGATTTGGCCATTTCTAAACAAAGGGTTTTAATTCAGACATTCTGTTTGTGGGGGGCTATCCAGTACAACAAGAGACCATTGTTTCCCTGCTCGTCGGAATAATCCTCATGATTCTTGAACTTTCCTCAAGAATCCACACTTATATATCAATTGGAAGTCACTTGGCTTTAGCGTGTTCTCGGTTGGGTCGTTCCCTTGGGTGATTACTTTTTCCCACAAGGAAAACCCGCTAAGATAAACAATAGCAAGCTAGCATATCCTGTAGTGCAATCAATCTTCATTGAAAAAAAAGGGAGAACACTAGCAATATACCATGCTTACACTCGCATATTTGGTTCAATTTTAATTCCAAAAAATGAAATGTGGAGGCAATATTTTATGCAACTTAGTGTCACCAAAAAATACTTTTGATTCTCAAGATCGCCGTGAAGCGCGAGAGAAACACATACGCCTTCTTAAATGACACTACTTTGCAAAAAAAATTACAAGACACAAAAAACACATGCTCATTTTGAATTCCTCAAAGCAATAATGAGTTCTTTTTAAACACCAAAGGAAATGTGAGATTGGCTTGTTCAATTTTTTAAACCTTTAAAAAAAATCTAGTATGTTGTTCCTAAGGTTATTTTTAGCCTTTTGCAAACTTTGAAAGAGAAATTTTATTTGTTCTTTTTAAACCCAAAATGAAAATTAGTATTTCTAAAGCATAAAAGTAACAAATTTCTCTTAAAAAATAGAATTTAAAATCCTTCAAGAAGTGTTGATTAACATGTCCGTGTTTAAAAATACTTTCTGTATGATGAACTTGATGTCATGATGAACCTCTTTCTTTTCTTTTTCCTTGCTCCAACCTGCAAAATGACAGAAAATTAGAGAGCACAAAGACAACAAACAAGGTCAATAATTAGAAAATCCCAAAAATCAAAAAGCACATGTCAAATTTAAACCTGATTGTTTTTCACAGTAGAGTTTGTAGGAGTGGCAAAATTTGCAGAAGTGGCGCAGTTTGGGACAAAAGTGGTGCTATATAGCACCACACGTTTGACTGTGAGCGATGCTCTGCAGGAACAAAGACCATAGGTGTGGTGCAATATGGCCAAGCGATGCAGTTTGTGAAGCGGCTAGGTTTGAAATTTTAAATTTTTTGAGGCGAGAAACAGGGCGACATAGTTTGGAAGTTGAGTGGTGCAATATGGAGTCGCTTTTCTAAAAGCGATGCGATATAGCACCGCAGACCTGTGTGCGACGTGTTTAGAGATTTTAAAAATCTAACAGGTGAGAAAGCATAGCGACACAGTTTGGAAACTTTACGCGGTTTAGTATAGCATCGCGTCTCTGAAAGCGGTATAATATGGCATTGTGCCTCTGGAAGCGGTGCAATATAGCACCACAAAACTGTGTGTGGCACAATTTTCTCGTGGCCTGCAAAAAGGAAAAAAAAAACACAAAATTTTCAATAAAAATGTGATTAGAACTCGAGATTTTCCCTCCTTCTAGCACCAAAATGTGAACCCCTAAACCTGCAAATGCACAAGAACAACAAACAAGGTTATATTGTTAGATCAAAATACATACAAGCATGAGGGATTCCCCAAGAAATCCATTTACTAAAACTTAAAATAGGAAAAAAGAGAAGAACAACTAAGTAAATGAAAACAAATCCTATTTAAGTGAGCAAATTGATGATCCCATGGGGGAATTGGTGCCAATTGAAATATTGAAATTGACCCTTTCCCAACTCCTAAAGTGCAATGTTGATGATTGTGAAATGGTCAAATCTTTCAATGAGATTTGACCATAACCTAGCTATGATATTGATGAAGATGATGAATGGTTGAGTAAAATGGGAAAAATTGGCTCTCAATTTCAAGAGAGCAACTTTGCATGAAGTTGTGGATAAGAAATGAGGACAAAAGCCTCCAATTTATAGACTTGAATTTGGAAGAAAGAGCAAGCTTTGAGCAATGTGGGACTAACTTTCAATCCAATGGTTGAATGCCAATTGTCACCATGTGAATGGTTGATGGTTGTGCACATTTTGGCCAAAGTGCTAATAAGTGTAATTAGTTTGAATTTGAATTTGTGAAATGACTTGTTGAAGAGGGAAGGGAAATGAAGTTAATGTCACGCGGCTCAATACAAAGGACATATAAGAGGCCTTAAATGCCTTGTTGGAAGGACCAAGTCCACTTGGACTTTTTTAATTCAAATTGAGGGAATATTCCCTTTTGATGCCATGTGAGGAAAATAGAGAATTAAATAAATCAAAGTAATTGATTTATTGTGCAAGTTGAATTCTCTAGAAGATTTTAGTGAGAGGGATTAACTTAATCAAGGTTTTGATTAATTTAATAGGAGATTTGATGATTTGACAATTTTGACTTAAATAGATGAATTAATTTAAATCAAAATTGAGAGGAAATGATCAATTAAATAAATGATTTGATTTATTTAACTAAGGAGGAATATGTTAGATTAAATCAAATAAGGTTTAATTTATTTAATTTAATAAGAGGACTTTAGAGATTTTAATAAAATGATTTATTTAATGAAACAAAGATGTAAGATTAATTAAATTCAATTGATTAATTTAATCACTGGAAGAGGAAGACTTAATTAAATGAATAATGATTCATTGAATTAAGAGACAAAATATGATGAACTGCTGAGAGTATGATTTCAGAGGAAATGATGTTAGTAATCAGGATCAAGTGTGTCAAACTGAAAATGTACATTTTCCATGTCTACAAATACCAAGAGAAATTTCTCATAACATCCACAAAAATGGTGTCCTATAAATGAAACATATTAGAAAAGGTTTTGAAAATGATAAAGAGGTATGGGTGTCACATTTTTCTTTGAATTCTCACCAAAAACATTTAAAATCTCTTATAGGGTTCCATAGATTAAGAAAAAGTAGTGTCAAAATAAATTTTTTATCATTAATGGTAGTAGCTAAGATCCAATCCCTTTATTTTTAACTTGGAAAATTTGACCCCTATGGGATACAAGCTTCGATAAAGATCGAGGATGCAATACAAGAATCAGACCCATGTAGGAGATCCTACCATCATCAATAATTTTTGTTGGCTAAAAATGTCTCTAGTAGATGTTAGGACCCTTGCAAGATACATTTAGATACTATCACAATCTCGCAAGGTCCTATTGACCCTCAAGTATTTGTTAAATCTAAATACGGGATATCTGCCTCTATCAGGTTCATAAGAAGTTGAGATCTTTGTGTTTTTAGTCTTTGTAGGACTTCAATATGCTATTGGATTTTCACCTTGTAGAAAGATGTTTGGTTCACTTAGGAATACCTATAAACCTCTACATTAACTTTATTAGTTTACAAAGAATTCATGTGGAATATTGGCCTCCAAGTGGAATATTTAAAAAATCCAAGTGCATCCATCAAAACAACATATTTGATTTGGCTAGAAAATCTTGTAGGTGATGTCAGTGTGAACCCCTAAACCTGCAAATGCACAAAGACAACAAACATGGTTAGATGTTAAATCAAAATGCATGCAAATATGAAGGATTCCCCATAAAATCCACCTATTTAAACTAATATTAGGAAATGAAGAACAAACTCAAATAACATGAAAGCAAATCCTAATCTAGCCAATAGATTGATGATCCCATGGGGGAATTGGTGCCAATGGAGTGTTGCAATTGGCCCTTTCCCAATTCCTATATTGCAATGTAGATTGATGAAGAAATGGTCAAATCTCCAAAGAGATTTGAGCATAAACTTGGTGCAAATATGAATGTGGTGAATGCTTGGATGAAATGAGCAAAATTAGTTCTCAATTGGAGAGAGTAACTTTGCATGTGAATTGTGGATGAGGATGAAGTTGAGTATAGTAAGTTTACTCAAATTGTGGATGATTGAATGAGAGGAAGAGTCTCTCATTTATAGATTTCTAAAATGGAAGAGATAGTGGAAATAAGCATTGTGGGATCATTCAACATCCAATGGCCAAGTGCCACTTGTCAAGATGTGAATGGTTGAGGAATGAACACATTTTCGTCAATGTGCATGATAAATGCCCTTGGATTCAAATTTGAAATTTGAATGTGACATGTGAGAGGGAAAGAGAAATGAAGTTAATGTCACTTGGCTCAATGCACAAGGACATGTAAGAGGCATTGAATGCCTTGTTGGAAGGACCAAGCCCATTTGAATTTTGAATTCAAATTGAGGGAATATTCCTTTTTGATGCTTGTGAGGGAAAATAGAGAATTAAATAAATCAAAGTAATTGATTTATTATGCAAGTTGCATTCTCTAGAGGATTTTAGTGATTGAGATTAATTTAATCAAGATTTGATTAATTTAATGAGGAATTATGAGATGTGACAATTTATACTTAAATTTATGAATTGATTTAAATCAAATTGAGAGGAAGGGTTTAATTAAATAAATGATTTTGATTTATTTAACTAAGGAGGAATATGTTAGATTAAATCAAATAAGGTTTAATTTATTTAATTTAATAGGAGGACTTTAGAGATTTTAATTAAATAAAATGATTTATTTAATTAAACAGGGATGCAATGGTTAGTTAAATTAATTGATTAATTTAATCATTGAAAGAGAAAGACTTAATACAATAAATACTGACTTATTAAATTAAGAGATAGAATGTGATGAAATACTGAGAATATGATTTAAGAGGAAACATTGTTAGTAATCGGGATTAGGTGTGCTAAAATGAACTTGCACATTTTCCATGTCTACAGTCAGCATGACATCAATAATGTACTATGGGGATATTCAGATGAGGTAATTTCATGATGACATAAGTAAGGTTGGATGACATAAACATGATGTCATCAAGGTATCAATGTGAAAATATGAGGTGGAATAGGCTCGTGCATATATTTTCATTTGAATCAGATGAAAGGATTTGAAATATAAGTTTAGATGAATAGGGAAAGTCCATAAGGGATGAGGACATCATTAGGTTAGGAATATGGACACCATCAGCCCACAAGACTTTACTTATTCAATTTTGGAAGATAAAATATGCTTGTAGGGAAATGATCTATAAATGAAAATTATAGAAAAACCATCAAGATGTGGAAATGAGTTGGTTCAAATGAAAATGTTAGCAAGATCAGATGGGAATACCTTTTCTGCAAAGCAAAATATTCTAAGTGAACCGGAGGAAGATGAGGTACAAGGGAAGTTTGGAAGGACATCAAGATTTCACTAAAGGTAAAACTTTTTTTTTTTTCAATATTTAGAGCCTTTGTGAGAATTTCTAACCAAATCGACACTTTTCAAGGAAAACCATCTGATCAAAACACTATGAGAAATGGGGACCAAACAAAATGGAGGAGGAAACCCACATGGATATAAATTTCACCCTTTTTGTAAATTTTGTAAAATTATAAAAGGAAATTAGATTTATTTTTTCATGCTTTATCCATTTATCCCCTTGAAATTTTACAAAGGACCACCTAGATTAGACATCTTAGACCAACTATCGATAATGGTCACTTACAAGCATGGTGTAGATCAACAGGGAAAAACACCACAAAAAGATAAAATTTTGGGGCACCAACAAGATGTATGGTTAGTTCCTAGAACCATGGGAACTTTTGACTAGTTCTAGTACGTATTCCTATCTCAACCCGATATCAACATAATAACTTAAGTAAATAAAAAAATCAAGAGTTTCAATGGTTCTTAGAATCATTGAAACCTCTGATTAGTTTCCTGAATAGGTTTGGTTCTTGACAAGGATTTATGCTCTAAAAAATTTATTAGAGAAAACATTATTCATTAAAGGATTTCACACAAGGATTTTAATACTAGAGATTCATTAAAAAGAGAGGGAAAAAATTCAAAGGCTCATTGGTTCCCATAACCACTAGAACCTTCAACAAGTTCCTAAAAGGCTAGTTGTTCTTGGTGAGATCACAATCTCCAACACAAAGATCCATAAAAATGTGAAGCCTCAAAGTTCTTAGTTCTTGAGGAACCTCTAACTATCTAGAATTTAGTGTAAATATTTTCGAGGCTCAAAGGAAGAAGAAGAAAAGAGTCAAAAGGATCCAAGGTTGCAAGAACTATTGAAACCCTTGATTTTTTCCTAGTTCCTATTCCACCTTTACCAAAATTATTTGATACTTGAAAAGAAACCTTAGAAAAGGAACATGATTATATTCTATGAAGCACAAAATAAATGAAAAGCAAAAGAATTATAAAAGTCTTATTTCCTTCATTTAGACAAACACTAACACTTAGAGCGAAGAAGGAGCTCTAAGATTCCTACATAATGGAGCCCAAATTGATTGCAACCACTTCAAAGAAAATATCGAATCCCTTAGAAGCTTACTGGGTAACAAGATGTATCCATTGCCAATTCAAAACTCTTTTTCTTAAAGCCTTTAAAATTTAGTTATATTGTTCCCTAGTTTTTCACCATATTACCCAAAAATTTCTCTACCAATCCTATTTTATTCCACCATCAACTTGAGAAATTTGAATGTCAAAATGAAGTATTCCTATTAGGGGTAGGAAAGGGAATTGGTCTTAAAAAATTATCTATCAAAAGTGGGAGATAGTGAATTGGGACAATAGATTTGAATGAATTTTTGACACAAATGAAAAAAAACCCTTGGTCACCAATGGTTGAAGCCAATTTTTAGAGTGGGGTAGCTCACATGGGAGGCCTTCCAATTTATATCTAGTGCATTGATATAATAATGAACTACATTAAATATTAAAAGCTTGCAAAAAGATAAATTAGGAGTGTAGATGGTAGGATAATAGCTAAATTAGATGGGCCCTATATGATCAATCCATTAAGGCTTCCCAATAGAGAAACTTATGCAGAAATTAATGTAGAAGGAACTAGGAACTATTTAATTGCTATAAAGGATCCATGGCTAAATAATATCACCAAATACTATTTCAAGAGACCAAGGAATGAAAATTCAAATCTACCCAAAGGCCTTCTTAGGTCTCATTTCAACGAGGACATATTAGACATTATAACCCTACAAAATAAGGTTAATGGAGATGAGGAAACAAATTATTTTGAATATTGGATGTGCCTATAGACATCTAAATTTTATCACTTCCATATGATCAAAATCGTCTACTCTATCCATCTATGTCATTGATAGTGATAAAATAATTTATTTAATCATTATTTCATTTTCTGCCTAAAGTTCCTAAAGTATGTAATTGAATAAATTAAATACTTTACCTTACACCTTTTCTATTCTAAATTAAATAAATAGGACAATTTAGTTAATTTAGTCATTTGACCTATTTGGATTAAAACCAATTTTTAATCCCTCTTTTTCTCTCTCCTTGTCTCATTCTCCATAATCCTCTTTTAATCCAGATTGAATTAATTAATCTGTGATTAGGATGTGCACCACTTAATCAAGATTAATACCACATCCTCCATAATCTCCCACTTCCCTCTAATATATCATTAATTATCATAATTCTATGTTTGGACAACCTTAATCAAAGTGATTAGCCACATTTGGCATACCTTTTTTGGTCAACCTTTCCATTTGCCTTTCTTGGCCTTGACTCTCTTTCCCATGTGAATTTTTAATTCATATTTATTCACCCAAGGCTCCCCTCTTCCCCATGTGAATTTTTAATTCACTTTTATCTTTCCAAAGTCTACCCTATCCCCATGCAAGTTCTAGAAGAATTGACTTGTCACTTTACATGTGTCAAGGACTTCTAGAACCTTTGACTTGTCACATCACCCACATGTGAAAAATCCCCAGCTTTTTGGAAACCCTCTCTTATCCAATAGACTCTCCTAAGAATGTGAATTTTTAATTCACATTTATTTCTCCAACCACTTCCCCTTTTCCCATGGAAATTTTTGAGGAATTCTAAAATTCCTCAAATATCTCTTTCATGCTCATTTGGAGACAAGAAGTTCTTTTTGGAGGAAATATTCTCATCCCCCAAGGTACCTACAAGGTACTTGTCCTTCATCCACATCATGTACCTCTCTTCCACCTCATTTCCACATCATCCCACCCTAGGCCATCTCACATTCCACATGTCAAGATGTGAGGGCTTGTGAATCCTCAACTCACCATAGCCCTTCATCTTGGCTTTGTTGGATTAATCTCAACCGTTGAATTCTCTAGAGAATTCAAATTATCCTATAAATACACCTTCATTTCTCTCATTTTGGAATCAAGTCTTTTGATACCAAACTCTCGCCAGATTATCATTTGCAGCATTTTAGCATCTCCATAGCATTTTTCATCAATCCATCTTGCATCTTGCATCCATTTAAATCCATAGCCATCCAAGGAGCACACAAGACATCCAAAGATCAAGGGCTAACCAAGGAAGAAAAAACATGAAGGTATAATCAAGCTCAATCTATTTCATCTTGCTTTCATTTTATCAATTCCTTAGGCTAATCATTGAGGTGTCCTCTTTGTGTTATTTCTTTTTGTTGCATCATTAGTTTGTTTAACATCTTACATTAGGACATAACATTTTAGCAGATCACAGTGCCAATTCATTATTGTCATAGGTTATGAGGCATGATATATGGATTAGGGAAATTGATAAGTGAAAATATGTATAAGTATGATTGTAATCAGAGTAATATCTAAATACACCATATCCATACAAATTTAATCCATATTTAACTACCTAAGCTACAATCCCAATGAGATGTTTGAAAGCTTCAAAACCAAGTAACCATTAAACTAAGCATGAAATAAACCATGAAAGCATAAATAAACCTAATATAGAACTCCAAACCTTATCCCATTGGGGGAGTGGTGTTGTATTGATATGGAATGACGACCTTTTCCCAGTCCCTTGGATAAAATGAGCATCTAATCAAACTCCATTGTTGAAAACTAAGCTAAAATTGATGAAACTATGTTATGGGTGGATGAAAAAAGCTTGATAATGGATGCAAAGATGAATAAATATAGTATTCAAATGGTCAACATAACTTGTATTTGATGGAAGTGGATCCATTTCTCTCTAAAATGTGAGGTATTTATGGGAGAGAAAATGAAGAATCAAGGGTCAAGATTGATTTGGTCAATCAATGGTCAAGATGGAATCAAGGGTGAAGACATGGATCAAGGATTCTCATCAATGGATGAGAATCAAAGATCACCTGGATCAAAGAATCAATCAATGACTCAAAATGATTCAAACAAACACACTTTAAAAGTTGTTAGAAAGTTTGTTAGGAAAGAATATTCCCTTTTTGGAGCCAAATAAAAGAATATTCCTTTGGCATATTCCCATGCAAGAGGATGGGTGAGGAAAATTAATAATTAGCTAATTAAAACTAAGTTCTAATTGTGCAAGATGAGGAATATGAGGATGCTCATTAAATAATTAATTAATTTAATGAAAAGGGGATGAAAATGACATTTAATTCAATAATTTAGGATGATTCAATTAAATGAGAGGACATAAGGTGTTTAAATTGAATAATTTATATTATTAAATTAAATGGGATGAAAGGTGGATGTGCAAAGGGGGGAATTCACCTAATAAAATTAATTAGATTAATAGATTTAAAATGATGCATTTAATTAAATAACTAGGATTATTTAATTAAACATGCAAAAATAAGATGAATTTTAAGATGAAACGATGCTAGTAATTAGATTCAAGTGTGTAATACCATTCAAGACAATCTTAAGTGTACAATGACCAACTCACAAATTTATAGAATACACAATAATTTTATATGGCCTTGTGTTTGTTTTATGTAATTGCTAGTATGCACCCATGGCTTGGACTTTATGAAGTAGGTGTTTATGATGAGACTACTCAAATATATGATTTGTACCCAAACTTGTAGCTAAAAATGAGAAATAAGCATTTCATAAGAGTAAATGATGTGTTCACTATGCTTACACTCAAGGAGCTCAATGCTGAATTGGGCCAAAGATTTTCTCTCAAGGCTACAAAATTAATTAAACAATTTGGAAGTTACTTTATTCAATTTCCTAGGTTTTCTTACTTAAGAATAGGTGGCTTTGATGAGTATCCCTATAAATTTCCCAAATATCCACTTGATCTTTGGTCTTGATTGAACTATGTAGAAAAATGGAATCAATTAACAAGAAGTGCATGGATTTGAAGAAAGCACGATTTCCATTAGGGCTATCCTATTAAAATTTCCCATCTTTAGCCAAAGCACATAACATACAAAGGTGCCTAGTCAAAGATACCTATAAGTTATTATAATATGAGATATCCTTATGATAGAAAAGGCTACATAAAGAATAATTTGCATCTTACAAATAAAATTCATCATTACTCTTAGTTGGAAGATTACTAAGAAGAATATGAGAGTTAATTTGAAGTAAGAAAGAGAGATTGGTCCATATTAACAATACACAAAATTAAATATTAGGAATTAAATGGGATATTGAGGGAATTGAAGATGATGGTTTAGATATGCTTGATCAAGTTTACTTAGAAACCATTTATTTTTAACCTCTCATGCCCATTGATTATAGAAAAGAGAAAATGAAGTATATCAATGAAAGATATTTATTTGTCTTAAAGAAAACTCAAAAGTGGTTAGATGCAAAGAGAAATGACTACACTACTACTAAGCCTTCAAGATCAAATTAATTAGTAAAATCTAGTACAATATCTACAACCAAATTTAATATCAATGTTTCCAAAAAAAGGTTAACTATGGTTGGGGCCATTAGAGGAGACAATGAGGAACCTGATAAAGAAGTGAAGCTTAAAATTTCTTGTGCTCAAGATATTCCTAAAGTTAGAGTAATCATTACCTAATAATTAATTAATCTTTATTTAATTATTAGTCTAATTTATTCTCATGCACATAAGCTAAATTTAGGAGTGCTTTTTTATGTTAATTAAAATGAGATATTATTACATCATTGTGTCTCATCACATGTGATACTCACTTGTCATGATCTAATCTTTTTATCATTTAGGGTTGCTCTTATATAACAATCAACCCTCATTGTATTATCTTAACCTTTTGATAACCTTTGAGAACTCTTAATCTCCACTAGTAGAATATTATATAATATATTTAATAATATATTGTATAAAAGTCAAAGATTTATATAATGTAATTTATTTAATTTTGATTTTTTTTTAGCTGGAAAATACCCTAATGGATGGGCATAATGGGTAGGCAAATCTTATAGACTCCATGCCATAATTTTTATTTTAATAAAAAGACTCTAAAAACCTCGTTGAAACCTTATTTTTAGGATGTAGCTTGCCAAATGGGAGAAGTGAAAGGTCAAAACCAACGAGGAAGAGTTTGGAGGAGCCAAAACCAATAGCGGCGGGGAAAGCAACAAAATCCGTAGGTAAAGGATGCCTTAATGTTAAAACCTAAATGTGCTCAGTATTAGGATCTTGGCCATAATTTTCAATTATGCCCTAATGTTAAAACCTAAATGTGCTCAATATTAAGATCTTGGCTGCAATTTTCATTTTAAAAAGATACTCTAAAACCCTCGTTGAAACCTTATTTTTAGGTTGCAGCTCGCCAAATTGGAGATGTGAACGGTCAATACCAACAAGTAAGAGTTTGGAAGAGCTGAAACCAATTGCGGAGAGGAAAACCAAAAAGTTTAGGTAAGCACAATTATCACTTTTGTGCCTTGGTTATCTACAATCAGTCCTATTTCTACCATTTTCAATCACTTTTCATCGATCCCTAGTAGATTTTTCAAATCTTTGCATTAATTTTGCTAGTTGCACACACAAATTAAAGGAATTGAAATTTGAATATGAATTATTATAAAAGTATATGGTGCCAAGAAATTTCATTTGCAACTTCAAGAGCTTCATAGGGAAAACGTAATCTTGGTCGAATCAGTTGATTTTAACTTCCCTTGGAACTAAAGTCCATATGCATGCTATAGTTTAACTTGAAATTTCTAGCTATTTCGAACATTTTAAGCCAAAATTCAAAGTTGCATCATATTAGCTTGGTTCTTTCATGATAAATAAATTTTTATCCACTTCATTTTTTTGTAGAAGATCTTGCTAAATATAAGGCTTTTTATGTGAAAATTGTAACTAACCTAAGCTCCCTATTTTTTATTCTCTTGTCTCACAATTACTCATTTTCTTGGTAGAATGATAGGCTCTAGAAAGTTCTTGATTATGTTAACATTGTGCATGATTTTTCGGTTGTTGTGGGAATATAATTCTCTAAGATCATTTATACATTTCATTCGAGCCTAGATGGTTCTACAGGCATTAAGTCAATAGGCATAAGTGATGGCACCCTTGGCAAGTTGGCCAACACCATGGAATCTCTGAAAAATGAGAAGTAGAGGTGCTTGCAAAAGGTATCCATATTATTATTACTATTATTAAGAGAATGCATTAAGGTTATTCAACTATATTATAAAAATATTATAAAAGTATACGGTGTCAAGAATTTCAATCTTTAACCTATGTATCTGATAGTTGATCTTATCTTTTCTCTCGACTTAAAGCACGCTTACTGAACATCATGATTTTAATTTTGTTTGTGATTTCAATATAATAAGTAATTAGATTAGATATTAGTCATCAATTTAGAATTAACTAGAGTAACCTAAAATATTAGGCTCCTTAAATTGCAGTTAGCCCATGTTCATTAATTTTCTTATAAATATTTACAATATTCGTGTTTAAATTTTCCTTCCATTCACAATATATCAAATTTCCTTGTCATAAAGAACTATTGAGCAACATTTTATTATTATCAAAACTAGCAACATATAAAATTTTATTGTCAAAACAACAACTAAGAAAAGCATAAAGTATTTTCAAATGGTAAGGTTGGAGCATGATGTTGTCTCTCTTGGGTACATGTTGGTTTCACTCAATCTTTAGGTCACAAAGAAAAAATAGATTAAATTTATTATGGAGGGTATTCTTGACATTTACATGGCTATTTTTTAAACATTCTATGAGTCTAGTGAAGGTACTTGGCCAACATGAAAGCATGTTGTTGCTTTTGCTGTTGTTTTCAAGTCTTGGAGGGAGATGTGTAAAGAGATTGTCAAAACACCAAAGCAGTGTGGGAAGCTTACATTTCCCATATCATTGAAGCATGTGAGATAATAATCTATCTAGGCTATGGTAAAATATGATTATAATTTGTAAATTTTGTTTTTTCTATTTTTTAAAGCAATGTACTCGATTCAATATTTTTCTTTGTTTCTATATTTTGATATATTTATCACATATTAATGAAAAACATTAGATCTGATGCTTACCTTTGTATAGATGATAAATTTATTTATGTGAGTGTTGATAGCTACTAGCTTGTGCTAGTATCTGTTTGGAGCATGTTGTCTTTTGCTATTTTAAGTATCTAGAATATGTTGATTTGGAGCCAGATAAAATGCATTTTGACTTACATTGAAGGGTTTATTGATATTTCATCATTGATTTATAGCCTGGGCCAAAAGATGCACCCATTTAGTGCTTCATTAAATGGGATAGAGAAAATTCTACATACCATTTGTACATGGGTTTAAGCCTTGGTAAGTTTTTTTCATGTTTACTCATTCTAGATTAGAGCCAATTAATATAAATCCTAAAAGTTATTCTCAAGTGCTTATAAATTTTCACTTAAATGCCCTTAAAAGATATTTTTGTTAAGTTTAATCTTCAACAATCAATAGCTAATATATAGGTTAAGAGAGGGCATGGTTGGGTCTGGTCATATTCATATAAATATACAATAATTTACATAAAATGTACATTTAATTAAGTGAATTTTTCAAATGTGTTGTGAAATTTGCAGCTTGATGGGAAATGTATAAAGTTGAAATGTTGGGTATTGTATATTAGAAATGACCCTTTTTTGTGACTAGAAGATTTACATATATAAAGGGTCCATTTTTTGATGATTTGTTTGGTTGCAGGGCATGTTGAAATGTGGAAAAGTGGTGTCAGTGAAGAAGCTATCATTAGCCCATTTTCAGCTTAGCCATGCATTAACTTCAATTTGAAATTGAAGTGAAGCTCATCTCAAATGTTCTGGTGTACTAATTGTGTTGTAAAGATCTGTAAAGTATAACTGGTTGTAAAGGTTCTTGAGTTTCAAATCCAAATAAAACTTTCAAGTAAAGAAGTTCATTGATAGAGTTATTGTCTATTTTATGCCTTTTTGAATTCTTCAATTCTTTAATAAATATATTTTTTTAATCAAGAGTGGTAGCCCACGATATTATTAATATTGTAATAGTAAGGTAGTACAAAATATTGGCTTTGGGGGGCATACCGGAAGGAAAGATCTAGGGAGAAAACCTTTGATTATAGCCCCAAAAGAAAAAATTCGTACAAGAGGACCGATCTTACTAGTTTTAGTAAAAGATCACCCCAAAATGTCGATAAAAAATCCAACTACCTGTGACAAAATAAACTGTATATCCTATCTTAAAATATAAGTATTTTCTAATTGTATACAGGTCGACACTAATTCCCAGATTACAAAATTTCAAAACCCAAACTACAAATGGTAAGTTGACCCCGTGCATATTTTAGCAGCCATAAAGACGACACATCCGCATACACATGGATTCTGAGAATAAGACAAATCAAAACAAAAAACCCTGGCATCTCTGATGTTCACTCTTCCATTTGGTCACCACCCTGAACATAATTTTCATCCTATCCCTCAAGCATGCCCTGCAAACCCAAATCATTAGCAAAAAAGTCATAACCCACGAACGGTTCTTCGTCATCATTCACCTCATGCTGAATCTGAGATTTGGTCAGATGACCATGTTGATCCCCAATGCCCGGAAGTGCAGAGAAAACATCCGTATCTTCCCTTTTAGCTTCTGCTACCACCACTGGTGCTATTTCTAAAGACAACTCTAACACTAGTGGTATTACAAGCAGGTGAGGAGCATGTTTGCATAAAAAAGATAGAGAGTAATATTTCTGCTTTATGTCAAAGGCTTGAGTTGCAACAATTCTATTGTTGTTTTTCCTTAAGGCCTTGACAAGAATACCATCATTCTTTATTTACAGACCTAACCTTACAACTTCAAAAATTTCATCATAACCTTGACGATGCTTTAGATGTTCTCTCTGAAATAGGCCCCCAACAAAACCATCTCCTGTGAAGAAATTATAACCTTGCACTACATGCAATAGTGCATCATTATCCAAAACCTAAGGTTTTACACATTTGCTTACAATTGCCTCCAAATCAACAAGGGAATGAAGCAGGTCCATTGCATTTGATAAAAATATTGACAGTAGCTAAGAAGGGAAAAGGAGACATCGTGCACTAGGGCTTGTAACTTCCACCCTTAACACTGCTCTAATTGCTTCCTCCAATCTGGGGCAATCGACCCTAAAAACCTACACAAGATCACCATGTGAAAGATGGCCCTCTAATGGATGCTTGCTTTGTGTAATTGGATAATTTAGTCATAGGTTCCAGGGCCTCGCCATCATCTTGGATTTTAAAAAAACCTCTAGGCACTATCTGGTAGCGCTCTCCAACCACACTCTACAAACGTTGTGTTCTTCCACAATTGAGTTCTTCAATTCTTTAATAAATGTTGTAACCATTGAGGTTTTTATTTTCCAACGAGGCTTGATGAAGTAAATTTCTAGAATCATAAATATTGTGTTGTGGCTTCTCTTGATTTGTGATCTATTTGTGTCTAATCAATCATATTTGTTCAAGCATTTTAGTCTTCATTTCATGGTGCTTCTCTCAACATTTGAATATCTATGATACTTGAAGTTTATATGCATAAATCTGTGAGGATTAATTAAGTTAGATTTGATTTGTAACTTGATTCACTGATTCACCCAAATAAATGACTAAACCATGACTACCATGACTAAATAAATGACTACAATGATTAATTAAATGACTACCATGGCTAAATGAACAATTACCATGAATAAATAAACAACTATCATGACTAAATAAATGACTACCATGACTAAATAAATGATAGATTAACAATAATCAATGACTAGATTAACGTCTAAATATACCACCAAATTGATCAATCAAAATAACCAATAAATGACTAAAATTGGTTTATTCATGAATTTGGTTGTGTTATAAATGACTGGTGATAAACTACTAATGGTCATGTGACCAAACTAATGGTCACATGACCAATTTTTAGTCATTTATTTTTATTTTTGTACTAGTGCTCCTTGAAGACTCTTGAGGTTCATTTTGTAAGTATTTTCTTGATGATGAATATCAAATCTTTGTTTTGAAAAGATTTTGCATGGAAGGTTTTTTGTTCATTGTTTTATCCCGTGTCTTGTGCTATTCATAATTATTGTAAGGAAGCTAAGGTAGAAAAATAAATTCCTACATTAATCTTGAGAGGAGAATAATGCAAAAAATTTATAGATATTTAATAGTTACAAAAAATAAAAAAATAAGCACAAATATCATGCATACCATGACAAAGTGATTTACATGGGGAAAACCCTTTTAGGAGAAAAACCACACACTCCAAAAGCCACCCAATATATTATTCAGTAAATCACAAAGATTACAATATACTTGCATTGCATAGCAAGTTTCTCACAAGAGTATCACCACTGAGAGATCAAGAGACAACATGATTGCTAACAGACTCATAATATCACCATCTCTCTACTATAGCTATAATACAACACCCTCATAAAATAGAGTTACATTTTAGGGAAAGATAGGCCAAAAAATATCCACCATTAGATTTAAAACCTAATAATTATCAATCTAGATTTATAATGTATCATTTATCTGATGTATTTCAGCCAAATTAGGAGTTTCCTAAAAAAGTTAACAAACAATTGTTTACATACACCCCACTCCCCCCCTTGCTACCATTGTATATTACACCTATTGGTGTAACTAATATATATATATATATATATATATTCATATATATCCTATAAAAAATAACCTTAATATAATTGTAAGGTTGAGACACATTTTCCCAACAAATCTCCCACTTGTCGAACACCTTGCAAGAGCAATGGGAGGGGGTAAAAATTGTCTCTTAATTGCTAGGGGTCGAAAGGCCCATAATCTCTGAACACTATTTGAACTTCTTTGTGCTCACAAGCTTAGTTGAAGAATCAACAAAATTCATCAAAGTCTCTACCTTAATCAGCTTCACCCTGTCATCTTTGACCATATCTCGAATGAAACGATACTGTGCATTAATGTGCTTGGTCCTGGCATGAAATGTCGGGTTCTTGGCTAAACATATCACACTCTGAATGTCACAATAAATTGTCATTGCACCTTGTTTTATTCCAATATATGAACACAACCTCTTAAGCTAAATGGATTCTTTACAATCATAAGTAGTTGCCATATACTCTACTTTAGTAGTGGACAAAACAACCACAACTTGTCACTTACTCATCCAACTGATTGTACCACCAAATAAAGTAAACACATAAGCACTGGTGGATCGTCTACTATCAATATCACCTTCCCAGTCTGAATCCACATAACCATGAATATCAAGGGAAATCTCATATTCAATCACATTACTGTGATAACACAAGGAATAATATGAGGTACCACACAAATATCCGAAGACCCTTTTAACTAAATCCCAGTGAACTTTGCTAGGATTAAACATATATATGGAAAGAACTCCCACTACTTGGACAATGTTTGGTCTAGTACAAACCATAGCATACATAAAACTTACAATTGCACTCTAGTAAGGCACTCTACTCATGTCTTCCATCTCTGATGGAGATTTTGTACAATTTGAAATAGATAACCTTTTTCCAATAGAAAGGGGAACACACAATAGTCTACAACCATGTATGCTAAATCTCTGTAAAATTGAATCGACATACTTAATTTGGCCAAGGCATAGATTTCTATTCATTCTATCTCTTTTAATTTCCATCTTAAGAATGTTTCTAGCTGCACCAAGTTCTTTCATTTCAAATTTAGCAGCAAGTTGAGATTTCAGTTTTGAAATCATACCTTTCCATTTTCTAATAAATAACATATCATCAAAATATAATGCAATAAACAAGAAATGATCACCATCAATTTTATAATAAACACAATGATCTAATTTAGAACGCTCAAATCCCAAACTCAACACATATTTATGAAATTTTTGGTACCACATCCTAGGAATTTGTTTTAAGCCAAACACAAATTTCTTCAATTTACAAACCAATTTACTTTTACCTTTCACCACGTAGTGATTTGAATGTGTCATGTAAGTATCCTCCTCCAAGTCACCATGAAGGAAAGCAATTTTCACATCCATTTTCTCAACCTCTAAGTCATAAGAAACAACAATAGCAAGCAAAAATCTAATGGATGTTAGTTTTGCAACAAGAGAGAATATCTCACCATAATCAACACCCTCAACTTGAGAGTAACCTTTCACAACCAACCTTGCCTTGTACTTTTCAATACCTCCATCTAAACCAATATTTTTCTTGAACACCCATTTACAACTAACAAGTTTTCATTCTTCAGGCAATGGTACAAGATCCCATGTATCAATGTTTTTCAAAGATGCCATTTCTTCATCCATTGAAATCTTCCAAGATTCTACATCATTCATACCTAATGACTCTTCTATAGATTTGGGTTCATCGATGTTAGTATTAAAAGCATAAATACATCTCCAACCATCAAGTGTATACCTTTCAGGTGGTTGTTTATGCCTTGAAGACCTACAAAAATGTTGAGTTGGAGGTTCTTCCTCCTCTTTTGAAGATCTAGAGCTAGATGAGCTCTCCTCAACTTCTTATCTATCCTTTGGCCTCAATTCAACTTTCTCGGGTATAAAAGGAAATTGAATCGCATCTTCCTATTTACCTTGTTCTGTCTACAATGTAACAGAAGAAGGCTTAGTTTCTCTAAAACTAACACTTCTACTATATATTACCTTTTGTGTAACATGATCCCAAAGCTTGTATCCTTTCACACCATAACTATATCCGATGAAGATACATTTCATAGCCTTGTTATCAAACTTTGTTTGCTTCTCCTTTGGCACATGTGTACATGCCTCACAAAAAAAAACTCTAAGATATCTTAATGAAGGATTGCGACTTGACCATGCCTCTATAGGTGTCTTATCAACAAGAGCTGATTTAGGAGACTTATTAACCAGGTAACAAGTAGTGGCAACAACTTCAGCCCAAAAACTTTGTTCTAGTCCAACACCACTCAACATACTCCTAGCCTTCTCCATCAGTGTCTTGTTCATTCTTTCTACAACTCCACTCTATTGTGGATAATACAGAGTTATCTTCTATCTATGAATACCACAATATTTAGAAAATCTATCAAAATCATTAGAGAAAAAATCACCACCATTATTAGTCCTCAAACATTTTATTTTCTTTCTAGTCTGTAACTCAACCATTGCTTTTAATTCTTTAAATCGACTGAAAACTTTAGATTTACTCTTTAGAAAATATACCCATGTCCTACTATAATCATTAATAAATGAAACATAATATGTGGATTTACCAATTGAAGGAACATCTACAAGACCAAACAAATTAGAATGAATAAGATCCAATACACCACAAGAGTAAAACTAAATGCAGTTTTGTTCTCCATAAATGCAATGCTCACAAAAATCAAATTCATTTTACAATTAGACAAACCTTCAACGCGGTTTTTATTTTTCAAGGTCCTTAGAACTTTTTGTCGAATGTGGCCAAGTCTCTAGTGCCATAACATAGTTTTATCTCCAGGTAACTTTGATTCAAAAGAAAGAGAACCCTTGGGTACCCACAAGCCATGGCCATCTGTTGAAGGTGAAACCCTCATTTCTTCCACAAAATTAGTTTTCATAGAAGTGTATTACACTCAATAGTGCATGCATCAAGCTTATACAATGTGCCATATATAAAACCTCTAGCAATCACCATAGCACCTCTAACATCTTGCATCCTACATCAGAAAATACTACCTACACACCTACATCTATTAGTTTGCTTACAAATAACATATTTCACACTAAACTAGGGATATGCAAGACACCATTAATTATTTTTATTCTACCATCAGGAAACTTGATTTTAACTTTACCACGCCCAACAATTTCTAAATGAGAATTATCACCCAAGTACACCTTACCTCCATCAAATTCTTCATATTTAGAAAACCAATCTTTATTAAATGTCATATGGAAAGATGCACCCAAGTCAATTAACCATGCATCATTACCTGCACGAGTTGCCAAAGCTGCAATGAATGCGTTGCCAACTTCCTTATTGGATTCAGATCAAAATCAAATTTCTTATTTTTCTTCTTTTCTTCTTTGCATTCCTTATGAACATGTCCAAGCTTACCGCAGTTCCAGCAAATAACTTTAGACTTTCTAGGAGATTTAGATCTCCCCCTGAACTTGGATTTTTTATGCTTCTCATTCTTCATACATTTTTCCTTAGGTCTTCCACAAACATTTAGGGCCTCCTTGGTAGTGATGGATACCTTCCTCCTCATCTCTTTAGAAAGCAACGAACCCACCACATATTTAGTCTTCAAAATTACAGAAATACTCCCAATAACCATAACAAGAGAAACCCATGAATCAGGCAAAGAACAAAGAAAGATTTGAAATTTTCCTCCTCATCCATTTTGAGACCTATTGATGTCGACTGAGTCACCAACATATTGAATGCTTTCAGGTGATCTATTATTCATCCATCCTCTTCCATTCTCAAGGAATACAACTTATTCCTTAAGAAAATATTGTTCACTAAAGATTTGGCCTGATATATCTCACCAAGATTCTTCCATAGTTTCTGTGTAGAGGTCTCCTCATGGACATTAATTAAAACAAAGTTTGATAAGAAAAATCTGATTAGACCCTTGGATTTACGATCCATAACATCATATTGAGAAACTTGAGTAGGATCCACAGGCCTTGAAACATTCTCATCGACAACATCCCACAGATCTCGATCTATCAACAGATCCTCCATCTTCAGCTTCTGTATTTCAAAATTATTTTCAAAAAATTTATCCACCTCTATTCTCCTTGATGAACTTGCCATCTAAAAATTCTTGCAATAAGACCACAAAGTATCTTTTGCATAAGCTCCTACTCAAATCTAGATTAGTTCAAAAAACCCAACAACCCACAATTGAAACCAAAGGTGACCAGACTTTGATACCACTTGTAAGGAAGCTAAGGTAGCATAACAACTTCCTACACTAATCTTGAGGGGAGAATAATGCAATTTTTTTACAGATCTTTAATAGTTACAAAACTTAAACAAAAATAAACATTGTAAATATCATGCATACCATGACACAATGATTTACATGGGGAAAACCCTTTTGGAGAAAAACCCCACACTCCAAAAGTCGCCCAATATATTATTCAGTAAATCACAAAGATTACAATACACTTGCAAAGCAAGCTTCTTAATAAGAGTACCACCACTCAAAGATCAAGAGATAACACAACTGCTAATAGACTCTCAAAATACATCACCGTCTCTCTACCGCAACCGTAATACAACACCCTCTTAAAATAGAATTACATTCTAGGGAAAGATAGGCCAACAAAATATCCACCATTAGATCTAAAACCTAATAATTAATGGTCTAGATTTACAATGTAACATTTATTCGATGTATGTTGACCAAATTAGGAGTTTCCTGAAAAAGTTAACAAAAAATTGTTTACATATATTCATATATATCCTATCAACAATAACCTTTATATAATTGCAAGGTTGAGACACATTTTCCTAACAATTATAACATGGTATCAGAGTGTGGATTCAACGAAATCCTCAATTTTTGAGGGTTTTTTCTCAACTAGGGTTACAAGAGAAAATTTTAATTTTAAATCTTCTTTGTTGTTTTTGCTTTTTTTAGGGGGGGGGGGTCGCGTGGTTTGGTTTTCTGATTTTTTGATTTTTTTAAATAAACAGAATAAAAAAATAAGCATAACTTTTCGCTTAGGTATTATAATTTAGAATATGAGATATCATAAAAAAATTGGTTTCAAGAGCTATCCAATGGTGCTAGTTTTTTCTCAGATTTTACTATTGGTACATTTTATTGCATGTCAAAGTGAAATGTGCTATTTACACTCTTGAGATCACAAATTTTGACCCATTTCTCCATTTTTTGTGACTCTAGCGGTGCTGGAATGGTCTTTCAAAGCTATTCACAACCATCTATGCATTTTTCTATATTTTTCTCCAAGTACATTTTCTTTAGTTTTTATGTTTTCACATTCTAGTGAATTACTTAGACGTTTTAGCTCTTAAAAAATTTCTATTTATGTGGGATGATTTGTATTAGGTTGTTCTATATGTAATATTTCTAGAATTTTGTCTTATTTGGGAATTGCAAACATATTTTTCATGTAATTTATATTTTATAGATGCATTGAGATAAAGTGCCATTCTGATGTATACTTTTTGAGGGTTTCACACATCTTGTTGTGCCTTTTGTACTCACACTATGATATAAAGAGTCATGGGTGGGTTATGAGTGCCTTTGTTTTTCCTTCACACCTTTGTCAAGTGAGTGTTCCTTGGACCATGACAACATCAAATCCTAGCGATTCATGCCTCATACATGTGTGCCTTGGTTTGCACACCCTTTTATTTGTAGGTAATATTTTGGTACATATTTATATATTATTCATTCTCCCACATGCATTTCTTGGTGACACATAGTTTCTATGTACTTATCTTGGCTCTCCCTTTCCACATTATGGGGGGGGGGGGGTGTGTTCTACTATTGGCGCTAATGATTCCTTGGTTTTTTCTTGGATTGATCTATGCATCTAGTTCTTGTTCCTATGTACTAGGCACATGCAGTGACTGATTACCCATGTATTTCAATGAGATGGAGAATTTACCATATGTACATTCTTGCATTCCTATTTTTGGAGGTGACCTATTTTTTATTTGAACATTATTCTTCAAACTATTGGTACCTGTGCTATTTGTATCTTGGAGTTCTGGATGTTTGCCTTTGTTTTCCATTTGATTCAAGTACTGTCATTGGGGAACCCATGTAAATTGTTGTCTTCTTGATCCTAATCATCATTTGTTTCAGAGGAGGTTATTCATTTCAACACTATATTAGTCATCTTTCGATAGTTGTCTACAACTTCATGTTTCAACGTTATTCTTCATGTTTCTCTTTTTTGGGTCATTGTTTTGGTTGGAGGCTTCTTAGTTCTTCACATTGGTTTGAAGGATTTTTAGTCCTTCATTCACCTTTCTCTCTTTTGGAGAGGGGTTTTTCCCATGAGGTTTTCTCATTTTTCTTCCAATTGTGAGAGATTAGATTGTTTGTACATGAGTACCTCATCAGACCTTATTTTTTGGGACCCATTATGAATTCTATTTTTAGGGGTTTAAGTTAGTCCCTAAGTTCATATTAAGGAGGGGGGGGGGGGGGGGTTAGCGTAATCATGCATTAGCTAGTAATTAATGAATATTTAATTTATTATTAGTCTAATTTATTCTCATGCACTTAAGCTAAACTTAGGTGTGCCTTTTTCTGTTAACTAAAGTGAGCTATTATTAGATCATTCTATCTCATCGCATGTGATGCTAACACTTGTCAGGATCTAATACATTTATCATTTAGGGTTGCTCCTATATAGTACTCAAACCCCATTGCATTATCTTAACCTTTTGATAACCTTTGAGAACTCTTGATCTCCTTGAAGATTCTTGAGGTTCATTTTGTGGCCTTTTCTTGTTGATGCTATATCATATTATTGTTTGCAACTCTCTTGCGTAGAAGGTGTTTTTGTTCATTGGTTGATCCCGCATCTTGTGTTTATTCACAATTTTAACACCTAAATCTAGAGTCAAATTACAAGTAAAAAGGACTCAAGTAGATTTTGATATTGATGAGGAAATCCAAAAATGAAATATTGATATTTCACAAGAAAATATATCTTCATCACATATATTATCCCCTCCACCACCTCAAAATCCCTCAAATATGGATAATATTGTACATATGTCTCCCCCCTTAGCCTAGTGATGCTCTTGAAACACCACCATCATGAACCATTTTGCCACCCATTGCCTCAAATTTTACCTTGAACCCATGCTAAAATTCCATCCTCCTCCTAGTGGTTAAAGGAAATTTGTAATTTGCAAGAAAAGGAAATATCAAGATTTCATTGAGCCTGGTTTTGATGTGGATGCCAATTTATTATGTAGTGCTACCTCGAAGCCTTGCTTCAAGATTAATGATTGACTCTTTAGGTGATCAATATTTGGAGATAGCCAAACGAATTGATAACAAATGTAAATAAGAGGCTACAAAAAGTGAATATCAGGTTTCAATGATTGACATAGGCCCTTCAATACATGAATGAGATATGCATAATTTTCAAGTTTCAGGTGCAAAGCTTGTACTCAGAATAGAGAAATAAAAATCCACTAGGGAACAACTCAAGGAGTAATCCAAGTATTGAATTCTTATAATAGAAATATTTTAAATATTTTAACATAGCCATTAGATGGGCCTTTGATTATAGATGATTCAAATATACAATGTATTGATAAGAGTGAATTTGAAATTTTTAACATATATCAAACATTCAAAAAAGATTTTGAAGCTTATGTTGAGCAGGTAACTATAGATGGACCCTTTTGCATTGAAATATGCATAATTTTATACAAGGAAACTGAGGAAAAGAGAAAAAAAATATATTGATCTCTAGGAAATGAGAAATGAAGAATCTATCTAGCATTTAGCAACAAGAGATATATAAAAAATGTCAAAAATTGATACAAACACATTGTTGAATGAAAAAAATTAAACCAAAATTGAAGAGTGTAATGCCACCACATGTATTATAAATATTGAATGGAAACTTTCAATCATAAGACGAGCCATCAATGAGTGAGAGAAGCTCTCCAAAGAAATTGAAAACATAAAATTAGATCTAGTGGACATCCAAGTAATCAAGATTTTTTTTAAAGATCTTATACATGAAGAGTTGTTTATTCAAGAGAATGAAAGTGCTATTATTATGAATAAGTTATCTACATTATCATATACAACTGGTAGTTATAGGAAAGAGCTACTAATTATTGAAACAAATATCAAAGAAGTTGGGAATTCTCTTTCAGTTTGGACATAATTTTTGGCCAACGCAATAGTCCTAAAGACCAAGGTTTGAAGACTAGTGGTAAATCAATACAAGAGCTACAAATCTGCCTCATCAACTACAAACAAGCCAAAATATTTGTTGGAGGATGCACAACTTCAAAAGAATTAATGTTTTCAAAGACTTTTTATTTTATTTTATGGTTTATAATCTAAGTCAATTTTATAGGACTTAAATATAATCATTTTTATAAATTTACATTGTCTAAAAGATAATTTAACTTTATTGTAAAATTGTAAATTTAAAAGTTAATTATCAAGTTAAAATCAAATAAGAAATAAGTATATATATATATATATATATATATATCCATCCTCTTGAAAGGGATATGTTTTGGTTTTTTATAATTTAAACTTGTAAGAAGAAAGTTGTATGACTGTTTACAAAAAAGGGCAATATCTGAAAGGTAATGTTCATATATTTTGAGTTGTTCACTTCTCTTATGCTTGGGGAATGACTTTTCTTTGTGATATATTATCAAAATCAGATTATGGGACCATTAAGTTTTATATGTGAAATCATTTATGTCATGTGATCTTGGAGGATGTCATAAATCTTTGCAGTAATTGTTACATAGTATATTCAGAAATATTTTCTTTATGTTGCAGTAAAATTGATAAGTATTGTTAAAACACATGCCAAAAGTTTGAGTTGATATTCATAGGTTTTTCGGCTTAATTTATTTTTAATTCATATTTTACATCTTTCCCTATAGTCTTTAGGTATTTTAGGTCAAAAAAACCACACAAATTAAAATTCTATCATATGAGGGAGTTGCCCCTCTCAAATGTAGAGCTAGGTTGATTGAAAACAAAACCTTACCAACGATTGACATAGATTTTACTATTTTTCAGGGTGTTTAACATAGTTGAGTTTTTTTTAAAATTGTTATAGTACAAATATTTTTACCAACAATCAATAACTTTTAAAATATACAAAAGATCCTTGCATGTAAATTAAGGCAATGATGAGGAGGTGAGAAGGTAGGAGTGAAACTCTGATTACCCCTCTAAGAGTGAAACACATGTAGGACTCTATGGACAAGTGTAGTGATGCTTGGTGAGTCCACATGAGGTGAGACACAAAGTGAGATGTCTCCCAAGTGAGCTTAAGATTAGTGTAAATAGGCCTCTCCTAGATAGGATAAAAACTATCTAGTTTAGTAATAACTCTTTTCATACTAACAATGTGTTTGAAATATTTATCTTTAACTATCTTGATTAGATCTCCAAGAGTATCCTCTTAGGATTTCCAAAGCCTGAAGAAGAACCTACCCTCTCTTATTACTTTACCCTTAGCTACCTATATGCAAACTATAAGTTAATTTCACTATCATAGACAAACTTATATTTGGGTTTGGTTTTTAAAGTCCATCCTTTAGGTTTGTGGGATTCATAGTTTGAGTGCCAATACTAGCATCCAATCAGTTTTTCGAGTAATTTATGTTAAAAAGAACATGTTGTACTATTGGATACATTGTTGAGGTATTGTGAGTTACATGGTAATTATGAACCTCTAAAGAAGATCATCCAAGGTACTACAAGGTAATCTTACCTTATTAATTCTATCAAACATGCAATACATAGCAATTTTGTTAGAAATATAATATATTGTAAATTGACTAATGATGAAATACATTAATTAGTCCTTGCATTTACATGAGTTAGTACATTAAAAAAATCTACTACAATTTATGCATCCTTGAAAATACCTAAATAATTAACAACCATTTTTTTAGAAGTTAATTCCCATTAGCTACATTGAGGAACAACTAAAGCATATTAGTATATTCTCATTAATGGAATATATTATATAGGCCCTTGTTGTTTTTTGATGTCAAAGAGCTCTTGAAATAGGTGTTTCTAGTGCATGACACAAAAGATTTTGGTGGGAGACTAGTCCATTATCCTTGTTAGTGATCTTGGCTATTTACCTTGATCATCTAGGATACATTATTATTTGTAGGTACCCCTATATATCTATTACTGTGCTTCATATGTATGTGTTAATGTATTTGTAAGATATTACATAGTATATGCCATATGCAAAGTTTTATTTTTAATGTTTTTGCTTTACATATTTAGATGAAACACTCATGGGAAACCCTTGTGGAATATCTCCCAAATTGTTGTCACCTTAGATATGGGTTTTTGTTAACAAAAAAAAGATCATGATCAAGTCAAATTCAAAGAAATGTTAATAAATATTATGAATGCATTTGTAAATTATGAATATTAAAAATCCTCATAGATTGAACAAAAATCTTAGTGGACATTGAGGACTATGTAGTATTTGATGCATCTGTGCATTTATATGCAACAAATAATATGGTCATACTCCACAATAAGAGAATGTTAAGATTGTTGACCATACCAATAACATGCAATGTGTTTACATGTACAAGATATACAAAATCACATGATGCACGATCATGCAAAAAATTTATGGTGCTATTTTGTATTGTAAAGTGTAACTTTGGTGTTGAATTTGTGGTGAATGTTGGGTTAGTGAATATGGCGCTTTCACATGATGCACAATCATGTAGAAAATTCATGGTGGTAGTGAATATGTCACTTGGTAATGTAAAGAATATAGTCTATAGCCAAGCTACTAGATTTTCTTATATTCTCTTTAAAAAAACACATACTAGAAATCACTACTTAAAAATCTAATTTATTTAAAAATCACATCCACATTAGAAGCCAATTATGGAAAACTGAGATTCACAACTTCAAATTTCACTTTAAATGTCCTTTTAGAGATTTGAACTTGGGTCTCCACAATGAGAACCCAACATTTTAACCAATTCAGCTTAAATGGAGATATAATAGAACAAGTCATAAGTTTATTTCTATGTATTTGTGGCTTTGTTTTCCACTTTGTTTTCTCTCATATATATTTGTAATTATAAATCAACGTGTAATGATAATTTATAAAAAAACATCAATACCACATATAATGAAATACTTGAAGTCTTCAAATAACTCATGACCCAAAAAAGTATTTAAACATATTAACCAAACATTATAATTTTTTTTTTTTTAAAGTATTAACCATTCCTACAAATATTTAACAATAATTCTATAAATATTTGTAACTATAATATTTTTAATAATTTACTTTTTACTTTTTTTAATAACGAATAATCCCACCTAATTAGATATATCATCAAATGTTCATTCTATGTTGCAAACAACTGTTGAGTTATGGGAAACAAGTTTTAGCTACCCGTGTAATGGTAAACTAGTTGCCATTTAATGGTAAAAGCCTCCAAAATCTCACTTATCACATAAAATCCAGATAAATATTGATTTTCCAAATGGATGACAATATTCTATTTTCATTTGCAATGCTTTTTGTCAATTTGATGGAAACTTTCTTTTTTCATTTGCATTGCTTTATGTTTTAAATCGGTATGCAAATATTTCAAAGTCAGATAACAGTTAATTTTTTTAAGGAGAAAATCTAGATTTGTCTAAGTTTATTTCATTCCATTATTTAACACTTATTATTAACTGTTTAATCCAGCCACATACAACTAGAATTTGCAGCACATGACTTCCATATGCACCCATGAACAAACACATACTCTCTAACATACTAACATACATATAGTTTTCTATCCACGTAATCCTTCAACCACTTTTAGATAACATATTAACATACACATAATTTTCTATCGACGTGATCCTTCAACTACCTTAAAGGAGGTTATTCCATGGTGTTCTTTCCTTTAGTCTAGTTGAGTCATATTAATGACTTACTATTCTTAAACCAAATAAGAGATACAAAATTCGGTTAAGCACTTGGCTTGTGATCATAAAAGCAGCCGGCTCTTGAGTGAAGTGCCGACCTCGTTGCAATATAATCCTCTCATCACCTTTCCATCTCTCTGTCAAGTCAAAGACAGACTCTCTTCCGTGTTGAATTAATCTTCCCCAACCTTTTCAACCGATTTTGAACTGCTCTACTACAATTCACACAGAGAACATGCAGGACAACTTAGCCTCTAATCCGAATCCCTCCTTAAATAGACCCACTATGACACTTATTCATCATCTGTATTGTGACAAGTATGCAATCTTCTTCCATAACTATTACATCCAATCTTCTAAGTATATAATTAGTTTCAGTTCATGGAAATCATACAAGCTTTTTCAGCAATGTCTGAATTGGAGATGAAGGTAGAAAGGACAACTGAATTGGTGGCTCCTTCAAAGCCAACGCCCACAGGAACACTCTATCTCTCCAACATTGATCTTACAGTGGTTTTCCCAGTGGAAACAGTGTACTTTTTCAAGAACAATTGTATTGATTCAAGTGCAGACGATGTGGTGGATAAAATGAGGGAGTCACTTGCAGATGTGCTGGTTGAATACCATTTTATGACTGGAAGGCTGCAGGTGAATGGTGAGAATGGAAGAGTGGAGATGAATTATAACAGAGCTGGTGTTCTGTTTGCAGAAGCATCTTCACAGCTTACTCTTGCCCAGCTTGGAGATGTGTCACTTCCAAATCCTTGCTTTAGAAATCTTGTTCTAACCATTGATGAATTCAAGGAGCTTAGCCAGACTCCTGTCATGACCATGCAGGTATAAACTCATTTTTATGTTCCAATTTTTGAAAATCCTTATTACCATTTATTTAAGCTTTTATTGTTTGAGGTGGCCTTTGTAGTCTAAGCATTATTATGCGAGGTCAGTTAGGCCACTTGAATTGTTACAATTTTATTTTAGTCTTATTTTAATCATTCAAGATTTCTGGATAAACTGTGTGCTGATTTTTATCATTCAAGATTTCTGGATAAGCTGTGTATTGATTTGATGTAAAAATCAGCACACAATTTGTCCAGAAATCTTGAATGATCTATTATGGACTGTGGAAACAGAATGTTATTGACTTATTTTAATCGTCAAATAATTTATTTTATTAAATTTTTTAACTCTAAAATTTGTCACAATATTTGATACATGATTAGATTAGATTCATCTTATAGTAGATATCTAAATTAATTCACCAATAATATATCATAATTATTAGTTTCTTTACCAATAATGAATTGTCACTTGATTAAAATATAATCTAATACAATGATAATCTAACACCTTCATTGTATTGATCCCTTATTATATTCCGTGAAGTAAAAAATAAAAATTTGCTAAGATTTTATATCTTTTCTTGAAAGAGGTTTTTAAATATATTTCTGCTAACTTCTACCCTTTTTCACGGACATAAGCTTGTGTTCTTGTTGTAGTTATTCATCCTTTTTGCCTAGGATAAAGTTTGCTTGCTTTTGAATGCTTGGTCTGAAAGCAATGGACTCTAATCAGCTGCATTCTTATCTCATTTACTTCAAGCTTTCTAGTTCTCCCCCAAAAGAAACAGAATGCAAGTCCTAAATCCTTTCTTTGCTCAAGCTTCTGTATAACTTAAGAAAATATCAATTTGCAGGTCACTCGATTTAAATGTGGAGGATTTTGCATTGGAATGGTAACTTCCCACAGCCTAATGGATGGCCAATCTGCTGCAGAATTTTTGTTTAACTTTGCATCAACGGCCAGGGGACAGGGCCTCCTTATTCACCCCAATTTCCTTAGAACCTCCCTCAAACCTCGCTCTCCTCCACAGATCAATTACCCCCACCATGAATACATCAAGCTCAACAACCTCCATATACAAACAACATTCACCACCTCGGACACACAATCACATTCTCCTATCACACTCTCACAAAACAAATCCATCAGAGTTTTTACTTTTTCCCCACAGATGTTACAATGCCTAAAGCAAAAGGCCATGCAAGAGAAAAGCTTAAGCAAGTGCTCTACTTTTGAAGCCATGGTGGCTCATCTATGGCAGGCCAGAACTAAGGCAGTTTTCAATGATCCCAAACAGACAAGCACAGTTTTATTTGCAGTGGACATTCGGTCCAGATTGGTTCCTCCCCTGCCCAAAGGATTTGTTGGCAATGGGGTTTCCACTGCCATTGCAAGTGCTTCTGTGGAGGAACTCAAGCAGCATAACCTGTCGTTTTGTGCTGCAAAGGTTCAGAACGCCATAACTTCCATGACAGATGATTATGTGAGGTCTGCGATAGATTGGCTTGAGATAAACCGCGGAATTCCTGCTGTCATTAATGATAGTTTCTTTTTATCTGCTTGGTGGAAGCTGCCTTTCTATGATTTGGATTTTGGATGGGGGAAGCCTTTGTATGCAGGTCCTGTTGTTAGTGGCATGGCTGAATTTGTTCTTTTGCTCTCCAATGGCTCTCAAGGAGGAGTGAATGTGTGGCTTATGCTGGAACCTCATCAGATGGAGATATTTGAAGGCCATGTTATGGACATATAAACCACTATGCTATTATGTTGGGGAGAGGCCTCAATAGTTGTGCAGGGTCTAATTGTTATTATAGCATTTATGTTTATAATATTCAATCTCGCTACATATTTATACTATATATTATAAATAATTAATCCACATGTAAATCAAAACATAACCAAATATTGATCAAGATGAACCCATACTTGAACACATGGAAACTTATGAATGTTATATAAAAATATTAGAACTATCCACTATGAATGTGTCATTTATAAAATAAGATTCTCATTTAAAAAAGTATTCTTGTTATAACAAAAAAAATATTATTCTTACGTATACAACTATTGGGTTAGCAATGTATATGCATTGGAGTATTTCATATTAATAGTTTGTCCTATCACAAATAAAAAAGGCGAGCACAATAAATACTTGTATTTTCTCATGAAATGTGAAGGATTGTCAAAATGTTATAGTGTTCAACTATTGGTTCTTTTGTGTTGGGTGTTGATATAAGTTATATATTAAATAACAATATGTTATTTTTATAACAAATAGTTTTTGTGTTCAACTATTGGTCCATTTGTGTTGGATATAAAGATTTGTGCTGATTGCAATTAGAAAGCTACTATTAAGATTACTTACAATTTCACATTCAATGTGTTTTTATCACATCATGGACTTTTGATGCAAAGCTTCCATTATAAAACTTGTCATTATTTATACCTCCAATAGGAGAGAGAGGTTAGTAGTTGTGCTAACTTTGAGAGCATATAGTGGTTGCATGGAATATCGTGGAACCTCCATTTAAAAAAAAGAAAGTGAATTGACCTCTTACCTATCTACAACTAAGGTTTGGAGGTGTTATTAGTAGAATATTATATTTTCATTTAAAATATAACTTATATGTAACCTAAATAGACCAAATACCTACTAGTAACTATAAATCTTTGTTATCTCTAATTTTTATATCCAACACAAATACACCAATAGTGAAACACAAATAAATATTTGTTGTTATAAAAACAACTCATTTTAATTTAAAATACAACTTATATCCAACACCCAACACAAATGAACCAATAGTTGAACACTAAAACTTTTTGACAATCCTTCACATTTCATGAGAGAATACAAGGTATTTATTGTGCTCACCTTTTATATTTGTGATAGGAAAAACTATTAATATGAAATACTCCAATGTATATACATTGCTATCCCAATAGTTGCACACATAAGAATACTATTTTTTGCTATGACAAGAATACTTTTTTAAATGAGCATCTTATTTTATAATGACACACTCATAGTGGATAGTTATAATATTTTATTTGAAACAAACAAATATTTATTTCACTTGTAAATGAATGCATTTATGCTTTTTTATGTAACATTCATAAGTTCCCATGCATTCAAGTATGGGTCCATCTTGACCAACATTTGGTTATTTTTTGATTTATATGAGGACTAAATATTTATAATATATAGTATAATATGTGGCAAGATTGAATATTATAAGCATAAGTGTTATAACAAAAATTGGACCTTGCACAACTATTGACCCTCTCCCCTAACAAATAGAAGGCAAACAATTGACAAGCTTGAAAATCAAGTATCCACATAAACTATCCCTCAAAGATGGTAAAAGTATATATAAAATAATGTCAAGCTTTGTAATAAAGGAAAAAGTCTTATAGATTTATACAATAAAAAGAATATATACATAATTTTTAAAATTAATAAAATAAATTATTAAGTAAATATATAATATTTTATTTGGGAAATTTTTTATGGATAAAAATCCAACACATGGTATTCTTCATTATTGTATAAAAATTCAATCATTCATAATATAATAATTTTTTTACTCAATTCTTATGCATGTGTTAATATTAATAAGCATGTTAAAACAATTTTACAATTTATTACCACAATTTTCGTCCCTTTATAAAACCGTGTTTGTACCTACTCTAAATTTGACTATATGAAGGTTGTCGGTCCTTCTTGTGGTTTTCAAAACTCCATTGGCCCCTACCTAGTTTGTTAAAACCTCACTCTTGTCCGATATGTTGAAATCTATCTCTTAAAGTCATTGGTCTTTGTCAAGTTTAGAAAGGTTTGTCAGAGTTTGAAAGAGTTATCCCAACTTTTGTAAGTTTTGCCAAAGTTAAAGTTAAATCATTTTGAAGTTTCACAATGGTTATGAAACCTCTGTTGGCCTTCGATGGGGTTATCAAAACTTCTTTCCCTTCCATTCGGTGGTGGTGAAGGCTTTGTTCTAAGAAGTGATGTGGATAATACATTAAGGACAAAGCATTTTCAGAATTTTATAATGGTTATGAAACCTCTGTCGGTCTTTGACGAGGTTATGAGAGCTTTCCATTCTACCGAAAAGGTGCTTCTTAACCGTTCCTTTTTCAAATATTTAAAAAGTGGTTGAAATGGAAGGTAGACATGAAAGGTTGCATGTGCCATGCTCTTGATAGAAGAGTGTGTTAACTACCCATCCACTCAAGCATTAATTATGAAATGTTTTAAAGTGGTTCAAGCTATTGAGAAATGCATATTTCAACTGAGATAGGATAAATGATTGGAGTAGAGTGGAGAAACAAATTCTTGCAGTTGTTGGTTCTTGGAGCTAAGGGTGCATTAAAAGGTACTATTGTTTTGTCTGAATAAGATGTAAATTACTAGGAATTCTATTCTAAAGTGAAGAACTGTATTGGCATAAGTTTTCTCTTGTGAATTACACATATATCCTAGGGTTTTAGTTGTAATGAAATATATATCAGGGCTACAAATATGTTTTTTTCCAAACTAGCACCATGTCGGACATTGGGGATACCAAGCTAGGGAATGTGAGCTTAGATGAGTTTTGGAATAAAATTGGGAAACCTATCCCTCCTCATATTACACAGTGGTTAATTGAAAGTGGGTTATTGCAAGACGATGCTTTCCCTGTTGCAATCCAATGTCCATATTTGATAGTGGAATGCATTAAACATTATGATTATGAGACACAAGAAGTAAGGACTAGTGATAATAGATTGGTAGTGAAAATCCAAAGAGATACTTTTGCCTCATGTCTAAAAATCTTAGAAAGAGAACAATACTCGGTATTTGATTTCACATTGTCATAGAATTCCTTTTTAGAAAAGAAAGGCTCTTATATGAACACAATTTCTAGAGAATGGCTTGCTACACCTAGGAGGGGTAAATCTCAATTACCCAAGAACCTACACAGGAAAATTTTGTAAATGAGATTTATGATATTATTGTACTCTTGCATAGGTTGAGGGGAAATGAAAAAGATCATGAATTCAAAGAGTGGATGTATTTCTTTGTTCATATTATACTTGGAGGGAAATAATTCTTGGATTGGACTCAACTTATCCGAGATCAAATATATCACATGAGCATATATTTTTGACTTAACATGTTCTTCTATATGTCCTTATACATGATTTATGTAATTGCTAATGCAAGACCCTATCCAAGATTGAGACCAAGTCCATATCAGTGAGAGGAAGTTCTAATTTTTTATTACTATGACAAGCTGCAATTGGGAAAGAGCTACTATCATCACAAGAGGATTACTGGTACCTTTACCATGAGAGTAATTTGTGAAATACAAGGAGATATTGGGGTAAGTCCACCAATTTGTGACACAATTTTGGCTCTTAAGATGCCACTTTGTTTTTTTTTGAAATCAACAAAATCTAATTGCACGAGAAAATAAAGATAGTTATGCTCAAATTTTCAAGATGCAACAAGAAAAAAAGTTGAAGTGCTCCGAGTCTAGTTTCTAAGCTTTTTTTTTTTTTGAAATTAATGAATATTAAGGGTCTCAAAAAAAGTCCTATTTTAAAAAAAAATAGCATAGCGCCTGAGGGCTCCCCCCTTTTTGATTTTTTTTTTTTAAGAATTTAAAAAATCACAATGGTAAGAAATTAGCTAACACCATGTAGTTTATCCTCGTTCTTTCAAATAATTTTTTTAATGAATATATAATATTTTATGAATTTTCAAAGTGGACACATCCTGAAAAGCTGAAATTTGAGCATGGTCCCCCCTAATTTTTTTGAAAACTAATCGAAAAATGATTTTTGTTTTCATCATGTGTAGAATGGAGTCTAGTTTCAAAAAAATTATTTTGTTTCACGTTTCAATGAATGAGTAAAAATCTATCCTAAAACTAGCACATGCTGGTTTTTGACAAAAAATAGAGGCATTTACAAAAGGAGTCATGGATCAAAACCTTAACTAAATCAAAATTAAAAAAGAATTATATATTTAGATAGCTAAGAGAGAGGTTAATGCTATCATGTTTTTCTTTATATATTTGCACTGAAATACGTGCAAATGAGATAGGGCACACAGACAAAAATATGAGAAAATTTGGCAAATCTTGTCAATTAACATGTCCAAAGCAGGTCATTTGGCGCTCACCAAATTACCTTCTTTGCACAAAACTTAAATTTCCCCTCTCTTTGGTCAACAAATTTTATAATGCTTAGAGTGCACAGTTTATGATCGTAGATGGATAGATGAGGTTTTACCTTTCATACGCTCTCTAACTCGTTACCCTAATTGGATAAATCTTTATCCCTCTAAAGTTTCTCTCTCTCAAGTCTCACTCCCTCCCATGCAACCTAGACTACTCTCTCAGTCCAATACCATCTCTCAGGTCTCTTTCCCTCCCACATAGGTACCTAAATAAATCTATCTCACTCCAACCCCCTCTCTCACTCACCCTCTCTCTCTCTCCCTCTTTGGTCTTTTTGTCTCTCTCACTCCATCTCCCTCTCTTAGGTCGTTATTTTTCTATCTTTGTCTCTGTCTCTCAAGTCTCTCCCTCCTACCCCCTCTCCCTCTCTTAGGTCTGTCACTCACTCCCTCTATCTCTCTCCCATTCCCTCTCTCTCACTTACTTTATCTCTCCCTCTCTCTCTCTCTCTCTCACACACTCCTCTCTCTCTCTCCTCTCTCTCTCTCCCACTCTCTCCCACTCTCTCCCTCTCTATCTCTCTCCCTCTCTCTTAGGTCTCTCTCTCCCACCCCCTCTCCCTCTCTCTCTCAAGTATCTTCATCCTACCCCTTCTCACTCTCTCTCTTTGTCAAGTATCCCCATCCTACCCCCTCTCCCTCTCATAGTCACTCCCTTTATCTCTCTTCCATTGCCTCATTATCTCACTCCCTCTATCTCTCTCCCTCTAACTCTCCATATCTCTCTTAAGTATCTCCCTCCCACCACCTCTACCTCTCTCTCTCAAGTCCCTCTCTCTCACGCCCTCTATCTCTCTCCCACTCTCTCTCTCTCTCTCTCTCAAGTCTCTCCCTTCTACCCCTCTCCCTCTATCAGGTATCTCTTTGTCTCTCTCACTTACTCTCTCTATATCTCTCGCACATCCTCTCTCTCCCTCTCTCTCGGGTATCTCCCTCCTACCCACTCTCACTCTCCCTCTCTCCCTCTCTCTCAGGTATCTCCCCCCACCCTCCCTCTCTCTCTATCTCTCTCACTCCCTCCATCTCTCTCCAATCCCTCTATCCCAAGTACTCCCTCTCCCCCGAGTACTCTCTCTCCCTCCCACGCCCTCTCCATCTCTCAAGTTTCTCTCTCTCACTCCTTGTATCTCTCCCATCCCTCTATCCCCCACTCCCTCCATCTCCTACTCTCTTAGGTATTTCCTTCCTGTAGGATTTGAGAAATGCAAATCCACAGAACCCGATCAATACCTGCATGCAAAAGACTTGTCACAGAGAAAGAGAGAGATCAAGACAAGGGTTTGGCTCTCACAATGTGCAAGATGTATTCCAGAAAAATGAATAGAGCATCAAAGAAAATACAAGAGATCAATCCTTATAAAAGGAGATCAAAACCTAAAAGGAAAAACTAACCCTAAAGGTGAGTGCATTTAATAATTAATATTAATTATTAAATGACTAATATGTGTGCAAGGCGAAATCTTAAGAGGAGAGTAAAGCTATTAATTACTTTACTCTAACACCCCCCCTTAAGATGAGCAAGAGTGCAGCTACAAACTAGTGCAAGAAAGCAAAAGTAACTACAATGCATGAAGGTAAAATTGGGTCCGACAACAACTAGGCCTGATCAGGTACCCAACCCTCTGAAACGGAGAAAAGGAGAAAACCCAGTGGGAAAAAACTCCTCTCCAAAAAGAGATGCAAAAAGAAAGTACAAATGAAATGTCTCAAGAGACTCTCTCAAGAACATATGCAGATATACAATCAGATACCCCCCCATGAGAGAGAGTGGAGACTCCAAAGCCCCCCCAGAATGAGAGAACCCCTGTGCCAATGATCAAACCGATGTGTCGCCTCGGAGGAAGAAACAGATCCAACGGTCGAAGAAGAGGAAATCCCTGGATGTGAGGTGAAAATGGAAGTCCTGGATGATGCGCACTGAAGAATGAAACAACAACATGAGTGTATGAATAACAAAATGGTGAATCAAACAACTCAAGATGATCCTGAAATGGAATCTCCAATGAAGAAGGGATAACAGGTGTGCTGAATCTGTCATCTGTGAGGAAAGGTATATCCTCAGATATGGCCTCAACAACTGCACTTGATGCCTCGATGAGTGGAGCAACAATGTCAGTCACAACTGAAGAGGTATCCTGCTAAACAAATGTGATCTCAACAGGAGGAAGAGGTGTAGAAGTCTCAACACTAGTCTCATGAACAGATGGAAGAACACATAAGTTCAAGTGACCGAACTTCTCCTCAGATACTACATGCTCTCTTGTAGAAAGAGAGGGAGATGGTGGACCAAAGTGTGTGAATGCATACAATCGGGAAGAATGATCAACTGTCCCTGTTGCAACAATGTTGCCAGTCTGAATGTCTCTGATGTGCACTGAATCAGGTGTGAACTCAACTGTCTTCCCTGTCCCACTGTGAGCAATCTGATAGATGGAGAGAAGGTTAGTGGACAAAGATGGAACACATAGTACATCATTGAATGTACCATCATCAATATCGATAGAACCTTTCCCACATACACTCATATAAGTGTTATTACCCATCAAGATGTGTGGTGAGGATGCAGCCTCGAAAGATGAGAACATGTCCTGAGAAGATGCCATATGGTGTGAAGCACCTGAATCTAGTAGCCATCTAGATGAATGTGAACTGGTGGTTGCACATAATGCATGACCCTTATGTGGGGCCTGTCCATCTATATGGAATGATGGTGAAGAAGAAGACCCGCCTGAAGTAGATGAAGAAGAGTGATGAATATGATTCTTCTCAAGAAGAGCTGTTAAATCTGAAACCTGTTTTGCATATCCATCTATCTTCTTCTCATAACACTTGGACTCATCATGTCCTAGCTTAGTGCAATAAGCACACTTAGGTCTATCTTTCTTTGATGATTCCCCCTTAGGAGAAGGTGAATCAGAAGTCTTCTATGAACTAGAATCCTTCCAATGCTCTGTGGTCTGTGGTTTCTATTTTTGTTTCTGCTTCCCCTGAGATGACTGTGCTACCAATGCTTGGTGTGGTGATCCTGTGAGAGCATCCAACTGTGATATTTTAGCCTGCTCTCGTGTCAAACGATCACAAAACACCTCAAAAGAAGGCATGGTAAAACGTGCACCCAAGGCATCCATAGTGGAATGGAAGGTAGATGAGAATATTTGAAAGTTCCCACGAAGCTTTGACAAAATCAGGTAAATACACTCTGTATCAGTCTTAACCTTACCACAACCCTGTAGAAGAGATCTCTGTTGTTTGAATTTCATCAGAAAGTCCTCAATGGAGGGAAAAGAATCAGGTACAAGTGAAGTCAACTCTGCCTCAATCTGTAGTGCACGGAACTGATTGATGGTACCAAATAAATCATTGAACTTGGTCCACATTTCAAGAGGACTATTACATGCATCAAGATGAAACAACAAGCTGTCTGAAACATGTAAGGAAATCAAACCCATAGCCTCATCCATCTTATTTCTATGCTGCATAATCTCAAATGGCCTTGTCAAAATTGGCTGAACCGTATCTAAACAGGACCACAACCCCTTTGATCTAAGAAGACGTTTCATAAATGTCTTCCAGGTATGATAGTTATGAGGTGTGAGAAGTTCAACACTAGAAGTATTTTCGGCCATGCTGTGAACTGTGCCTCAACTGCTCTGAATTTTTTTATTATTATTTAGTGGTCTTTCAGAACTAGACAGAAGATGCAAAAGGGGTTTTTGTTTTGTTTTGGTGTTTATAGATTCTGGTTTTCTGATGTAAATGACAGAAAGCAAGAAAAAACACCCCCCCACAATGCAAAAAACCAATCCCCAGTACAAACTGAAAGCCAAAAAACAATAGAAAGCAGTATATGTATGAGACAAATCTCTGTGTACCTGAAGAATTTTCTGGTGAAATAAACTGAAGATCTGGAAAAATCACAGAACCACCTTTCCGACGCCTATTCGCTTTTGAAAAATGGAGCAAAATTGAGCAAGTTATGCCTTTCGGAGTGCAAAAAGATCATCTGACTTTGACTGCAAAAAACTGCATGAAAACTGAATATTTTTGAAGAAATTCCTACACCATCAGAACGGGCTTGGAACCAGCTTTCCGACAATATTTTGTTTTCGAAAAACCAAGTTCGTATGCAAAAGTTATGACCAAAATACCAAAACTGCTCTAAAAAGGTTTGAAGGTTAAGCCTGGTGGTCAGGCTAACCGCTAGCATTAACCGCTAGTTGTTAACCGCTAGCGGTTAACTGACGGCGGCTCCCATAACTCTGATTTTTAAATTTTTTTCTCGGATTGCGTGCCGTACAGGCCGTACGACCTAGAAATGATTTTTTTTTGCCTCCCAGAGTCACTGTGTCCGATTTTGACGATTTGATAGTCGATTTAGGGGTTTTTGGGTGCTCTGAATGTGATGGTGAGGTCCGTTTGGGCTGAAATTGCTTCAAAATTACAGGTACGCTCTGGATCAGGAACCCTAAAAAAACATCAAACCCTCGTAGATCTAACGCCGTGAAGCCAAATTTGATGAATTTTATATCAAAATAGGGGTTTTTGGATGCTGCAAGCTCAACGGTGAGGTTCGTTTGAGCTCAAAGTGCACCAAAACAATAAATCCCCTATTCCAAATAAAAACTAGAAAACAAACACAGATCTGATGCAACCAAACCTAGATATCTAATCCTTTCAAAAACTGAACAAGCTGCAGCAGATCTGGCTCTGATACCATGTAGGATTTGAGAAATGCAAATCCACAGAACCCGATCAATACCTGCATGCAAAAGACTTGTCACAGAGAAAGAGAGAGATTAGGACAAGGGTTTGGCTCTCACAATGTGCAAGATGTATTCCAGAAAAATGAATAGAGCATCCAAGAAAATACAAGAGATCAATCCTTATAAAAGGAGATCAAAACCTAAAAGGAAAAACTAACCCTAAAGGTGAGTGCATTTAATAATTAATATTAATTATTAAATGACTAATATGTGTGCAAGGTGAAATCTTAAGAGGAGAGTAAAGCTAATTAATTACTTTACTCTAACACTTCCCACCTCCTCTCTCCCACTTTGTCTCCTTCTCCTTCTCTCTCATGTGTCTCCCTCACACCCTCTCTCCCTCTCCCTCTCACTTAGGTTTCTCCTTCCCACCCCCTCTCCCTTCCCCCTCTCTCTCTCAAGTCTCTCCCTTATACCCCTCTCTCTCTATGTCTCTCCCTCTCTCTCTCTCCCACTCCCTCTCTCTCTCTCACTCCCTCTATCTCTCTCCCACTTTGTCTCTCTCCCTCTCTCTCAGGTTTCTCCTTCCCACCCCCTCTCCCTCTCTCTCTCAAGTATCTCCATCCTACCCCCTCTCCCTCTCTTTTTCAAGTCTCCCCCTCCTACCCACTCTCCCTCTCATAGTCACTCCCTCTATCTCTCTCCCTCTACCTCTCCATCTCTATCAAGTATCTCCCTCCCACCACCTCTCCCCCTATCTTTCTCACACCCTTTATCTCTCTCCAACTCTCTCTCCCTCTCCATCTCTCTCAAGTCTCCCTCTCACCCACTCTCCCTTGCCCTCTCTCTCTCAAGTCTCTCCCTTCTACACCCTCTCCCTCTGTCAGGTCTCTCTTTGTCTCTCTCACTCACTCCCTCTATCTCTCTCCCACATCCTCTCTCTCTCTCACTCACTCTATCTCTCTCCCTCTCTCTTAGGTATCTCCCTCCCACCCCCTCCCACCCCCTCCCACTCTCTCTCCCCCTCTCTCTCAGGTATCTCCCCCACCCCCGCTCTCTCTCTATTTCTCTCTCACTCCCCCCATCTCTCTCCAATCCATTTATCCTAAGTACTCCCTCTCCCTCCCACCCTCTCTCCATCTCTCTCCCACCTCTCTCCCTCTCTCAAGTCTCTCTCTCTCTCTCTCTCTCTCTCTCTCTCTCCTTGTATCTCTCCCATCCCTCTATCCCCAACTCCCTCCCTCTCCTAATCTATTAGGTCTCTCCTTCCCACCTCCTATCTCCCACTTTATCTCCCTCTCCTTCTCTCTTAGGTGTCTCCCTCCCTCCCAACCTCTCTCCCTCTCTCTCTCTTAGGTTTCTCCCTCCCACCCCTTCTCCCTCCCCATATCTCTCTCTCTCAAGTCTCTCCCTCCTACCCCTATCTCTCTCTCTCTCTCTCTCAGGTTTCTCCTTCCCACCCCATCTCCCTCCCTCTTTCTCTCAAGTATCTCCATCCTACCCCCTCTCCCTCTCTCTCTTTTTCAAGTCTCCCCCTCCTACACCCTCTCCCTCTCACAGTCACTCCCTCTATCTCTCTTCCACTCCCTCACTATCTCACTCCATCTATCTCTCTCCCTCTACCTCTCCATCTCTCTCAAGTATCTCCCTCCCACCAGCTCTCCCTCTCTCTCTCTCAAGTCCCTCTCTCTCTCTCTCAAGTAGAAGGTTTAGCGTTAAGGGTAGAGGGTTTAGGGATTTACGGTTTATAGTTTAAGGGTAGAGGGTTTAAGGGTTTAACCTGGTTAAGGGTAGAGGGTAGAGGGTTTAGGGTTTAAGGGTTAAGGGTTAAGGGTTAAGGGTTAAGGGTTGAGGGTTGAGGGTTTAGGGTTTACAAATTAAGGGTTAAGGGTAGAGGGTTTAGGGTTTAGGGATTATAATTTAAAGTTTAAGGGTAGATGGTGTAGGGTTGAGAGAGAGAGGGGGGTGTTAAGGGTAGAGGATAGAGGGTTAAGGGTAGAGGGTTTAGGGTTTAACTTGGTTAAGGGTAGAGGGTTGAGGGTTTAAGGGTTAAGGGTAGAGGGTAGAGTGTTTAGGTTTTAGGGTTTACCAATTAAGGGTTAAGGGTAGAGGGTTTAAGGTTTAAGGATTACGATTTATGGTTTAAGGGTAGATGGTGTAGGGTTGAGAGAGAGGGGGGTGTTGAGGGTAGAGGGTTTATGGATTTAAAGGGTTTATAGTTTAAGGGTAGAGGGTTTAAGGGTTTAGGGTTTAACTTGGTTATGGTTAGAGGGTTGAGGGTTGAGGGTTGAGGGTTGAGGGTTGAGGGTAGAGGGATTAGGGTTTAGGGGTTGAGGGATTAAGAGGGTATAGGGGTTGAGGGATTAAGAGGGTATGGGGGTTGAGGGCTTAGGGTTTAAGGGTTAAGGGTTGAGGGTTGAGGGATTAAGAGGGTATGAGGGTCAAGGGATTAGGGTTTAAGTGTTAAGTGTTTAGGGTTGAGGGATTAAGAGGGTATAGGGGTTGATAGATCAGGGTTTAAGGGTTGAGGGTTAAGGCTTGAGGGATTAAGAGTGTAGAGGGGTTTAAGGATTAGGGTTTAAGGGTAGAGGCTTGAGGGATTAAGATGGTATAGCGATTGAGGGATTAGGGTTTAAGGGTAGAGGCTTGAGGGATTAAGAGGGTATAGCGGTTGAGGGATTAGGGTTTAAGGGTAGAGGGTTAAGGGATTAAGAGGGTATAGCGGTTGAGGGATTAGGGTTTAAGGGTAGAGGGTAGAGGGTAGAGGGTTGAGGGATTAAGAGGGTATAGGGTAGAGGGTTTAGGGTTTAGGGATTACAATTTACGATTTAAGGGTAGATGGTGTAGGGTTGAGAGAGAGAGGGGGGTTGAGGGTTTAGGGTTTAAGGGTTAATGGTATAGGGGTTTATAGGGTTTATAGTTTAAGGGTCCCACTCCCTCTCTCTCCCAATCCCTCTCTTAGGTCTTCCCCATAACTGAATAAATCTCTCCCTCTCAAGTCTCTCTCTCTCAGGTCTCACTCCCTCCCATGCTACCTAGACTAATGTGTGTCACTCCAATGCCCTCTCTCAAAGTCCCTCTTTGTCAGGCCTCACTTACCTCCCACCCTACCTTGAAAAATATATTTCACTCCAACCCCCTCTCCCATACTCCCTCTCCCTCTCTCTCTCTCTGTCCCTTTGGCCTTTTTGTATCTCTCGGGTCTCATCCCTCCCAACCCCTCTCTTGTTGTCAGGTATTTTCCCCATTATAACTGGATAAATCTCTATCCCTCTCAAGTCTCTATTGCTCTCAGGTCTTAGTCACTACCACACTACCTAGACTAATCTCTCTCACTCCTATCACCTCTCTCTCTATCTTGAGTGTCACTCCCTTTGTCTCTATGGAATCTCTCCCCTTTCAAAACAACACATTTAGCGCTCACCAAATTTGGAATGCACCAAATTTGGCGCTCTCCAAATTTTGGCGTGCACCAAATTTGGCGCTCTCCAAATTTGGCGTGGACCAAATTTGGCGTGCATCAAATTTGGCGCTCTCCAAATTTGGCATGCACCAAATTTGGCGCTCTCCAAATTTGGCATGCACCAAATTTGGCGCTCTCCAAATTTGGCATGCACCAAATTTGGCGCTCTCCAAATTTGGCATGCACCAAATTTGGCGCTCTCCAAATTTGGCGAGTACCAAATGTGTTTTACCTTGAAACGATAAAATAGAGGTTGACCCCATGATTTAGATCCACATGCTTTTGTATTTGTCTGGTTCAACGCTTTATCCAATTGAGAAACACCTTTTTTTATGCAGTTGACTTCATATCGTACCAATCTATGCTTGATCCATCACCTGTTTACCACCAATCTACATGGTAGACAATGTAGAAGAAGACATTTTGAAGTTTCTACATCATTTTACATTATCTAAGGTAATATATTCATTTTGGTAATATTGAAATGTTTATATTTAGTATATTTGTTTGTTTTTGACAATATAAAGTAAATTTCTTTAATGATTTTATTAATCATAACAATTGGACATAGAATTCAACATTGAATTAGATGCGATTTGCATAAAAAAGTTTAATTTTTATGAGTTCGAAGAACAAAAAAATGAAAAACATGAAATTTACTTATGAATTCTATTTGCATTGCTTATAGTAGTCCATTTCCAACATGACTAGTGGAATTCACTCTATTTCATTTTATTTTCAACTAATTTGGAATTTTTTTATTTTCAACTAATTTGGAAAACCTAATAGCTTTCATCAATGTTAATGCAAGTGTCCATTAATTTTTTTGTTTCATAAAAAAATCACCTTCATTGAACATGTGCTTAGATAAATTCAAGTGAGTTGATATAGTTGTTAATGCAAGTGTCTATTCATTCATACCATTTAACTTTATAATAAATAAAAAAGGAAAATTTTGTGCAATTGAGAATGTTTATTGTCTTTCTAAGTTACCTCATTTCCAAATAAATAGTGAATAATTATAAGATATCTAGCATCAAAATCCCTTCTTTGAATTCATATTCTTCATGACTTCATCGACAATCACAAATTTGGTCTTGAGAACAATAAACACAAGATTCTCTAGTTTTCATTTAGGTGGCAACAAATTATACCCTAGGTTTGTGATGCAGAGTAGGGAGAAAAAACCTTCAACAATCATAATTAGATCAGTTTCAAACAATATTCAATCTCAAAAACCTCAATTCAATGTTCAACTGACCAATTCACATCCCCTTAAGTTGGTTTCTCTCACTTTTATTGTTGTTGCACGACTTGCACAAACTCTAAGATGATCTAAAACCGGTTGGATGTTGTAGATTAATGAATTAGCTATCATTTTAACCTATTTATAGGTTCTAACTCTTTGTATAGTGAAATTTATCTTGTTTTTATTGTTGCTACCTACTTTCACAATGTTCTTGGATTGAAGGGTTTCATGATGTAATTCAACCTATTCCACTTTTTGTGCCTACTGTAACTTGTCGAGTCAGTCCTCTAACTTGTAAAATACATGCATAACCTATTTAGAATGTTGTGGGGTCAAGGTTGGGTGTTTGGGATGATGTTCTAGGACTATAGTAGGGTATTTTCATGGTGAAAATGAGGGCTTCAAGTGTTTTTTTGACAAAATGTGGGAAGTAATGTCCATGTAATGAATTATTCACCTTGTGCAAGGTCTGGTAAGTCTGTTTGGTGCTTTGTATGCGCCTGGCAGGTCTGGGAGATAGGAGTTTCATTAAAACCCCAAGTATTTTGCTTGAAATTGAGGGTTTGGTGTATTAGGGGTCTAGAGGTCTTGGACTTGGAATTTTTTTAGGAAATTGGAGGTTTTGACACATAACATATTTTTGTTTGAGGATTTTGAGTGAATATCTAGAGTTTAAAATGTACTCTCTTTGTAAATTAGGCCAAATAAATAGCCTTTTCTAAGGTGGGTCTATTGGAAGTCAATGTTGGTCCAAAGGAGTTGATGCTGGGGTTTACCTATGTTTTATAACTTGAAAATGGGTATCTTAATCATCTATGATTTTGTCAAGTGTTTTGGAAAATCTTGGTGAAAAGACCCTTGAACTGGGTTACCTATGCTATAAGGGAAAGCTTGGTAGAAGTTGGGATTTTCAGTTGAACATCTTATTTTGCTTTGGAATCTGATTGATTCTCATTGATTTGGTGTATTGAATGGTTTCCACCCCTCTCTTCATAAAAAATGGTGTTTCTTGGTAAGTTAAGTGATCAAGTTGTGTGTAAGTCTATTAAGAGCCTTCCTCTAAATCTTTGAACAAGTTCATTGTGGATCCCTACATGTACTGCATCAGCCTCTAGCTACTTTTCCAACTCTTTAAACACACTCAAAATCCTTGATCTAATATATAACTCTACAAGCATCTAACTCCATAATGTATGAAAAATGTTGTCTAGCATAGACATGTTTGATAATTCCAACCAACTCACTGCCTTCTTTCATTAAATGCTTTGGTGTGTTTCATATTTAATGCAATGTAATCAATGATATCAATATTTTCATAAAATGCATTACTTACTTTTGTTCTATGTGTGTTTACGAACATGTAGCATTCAAGGTCATGCCAAGGAAACGATCGAAGCCTCTAAAACTGGAAGAATGTGTAGTTAAAAATGCAAGGAGAAGAGAATAAAAAAATGTAGCTCGTGAAGCAAAGGAATTGCAACATATACAACCAAAAATTCCTATGCAATCTAAGAAAGATGTCAAATTGAAAAAAAAAAGGGCACGAATGAGGAAAGTTCATAGAAAGATAGGAATGGATATCAAAGTTGGGGGCACATCATCAACCATAGGTGAAGCTCAATGCACATCTCCAATTGAAGACACGCCATCAACAACATTGTGTTTTGAAATTATATCAGAAAACACATCTCTATTTGAAGGCACTCCACAAATGACATCTCAAGTTAGAGGTACAACATCATTTACATGTCAATCTCAAGGTATGTCATCAATTGCACCTTTGATTAAAGGTACACAATCTATCCCTGATGTTGTTGACCTTCCCAATGTTGACACAACTTTACATTTGAGAACTCCTAGAGTTTTTCTTAGAAAATCTACATTTTTGATTGATATTGATTCCAATGTTTTGAAATGGATGCCTAATAAGATTCCAAAATGTATATGTCAAAGATATGCACAGAGGATATGGATTTTACTTTTTGTGAAGCTAAGTGAGGGTGGAAGATGCCAACTATTTGTTGAAATGATGAGGCAACTCAAATTTAGGCCCACCATGAAGGATCTTGGGATAAGAGTTTCAAATAACTCAAGTGAAAATTCCATTGTAAAGAACTTGATGAGTGCATAGGAGAGCATGGGTTCTACCTCACACATGAAGGATAGTTGTGCCACACAACGTTTGATGACAATAACACTATTAAGTAGTCAAACAAGGAACAAGGTGAACCTTACAAAGGAAAGTAAGTCTTTGAAAATAAGTATATCATCTCCAATGGGAGCCAAAGGAAGGTGTGAAAGAGTGGAGGATCCAAACAGCAATGAGATATGGACATTCTCGGGTAGAGTGCCACATAAAGATACAAGAATTTCTCAAGGATTGACATCTTTTAGTGAATTATTGGAAGGATAACACAAGGACCTCTACTAATCAAAGAGATGTTGTAAGAAGGAGAATTGGTAGTAAAATTCGTGAGCCACATCCCATGCATTATTTGGATACCACTCAAACCCAATTTTTTGCTGATTTTGTACATAAGTCTCCTGAAATTAAAATATGTCAAAGGTATTTTGAAATGCTAAAACCTTTTTATGTCAAAATAAATCACACACAAACTACTTGTTGTTGTAGGGTTCATATTGAGTTTTCTAACCATTATGATGTTTATCGATGTATATGTGTAGATATGCATATTGACAATATTTTCAAGAATGTAACATAATGCTTCCACCTAAATCGTCAAGGAAATTTTTGTCTTCCATTTTATGTGAAAGAGAGGATGGTCAATTTTTTTACAAAAAATCAGGTTTGGATGACACATGTGATCATTGTGGTGGCATGCAACATTTTCCAATTTTCCAACACATGGCTAGTACACACACAATTGGAGACAAAATTGTGGAATTTGGCAAATATAAGACAATGGCATATAGTCTAAAAGATGGGAAAGAAGAAAAGAAGTGCGAATTGATCAATGATAAGAGTCCAGTGTATCAGTTTATGGGTATTTTCCATGCTCAGGTGGTCTATGAGTATGCAAGGCATACACACAAAACACAATGGTTAGACTCATAGTTCAAGTTATGCAAGGACATATTTCCACTTCGTCATATTGTTTTAGTTGTCGACTTCGCTGTGAACTACACATTGCAACCACAAAATGAGGTGCACTCACAATACTAAAACTCCATGCAAGTTGCTATATTTATGCATATATCATTCATTCATGCAAATGATAGTACAAAGGAAAATAGGAAATTATTGAGGGAGTATCACTTTTACATCAGTGATGATCACACAAATTCTACAGAGTTTGTGCAAGGTTTCTTTCATATGTTCTATGTTGATTTGGCTAGCAAGGGCATATAATTTAGTCAACATATCATATGGTCAGATAATTGTACATCGCAATTCAAGAACGCTAGAATGTTTTATTGGTTGAGCAAGATGCATAAAATCAGTGGTCTTCAACAATGTGGAACTTCTTAGAGGCCGGACATGGAAAGGGGGAGCATGATGGAGCAGGTGAATGTATCAAAAGAGCCCTAGCATGGGAATAGTTAAAGTACACAAACAATGTAAAGTTGACATATGCAAGATCACAAATATCCAATGGTGCAATGGTGCAATGTGTCCAGATAGTGAAGACAATTCTTTAGTTCATATATTTTTTCATTTAGTAGATGATACTAACATTGCAAAATATGAGGATTGTTGTACACTAATAGGATCGAGTGAGCTACACTCTTTTAGAAGCTCCAATAAAGGTACATGGACTATCCATATGTGAAAGATGGTATGCTTTTGTTATGCATGTACACTTCAAGCATGGAATGATTGTGATTCAAAAAAGTGGGTTGAAAAATGGTCTGTAAGAAGTCTAACCCCACTTGACACTTATCAGCTCTCGATGGCTCTACAAATCATGAAGATGCAATCATTCATTAACTTTGATCATGTATCAGACCTACTAGAACCAGGTAATATATCTTACAATTTTTATTATGTTTCTCAGTAAATACATCTAACAAGATGAATGGATCAATGCAGGGCACATTTATGTGGTGATTGCAGATGAAGACAATGAAGAGGGTACAAATTATTACCTGTGCCATTGTATCGAGGGAAAAAAGAATTTGGAGGCCCTAGTTATAAATGTAGAAAACATAGAATATCCTATAGGTTCAGTGGTTGTTATTGGAACATGGATTCAAAGGTATCCAATTAAGAATGTTGCAATTTGGTTGTTTGAGGAATTTGAGACACATCAAAAGATTCTTCACTACTTGAACCTTGTTTTCGCCACCAATGTTCATTTGATCACATATAAGGGAAAATATGCAAACAAGAAATTGTGGAAAGTGTGTGAGTCTGACAACAAGGCAATACTTGACACAATAAAGAGGAGAGAAGACCTTGATGGTTCCTTGGATTGTTTTCTAAGTATGCACATTGAATTTGTAAAGTCATGTTATTGATTACTCTTTTGGACCAACACCTTGAAATCAAGATTTTTCACCATTAGTGTTTTATGTCATATGCATTTATGACTGTCATTGATCCTTTTTTGATTGTGATTCTAGGTAATACTGAAGTTTGTCAAAGTATATAAGAAAAGAACATCGATTGGTGGTGCAAGTGTTCAGTGGTATGAGAAACATCGGTTGCTGGTGCATTTCTGGTTGTCAATCTTCTCTTTCTTTTCCATCTCGTAGATTTATCAGATTCTTATATGCTACATGTTTTATGTTAATTATGTCAATGATATATTTGAAATTTATACGTAGGATCATCGAGAGATGAGAAAGTAGTGAAGGGGCACATCACCATTGTAGGACCTTCAATCGACCTCCTTATCTAGCATGCATGAAGGTGATAGTAGGTCTCATCAGGTGTATGACTGACATTATTTAGTTATTGCTCTTTTAATGATTTTTATATGAGTCCATGTCTAAGATTGATAGGATTATGCAAGTTTTTTGTGGACCAAATTCCTATGATGCTACACAACCACAAAGAGGCTACTACCCATGGGTTTCATAGGGAGCAAGGGATGCACATTTTTTGAAGCATTTTGGAATGCAAATAACTGGGCCAACTAAGGTGGAATGAAGAAACGAAACTGGGCAACGACTCCTTTTGTTTCTTCTCAAGTACAATATATTTCGTGATCTGTGTTGCAAATGGGAGGACTATTTCCTTGCATGTATTGCTACAAGTATTGACAAATGGGAAGATTTTCAAGATGTTCTTCCATCACTATTGTAATATTTTTCATTGACTTAGTGTATTTTTTTATATACAAAAAAATATGAGAAATTAGTACATGCAAATGTGTATATTCCTTAATATATGCCTCAATTAAATATGTATATTAAATTTAAAATTAGCTGTAATGCTTCATGGTTTATATTTAAAGTTGTCTTCAAGGAAAAAAATGTGGATTTATGAGTAAGAATGAAATAATGTCTAATATAATTGTAGAAAGGAATATTTTATTGCTCCTACTAATGAAGAGGTGGTGGTAACCCAAGACACAAATTGGCAACTTCTCTCAAATATACCAATCAAGACATCAACTTTCAATTAACTCATCCTTGTAAAATAGCATCAAACTCAACAAGGACCCTACAGAGGTTGTCAACATCCAAGTAATTATAATTAAATCAAATTTTCACAATCCCCAAGACAGATTTATTGAATTCCTCAAAACTCACCTATTGACATATGTTTCCCTTGCAGTAGTTGGAAATCAATTTTTTAGACTTTTAGCCAAAATTTTCCAAAAAACTTAGGAAACTAATCATGGATTCAAGTACCCTTCTCAGAGATACACAACATACAAGAAAATTAGATACACCTTCTTAGGACCAAGTGCCTCAAAATTGGACTTTCACAGTTTTAAGCCTCAAATTAGGCCATTTTTACTAAGACTACCTTTAGATCTCCACACCAGACCTTCTAACCAAAAACAAGTCTTGAATCAAGTTCCCAAACCAAATATTTTCCAAGTATCCTGACCCCAAATGGACAAACAAGCCTCCAATGCAAAAACCCTCCTTGTAGCCTAAATAACTAGGGTTTTAGGGTACCATTATTGAATCTTCACCTTCCTAGCCATTCCTACCCAATTATACTGCTCAAAAATATTTCAATAGGTCCACCCATTCTTAAGGATCACTCACTTTACCATTAACAATACAACTTATTCATTCCATAGGTCCGACCCACCAATTTCCAAGGGAAGACACACACCTCCAACCCTTCCTTTCATTCTTCACGCCAAGGGATCATCCTTCCACACCTCCTAATCCTATAGTAACATTACCTACACTCAACTACATCATCCCACCAAGTTAAATTTGATGAAAATAGGTGGGATGATGGTTATGCCATGCCTCTAACCCCAAATCCTTAAGGCTGTTCAAGAACCCGGTAGGAGCAATTTGACGAATTAAGGCACTAAAAGATTAAACCAAACCATGCCAAGGCACCAAAGATAAGTTAGAACGTTTATCTACCATTTCTTAAGGGAATTCAATATATATAAGACCTGTTCGGCCTGTACACAGGTAGGGAACTAAGAAAAATTGGTAAAACTATGAGAAAACAAAGTAATTTCCAAGCTTTATTCTTGTCCCTCCACTCCAACAACCAAAAATCGAGCCTCTCCAAGATTTAAATAGCATTTATCATCCTCCTCTAACTTATAAATGCCCCTAACCACCAAGAAACCAACTTTTCAAAACACATAACCGTTGCAATTATGAATTTGTTGCATTATGCAACTCACAAATTTGCAACTTTTATCACTTTTCCTACTAACTAAACTAATGAATCCATTATGTCATTGAAATAAAATATTTCATGTTTCCTTTTAGGCTTAAAAAATCACTTGCTGGCAAGCTAGTGAGCTGATGTAGAGTAGGGGATTCACAATTCAACTCAATCATCCAATCACCAATAGCACCATGATTCCACATTGCTCAAACACATCAAATAATCAAGTTAGCCTTCTAAAATTATCCCAAGCATTGAGACATATTTACTAACACAATTTAAACATGTTCAAACCAAAATACATCAATCAAATCACTGTTTACACATTATTGCTCATTCTAACAATCTAGGCATCAAATTTCAAGTAGGATTCCAAAACCTCAATCGAGTGTAACTTCTTATTGAGATCCTTCCAGACCTGGACCAGAAAATTTTTAGCAATAAATTTTGGCCAATTTTAACATATCAAAAAATCAGATACACTTGTTTTGTAAAATATGTGTGAACCAATAGCCTACCCGTTGGAAAATGCATCAAGTTAGCCCAAAATTACAAAGGGACCACCAAAGAATCAACTCCAAATCTATATATGACCTGAAACAGTATTTTAAAATGTTTCAAAACTTAGGATTCACCAACACTTAGGTGCTTAAAGGCCCAAATAAGCACCCAACAATAGAACCCTAGTTCCTAGGCTTTAACAATGCAAAAAGAATGAGGCTTTGATAGAAAAAAACTTTGAAAACCTTCAAAATATTAGCCACTACTCCAAATATGTTTAGATATGCCTAAATATGCAATCTAGACCTTCATGCATCCATATTTCAAGTTATTTCAACAAAACACTACCTTAAACCATCGATTTCATACATTATTTCATTAAAAACACACTAGAATAGCCTAGGCATTCTTCAAAACTCATCCAAATCTTCTCCAAAATAAAATAAACCAATGGGAAATAATTTATAACCTTAAAAAATACCTTCACACCAATTTTTACAAGAGTTTATTGAAGAAATCAAAAGATATTGAATTTTAATTGCTTGCTACCCTCTTAAAATCTAAAATTAACCACCTAGAGTAAATTTGCAATATCTTGAGAAAAACTTAATGAAATTTAATGAGACAAAAACAAAATTGATCTACATTCATTCCACCATCACTTCCAAATATTTTCCATTGATAATATGATCGTATAAGGCCATAAAATTAACCAAGATGTGATTTGACACAATTTCTCTCAAATATGCCCACTAAGACATCAACATTCACTTGACTCAACAAGGTACCTCAATTTACCAAACATGGAGTCCATTAGACCAGACATGATCAAAGGCTTAGTAATATATTCAAAATCCCTTACTTGACTGATCAACACCCACCAATAGGACTTTGCGCTTTAGGAACAACCAATGACTCTTCAAAACAACATTAGGCCTTAACTTCCTTGTAGCCTTGTCAACTAGGAAAATAAATAATAAAAATGGTTGGAGGCAAGAACTAGACAATTGAGATATGTTTCAGACCCCTTATGTAGGCCTCTTCAAACCCCAAAGACCTTAGGATATGACATTCAACAAAAAAACTACTATGGACCAATCTACAACGCCATAAGGGGACCTGATGAGGCTGTTCCAAACAAGACCCAAGGTATCTAGGCACTCCCCATGATGCATAGTGGATCAACCAAATATGAGAGATGACACAAATTCTATCAAATATGACCACTTGGACATAAATTCACATAACACCCTAACTTGCACCTAAGGAATTCCATTTTCTCATCACTCTAGCCTTTAGGCCTCTTTTACCCTCAACCCTTGTAACACTACCCGATAGGACAGTGAATAAAAAAACCACATGCAATCCTATACTAGGCCCAAACCACTGAATTTGGACAACAAATGGATGCCCCTACAAAGTCTCACAGTCTCCCTTCTTGACAATCAAAGGTAAAGTCACAACAAGCCAAAAGGTAATGCTACAAGGTAGGCCTAATAGGTTGCTCAACTCAAGGAAATTAGTACCTAGGAACTCCCCAACACCCCTCAACCACAAGTAAGTTCCTATAACCTTCTTACATCTATTTAACAAGTCCCTACATGAATATATTCACAAAAAATTCTCACAAAGACCAAAAATCAAACTTTTCCCCTTGATTCTTGGCCTGTCACATGATGATGCCAGACCTAGATATTCAAAGATCCTTCCAAAACCTGCATGACACTCTCTGAAACAATTATAAGATAAAATTATATATGATAATCTCCCATTCCACCCAGTTCTAACCTTAATGCATGGTGGGAATGGAAGATAAAAGCAAAATTCAGTCAACACCTTGATTTTGGAGGGTTTCAGACCACCCAATAGAGAAATATGAATATCTCCCTTGTCCCTCAATGAAATTACTCCAAACCAATGCCAAAAGAGAGCCAAATCAACCCCCTTTCAAACCATTATAGCCTTGGAGTCTGACAACAAACCTACAGATCGTACCAAGTACGAGATCAATAATTCTTGCACAAGAAATAAAAAAACAAAGCAAACTTTTTATTGAATCTTTTTTCTTTCTTCATCAACAACCTTCCCTCAACCAAGAGAGGCATATTTAAAACCTAACAACCTCCCTCCAATGTCCCTTAACTGAATTTTAAATTTGAGGGATGTTGGAAACCAACTAACTCTTATTTAGACCTCTAATTGCCTAGTTAAGGCAATTAACACTACACCAAGAACCCGACTAGGTAGAACACTCCAAAGGTGTTAAAGGATATTCAAAACACAACAAATGACCAAGGTGACTCCCATCAAATGCCTAGTTGCATCATGGCACCATGATTCATTAGTTGGACTAGATGCACCAACACTACATGGTGAAAAGGAGACCTACTACAAACATCAAAACTCAACACTAAGCTTAAAAGCTTATTACAAACATTGAAGATGGTCCTTAGGACCTTATTACATTGAAATCAACCTGAAAAAAAAAAAGATTCATTCAAGCCTCATGGAGGAATTTGGACCCCAAGGTGACCCTGCACCACCCCAAATCCCTTAATCCATGAACATGGTTCTTACAACATCAATACACACATCTCAACACCCTTGAACGACCCCTCTCAACATATTCCACTCACAACTCATCAAACTCAGACTTTCTTACATAGAATTAGGCTTGTCACATGAGGATGCCAAGCCTAAGGTAACCAGGAAATCACTCCAAACTCCATGCCGTTCTCCAAAACCTCTTCAAACATAAAGTACATATGAACTCTGCCATTCCACCAAGAATTAAGCCTTGAACAAAACATAATGGCAAGTTGTGTGCATTCTTGTGATCAAACCTTGGTTTTTGAGGGTTTTTGACCAGTTCCAAAAGAACAATGATAACTCCCTCTATTATTTATGGAATTGGACCAAAACACTACCAAAACGAAGCTATCTCACTCATATATCAAACCATGTCATCCTTGCAACCTTACAAACAAGCTACAAGCCATACCAAGCATGGGATCAAAATTTTTACATAGAAGTATACAATGGGTGGAAGGCTTAATATGACATTTTAATTCACTCAAAACCCTTAAAAAAAGGTATACAAACTGACCCTCAGTAATTGGCTTCTAAAATGCACAAAATCACTTGAAATCCAACCAAACCAAAAATAAAATGGAGTTAAGTTTTCTGCCTACCTAATTCCATCATAAAGAGAGGACAATTGCTCTAAGATACATTCAACTGACTCGATCCCTTAAGGGTCCAAAGTGCAAAAGGGCATAAACTTTTGACAAATTATTACTCATAAACCATGGTGATTAAGAAACATCTATCTAAAGCTACGAGATCATGTTGGGCCCCTCTACAATATTCTCTCTTGCTTTTTTCTATCTCAGAGGTATTTTCTTGTGGTGTCCAGCTTTCACTTGATGGAAAAAGTGTCAAATGCAAGTAGTTAAAAGTTGCAAAGTGGTACAACTTTCATTTTGTAGCTCATGTGACCAAACAAATTGTTCCAACACATCTAGGTGGGTACATTTACACTAGGCATGGTCCTCTTTTGCACCCAAACATGCGAAATCACTCTGAGCTACGTTCAACTAGATCGATCCCTTAAGGGTCGAAAGTGCAAAATGGCTGCAAACTTAAGCATGCTATTAATTGGGTACTGTAATGCTTAGAAAATTTTCATATGATCCTACAAGATTGTGTTGGGCCCCTCTACAATAACCTCTTTCAATTTTTTCTATTTCGAAGGTATTTTCCTGTGGTGGCGAATTTTCACTTGGGGAAAAAGTTGTCAAATGCAAGGAGTTGAAAGTTGCAAAGTAGTGCAACTTTCATTTTGCAGCTCGTGTGACCAGACGGATTGTTCCAACACATCTAAGTGGGTAATTTTACTTTGGGAATGGTCTTTTTTCACACCCAAACACGCGAAATCGCTCTGAGCTATGTTCAACTGGATCGATCCCTTAAGGGTCCAAAGTGCAAGATGGCTACAAATGTCAACATGCTCGTATTCAAACACCATGATGCTTAAAAAAATATTTTCTGAGCCTATCGGATCACATTGGGCCCCTCTACAATAACCTCTCTCAATGTTTTCTATCTCAAAGGAATTTTCTTGTGGTGTTCAATTTTCACTTGATGGAAAAAGTGTCAAATGCAAGTAGTTGAAAGTTGCAAAGTGGTGCAACTTTCATTCTGTAGATCGTGTGACCAAATAAACTATTCTGATGTGTTCGAATAGGTATTTTTATGCTAGGCATGGTTCTCTTTTGCAACCAAGCATGCAAAGTCGCTCCGAGCTACGCTCAACCAAATCGATTCCTTAAGGGTCCAAAGTGCAAAATGGCTGCAAACTTCAACATGCTATTACTCAGATACCACGATGCTTAGAAAATTATCATCTAATTCTATGAGATTGCATTGGGCCCCTCTACAATAACCTCTCTCGGTTTTTTCTATCTCATAGGCATTTTCCTGTGGTGGTGAATTTTCACTTGGGGAAAATGTTGTCAAATGCAAGTAGTTGAAAGTTGCAAAGTGGTGCAACTTTCGTTCTACAACTCGTGTGACCAAAATAATTGTTCTAACATGTATGAATAGTTATTTTTACGTTAGGAATGGTCCTCTTTCACACCCAAACACATGAAATCGCTCCGAGCTACGTTCAACCAAATCGATCTCTTAAGGGTCCAAAGTGCAAAATGATTGCAAAATTCAACATGCTATTACTCAGATACCATGATGCTTAGAAAATTCTCATCTAATCCTATGAGATTGCGTTGGGCCCCTCTACAATAACCTCTCTCAAATTTTTCTATCTTAGAGGCATTTTTCTGTGGGTCGAATTCTCACTTGGAGAAAAAGTTGTCAAATGCAAGTAGTTGAAAGTTGCGAAATTGTGCAACTTTCGTTCTGCAACTCGTGTGAACAAACAAACTATTCCAATGCATCTGAATAGGTATTTTTATGTTAGGCATGGTCCTATTTTACACCCAAACACACATAATCACTCCGAGCTATGGTCAACCAGATTGATCCCTTAAGGGTCCAAAGTGCAAAATGGCTGCAAACTTTAGCATGCTATTACTCGGATACCATGATGCTTAGAAAATTATCATCTGATCCTATGAGATCATGTTGGGCCCCTCTATAATAACCTCTCTCAATTTTTTCTATCTCAAAGGTATTTTCTTGTGGTGGTGAATTTTCACTTGGAGAAAAAGTTGTCAAATGCAAGTAGTTGAAAGTTGCAAAGTGGTGCAACTTTCGTTCTGCAGCTTGTGTGACCAAACAGATTGTTCCAACACATCTAGGTGGGTAAATTTACGCTAGGCATGGTCCTCTTTCTCACCTAAACACACAAAATCACTCCGAGCTATGTTCAATTGGATCGATCCCTTAAGGGTCAAAAGTGCAAAATGGCTGTGAACTTTAGCATGCTTGTATTCAGACATCATGATGCTTAGAAAATTCTTGTATGATCCTATGGGATAATTTTTTTCCCCTCTACAATAACATCTCTTGGTTTTTTCTATCTTGGAGGCCTTTTCCTGTGGTGGCGATTTCTCGCTTGGGGAAAAAGTTGTCAAATGCAAGTAGTTGAGTGTGTAAAAATGACTTTATAGCCATGCCACCCATTGTATCCTACTATAACATAATGGAATGGAATAATTAGGGGTAGGGAACATATGTGCATGGTTTCTAGAGTATGGGAGGCGAGTTGAGTGGTTTGGTGTGATGTCCTAGTTGGCAATTTGATGAGTTTTGGTGAAATTCAATGGTTTAAGAGTGGAAATGGTTGAAATCCTTTGGGGTAACAGTTTGTTAGAGAATTTTAAGCATGTGCAGGTTATTTTAAGCATGTTTTATGCATTTGAAAGGTTTTATGAGTTTTGGGAATAGGATTTTCAAGAAACCCACCCGTTTTAGGCTTTTAGCTATAGCAACAAGGCAATGGACTATTTGATAAAATGCTTTGGTAAACATGTATGAAAATGTGGTAGCATAGACAAGGTAGTGAATTGTTTGAAAAAATGCCTCAAAGAAACATGGTCTCATGGTGATGGAATGCCATGACAATCCATAGCTATGAGGATTGTGATTAATGATTGGAATTGTGTTTAGTGAGATTGCAAGACCTCCCCTACTGCATCAATGTTTTAGGGTTTTATCCATAGTAGCAAGGCAATTCACTATTTTATATAATGCTTTGATAGACATGTATGAAAATTGTGGTAGCATAGAAAAGGTAGTGAACTCTTTTAAAAAATACCTCAATGCAATTTGATTGTCATGGCATTCCATCACCATGAGACCACATTTATTTGAGACATCTTTTGAACTGGTGTAGGGGCACCTACAACCATGTTATAAAGTTCATTTTGGTAGCAGTCTGTCCTAAGGGACTTTAGGCGAATCTTGAAGTTTCAAGTGTTTTATCTTAGTAGGTATTTAAAATAAGGTCTAAATAGACCACTCTTTCATGTATTTAGGGGTTTTGGTGTTTTGATGGTCAAATGTGCACAAGTGCACTCATGTATCAAATTTTAAATTTGTAAGCCTTGGAGGCAAAAAAAATTGAATTTCTAGGTAGGTGGGCAAGAGTGAGGTATTTTTGGTGTCATGGGATTGAATTCAAGGTGATTGGGAGTCATAAAGGCCTAAATGTCAATGGTTGCACAATAATGTTATTAAGTGCACAATTAAGTTGTCAAAACACAGTTTTAGGGGTAATTAGGAGTTAGGATTTTAAAAGACAACTAAAAGGAGTTAGGTAGTTGGATGTTGATGAAAAAATGTATTTAAAGCCATAAAATTCTTGAACCAAAGGTTTTTCAATGGTTTTTGAAGAATTTCATAAGAGAAACAACATGCATTTTGCTGCTACATCATAGTTTTTCCTGATTTCTAGAATTTATTCTCTTCTTTATGACCCGTACAGTCAAAGTGAGTGTTTTCCATTGGGTTTTGGGAAAGAAATATCATTTTTTTTGAAAACTGTCTATTGGGGCAGTGAAAGCATAGTTTTGAGGAAGAAAATGAAAAATTAATCATCCCACCTACTGTAAAACTTTGTGTTTTAGTGGGATGACATATTTAATATTTTTTTGTGTGTTCAAATGGCTGGGTAGGATGTGGATTTGTGGTTTTGACATGGAGTAGTGTTCTAAGGGTTGGAAACAATGATTTTATATGAAAAATGGTGGGTTCAAGGGTGGTTTTTGTGAGTCATTGATGGAAACAACTTGGGAATGGTGTGAAATTCTTGTGCAAAACCTATACAAATAGTTTAATGTTTTGGTTGGGCTTGGAAGGCCTTGTGAGGGTGAAATGCTAAAAACCCTAGGCTTTTACATGTAAAAGGAGGGTTTGGTGAACTTATAGTCCAAAGGTCAGTTGTATGAGTTTTGAAGGGTGAATTGGTGGTTTTGCATCATAACAAAACTTTGTCCAAAGAGATTTTGTAAAAACAAAAGGATTTGAGGGTACACTTTGTTTGGAAAGGAGGGCTAGTTCTTGTAGCCTTTTGAGCAGGGTAGTCTAGTGAAACTAGGTGTTGGCCTAATGAACCTTGAAGAATTTGATTGGAATATTGTATTGGGTTTGAGTAGATGCCTAAATGATGTTGAGATAGGTCTTTGTGTGATCAGATTGTGTTGAGTAGTTGAGTTTCCCTATTGTGTGTTTGAGGATTGGTGTCAAAGTGGGCATATTTGAGAGAAGTTGTGTCAATTTTTTTCTTGAGTTACCACCACCTCTACATCATGAACTAGTTCACTGCCTTGGTCTATGGCTTGTCATGGCATTCTATCACCACATTTATTTGATGCATTTTTCCAAACAGTTCACTGGCTTGTCTATGTTATTTCTTACTATTATGCTTTTGATATATTTTTTTGAAGCATCCATAGCTTGTTCAAAATCACTTGTTTTAGAATTTTAGCCACAACAACAAGGTAGTGAACTGTTTGACAAGATGCTTTGGTAGAAATGTATGAAAAATTTGGTAACATAGACAAGACAGGGAACTAATTGAAAAAATACCTCAAAGAAATTTGGTCTCATAGAATGCCATGATAAGAAAATGCTATTGGCAGCTACTCCTAGTTATTATTTATGCAATGTGAAGAAATTGCATAACTACTTAGGTTGAATTTGTACAAACTATATTTTAATTGAAATTTTGTCATCTATTAACATCTACTTATTAGTTATGCAAAGTGAAGTAATTCTTTGACTTTGAAAGATGTGCAATGCAATGTAATCAACGACATGAATATAAACTACAAAAGACCATTTTTACAATTCATTAGTTAAAATATTTATTTTATTTTCTCTCTATATCTCTATATGCTATGGAAATACCCTTCAATTAAAAAAAAGAAGTTTTTATCTCTTGTTCTACAATTTTTCCTAGTTTTTTCACAAACTATTATACTTTTGGTTTGTCAAAATTTTCCCCAAAATATTTGTGCTACTATGCATTGGAAGCATGAAGCATACACATGAATACACAAAATATAGGTGAAGTATACATGTGAATAAGTGAAGCATACACGTGAATAATTGAGGCACAAGTAACTGAAGCATTCTAGAGGATACAAACCACCACGAATGAAGCTTATTTACACAATATGCTTTAGATGGGGCTTATTGAACATTCAACAGTAATTAATTAAGAATTGTATGTAAACAAAATCCATGCCTACAACATTCAAGCATGCAACTTACATGATACACATGATAACATCATTCAAGAATGGCAATAGAAAAATAAGATTTTCTTTAATCAAAAATCCAAAAGGCAATACAATGATATATATTGATAAAAATATATACAATATATCCAAAAAAACCATACAGGCTTAGTACAAAGGAGCCATATGGACATAAAATGTCACATATATATCAATAGTACACAACATATGTTCCAAAATTCCACATAGGCAATACAAAAAACAACACTAATACATAGTCATTTCACTCTAGGGGAAGGAAATAGATCCCGTGTTGCCTTCAAAATTTGGGTGGATGGAGTGACTATTGCTTCTCTTGTCTTTCAAACACGCTCGCTAGTCCTCCTCTCTTCACTCTGGACCTTCAACTGATACAATAAAAATTAAATATGTCAAAACATAGCAATTGAATTATGGAATGGCATATAAAAAAATATATAATCACTTACCACATACATATAGTCATCATGCACATTTACAACATCACCATGTCCACAATCTAGAGTTACAACCACCTATAGCAACCATCAAGATATAAATTAAACTACATAAAAATATCATGAAAATTTTCTATAATAGACCATCACTAACTCATTTGATTGCAAAATCCGACGAAAGCTATATAATTAGATGTATCGTTGGGCACTTGTGCAAAATTTTCATTTTCATTTTTTTTTTATCCCCGACGTTCGTCGGAATTTCGATGAACCTTATTTTTCGTCGAAGATCTTTTGTCAAAATTTTGATGGACTTGCAAAGTTAAATTGTGGCTGACATAAATAAAAATGAGGTCAACTATTTATTGCGACAATGTTTTGCTCGACGATTTTCTTGGGAAAAATCAGAAAAAACTCAAGAAGATATCGCCAGGTTGAGGGTAATTATTGCCTTTTTCCAGAATTAATTTGTGAAGTCAGATTTGTACTTCAAGGTTTGAAAATCATATTTTAAAGCAACATCTCATCAGATTTCATTTTTAGTCTTGTGCATTTTCAAAATTTCATCTCCAGATTTTAGACCTGACTTCATAAATTATTTATAAGGGAATTGTTTATAACTGATGGAAAATTATTGATGGATTTGGACAAAGATTATATTTGCAAGGTTTCAATTTTAACCCTAATGATGAATTTTCAATAGATTTGGGAGCCATAACTAGATAAAATCAAAGGCATAGGGATAGCTACAGAGTGAAATAACTGTCAAGATTCAGGCCTAGAGGGTTGAACAAAGAATTGGGAATGTTTGATAGTGGATAGTTAGAGCCATTTAGCTATGATTTTTTTGAGGACTACTTCATAAAGATGTATTTTTCCCTTTGCCAAGTTTCAGAAATAGATTTTAGACCTTAGATGCCAGTGTCCTATAAAAGCAGTTATGGTATATTTGTTACTTGAAGTTCTTGAATTCATCTTGAATCTATACAAATGTATCTATTTTTGATTTGAACAAGAAAGAAATAAAGAAACCAATTTATAAATATTGTGAGATATTTAGAGCAACAAACTAAAAAATGAAAAAAATGAAGGTCAAGGCCTCTCTATTTTTTCCAGTTCACTTAAACTTTTTAGATGCTGCCAAACATCTAGCAAGCTATAACTATCATGCAGATTATATGATTTCTATTTGTTTTGTACTTTAGAACAACTTACAAGATGAAATTGTCTCCTCATGTAGAAGTATAAACTACCAAATTCCTTCAGAAGTTGGTATAGGAATCAAAAGATGAACCTGTCAAATTGGAAACCAAAATTTTTATGGTAAGAAGAGTTCATTTTGAAATAAATGGCATGTTGTAACAACTTTATTAAGTAATACAATTTATTTAGTTATTTTACAATTTGGTGATTTGTGTGTAGATATGCCACCATATGAAACCGAGTGGAAAAGAGCACTCCTTACCTTATCAAGTAATATCCAGGTAAGATTTTATTAAAAATAACTTGTGATTTTAGTGAAGCTGGTCAACCTATTCATGCTTTTCCATGCTTAATTTTTTCCTTTTGGATTGAGCTACTTATGATAAATTTTTAACTTTCCTTGCAACCTGTGTATTACCCTCTCAAGTTTTTAACTGGTTAAAAACAATCTCTTATAAAGGATATAAAATTCCTTAGTACTTTAGATTGTCCTTTATGTTAAGGGAGGCATCTGACTATTGTTTATATAAATCAACTTTATTTGAGGGTAAGCATATTTAATATCTATGTGGTAGATTCAAACACTAAAAGAAAGTATTTGACCTTATTAGGAAAAATAAAGAAAAAAATGTAAAAGTGCATCACATATTTGTTGAAAGTGATCCCATATCATTTGTGATACTTGCCCTCTAGCAACTTGACTATCCTTTGTCTTTTAGGTTATGCATGAGTTTATTCATTTGATTTCAATGGCCTTGCATAGCACGTGAATAAATCAATTGTGGTAGCTCCTTGAGATATTGTCCATGCACTCCTTAATACACTTGTAGGTTGTCCTCTTTTGAAAATTTGTGAGATGGAAATATTTATTAGTTTACCATATTACTATGAAGAAAATGAACCCTTGACAAGATTTATGATGTTTTAAAATCCCTCTTGATTGCTCAATTACTTTTCTTTATGTATCTCTTAAAGTTCGTCATACTACCCTATCACTATTATTATAAATTTCAATGCCCCCTTCATGGTTATGACATGGACTAATCATTGTTTATTTGAATTGTCATGACTGTGATCTCCTTTTGGGAATCTATATTAAAGTGCCATGCCTTTCTTTGAAGTCCATTTCCTTAAATCTTTTCTCTTTGCTCGTTGCTCCTTACCTCTATAGTATCCCTATATTGCATATACATAATAATAACAATTATGGTGATAAATAGTGGACATGGGTATAACATCAAGCATCATACAAATGTAGTTTATATCTGCATATATAATACCTCGAGATACTAATATTGTAGCACTAGTCAAAGAATCATTATCAAACTATATTTGTTGATCAAATACAATGAAAAATAAAATATATTAAAATATAAAACATTGATCTTTTCTATCTACTCCACTATAAATAATAAAGACTTCCAACACTCAAATTGGAAGGAAATTTCTACAGTCTTTATTATTTACAGTGGAGTAGATAGAAAATATCACTGTTTTATATTTTACTATATTTTATTATGCAAATAGCATTGGAAAGTAAACTGGCCAATACATTGTCAAACATAATGATTGGACCCTATGAATATATAGGTTATCAATATTTAATCAATTCACATGAGAAATAATACTGACCAATAGTATCAATGAAACTTTGATACTATATAACAATGACTAGTCTCAGTTTGATGACATTTCAAGACCAATGCATGAATATCATTTGGGCCTCATGTCATTGAACATTATTTTCATTCAGCCATGATATAATGTTCTTACAGGAAGCACAATACTAGTATGATTGAATGTATAAGAGGAAATAGGAGTTAGAGTAGATAAAAAGAGAACAAAAATATTGTAGTGTATCCTTATTATTATATAAATAAATAGAAAAATAGTAAGAGTAGGAACCCCAAATATCATGTTCATTGTCTATGTGAATATGTGTGGAATAGAGTGAACCCTTATCTATTTCAATTGTTGATAAGGTTATGGTTTATTATTATTCTCCTTTGCATAGTATAAGCTCTAACCAATTTTTAATATTTAGCTTAAAAGTCAAGATAGTATTCCATACTAATTCTATGTCAATAGGAGGGAGGAAGTTGTATATGGATTCTAGAATAAACATTATAACTGTTAGGTCTCAAAAACACAAGTTTGAACCATAAGAGGTTGCCAAACTCTTACAATGTTTTTGGCTAATGTACAAGGCCAAATAATTAACTTGGACCTTCTACTCTTTAGGCTCTGCTAAACCTAGGCAGGTGTACCTATGTGAATGATGCAGATTTTAACTATGTTTCCTACTTGACCAATCTATCCACAATGGAAATTTGAAAATGGAGAGATGTGATCCTAATTTGGTATAAATTGTATAAGTAATATCAAGGTAAAATATAATATGTTCAGTTAACATATGTCAAATAAAATGGATAAAACTAAATGATGGAATGGGGAAGACCAGTGCCTCCTTGGGTAAATGGAGTCAAATGAAAGTCTATGAGGAATGGCTTCTATCTGGCATAAATTCTAATTGTTTGGCATACAAATATTTGTCTATAACTTGTATAAACATGCAAGAATGTAATTATCAAGTTCTTCTTAATGATCCAAATGATGCTTCCAAGTTACTGTGAATGACTAGAAGGATTTAATCTTTACTTGAAAGAACCAATTAAACATACGACACAAATACAACAAATATGCATCAATAAATTGAACATATGCTTGATATATCAATTTAAATAATAGAGAAACACCAACCTTGGATACAACTTAATAATATTTTCTATTAACTCAACAATCAATTGATACTAGAATGACGCCATTAAAATCAGAGATCATGGTCCTTTTAAATGTAAGTATTCTGGAAATTATCTATTCTAACAACCTATTCTCCTTCTAATCTCCCCCTTTATTTTTGCTACCAAAATGGATATTTATACATCAACCACTTGAAAGGACACGTCCTTTCAGAAATGTCTTATGTTAAAACAACAATAAATTAAAAAAGGTAATTAGGCTTTGTTAAGCCATAAGTGAATCTTTGACATGTGGTTCAAGTAGTCCCGGTGCTCATGTGTATCTACATCTCCTAATGCATTTTGGATTGTGATCTCCATTTTCACCATCTTTTTATTTTGTTCGCATGCTTCATCTAGTGTTATATCTTTCACGGTAGTTGTCTTCGGAATTTCTTGCAATATTGACTCACTTTCACCTTTCCAGCTAGTCATTTCTTTTAATCTTCCCCCATCATCAAAGAATGCAGTCAATCCATTTTTGGTGGCATCAATTAATCCCCGCGCATCCCATCACAATTCTTCAAAAATTCTTTGTGCTTATTCATAAGATGATTTGCAACCTCAATTGCCACATTATCAGGAGCATCCCTTTGGTTTATTTCTTGGAGCTTCACTAGGATCCTACCATCCATTCTCTCATGTTCTTGTAATGCAAAAAAGTTATTTGAGTGTGTTCCCTAGAGCTTATTCAACCAAGTTGTTAGTCTGGCTTGTCTTTTCTTAATTACTGCTACAAGTACATCATACTTTCATTGAGAATATGCAATTGACCCTTCCTAATGATCTTTTTCTTCTGAACTTTCACCATGGATGAGTAGCTTGGTTGACCCCATTGTAACTCCTAATAAATATTTCAGGTGGCCATTTTCTCTGAACATTCTCTCATTATTCATTTTGTACATTTCTTTTTCCTTGATTAACATCTGTATTTGAGATTTGTTCAGTTTTGCTACGTTGATCTCAATCTCTGTTGTTGCCATAGGATCAACCTCCCCAACCTTTAGGGTCATAAAATGCCAAAATGACTTCTCAATATCAATGACAACTAATTTCCTATGAGGTGGATACAAGGCCCAAATCATTAACGACCCTTTATCTGGATTGTACTTTGACCTTGCATAGACTTGTGTCACCTTTTCTGGGCTGAGCTTGTGTGTAGCATAACTGTTTTTCAGGAAACTATCAAAGACTAATGCAAAATTGAGATCCAACCCTGGAAAAATCATAACACCAACACTTTCTAACATTTTCCTTCCCTTTTTAGGTGTCATACCCACCATCTCTCTGTCCATACTCATCTTTAGATCATTTAGTAACTGTTCTTCATTACTTGGTGTGACATTGTCAACCTTTTTTCTTATCTCTTTTCCTTTTTGTTTATATAGGAATGCCTTAAATTTTGGTGAATTTATAAATTCATTATCTACTACAAATGACTTATACTCTACGTTCCTTGCATCTGTATCTATACTCTCTTCAATAATTAATTCCCTGGTAGGGTAGGCGTAATCCTGAGTTCTCAACCTTGACATATTGTTAGGTAGATCTTGTGGTACATTAGTCCCAAATGTCTCTTCTCTGGAAGATAACAACTCTATATCTTGCAACCCTTGATTATATTCTTCAACCACCATTTTCGCTTCTTCTGCCTCCAAGTTCCTAATCATATCATCAAATTGATAGGGCACATGTTGATACCCCCCAAAGTTTATCTTTTGTTTAGCATAATTGATATACCCATCTGGATCAAAATTCTTTCTCGGTGGTCCTCTTTTCATATTATATCGCAAAAATTTATCAAGAATCAAATCATACCCTTCTTTTGCCAATACAGTAAAATCACCAAAGCATAGTGTACTGGGCATAAAATCATACTTTCTAAAAGAACTCAAATTCATAACACTGGAAAAGTCCATTTGCCTAACAATTTCCAAGTATGCAATCCTGTCCGAAAACGTTTTTAGGAAAAATGAATGGGGCATCTTCAAATCCATAAACCCTAATCATGGTAGCATCCTCAAAATAGTACCAATCCCCCCAATTGTGGCTAATTGGACCATTGAAGTCCTTAGGCCTGAGAAACCTCTTTATCTCATCAGACAAAGAATAAGCACATGAATGATTATAAAATTTGTACAATGGTTTTACAAAATATTCCTCAAAGCGTACAAAACTAGAATTAGCGAACCTTCTATCTCAAACAACAGTCCATAATTAAATAGGTAATGACATGCCTTCCTTGTCAAATTGTGAAATTTTCATTTCCTGAGGCCACAACCCTAACTCCTGTCCAAAATACAAAACTATATGCATCAATAGTGAATAATGCCTAAGATGTAAGATAGAGGCTCCACCTTTTATTTCCGTCAACCCATAATCAAGCCCCTTAAAAATGTATGAGGTATAATCAAAAGGTCTAGAGTTGTGATAATGAATATCTTCTGAAATTACCATGGGCATAATTGTCATATACTCAAGGACTTCCATTCCCAATACTTGACCTATCGAGAAATAAGTGTATTTCATATAGGGCTCAAAAAGATCAACAAGAAATGGGGGTCCTTCACTATCTTCTAGCGGAATTTGTTTTCCGCCATGTCTAATTCTGTGAAAGGGCAATCTCCAACCTTTATAAATTGTGTCCATCCTCCCGAATTCCTTTTCTAACTCTTCATATATGATCTTTTCGATGCATACCCCTTCTGATTTAAAAACTTTTCCTATTGCATCCTTTGATATGTTTATCAATGGGTTCCCTGATGGGTCACAAATGGATTTGAGTTTCAAATTATAATGAGTGGCCAACAATTTCACCAATTCAACATTGACAAATACATTAGGGCAAACCAACTTCCCTAGATTAAGCTTCCATGGGTTACATACTGGTTCAAAACGATTCCTCCGATAGTAATGAAAGATAAATAGTTCATAACCTCTTATTGGAGTCCAAATATCTCCTATGAGATTACATTTTTCATCAAATTAATCTACTTCTACCCTAAGTTGTGCAAATCATCTGGCTTTAGGTCTAGAGCCAGGTAATTAGTCGATAAGATCTTGACTTACCTTTCGATCAGTGCCCTTTGGCTGAATTTTTATTTTCTATTTTTTCCCTTTAGACTGACTACTTTCCCCATGTTTTCTACCCCTTGATTTTCCCAAACTAGTGGCTTCCATTCTTCAAAATTGCAAAATTAAGGTATGAAGAACTTATTGTATTTTTCTCAAAACTTTGAATTGAAAGAATGCCTTGGTCCTTTTCTCACCCCTCTGCTTCCTGCACTGCCAATTCCGCAATAAGTTTTTCAATTGAATTCGCCTTGATTCATGAAATTACTTATGCTTCATGGCACCATTAATGTTTTAGCTAAAACATGAGTCTAGTAGGTTTTTTCGAAGCTTCGACTGTCACATCATGTAATCTTGTTGACAAGATATTTCAAATCTTGGGTGATCCTTTTATTCAGGCTTTTACCAATATTCATTAAACACCCGAGAAGACATCTTGTAGTTTCCCCAACACTTTGAGTCTCCTCGACAACTATTTTGTATCTTTGCTATCAATAGATCATATATCGCTAAGATTTCCTATAGGTTCATCGACGTTATGAGTCTCCTCGAGAGTTATCCTTTCAGTCTTAAGTATATCGCTATGACTCCCATCGATGCAAACCTATCGCTATGACTCCCATCGCTGCAAACCTATCACTATGACTCCCATCGATGCAAACCTATCACTGTGACTTAGTAAGTTGGGCAGAAAATCCTCATCTTACTCCACAGATATCTATCTTGTTGAGATATTTCCTTCATCAATTCCGATTGCTAAGACATAATGATTTTTTTTTCTGATGGAACCTTCTTACCTCTCTCCACTGAAGCCCATCTCACTGATAAATTTATTCATCGACGAGACCATGAATCATGTCTTTTCGATAATCATTCCCTCCAAACATATCACCAAGTCCCTTACCAATACAATTTTATCAGTGCATCATGGAGGGTTGGCAAGACTCCTCAAACTCATCCCGGTAACATTATTCTACCGACATAATCCTCCTTTGCTTCATCAGCAAGACCAAATGAATGTCTCGGGATGACTTTAGGAACTTTACTTTGATGACTCTAGTCTGGCTAACATATTTCCTTGTGCCTCGAGCGGTAAGACATATATAAGCTCTATATGACTTCACACTATCACCCCGATGATTATTATGTAGCCGATAGGATCTATTTGTCATTTGAGACTACGAACTGCATTTTTCTGATGTGTATCCTCAAATGAGATTTTATCGATATGACATTCCTGACCTCTTGCCGATATACTGAAAAAATATATGCATTAGTATAAAATGATTTATGATCGAAGAGACCCGCATCATCTTATGCTGATATTATTTATACATTCAAATGCTCAAGGTTAGGTGAATTTATAGGACCACATGATAAAAACTGACTAGAACATGGGAAAATATGTAAAGAAAATTCTTATACTTATGGTATGAACTTCTTAGGAAACTTATGAGTATAGAAAACCATAAAATTTTCAAAATTTTATGGTTCTAACAATAACCAAAGACATGAATTACATGGATGGAAGAAAATTCAATACAAATGGTAATAGATTTGACATATAAAACCAAAGGATGACCCTATGATATTTTGAAGCACTATTGTAATGGTGAAGTCAATTTAGATAGAGGCTTGCTTCATAAGTAGATGGAAGTGTATGAGACATTTGAAGTTGCTTGTGAGAACAAAATTTAGCTTAACCTACAAAACTAGGCAAATGAAGTGTTGTCCTTACAAAACAATTTTGTCAAGAGTGTGGAAGTGAAGGTCTATACAAGATTGTTTGTATGTATTGTATTCAACATAAATATGTTAGGATCGGTCTCAACAATCATTTTAGTCTTTCAAAATGATATCATCCTTATTCAACCATACACTAATTTTTGTCAGATGGATGTAATCATTAAGGAAGACCCTTTCATTAGTCCCTTAATGGATTGAACTTTCAAGGAGGCCATCTAATGGTGTTGCCTATTGATATCCAAAGTAGGGATGTGAATAAGACTGATGACTATGCAAGCTATATTGTAGATAAGATTCATAGATCTTTTAACTTTATCAAGGCATATAATAGGGTGGTACACTTCAAATGAAACTCTTTATTATGCCATACTATTTAATTTCTAGAATTCATTTGTGAAGTCAGATTTGTAATTCCAGGTTTGAAAATTATATTTTAAAGCAACATCTCATCAAATTTCATTTCTAGATTTTGTTGTGCAAGTTCAATATTCTGATTTTAGGAGTCTAACAGTTGGAAATCATAGTAAAATCAAAATTTAATAATTTCTGGAATTAGCATTTTAAAGTGTTTTTTGGGGTCATTAACTTCAGACTATCTTCTCTTTTGCAGGGGTGATTGCATGCCAATTTTTTTGGGTGTAAAATATCAGAATTATTATATTTTGTTACCTGTCTATGATTAAAAATGATTGGAGTGTGAGTTTGATATTTTTTGAAGATCTAAATATTCAAGCTTGGTAGAGAAAAGTCATGTCAGATAATATTAGTCCAGAACAAAATGAAGAGTCACTTGATAGATTGTGGGCTAGATTGAAAAGAAAGGGTGATGATAAATGTTATTGTCCTTGAAATAATTGCAAGGGCTTAAAGATGAGAAGAATTTTAATCACAATAGTTGAGAAACATTGTAGGCAACATGGTCATGTTGAAGGGGGGTATGATTATTGTCCATTGGTAATTTTTTCATTATATGTGTTTATATTGATTGAATTTGTAAATGTTTATATTGTTTTAACATTTTTTATATATATATATATAAAATCACTTGATCATGATCATGGTTTATTTGTGTTTATAATTATTATAAAGGTGGGGTGCCCTAGGGCACATGATATAGATTATCAAGGCCCGAAGAATGTGGTTTTGCAAGCAGAGGAACATGGAGTTGTGAATATCAAAGATGAAGTTAATGATCCTATGGAAGAAGATGATCATGCGCCAAAAAACACAGTTGAGGATGATGGTACAAATACATTGATCTATGACACATTTAGTGGCACAACTGATCATGTTGATCGAGATGACTTTGATGATGTTCATGATTTACATGTACTTGAGAAGGCATACAAGCCCCTTTACGAAGGCTCCCAAACAAATATTCTCTCTGTTGTATTGTTGCTGGTGAACTTGAAGGTTATGAATGGTTTATCCAACACAGAAATCTCACGGATGTTAAGGTATGTCATATATGTCATCTTTTTTCATCTATTTTAATTGTTGTTAGTTCATCACTAGTAAATAAAGGATGAAATATGTACCATTAATATTATTTTTATTAATAAATTATATTTTGTTGTAGATTGATTGATGAATTTTTTTTACCACCATAAAATATTTTACCTTTCTCATACCGAGATTTATTTGGCATTATGAAAGATATTGGAATGGAGTATCAAGCAATAGATGCATGTCCCAATGATCATATTATATATCATAAACAACATGAATTTGCAACATAATGTTCAAAATATCATATCAGTAGATATCGAACAGATCAACTAACAAAAAAGGTGCCTCGCAAGGTTCTTCGTTATATTCCCATTATTCCACGTATGCAACAATTATTTAGGTGCGAAAGCTTAGCACAATTTATGGATTACCATGCACAAAATAGAAGTGGAGATGACATTCTTCGAATGCCTGCAAATGGTTATGCATTTAGGGACATGGAGGAAAAATGGCCACACTTCAAAGAAGAACCTCATAATCTCAAGCTTTCATTGGCAGTGGACGGTGTCAATCCATTTGGAGAGATGAGATCTATTTACTCGGTGTGGCCTGTTTTTGTTATCAACAATAACATTCTTCCATGGATGTCAATAAAGAGGGAGCACATAATGTTGGGAATGATTGTTCCAGGTATTTTTTACATCAATTTTATTTAATGTAGTAGCAACTCATTTGTCTTATTTGTTGCATAATGACATTTTTTTTAATTTAATAGTCATGTACATTAATTTATATATATTGCAATAAAATGGTTATAATAATTATGTACTGTTTATGTTCATTCAACTAGGTAAGTACCAAGTTAAAGATATGAATTTATATATCGAGCCTCTTATCAATGAGTTACTAAAGTTATGAAATGGCGTCACTATGTATGACGTATCTAGAACAATATGACAAAGATAATTTCAACTCCATGCAATGCTTGTATGGACAATTCATGATGCCCCAGGGCTAACACATTTTTATGGTATTTTATAATGTTCGACTGCATGAATTTAACGATATTTAATTTTATGAAGTAGATATCATGCAAGTTTTTAAAATAATCTATTCATTATTTATAATTATAAAAATTGACATATTTAATCCAATTATATATGATTTGTAGGTCTTCAAACAAAGGGAAAATTTGCATGTCCAAAGATGAAATCTCGTCATTCAACAAGTTTAGGAAAGCAAGTGTTTGATGAGTATAGGCACTTCCTCCACATAAATCATAAGTATCGAACTACTGTAAAAAATTTTTTCAATGGGAAAGAAGAGACTACATCAAAACCACGAAGAATGACACCTCATCTATGGAAGTTGGAATATAATAGAATTAATTGTCAAGGTTATACATTAGATCAAATTGTTTATCTATCATATATGATATGTTTTGAATTTATATTTTTATATTGTGTTGTGTTTACTCATGTTGTAATTGAAAATGATTGTCGTTGTTAATTTGTTTAACTTATATGCTTCATGAAGGTCGTCAAGGCATTAATGGTCGGCTTCCATAGGGACCGAAAAGTTATCCCAGATAATTTAGTAGGTTTCCCTACTATGAGAAGCTACAAATTGTGCATTTGTTTGATACAATGCATATCAGAAAGAATATGACAAAAAATTATGGAAAATATTGGATGGAAGGCATGACAAAGAAAAAAATGTTGAAATTTGTAGTGACATTCAGGAAGCCAATCATGCAATTAAAAATATCATTCAATTAAATAGCAATGGAGACAAAATTAATATAAGTGCCCTTCCTTGGTTATTAACAGAGCAACAAAGCAATGCTATAAAAGAAGTCATACTTAAAATTTGATTTCCCATAGGATTTGCTGTGAAGATAAACAATAGCATAACAAAGAAAGGTGAATTTGGGTCGGGGATGAAAATGCATGATTGGAATACTTTCATTAAGGTAATTATTCTGGTATATTATATATATATATTTGTATATTGCATGCACTTTTCAGTGTATTATGTTTACTACTTTTGGAAAAATAATGAAAAAATTATTTTATAATTGTTGTAGTACGTTCTACCTCTATCTCTCCCAAACAACTTCGACAACAATGTCAAGCAAGTTATATATGATCTTAGAAAATAGATGAGGTAAGTAGCGATATTTGTTCAATTCGTTGTATATTTTTGTTAAATCTCGTTAATATATTTGTGTCTTGAATCACTTGTAGATGGATGTCATCTAAAGCAATCCATAAAGAAGATATAAATTATTGGAAGAGAAAAATTTCTCGTCTAATGTGTGAAATGCAAAAGTGTCTACCTTCAAAAAATTTCAATGCACAAGAACACTACCTCATACACCAAGTTGAGGAGATTGAATTGTGTGGACCTGTACACACAAGGTCAATGTGGATGGTTGAGAGGCACTTGAAATTTTTGAAGGCTTTGGTTAGACCAAGAGAACATCCTGAGGGTTCTATGGCGGAGGGATATATGGTATACCAGACCATGGTGTACATTAATGAATATCTTCCTAAGTTTGCAGCAAAGGTCCATGTAGATCGCATTTGGGACCCCAACTCCATAAACAAATTCAAAGGGGAGTACCTGATGGGGAGAGGTAGATTGAGGAAAGTGATAGGTAATTATAAGATGGTCATGGAGATTAATTAGAATACATTTTACATTTGGTTTTTATGTATATTGTACTTATTTAATTATTAATCTTCAATATACATCAATTATAAATTAAGGTCATATACCGTGGTAATTAACTAGTTATATGTTGTTTGTGAATTTCAATTTTCTTTGATACAGTTGGTCGAGAGTGAGATGCACTACATTTGTACGCCGCAAAGAATATTGATTGGATGATGGTATGGATTGAACAATGTCAACAATCTGTCACACATTAACATGGGAAGGTGTGGCTTCATTGGTTAAATAAGCTCATCGTAATGGAGATTCCAATGTTACACCAAGGGAAATTGATTTAACATATGGTTTAAGAGATAAATGGGTATGTATAAATATATTAATCACCCATATTATTTAATTATTTTCAATTATATTGATGTATATATATGTTGAGATTTTTTTCTTTGCATACATTCGACCAAGAATAAATATGTTTATCAACTGATGATATTGCAATAATTTTTACATGTTTGACATATTGTAGGTGAAACACCACAAGGCTATGTGGTGCAATGGTTGTAAATTTCGAATCAAAAATTTGGATGACATGAAGAAAACTTGCGATTCTGGGATAACTGCAGTCTTTCAGGTGACTAATGTTTCATCTAGAAGCGACATACATCCAAAAGTATCAGAAAATCAATACTATGGGATTTTGGATGATATACTTGAGTGTGAATTTAAGTCCTTAAAATTAGTTATATTCGTTGTCCTATGGTATAGGCTACAATTGAATGAAAATGATCTCGAGAGAACTGTGATTGAACATGATAATGGATTTACCATGGTTAATACAAGGTATTTTGAGCGAGCTGAAAATGAGCCCTATGTTCTTCCAAGCCAATGTGAGTAGGTATTTTACTCAAAGGTTCCAGGTAAATTGGGTTGGTTATATTTTGTTAAACATGATCCAAGAGGAAGGCCGATAAATTTTAATGTGGTGGAAGAAGAAGATATCGAAGAACTAGAAGATGATGATCAAGATCAACAATTAGTTGATGATGTGCCTGGCAAAGATGTCGAAGAGGAGGAACTAGATCATGATGATGTAGGAGTTAATGTTCATGAAGATGATATCCATGTGGATGATGAAATTATCGAAACTGATATCAATGACGACGATGATGATATGACCAATCCTTATAATGTCGAATTCAGATCGGATGATACAAACAAAGAGTTGGATGAAGAAGAAGATCAATGACATCGAAATGTATGACTTATGCGATTTTATTATCTATTTGATATTAATTTCTTGACATAATTATATTTGAATTATGTGGTTACATAATTAATTCATGATGTTTTTAATTTTTATGCCATTACATAATTAATTCATGATGTACTTTTTAATGTTTAATTTTAATTCATGATGTTACAACTATTGTAGCTCTCCTAGAAATTTCCATATGATCATAATGAATAATGTTTTGGGAAATTTCATGAAAGATGACACATTGACCATAGTAGTGAAATAATTGCAAAGTCGTTTATATTTTTTAGACCAATCACCCTTGACAATGTCATTTTTAGGATCATCTCCAATTTGATTACTAGGACAGATAAGGTAGGATTTGACTGGCTTATCTTGGACGAACATTGTGGCTTTCTGTAATGTGATTTTTTTTTGAATGGGGTAGTGGTAAAAGAGAACCTACACCTCATAAAGTGATTATTGTAAAGGTTTTTGATGGTTGAGGATATAAAATACAAGCTCTTGACATTCCAAAATCTCTGTTTTTCTTCAAAATTTCTGTATTTTTCCTATTTTGCAGCACTGTATGGTCACATACAGCCATATTTTGATGTGAAATTAATTCCATGTCATGAAGATATGTGTTATATTTTATTTGAATCTGATTTGAGGTCTTAATGCATTGATTTGAGTTAGAAAGATTCATTTCTTTGCATACAACCCGGTTACCTTGTTTTTGAGGGTTTTGTAGTCCAAACATGATATAAAGGGGCTCTTACACTTTTTGTGATTAATATAGCTTGTGTAAGAGGCCCCATGGATACTTTTTTAATTTTATTATGCATGAATATGGAGTAGGATGAGAAATAAATAAGGTATAGCTGCTGTACTCGAGAGTTTTGTGAAGAAAAGCATGTGAAATGAGAGGTTCAAGCCTAGGTCTCAACAAAATATGTATGGGTGATCTGATTTTATGAATTTTCACCCATGTAAAAACATAATGGGTTGTTTCTAAGTTTGTTTTGAGGTATAGGAGGTTGTGGAAGTAGGAGATTCAATAAACCCTCATGATTTTGGTCTAAAACAAGGGTTTTTGGGTTTTGCAAGAATTTGGCCATACAAGTGGAATATTTTTGTGGATTTGGAGGTTTGGAGGCTATTAGCTCTCAAAAATGCAGGTAAGAATACCTCAAGAGGTTTCCAATATCTTGATATGTTTTAGGGTAACAAACAAGGCCAAATGATTTGAACCTTCTTCTCTTCAGGTGCTGCCAAACCTAGGTGGGTCTACCTTTGCGAACTGAGCAGACTTAAGTGATGTGATTTTGTTTACAACATTCTATTCTCAATGAAAATCTTATAGTGAAAATATATAATCCTAATAAAGTGTATGTGTAATATTAGAATATGTTCAATTAACAAATGTAAAAAATAAAATGGACAAACAACTTTGCCAATTTAACTATATGTATATATAAATTTAAGTTATTTTTATTTTAACTAAAAGTAGTGAAGTTACAACATACAAATTAAATGATATTTATGATTGTAAAATTTATGATTAAATATATCTCTCACAATCCTTTTTGTCCCAATTTAAAAATAATTCTATATTATAGAATACATTTATATAAATTTTAAGATGAAAATAGCAAGGAAAAATCAAACAAATATCTTTATGAAAGAAGTATATTGGCGTGAAATTAAATATGATTTGTATTTGAATGTAAAAAATACAAAGAATGGAAACGATTCTTTCAACACATAAACTATTATGTAGTAGTCAATTAAAATGATCTAAATAGTCCAATAATTTGACCATTAGCATATAGCAATTTCTATAGAGTTGTAGATCTCTTCCATTTCAAAAAAAACAAAACAATATTAGGTAGATAATCAAACATCTTTTATTTCTATAATGACTTATTTATCGTAGAGGAACTAGTATATAGTATACAAAGAAAACCAACAAACCCACAACTACCCCTATTTTGAAGGAGTTTAGTTTTCTCCCCTTCCCGATATCCCTAATATTGTCTAATTATTTTAAAGAGAACAAGGGTCATAACACAAATTTATTCATCCCACTAAATAGCTTGGTTAATGAAACTTGAAAAAAGCAAAAAAACAATTGCTACATTTGGCATTGAAACTGGATTTTGTTTACAATAATATATTCACAATGGAAATCTTACAGTGAACAAATATAATCCTAATAAAGAGTATGTGTAATATTAGAATATGTTCAATCAACAAATGTAAAAAATAAAATGGATAAACTAAAAGATGAAAGCATGAGACAAGTGCCTTGTTGGGTGTATGGAGTCTAATGAAGATCTAGAAAAGTGTAATCTATGATGACAATAATTCAAACTATTTGGAACACAGATGTAGTTTATAACTTGTATAAACATGCAAGTAAATGAATGACAAAATCTACTTGAGATAGAATGACAATTCTAGTTATGTGATTTTTTTTATCGATCCAATTAATACTTTTTAGTTACTGTGATTGACTAGAAGGGTTTAATCTTTACTTGAAAGAACCAAATAATCACATCACACAAATACATCAAATGTGTATCGGTAAACTGAATATATGCTTGATATATCAATTTAAACAAAAGAAAAGCATCAAAATGGAGACAACTAGATAATTGTATAATTCCACAAACAACTGATACCAAGATTAAGCCACAAGTTTAGACATCTTCATTAACTTCATCAAAATTCATACACGCATCTGAGTCTTTTAAAGGAAAGTTTCATTGCAAACTATCTACTATATGTGTAATATTAGAATATGTTCAGTTAATAGATGTTAAAAATAAAATGGAAAACCAACTTTGCAATTTAACTATATGTATATATAATTTTAAGTTACTTTTATTTTAACTAAAAGTATTGAAGTTACAACATACAAATTAAATTATATTTATGATTGTAAAATTTATGATTAAATATATGTCTCAGAATCCTTTTTGTCCCAATTTGAAAATAATTCTATATTATAGAATACATTTATTTAAATTTTAAGATGAAAATAGCAATGAAAAATCAAACAAATATCTTTATGAAAGAAGTATATTGGCGTGAAATTAAATATGATTTGTATTCAAATGTAAAAACTACAAAGAATGGAAACAATTCTTTCAACACATAAACTATTATGTAGTAGTCAATTAAAATGATCTAAATAGTCCAATAATTTGACCATTAGCATATAGCAATTTCTATAGAGTTGAAGATCTCTTCCATTTCAAAAACACAAAAAAATATTAGGTAGATAATCAAACATATTTCATTTCTACAATGACTTATTTATCCTAGAGGAACTAGTATATAGTATACAAAGAAAACCAACAAACCCACAACTACCCCTATTTGAAGGAGTTTAGATTTCTCCCCTTCTTGATATCCCTAATATTGTCTAATTATTTTAAAGAGACCAAGGGTCATAACACAACTTTATTCATCCCACTAAATAGCTTGGTTAATGAAACTTGACAAAAGCAAAAAAACAATTGCTACATTTGGCATTGAAACTGGATTTTGTTTACAACAATCTATTCACAATGTCAATCTTACAGTGAACAAATATAATCCTAATAAAGTGTGTGTGTAATATTAGAATATGTTTAGTTAACAAATGCAAAAATAAAATGGATAAACTAAAAGATGAAAGCGTGAGACCAGTGCCTTGTTGGGTGTATGGAGTATAATGAAGATCTAGAAAAGTGTAATCTATGATGGTAATAATTCAAATTATTTGGCACGGAAATGTAGTTTATAACCTATATAAATGTGCAAGTAAATGATTGACAAACTCTACTTGAGATAGAATGACAATCCTAGTTATATGATTTTTCTTATTGATCCAATTAATACTCTTTAGTTACTGTGATTGACTAGAAGGGTTTAATCTTTACTTGAAAGAACCAAATAATCACATCACACAAATACATCAAATGTGTATCGATAAACTGAATATATGCTTGATATATCAATTTAAACAACATAAAAGCATCAAAATGGAGACAACCAGATAACTGTATAATTCCACAAACAACTGATACCAAGATTAAGCCACAAGTTTAGACATCTTCATTAACTTCATCAAAATTCATACATGCATCTAAGTCTTTTAAAGGAAATTTTCATTGCAAACTATCTACTGTTTCTTTTTCCTATCTGCCTATATCTGTTTTACATTATGGAACAATATAAATATATCAAAAATGTGAAAGGGCGCGTCCTTTCAGAAATCTTAACAACAATAAAAAAAAGAAATTATGCTCTATTAAGCCATAAACAGATGTTTGACAAATAATCTTGGTAAGCTAGCCGCTTGTTTGTATCGACATCCTCCAACACATTCCTTATGGCTATCTCCATTTTGAACATCTTCTCATTCTGTTCACATAATCCGTTCATTGTTAAATAGTTTCTTGTGGCTGTCTCCAGAATTGTTTGCATCACTATCTCGCATTCCTTCATCCATTTGTCTTTTCCCTTTAGTTCCCCTCCATCTTCTAATAACATTGGTACTCCCATTTTGGTGACATTGATCATCCCCTGCTCATCACCTTGTAATTCATCATGGAAGTCTTTATGTTTTCATAAAATTGTTTCCAGTATCAATAGCTATGTTATCAGGAGCATCCCTTTGGTTTATTTCCTGGAACTTCTCCCAGATCCTACCATCTATCCTCTTATGTTCTTGTAGTGCAATAAAATTGTGTGAATGTGTTCCCCAAAGCTTACTCAACCAGGTCATTAAATTGGTCTGCCTCTTTCTTATTATTGCAGTGAGTGCATCACATTTACCTTGTGAGTACGCATTTGATTCTTCCCACTGGTCTCTTTCCTAGGAGATTTCACCATGATTCAATTACTTTATGGATCCCAGCGTGATTCCCATCATGTCCTTCAAGTGATCATTTTGTCTGCGTAGTATCTCGTTATTAATCTTATACATTTCTTTTTCCTTGATTAACTTTTGGATTTGGGATTTATTTAATTTGGCCACATTAATGCCAGTTTTTGTTGTAGCTATTGGATCAAACTCACCAAATTATAACGTCATTACATGTCCAAAATTCTTTTCAGTATCGATTACAACAGATTTCTTGTGTGGAGGATACAAGGCCCATATAATAAGTGATCCCTCATTTGGGTTATACTTAGATCCTGCATAAATCTCTGTTAGCCCTTAGGAGTGAGTTTATGTGTGGCATTACTATTCTTCAGATAACTATCAAAAACCGAAGAAAATTTTAAATCCAACCCAAGAAAGATCATGACACCTGTATCTTCTAATAATTTCCTTCCTTTCTTAGGGGTCATGCTCTTCATTTCTTCTTCCACACTTGATTTTAAGTTATTCAGAAGTTACTCCTCATTACTTGGTGTAATATTCTCCACTGATTCCCTTATTTATTTTCCTTTTAATTTACACAAAAAGGCTTTAAATTCTGAGGTTTTAATGAATTCATCATCAACCATAAATGATTTATATGCTATTTTCCTTGTGTCAGTATATGCACTCTCTTCAACATCTGGTTCCCTGGGAACATACTTGTAGTCTTGAGTTCTCAATCTAGAAATTTTATCAATTGTATTGCTAGGCCTACCATCACCAAATGCCTCTTTATCAGAAGATAATATTTATGTATCTTGCAATCCCCTATTATACTCATCAATAACTTTTTCGGCTTCCTCTGCTTCCAAATTTCTGATCAAGTCATCATACAAATAGGGTATGTGATTGTATCCTCCCAAGTTCATTTTATTTTTGGAAAAATCAATATACCCTTTTGGATCAAATCCTTTTCGCAGTGGACCCTTCTTCATGTTGTATTGCAACAATTTTTTGAGAACCATGTCATATCCATCCCTTGCTAATACAGTGAAATCACTGAAGCATAATGTAATAGGCATAAATGCCTGCTTTCTGAAAGAACTCAGATTCATAACATCTGAAAAGTCCAACTTCCTAGCAATCTCCAAATATGCAATCCTATCAAGCACCGTCTTGGGCAAAATGAAGGGTCCATCTTCAAATCCATATACTCTTATCATGGTCGCATCTTCTAGACAATACTAGTCTCCCCAATTGTGGTTGACAGGTCCATTGAAATACTTAAGCCTTAAAAACCTTTTTATTTCATAAGACAATGAGTATTCACAATGATGATTGTAAAATCTCTACAATGGTTTCACAAAAAACTCTTCAAAATGTAGATAACAAGAATTAGCAAATCTGCAATCCCAGGTGGCAGTCCAAAGTTGTACTAGTAATAAGCTTCCTTCCTTATCAAATTGCACAACCCTCAATTTTTTAGGCCACATATGCAATTCTTGTCCATAATAAAGTATCATATGCATTAGGATTGAATAAGCATCCAAGTGCAAGATAGGAGCTCCACTTTTTAATGCCATTAGTCCTCAATCAAGTACTTTAAAGATGTGTGAAGCATAATAAAAAAACCTTGAATTGTGACATTGGATGTCTTCTGCAATTACCATGGGTATAATTGACATGTGCTCAAGGCCCTCCATTCCCAACACTTGACACACTGAAAAATATGTGTACCTCATGTAGGGTTCAAAAAAATCAACATGGAATGAGGGACCATCACTGTCATTCAGTGGAACCGAAACATCATCTTTCTTAGACTTGTGTAGTGGCAACCTCCAACCCTTGTACAAAGTATGCATCCTCCAGAATTCCTTTTCTAGCTCTTCAAGTACAATTTTTTCACCACACACTCCCTCTAGGTTAAAAACCTCATTGATGGAAGCTTCAGATACATATATAAATAGTTTTCATGAAGGATCACAAATAGCTTTACATTTTGGATTATAATAGCCAACGCGCATCTTCACCAATTCTACATTTACAAATACATTGGGGTAGACTAGTTTTCCCTAGGTTTAACTTCCAAGGATTGCACATTGGTTCATATCGGTTCCTTCGTTGGTAATGAAAAATAAGCAGCTCATATCCCCTAATTGGGGTCCATATGTCTCGTATATGCTTGAATTTATCCTCTAACTTTTCCACTTCTGCCCTAAGTTATGCAGATCGCCTGGCCTTAGGTCTTGAGCCGGGCAATTGATCAATTAAGTCCTGGTTTAATTTCCTCTCAGCTACCCCCGATTCCTTCTCTGCTTCAATTTTTTTCATTTTTCCTCTAGGTTTTTTACTCACTTTGTTTCCTACCTTTTTCTTTTCCTGAGCTAGTGCTTTCCATTTTATGAATCAAAAAACTAGAAATTTAATTGCAGGGAACTTACAAGTTTATTTAGAATTCTTTGACTGCAAGATCCTGTGGCCCTTCGTCCGTTCCTCTACTGCTAACTTTGCAAAATTCGCCTTCAATTAATTTTCTCAATTCAGGAAATCATCAACACATTTGGTAGTAATATTGCCATTAATGTCCTAGCTTTGAACATGAGCGTAGCTGATCTTCAAATTTACCCACTGTCACATCAAATTTTCTATCGACAAGACAATTCAAACTTTGGGCGATCCTTTTATTCAGGCTTGACTAAAGCTCATTAAACATTCTTTTTGTCGGGGAGACATTAAAATAATATCACATAATCTATCCGTCTGATACATATACATGTCGCTAAGAGTCACCCCGACGACTATCTTGATCTGTTTGTGTCTTCATTGGCAATACATGGTGTATCGCTAAGACATTCAATAATTTTTTCGATGTTATAAGTCTCCCCGATGATTATTCTTTCGATCTCAAGAATGTCACCAAGATTCCTATTGATGTAATCTTATTAGTGTGACATAGTGGACTGTGACGACATTTTTAACTCATTTCGATATCGCTTATCTTGGCGATAGTATGTTTCTTTGTTTTGTCGGCAAGACTAGATGAGTTTTTCGGTGATGATATTTCATTGGCGAGACAAATGCACTCGGGCTGACTTAGGGAGCTTACTCCAATGGTGTTGGTCTGGCCGACACAACTCCTTGTGCTTTGATCAGTGAGACAAGACAATTTTCTTGCCAATGGAACTTCATTGGTGAGACCTATATGCTTGGTCTGACCTTTTCATTTCACCTCGATGGAACTTGTCTTGCCGATGATATGGGTTATTTGAATACTATATTTTGGAGGTTTTTCATGACATCAAATGGTCAAGAATGATGTGATCATATGTGACTATGATGGATTATACTCAAGATAAGGTTTTCTTTAGGGAATCAACGAGTGAAAAATCATTGTAAAGGCTAGTTTTTTTGTGATGAATGTTCTATTGTGGGCCTCTAGCCTATCCCAAGCCTTTGTAGTAGTTTTTTTATTCTTTGTTATTAGTTTTTCAATGTTCTATACAACCACCAAGTTTCTATTTGCAATATGCTTTGAGTTGGTCATTAGAAAGAGATATATGGTTTGTTTCCTTATAGAAATAACGCATTTATAACATTCACATGTTTTTCATTTAAAATAATGGCATTTGGTAATAATAAGAAGGAAGTGTGAAGTTTGAAAAGTCATATTTTCAAATTTATTTTTTTGTCTTTTTTGAAAAAATTAAATAAGTTTGATGCATAAGAGGATTCAATAAGTTGTTTAGAACAATAAAATGGTGTCAATGTTTGTGATGAGGAAAAATGAATTAGAGAGTGGTTCAAAACTGGTTACAAGGTTTGAAAGGGATGTTTAAGTTGTACTTTTTAGAGTGATAAGGTTGACATTAAACTTTTGAAATATTTTTAGTTTATATTTTTAAGATAAAGATTCTTTTAAACAAAAAAAATTGTTTTAAATTTCATACTTGGAAAAAATAAATGCAAATGCAATAAATGAATAATAGAGAATCATGCATGGGAACAAAAAACCACCTACAAATGCAAATACGTTATTAGAATGAAATAAAACAGATGATAAAGTCAAATATATTATTGGTCTTTCCCTTTATGACATTAAATTTTATTATATAGATTTAGATAAATCATCATAGGAAATTTGGGATAGTTTCAATAAAATATTTGGAGCAAAAATAGTTAATGTGAAGTTTTCCCTAAAAATTCAACTATTTAGATTCAAAATGAGAGATATAATCACTATGTCTAATCACATAAGAAATTTGAGATCTCTTATTAGACAATTGGTATAAGTCAAGGCTCTATTAGATGATGAAGATGCTAAGGATATTTTGTTAAATATTTTGAAAATAGAACAATGTTATTTCTATGCTTAGTCCAATAACTTCTCAAACACAAGAAGATGTGATTTTGGCCCTATTAGGAGAAGAAAAAAGAACAATGGAAAATATTTAAAAGTTGATTCTCAACATGAGAATGTATTATACTCATGAGATAATAATAATTAAAAAATAAAAATGAATGTTATTATTGTAAGAAAAAGGATCACATAGTGTGGACTTGTATAACTCGACCCCATGATGTTCTTGAGGGAGAACTTAAAGAAAAATCAAATGATGTTAGCTTAGCCTATATATATTTGTTTGTTTCAATCAACATGTTTTGTTGTGTGGAATGTAAAACTCAAGTGAGGGTGTTGGAATATTAAGATTAACAATAATAAATTCACCTTACTAACTTGTTTATTTTTGTTATTAAATAATTAGTTATATTCTTATAAGATAGTAGTTCAAATGGGAAGGTATATTTGAAAGGCTTTGTAAAAGCCATATTGTAATATATTCCCAAATGAACTGTATGATATAATTATTATTTTGAGTGTTTTTATGTGTAGATATAAGTTTTCTTGACTTTTCCAATATATTTTGTATGCTTTATTAGCCATGATTTCATGATTAATTTTCCACTTTTGACACTACTTCTTACTAACTTTGCCATCCAAATTTGGCTCTTAGACTAAATATTTCATATAGGTGCATTTTAATTTTCTTACTGTCACCTTTGTCTGAATTTTTAAATTGCTTCAACCATGCAAAAAGTGTGGTTACTTTTAATTATTTCCACTTAAATGTTGGTTACAATTTTCTAATTTTCTTTTCATTTAGCTATTCACAATTTCATACTAGCATTAGTACTTGAAAATGGTAGTTTACTTCTACTTAAAACTTGTGGTGATTTCATTAATCTCTTGCTACCTCTGGTGTTGAATTGGACTAGTTATGTCATCTAGGATTTGTTTCTCATTTTTTTTTTTACTTTTTTCAGAAAAAGTTATGATGGTTATACTTGTATTACCATGAATGAACATAAATTTGAGGATTTTGGGTGTTTTCATTCAATTTTTCATGTTTTCCCCTTAGCTCCTACTTTATATGTGTTTTTTATGGAATCCTTTGGATATCTTTTGGCTAATAGTATTTCATGGAACCTTATTAAAGTTGCTACTTTTCCTAACTCTATAGCCCAACTATTCAATGGTCATTTTTCTAATGACTCCTTTCTCACTCTCTTGGAGGACAAACGTGACATTATTTAGGATATTCAATTCCTAGATATTTTTTGGAAAACTTTAATGTCAAATATATAGTGGCATAAAACTCAATGTTATAGGAAATACTTCTTAGCCAAGCCTAATTGATTCAATTCCTATGGATAGAAGGGGGTTGATCATAAGGAAGTGTTGAGATTCCTAAGCATCTCTTTTACCTTTTAGGTTTCTCCTTCCTCTTTAAGGAAACACATCATTTCTAGAGATGAGAAAAATTATCATATTAAATTATGAAGCCCCTTTATTTGGCAAGGAGATTCCACGTGTGTTAAAAAATTCTTGTTGCACACATTTCCATTACTCATCTTGCTAAGAACCTTGCAAATCCTCATATTTGAAGATTGAAAAAATCCACAGGTATATTTTATGGCCTCCCTTTAACCAAGGAAAATGGTTTCACAAAGTATCTTAGGAGTTTTATTATTTCCCTCATGACTATAATAGGCTTGGCTTGCTTTATATTCACTACTCTAAATGGTGCCATAATTTTAAATTTAATTAACATACTCTAAAACCTAACGAAACTAGGTTGTAGCTTGTCAAATTGGAGAAATGAAAGGTCAATACTAGCACCGAGGAAGAGTTTGGAGGAGTGAAAAAAAGGTCAAAACTAGCGCCGAGGAAGAGTTTGGAGTTAAAATAAGGTCAATACCAGTGCCACCGAAGAGTTTGGAGGAGTGAAAACAAGGTTAATACCAACACCGAGGAAGAGTATGAAGGAGTGAAAACAAGGTCAATACCAGCACTAAGGACGAGGTTGAGGGCATTCAGGGAAAATCGATGACCAAGGGACAATGAGTACTATAATTTTGGCACCCCCATTCTCTTTAACCTACAATTTTCATGCCTAGTTTCCAAATATCTTCTCGTACATTAGCACCCCCATTCTCATAAAATGGTATAAGATCTAAGACATAAAAAATAAAATATATTAGTCTTTCACATTTGTATCGACCAACCTTAGGTCTTGGAAAAAATCCCATAATATACCCACATATTGGTTGTTGGTGGGAACATGTTATTATTTGTTGTATGACCTACCTCAAATCTTATGTCCACAAAGTTGCTAAAAACATAAAACAATAAGAAAAAAATCAAAGGTACAACTAAAAAAGGGTTATTTCCTTTTGGCCTCATCCACCTCTTATATTTCAACATATCATGGAATTATGCTTACATAAAATAAACTCAAACAAATGGAAGTTTATAGGGGAAAAGGAGCTCAAGTATATGCTAGGCTAAGCTAGATCTAATGAATGGAAATAGAGGCATACAATTATTCTTTAATACCTTCACCACAAACATATGCAAGGAAAGGTCTCCTCCCTTCTTGGTAGTGATAACCTCCTCCACACACAACCCTTAAAAAATATGAATAAAGGAATATAATATTTGAAGAATTCAAAGTTGATTCTCTCCTACTTGATGCAATTAGTCATTTTATCCTTACAAACATTTATAGTGATTACTAGAGGCACATAGACCAATTCTTTATAATAGAAGATTTTGATCATACTTTTCCAATGATGGAATTATGAGTAAACCTTAGGTTAAATGAATAATTCCTAGATAAGTTCTTTAAATCATGTCCAACCGTATAAGAGAAGACCGCTGCTATGTGTACTTGGATACCATGGAGAAAGGCTCTTTGGGCTCTTTCATCAATCAAGGTATTGTAAAATTTTAACACCTAAAAGTGAGAACGAAGAATCTTTCCTAGGATGGTGGGCAATTATGCTTCTCAAAACCTAGATTACAAAATATTTTTCAATATCATTGCCATCACAGTTAAACCTATTTCTTGACATATAGTCATACAGGTAAACAAATTGAATTTCTTGATAGTAGATACATTCTAGACAATTCAATCCTTGCATCGGAGATTGTTGAATGGGCCCAACAAAATACTCATGATGCCCTTACTATTAAGTTAAAAGTTTGACAAGGCATATGTTTGCATCAAATGTCCTTTCATTTATAAAAGGCTCAAATGGATTTATTTTTAACCCTAAATTATTATCACACATTCAAAATTACAAAATACTAGTTGAATCAAGAACCTTCATTTGAAGGTGATGTCATCATGAACTTTGAATGAAGAACCTTCATTCAAAAATGATGTTATGTCAAGACTTTAAAATGAAGGTATTTTTTATTTTAAATATTTAATGTCCAAAATTCTTTATAAAAGGAACCTTTGCATGAAGGACCTTCAAATGAAGACCTTAATTCAAAGGTTGACCTTCAAATGAAGACCTTAATTCAAAGGTCCTTCATATGAAGGTTCCTTTAATGCCATCCCATTATAGCTCTTAGATTTGTTAGAGATATTTTTGTTTTGAAGTAGAGATTGGACCATCAAATAATGTCACCATGACTCTACCAAGATATTCATCAAATTGATAAACCCTGACTTAACAACCACAAATTCACAAGAAAATTGCTCTTGTCAGCCTTAGGGCATCAATTCAATGCCAAGTTTCTTTCTTTAACAGACCCCTAAATACAATGAACCTCTATCATACCATGATGCACACCAATCCATTGAGTTATAGTTCCATGACATTGGGCGGATTGGTGGATGTCATTTCTATTTAGCCCTCAAACCCTTACATAGGAAAATAAGGGCAATCCTTGTATTTGATTGTTTTCTCCCACAAAATAGTGATTGAGCACTTCAAAAAAAATGCAAATGAAAGGGAGCACATTTATTTATCTACACCAATGATCTCAGACCATTTCAAGCTTGTACGGATCCATACAACACTAAAGGGAGAAGAGGGGACAATACAAAATACCTCCCTAACACTAATACAACAGAGGAGAGGAGAAAAAATAGGTTCTAAAGCTTCTTAAAAACTTATGAGATGAATACATACAACATAAAAGAGAACATAATAATAAACATTCACTGATTGACACAAGTATTTATGTGGGAAAACCTTTTCAGGTAAAAATCCCACCACACCAAGCAAAGACAATTTGTATTACAATAATAAACAAATTACATACAAAGTTTAGTCTTCACTCTCTGATAATCAGCTCACAACAACACTCAAGTTCACTCACTGTTACAATGCTCATAACATACAATGAATTCAACTCTCAACTCAAGTTACTCTATCATCTGTCAACCTATGATTTATTTACATATATAATAATGTATCCAACTGTACAAGTCATACATCTCATTAAACATTCCAACCAATCCCATGACTTTGATCCATGTTGCATTGTCCATCCAAACAAGTGACCGATCTTCTCAGATTGGATCGGGCTGCCCAGGCATTTATTTCATGCCTTAATCGATTCTGTCTCCAACTGAAACTCGGCCTGCAATAACCACCTTTTACCTTTTCAATATTTTTCCAATAAGATGTTCGAAACTTGCCTCGTGTTGCCACCTTATTCGTTTGACACTTTGACTTTGGGTCAAACTTGGTCAAACTCTATCTGAGCTCATACTTTCTCCACCCTGCCACTGCTCCAAGCTCTCATACCCACCGTGACATGACAGTGAGACCACTCAACTCACTCTTAGCATTTCCCGTGCTACCACTGAGCTCTCCAAGTATCCTCGCGGTGTGGTGGTGATGACTAGGTAGATTGCAGGTGGTTATATCGCGTTACCGGACCCTGACCACCAACCTTCCGTAGCAAGGCAATGATTGCTCACCTACACCGTTAATGGTCAACCATGCTACCGCGAAGGCCACTAGGATACTCTATGGTAGGGTGGTGACTGCTCAAGCAAATCGCCAGCGATCAACCTTGCTACCGCGGAGGCTGCTAGGCCACCCTGTGGTAGGGTGTTGATTGCCCTGGCAGACCACCAACGGTCACACCGCTGCCACCGCGGTGACTGAGATCACCGCCCATGGTGCGATGATAGTCGGTGTGATAGATTGCTAGCTGCCTACCGCAACCACCATGGTGAGGGAAGACACTGCACACGTTAAGGCAGTGACCACCTATCCTCATGCCATGGTACTGCCAAGGCTTAAAAAGAATGCCGCGGTAAAGTGGTAAGGGCAGAAATGATGCATTTTTGCCAAGTCTTTTTTGACAAGGCACAAGATTGGAAGTTGAGACATAATTTCCCAAAAAACACAAAACAACTTTAGAAAAATAGTAAAAACACAGAAAATTGCTTCAAGAACATGGTATTTGATATGAAATTTTGGTATCAATTCCTCCAACAATCACAATGGGATGAGAATACAATATGATAGAAGTGGGATAAGAAATGCATTGTTTGAAGCATCAAACCAATAAGCAAAGATGAAAGAAAGTGCTAACCCCTTAAACTGAAAAAGTTTCTTTTAACTTTAAGTTTGTTGGGTAGCCAATTCTTTTAAGTTATCAAATCCTACCATCATACATAATCAAAATGTTATTGTTTCAAATGACTATGAGCACTAACTTTCACTATTTGAAGATGTTGAAACCTTGTCATAGAGAATTAGAACATTGATGCAACCACTCATCCTACCTTAAAACATACCAAAAATATCCTAACAATTAGACATAGGAATATTTAAGATGACTTAAACAATTTTTATTGCCAAAGCATAAAATTATGATGACTTTACCAGGCCTAGTACACACTCCCTCCCTGTTAACCACTTAGACATATGGAAATTAAATGTAAATTTCTACTATTTTTAGTCATGTAGGTGTCCAATAGACCACTTGGTGGTGTTTCCCTTCAAGTTTATTTACTTGAATGAAGAGAAAAAGTCATTTGATTAAAAATTAGAGAATACATTTGAGGCCTTGGTTGTGTAACTAGTGGACCATAGTCGCATTTAACACTTGTTAAAAAGTTTGGGAGTTAAAAAGTTAAGTAGATTTGATTTGTGATGGACACATTTGGACGGTAGTAACAATAACTTGTAATCTATCAAGACTTGATTGCCTTATAACCTGTCAAATTCTAGCGATGAAATGATAGATTAATCATAATGTCATATTGGGATCACATCACCATGAAAGAACTTCATACAACATCCTTATGAGTGTAGGTACCACCAAATAGGTATTTGTCAAATCTATCTTCCTTGAGCGAGGGAAATTTAGGAAGAGAAGAGGAAAGCGAGACATGTAGTAGGTCTAAAAGAGGGAGATCAACAAGAGGTCAAAAGATTAGAAGAAAATTCCGTAAACGCATGTAATTTTTTCTTGTTGAAGGGGGGTCATGATCTTATGATCATGAGAGCATAGGCAACATTGAGGTGCCCTTGAGGTACAAACATCTATGGAAAAAATGAGTACCCAAGGAACTTCCTCCAATAAACACTGGTTTTTGTGTCAACGAGAGGATATATCGCATAGCACCATCCTCATTTCATGGTTTGGTCCTATTTTGCATGAACAACATAAAGGTCTGTTATGAAAAATTTACTGAATTGATGGAGTATGTTGGACCCTGTTACAGTTACAAAGATTGGATGCAACTGGTTCGATATACCTGATGTATGTGTAGGTATACAATGTCAACAAATTATATACAACTAAACGATAAGGATCAAAATAAAGGAGTGTCTAGGTACATTGATAGAAGGCCAAAAGCATCAGGGAATATTGTAGGGTTTATAAATTGTACATGACCTGGGTCAACAAAGCAACCCAATCGCATAGTCGAGGCGCGAGAGGAAAATCATGTATTCGTATGTGCAATAAAATCAATAACTGTAGGGGAAGAGTTGCTAATCAATTACAATTTGAATCGCTTAGATAAAAACATAGTTACTATGGGGGTGGTATGTACTATATACCATTTTATCCAACCTCCAATTAATGACTCCAATATACCATTTTATTATTATGTTTTTTTTTGTAAGTCTATTGGTTTCATTTCGGTAATTTTTTTTTATAAATAATTTTTGTCACAGCGGGACATTGATCATACAAGGAAGGCTCCATCCCAGAACAAAGATCATGATCCATCTTCAGGCACTTCTACCCAACAAGATTACCTCATTGTAATTGTACAAATTAGATACGAGCAAAATGTTTTATTCTTATTTTTTTTTCATTAGTTTATTGGGTTAATTTCAATAATGTTTTTAATATTCTTGTTGCAGTCAACTGATCGGAGAAAGGAACCAATAGTAGAGGAGAGCATCCATATGGAGGTGCAATCACTATTATGCGATGATGACATCACATTATTTGCAAACCCTGTGGATATGATGAGGAAGGCCCAAAAAAATGCAATGAAGAAATCCTTAAGTTGGTATTCATAGTGCCTCAAACAGATGAGATAAGAGAAAGGGTTAAAATATTGTCTGAGAGAGCACATAAATTGCAAGTAATCTGTCAGGAGATATTTAATTATAACATAAGTTCATTCATGGTTTTATATTTTCTACTCTTTTATGTCGTGAACTAAAATATGTGTTGTTTTTACAGGATTATTTGCGTCCTCATGATGCTGTTGGCCATGATCAGGGTACTACAAGTGTTGCCCGAGAAGTAGGGGTCGATACAAGTGTCAATCCTGATCTTCCCACACATACATCACATCATCTGACCCCACCATCCATTCCTATATTGGCGAATGAAATTTTGGCAACACATACCATGCATGCATTCGATAGTGCACCCTCTGGTAGCGAACACATGCCACTACATGAGTCAGGATATGTACCTCGGGATGTAGAGGCCACTAGTACTGGTGATGGTTTAGCAACATTCCCTGGATCTTTCCATATTAGTAGTGTGGTGACTGAGGATTTTGTTCCCATAAAGATAGAGAAGGTCCTAGGTACTTTAATTTTTTTTAATTATTATTATATAATCCAATTAAAATTTACTTATTGATCACTCTTTATAGACTAATGATCCCATGATCATTTTGCAAGAAATGATGTTTTTTATAAAAATCTAAGTGATATTACATTGGAGCTCTTAGGGCCCACCATACGTACATGGTGGAATTCCCAAAATCAAGATTTAAAAGATGAGCTCATTAACCGTTTAGTTGTGTTGTTCGGTGATAAAACATTCAACTGAACCAAGGTCCTTAAGAAATTTGGTACCTATCTAAAGTTTGTGAGGGACCAATATAGGTCACATTTAGAGAAGAGAAAAAAGTATGAGTTTCCCCCCATGATTCTAGAGAGGGAGTGGAAGGACTTGGTGTCAGATGGAAAGGAGAAGGCTGAAAAGAAAAAAAAAAGGAAAGACACCTCCAGGCTAAGGAAGGTATGTGATAATGTGAACAATGTAATTATATACTGATTACTCTTTCTTTTTACATAATCTAACATATTTCAAAATTTTCATAGGCTGCCCAACACATCAAAGGAAACAAAGGCAAGACTAGAAAAACACGGGCAACACAAACTTGGCTTTGGTGGTTATATGAAATTAGTCACATAAATTGTAAGTATCAATAAATGAAATATTGCATCCAAATAATAAATTGCAAACAATTTTGGTTTTATCACACCATAGAAGAAAAATTCATGATCTTATGCAAAAATCTAGGGCTCTTATTTCAACAGAGTGCCCATAGAAGAGGACCTGAAGATTGCCTTCCAACAAGGCTATGGAGCCTTGGCTGAACACCTAAGAGTCTTGATTGGGAAAACACAATCTTCCACTGCATCCAACACATAGGTTAAAATTGAATACTTGTACAATCTATTCAATATTAATTTCCACCATAATAATGTGCCTATTTATTTTAAAAGTACAATCAATGATATTACTGCACATAAAACTGGAATGCAACCTGGTGAGGGTGGAGCACAACCTGTAGATGAAGGCCATGGTGCGCATCCCGATATTGGATGTATTCATGTGCTATACAAAACACAGTATGGATTAATATAATTAAACATATTTAATTACATTTAGTGTATTAATTAATGTAACCTTTCATGTTTCAACTTTAGAGCATGTAGAGCGTGATCAACATGCTGAGCATGATCAGGCTAGATAGGATCAGAAACATGATGTGGCCCCATCAAGTAAAGAGGACCACTCTAATGTTATTTTAAATATATTTAATTGCAATTGGTGTATTAATTAATGTAACCTTTCGCGTTTCAACTCCAGATCAAGATTTAGAGGGTGTTCAACATGTTAGAGTATGAGGTTATAAGACAAGATCGGAAACATGATGTGGCCCCATCAGGTAAAGAGAACCACTCTAATGCTCTTTTAATTAATGATATACTTGTAACAATAATAATAAAACATATCAATTTAACATTTCTTTGCTATTGTAGCAGACCCCCCCTTACAGCGGCGTCCATGTTGTGAGTACACGACTAGGAATACATTAAGATCACGAGCAAAGCTCAGAACAAATGAAGGGGGGACAAATGATTTTGAAAATGATACTCCACTTCAGCTTTTTTTAGCTGCAAAAAAGAAACAAAAAAAAGTGTTTGTAATCATATTATGACAACCATATTTTGATAATATGTAAAAACTAAAAAAATGAATGTTATATGTTAATGAATGAATGTGAATATATTAATGAATAAATTTATATGTTACTGAATGAATGTTATATGATATTAATGGATGAATGAATGAATGCGAATATGTTAATGAGTGAATGTTATATGAAAATGAATGAATGTTATATGTTATTAATGCAGGATGAATGAATGAATGAATGAATGTTATATTTTATTAATGGATGAATGAATGATTAATGTTATATGATCGGGTATGGGGAATTGAGAGTGATGTGAGAGGGGGGAGGGGCCAAATGAGCTTCCACCTTCATGTGGTTGGCCCTATTAAGTAGAGAATATTAAACTATTCTAGAAAAAAAGAGAAGCTCAATAAGGTAATGCACTTTTCAATATAAGAAATGCATCGTTTGAAACATCAAACCAATATGAAAATATGAAATAAAGTGCTAACTTATCACTATGAACATTATGTTGTGTGTGTATTTGGTTTCAAAGCTCTGTTTCTTTTGTTTTTAGTGGTCTTTAAAATTTGACTTTTGTGCATAACAAGTTAGTGGAAAATTTGACAGCTTTGAAGGCTTTAGAGGCTCGATTGAGATAGATACATGGATATTTGGATCTTGTTGTTGATGGGAGGCTTCCACTTAACCATGAAATTTTGTACCATCTGCAGGTATGCAAAAATTTCTCTATTTACATTCATTCAACTTACTGTAATATAATATCTGACAAAAATCTCCTTTTCATTATACTTAGATGGATTTTCATGCCCTATTCCAAAGCACATGTTTTAGAACATGCAAGAAGGATGCTGGATTGGGTTAAGAAATTTGGTTTTACACCTGCCAATTGCATAGTTTACTTCATTCATCCAACATATTTCCAATGCATTTCACAATTGTTGGAATCATATCCTATAATTACAGAACTAGTAAAATTAAAATATGTAAGTTTCAAATATGGCATTGCATATCTTTCTATGAATTTTTGAAAGAAAATATCAAAATGGAGAAGTATTAACAAAATAATCTTCATAATCTCTAAGAGATTAGGGAAATTTTTGCAAAGTTATCTTGAATATATTTAAGACAAAAGTAACTTATAGATATTGAAGCAGAATATCGGTAGTCTAAAATCACCAGTCAACACATCTTAGTAGTATCTCAATTCAAGAGAACTAGGTCCACTATCCATTAGCCAGTAAAACAAATAAAATCAATTCATAAGATTATTCTGTTCTAATAGGGTTGACTGGTTGCTTGTTTCTTTTTGATTGTCAGGAAGTCATCAATATACACTTGGTTTTCCCACCTTCTCTTGCCTTGTGGCCAAAGAGTTTCTGCAAAAGGAATCAAAGTAACCTTCAAGATTAACAATGACAATGAGTACAAGGTCAATATAACTTAATGCTAATTGGGTATGATTTTATTGTTTAGGACCAATTTAGATTCATTTTCTACTCACACTATTTTTATTTACATTTATGTTTTTCTAATATCCATTTTCCTTTACATTCATATTCTTCTATACATATTGTGTTTACAATAATGTTTTCCTTAATTTAATCTAGGGGAGAGGACCCAGTACCTAAGCATGTTTCAATAGTTGTGATAGTAGTGGTTTATATAGTGCCCAACCCTAATTATTTGATTCTTCTTACTAATCCAATTAATACTTTCCAGTTACTGTGATTGATTATAAAGATTTAATCTTTACTTGATTGTGATAAACTTAGATTTTCGGGCTTGTCTTACAGGTGCTTGTTTAGATGGGTGAGGATTGTTTCTTGTGCTAAAAATATTTTTATTTGTTAATGCTAAACATACATAGCTGAAACAAGAGGTAGAGGTTGTCCTCTTAAAATGGAATAAGAAGGAGAGTCAAAAGTGGAAGATCAGTCCCATCTGTAAGTTTCATGTGTAGTTGCATTGTATGGAATTATTTTTCTTGGATATTACTTAAATTTAAAATCTTGATTATCTGGTAAAAGTCATGTTTCCATAGAGGGTTTGGAGACTTTATCTCACAATTTAGATTGCTTGTGTCACTTTTTTTTTCTATTCAATATGATATGTATCTCAAGGAGGATATGGATCTAGTTCTTCATACCATCAACTTAATGAAGAGGAGCCTCAATTTCATGCTATTAGGATTTACTGTGAAGCTAATCCAAAGTTTTTCATTGCTGCTCGAGGCCATATTGCAGTGCTTTCTATAGGAAGCCCACATGATCCCCATCAAGTATCTTCTTTTTGTAGTCTCTAAATTTCTTAGAAGAAATCAACAACCAGTTTGTCTAAATGTGGCTCCTTGTTTACACATTAATATCTCTTTTGCCAGAAATGGATCAAAGTGGATTCATGGGGTCTTAAAGAGAAGGCTCTCAAACATGGAGATCAAGAGTGGGACCAGGTAAAACAGTTCATAATCATGCTCATATTGTTTTATTGACTATCTAAGAGCTAAGTATCCAGGATAAGATTATGTATTTTTCTATTGAATTTCTAGAGTGAGAATAATTTCAGGTTTGCAATCCTATTTTTTAGTACACTAGCTAAGTATCCAAGACACACTACAGGTACTTTTTCTCACCAAATTTCTCATTTTCCACAAAATTAGATTCTAGTGTGTAGTTTAATATTCACTAGTTTGATTTTTTCTTTTTTAGCAAAACTAGGATCCAGTTCGTAGGTTGTGCTTGCTGTGCAAATTAGTAAGATGAGTTTTTTGTATTCAGTTGCACAATAATTTCCTTTTTCAATAAAATTTTATGCAATGGAGTTTAGATATTAGGATTAATTTACTAGTTTCTCTTTGAGTAATAATTTAAAACCTTATCCATTGTCCTTATCAATGTATATGACTATCTTACAAATTGTCCTCTTATATTCATGTCAACTTATCATAGGATGATTGTGTCTTGATTAAAACCTTTGTTTGATGGTTGTCCTTCATATGAATGTCTCAATCTTCTCTTTCACAACTTTATGTTACTTCACTATACTATCATACCTCTAATTTTTTGCAATAGTGTCTTCAACCTCTCTGCAATTCCCATGATGAACTGTGTGTTACTGTGTCAACACTTCCTTGACCATGAGAATGGGAAAAAAAAAAATTGAGATTCCATTTAGTAAATATGTGTACATTTGCAGAAAATTTAGCCTTCAATACCTCATCACCATTACACTCTTGAAGGAACTTTCACAAACTTATACCATCTATCCAACTTTGAGTCCTACATTGTCCTCTGAATATTGTGCTTTCTACTTTCCATTATCAAAATTTATCTTCAGAGCTTATTTAAGTTTGTTCATTTGGCTTGAATTTGGCCTCTTGAATTGTCTATCATAGTGCCCAGACCATCATTATATATTTATTTCCCTCTTCATCGTAGTTGATTATCTTCAACAAATTTTCATACCACTGCCTTAGTATAGTCTGTCATTTTGATATGAAGTAAAGGGCACTGTGATATTCATCAAGACTACTGTCAAAACCTTTTCACTATCACTAATGGATCTGATTGTACTCTTGATGGCAACCATGCAATTGTACTTCACTTGACAGTGACCTTCTCTTGCTTTGATGTCAACACAACATTATACTTTTAAGGGTTACCATCTCTATGCTCAATCCACTATTTAGTTATAATTCCTCTAGCACATGTCCTTATATCTTCCATTGCTGAAGTGATTGTACTTACACATCATTGGTATGGCTATCTTTTAAAATTTGAGAATACATTTTTTATGATAGTAAACCTTCCTATAGCATCATAAAGTCTATTATTCATGTGCTCTATGGTGAATATTTTTTTGTCTTAACATCTATGATTTGTCATTCACTATCCATGATAGTGCCCTTGATCTCATGAGTCATCATATGTTTTATATTTTTCTCCAATTGTTGATCATCAACATAAAATTTGGCCATCATAATATCATCCATAGCCTCCATATTCTAAAATTATTCATTGCTCATTTCTCATATATAGTAAACAAATAATGCAGACCTAGAGCTTGGATTGTAGATGTATGCAAAAAATGATAAATCCTTGCCTTTGTAAGCCTACTTAAACACAACAACTGACATGTTGTTAGATATTTTAAATAGTCATATGATTGTCCTTTTTCTACCTTGTAAAAACTTACTCAATGTATACAATAATTTATTGAAATGCAAAGTTGAATGGCCTCTTAACTCTTGACACTAATGTCATTGCATTTGTCAAAACATGGTTAATCATATTGTGATCTAAATTTTCATAATGAAGTCTTCCAATTTGTCCTTTTTATTTGAGCATTGATGACAATCCATCTTGTCTTTTACTACGGTCCCTTTTAAATTATCATGGTCTTGGCATATCAAATTTCTCTCTTTGATTGACCTCTCCTTATGTCCTGTCATTATCCCTATGGATGCACTTTGGAGCCTCCTACTACTTTTAAATATTGCCTAGAGTCACCCCGATAATTATTTTGATCCATTTGTATCTTCATCGACAAGAGATCATGTATCGCTAGGATATTCTACAGTTTCCCCCATGTGATGAGTCTTCCTGATGATTATTATTTCAATCTCAAGTATGTTGCCAAGACTCCTGCTGATGTAATCTTATCAACATGACATAGCAGGTCGAGTAGACATTCATAAATTACTCTGATGGTATATGTCTTGTTGATATGCTTCTGTCATGCTTCATCGATGAGACAAGATGAGTATCTCATCGATGAAACTTCATCGCTGAGACCATAGGCCAGTCCTCCCGATAAATATTCTCTTGCAATTTTGATCGCTGTAACCATCTTGACCTTTCATTGATATGCCTACATTTGAACAAACATTTTTTTTTTTAAAATTGCATTGTTTCATCGAATTTTCGACAAACCTCCAAAAGCGTCTGATGAATTTTTGACAAACCTCCAAAAGCGTTTGAAGAATTTGCAGTACATCTGACAAAACTTTCATCATAATGGCTTGCCTATTTCGTCGCAATTTTGACGAATTGCTGTCATTGTTCTTTCGATGTCAAGTATGTCACCAAGACTCCTGCCGATGTAATCTTATCGGCATGACATAGTGGGTTGGGTAGACATTCAAAACTTACTCTGATAGTATATGTCTTGCTGATATGATTCCCTCGTGCTTCATTGATGAGACAAGATGAGTATCTCGCCGATGAAACTTCATCTCTAAGACCACAGGCCAGTCCTCCCGATATATCTTCTCAGGCAATTTTGATCACTGTCACAGTCTTGATCTCTCACCGATATTTGAAATACGTCAAAATTTTTGTTGTAGTTGCAATGAACTTCTATTGTTGATCCGACGCTTTGGAAAAGGCATACCACTTGTGTTCTGGCTATTGTTCGCCGCTAGATCAATGAAATTTATGTTGATATTTCGATGAGCTTGCGTTGTGATTTTGATGTTTTAAACTTTGTCAAAATATCAACAAAATTTGAGCGACGAAAATTATTTCGGTAATTCGTTGGTATTTCAAAAATAGATTGTTGAAATTCCAATAAACTATCGTCAAAAATTGGAATCAAATACAATAGTGCATAAAAGATAAAATATAATGTCAAATCAACTAATCTATTCCATACCTCTCTCAATGGATCAGAACTAGCTATTGCTAGAGAAACTCCATGGTCCATCATGCCACAAACATCACCAGGGTTGTATCTTGCCAACAACTACAAATGAAACAAAATCTCAAGTATCATGTTAATATAAAGACCAAGAGGGGATAATGAAACATAAGGTGAAATAAGAGAGGGTAATGGGATGGGAATAGAAGGGTGATGCAGAGAGGGGGCTCAAACCCATTCAAATAACTTGCATTCAAGAGGCATCTAACAAGATTAAAATGTCCTATTAGAGTAATCCAAACAATCCTCAAAGATTGACAACAATCAGGAGTCTAACTTATCACTTTCACCCATGTAACCTAACAGTAGTGCAAACTCAGTTTTTGGCCTTTAACTCCCATGCTTTCCAAAACACTTGAAAATAAAAAGGTGGATTTAGATACCCATTTCAGAGTTATACAACACATCTCTTAACCAGATACAAGTCTTTTGGACCAATCCCTTGAAATTAGACCCTCAACGTTGTCCTAGGCCATGCATTAGGCCAGATTTACAAAGCAACATACCTTTAAACTTAACACAAATCCTTGAAGCCTTGGGGCAGAATTTACTATGCCCTAAAAACTCTAAAACCATAATCAACACCCAGGGTTGACACCTCCAACATAGAAAAATCCAAAACCCTCAATTTCATGCCAAGTCAAGAGGGTTTATTCAAAGTCCTAGTTGCACAACCTCCCAGACCATGCCACCAACTCAGACATGTATATTATGACCTTAATATGCTCAAAATTTGGAAAAAACTCCACACTCTCATTAATTTCCACAAACCCTAGACCCAAGGCTCCATCTTGATGTGTTTTTCTTCACAAAACTCATCAAGACAACATGTTTATCTCCTTAGTTCCTTATACACAACTCTAATCATGCAACCTACAACCTAAAAATACTCTCTAGGGCTCATTACACTAGTTATAGTAGGTACAGTCGGTGTAAGGGCCCTTAAATAATGATTTTGGTTACAAAACCCTCAAACAGTGTGTCCTCGGCTTGTCATAGGAAAACAAGGATATTTACCACAAATCACAATGGATCTCCCTCAAAATTGTTCCAGAAGATTTTTAACACCTACCTCCACAAAATAAAATGATTTACATGGCACAATCAATCTGTACAGGCTCATACAAGCCTGCAAATGACAAGAAAACTCATAAATTTGATGAAAAACAAAGATATTCTTATTGCCAATGCTTCAAAATTCAAGCCAACATTACAAAATGAGTTGTCATGCCTTTTTTAAAGGCTTCTCATCATCAAAACAATTCCCAACTACCTTAAAACTAATTTTCAAACCTCGCATGACCATTGCATTACAAACTTGTTGCATTTATGCAACTCACAAATTTGGCACTTTCAACTTTTGACTCTTTATATTTTCCTAGACCCTCTTAAACACCTAAACTATTAAAAATAGTCTAATGATACCTTATTAAACTAAGAAATCATGACTTACTCAAGAAAACATCATCCTATCTACCTTGACACCCCTTGTCAAATTTGACAATTCCTTCCACATGATTTGCAAACTTTACAAGATGAATACAAAATCCCCTCAAAGTTGATCAATTACAATAGAATTGTCACATTGGACCTTATTAAGACTCAAGGACTCAACTAAAAAATCCTAACACACCTTTCCTTTCAAACACTTAATGAAGAAAAATAGAAAAGAGTGGTGCCCCTACACCAAAGGGATTAATGGAACATATGATGTACTAGTATAGATTGCTGGGATGGGATAGGATGGGATAAAAAAATATAGGGTGGAAAATTAGAGGTTAATGAGATGCAATTATTAGGGAATAATGCAACATAGGGCGAATTAGGAGGTGTCTAGGGTTTGAATATACTACACAAAGTGTGAACTTGACTTGTGTGTAGCAATAATAGAGAAGAGTTATCTAGGATGAAACGTGGATAAATATGGTATAACATAGGATGATATGAAGGAACACAGGGTGGAACATAGGGGATCATGGAACATCTAGGGTGAAATAATAATGGGTACAATAAGATGGGAGTAGAAGTACATAATGACACATAACATGGTCTAGAAGATATTAGTGGGATGGGCTAGGAGGGGATCAAGGAAAATAGGGTGAACTATTAAATGTTAATGGTAAGGGATTAGGAAGGAATAAAGGAACAAAAAGTGAATTAGGAGAACATAATGTGACACGATCAAGGAATACTTGAATGCAATGTTTGTGTTTCTGATCAATTTTTTTTATTTATATATATGCAAAAGTATGAAAACTAGCTAACATAGTTTTATAACATCATTAATGAATAAAGGCTACTTGAGTGTACGTTGTTTGACGATATGAATCACGAGGTGTGGAGGAAGAAGGTGCACCGAGATTTTTTTTGAAATCCAAAGCATGTTATGAGACAAACATTCAAATATACCATTCAATTGTTCAAATGAAATAATAATATATTTAATACTAGTTACATACCTCTGGACTCATCATCGAGAATGTATAAGGGTATGTAGGAATAGAGCATGCCTCATGAACAGTGTGACCCTAAAATTTCATCATATTAAAATTCTACTAATTTAGTTATTCTTAAATTTCAAAATATAATTTAATAAACAACATTATAGTAACTTGCTAAATTTTACCTGAGTGTCAATGAAAAATGTATCATTCGGAAATATCATATGTGAAAGCCATCACCTCTGCAACTGATGTAGGCTGTGTAGTTGCATCACAAGAACTTTGATAATCATAGGTGCAAACAACACCACAATTGCCATAGTGGTAGGGTGGATCTTGAGGCTTACACGTCTCCCCCAAACTAGGCTCTATTAGAGGACTCACACACTATAAAATGGTCTGGGTGAGTGAGTCGATTGACTTTAGCGTGCCCACCTCTACATTATCCTTAACAATGGAAGGAACATCGACATGCTCCACCATGGGTTTGCCCAAGGCTCTTGGTGCCAGCTGTGGATTACGTCGTGCAATAGGTCTATCATGTGTGGAGCCCCCACCTCTACCCTGAAAGTCTAAGATGCCAAAATAGTTTGGCATTTTATTGATGAAAAACTCACAATAGAGTTTCCTCAAAAATTATTGCAGCACGCCATGGTTATTGCATGGAGGTTGGTCAAATACCATCCACCATCACTCCCAAAATTTGTTTTTAATTAACTCATGGTGGCACCAATGGATGAAGAACCTCTTGAATGCATGAGACAAAGGTTCATTGGTTTTCGTGTCTATAAATAGGGCACACAAGTCAGCTTTGCTAATTTTTAGTTTTTTTACATCTGCATATGACAAACCACTAGCATAAAACTGTTTGATCTCATGCCTCTTATTTGGCCAAAAATTTATTTTCTCGCTCATTTCTCCTACATGAGTTACAATTGACTTCAATGATTCAACAATCCCTCTCCTATAAGGGTGGGTTTTGACATGCTCAGTTAATCTTACAATTAATTGTTGAATGTATCTTTTATTGTTTTCAATTTGATTTTGAATATTTTATTGTGTTCCTTGAGGATGCCTATGAATTGATGGAGGAGTTTTGGGTTGTTCTTGTATAGGAGGCTCTTTGTGAGGGGGTGATTATGAATTCTCAATGTTTCGAGGTGGAGATTCATTCCCTGAGAATTAGATTTTTTTTTAATTATAAAAACCTATTTAAATTTGCATTCTAAATCAAACTCAAAATAAATAAAATAAAAATACACACCTCTTTGCAATCTTCGACCTCTCTGACATGTTAGCGACATCCTCATGGAAAATGGAAAGCTAAGGATGCAAACAATAGAAGAGATTTCTCAAGTGCGAGTTGCAGACCTGAAATCCTCTTCCTCAAGCCGTGGGTTGAAGACAAAATGAGGGTTTGAAACCCAATTTTTTGCTTTTATGTCTACTAGGCCATTTAGCGCATGCCGAATGACTTATTTTGGTTTTTTTTAACGGTTTTTCAATTTGGTACCTAAATTGTGTCATAGATTGGTGCTCTTACCCATTGGCTTAAGGATTACTCCCAAAGCTATATAGTTGATTGGCACTTATGGGAGCTATTTCATATAATTCCAACAATTATCATATGTTAGGGTTGGAGGTTTTGATGGTCTTCCACTAAAAATCCCTAGGTATGCTAAAGATAATTTTGTATTAATAGAAATCTACAGATAACTAGCAAAGATGAATAAAAGATGCTAGGAAAGAAAGAAGGTCGACATACAGTTTCCTGTTGGAATTGGTTATTTCTCATGCAACTCTATGTCGGATGCACTCAACATTCAAACCTGGACCTAGTCAAGTATACTCTACATTTATATGATGCAAGGTTTCCTTTTGATAGCAAAGACTTTGTAAAGGATAATCTTCAACCGGGTCCAGGTTTTCATCACATTCCTAACCTGGAAGATTATTGGGCCAATTGTGTTGATGAGTATAAAGTAAGGAGAGGGTTTTGGATGAGGTTGTCTTTGAGACAAATAAAGATGTTCAATCTAAAATGGGATGTTTGAGATATTGAGGATGATGAATCAGATTTAGTGGATCCCATTTTTATCAAGCATGTTTTCATTCAACCTATTGTAACTATGTACTGGAGTATCAAATAGATAGAAACCATTGAGGAAAATACTGTAGTCATCTTGAAGAGAACAAGAGAGTGGGTTGCCAAGAAGCAGGTAGAAAAATAACATCCTCCTACTAGGTCACAAAGCACTCAACCTCAAGGAGAGTAGCCAACATCCCATGAATTTAGGGACATCATCATCTATTGCACATTAGGTACCATTAGGAAGTCAGGGTTGTGGAGATGATGGGCCCCCTAAAGAAGATTTACCAAAGAGAACATGTGGAGAAGATTCTTCAAACCTTCCTTAGCAAGAAAATGATGAAAAATATGTGGGAGTTAATGGTGACTCCCCAACACCCCTAGGAATAGTTGCTAGACCAAAATATCCTCCACAAGAGAGAAAATGGCAAGAAATCTTTCTTCAACAATACAAGTTGAATATTATTGAATAGTGGTTGAATATGCAAATGTACATGAGATATCTTGCTTATAAAGACAAGGTGATATATAGGATTAGACAAGATCATGACAAGTGTCTTAATCCTATAACATGAGACAACTAACAACCTAACTATCTAGGAGTCATGCATTACAAGCTAAATAAGATAAGTTCTAGAAAAGCCAACTAAGACTTCTAGAAGGAATATTATATCCTAAGTAAACTTAATATGTGAATATGTTCCCTAATTACCTAGTGAATGAATTAGCTAGGTACAAGATATTTATTCACAACAACACCACCTATAAGTGCAACTTAGGGAGAAGATTATTATGCAAACTATGCAAATATGAAGATGAAGATGGGTCCTGGCTACAAGGCCATGTTAGGTACCCATTTACAATGCAAATGCAATTAATCTCTCACAAACAGAGAAAATGAGAAAGCCTAGTGGGAAAAAAAATCCTTTCCAAAAGAGAGAATAGAAACAAAACAACATAATGTATAATTCCTTCCAAATGATTTCCACCCAGATTTAGCAACCGAGATAGATTCCCAATGTTTGGAGGTATTTCCCCTTTTAAGTTATTGCTTGTCCAATATAGTGTTTGCTGCCAACACATATTCTAGTCTATACACTTTTCCTTTTATTCTGATGGCTCGTATATCCTCATAAAGTGTTTTTAAAATCATTTGCAAAAATCTAGGGTTTTAAAATCCCTCTAAGCCCTCATGAACAGAGGGAATTATTCCCAAAATTTATTATTGGATAAATGCAACACCTACAATTTGCTGTGATTTATGATCCATGGAGGAATATCACCCTTAAGCTCATTATAACCAAGGCTTATAACCCTCAACTGTAGACAATTTGTAAGATTATGTGAAGAAAGCTCACCTATTAGTTTGTTCTTGTTGAAATCAAGAAGCCTAAGTTGGGTACAATTCCCCAACGATGCAGGCAGGATTCCAGAAAAAATATTCATATGAGTAGAAAAAACTTGTAGATGAAGAAAAATGGATTTCTGGATCTCCATTCAATAGGTTATTATACAACTTTAGCCTTTTTAAGGTTGTGCAGTTACTCAATGTTGTTGGAATTATTTTGAACAAGAATTTTTTTTCCAGTACCAAATTAGTTACACCCTTGCACCTCCCTATGGATGGTGGAATCTTTCCTGTTAGTTGATTATTAGAACCATCCAATTTCTCTAATGAAATCAACCCACCAAGGCTTTTAGGAATACCCTCTGAAAGATTATTGTTGTAGATGAAAAGCTCATAAATATTCTTAAGTTCATCAATACCAAATGGTATTGGTCGATTTAGAATTATTTTCATACAGATATAAAATTTCCAAATATTTGAGTTGTCTTATGGCCTTTGGAATTGTCCCTGTCAAATTCAATTTGTATAATTCTGAACAATTATTTAATGGATGGTGTGGGCACAGTTATCATGTTTCTTTAAATTACAGATATGAGAGTGACATAACTCTGAGATAGTTAGAGCCAAGGTCTAATACAAGGAAAGACATGCAATTTCCTAATTCATTTGGTATAATTCCAGTCAAATTGTTTTCCGTCAAATCCAAAATTTCCAAATACTCGAGCTCTCCTACGGCCTTTGGAATTGTACCTATCAAATTCATTTAAGTATAATTCAAATCAGTTAGGAGTAGCATGTTGCCTTCAAAGTAAAGACGTGAGAGCAACACACCTACAAGATGGGTATAGTTAAGGTACATGTGAATGAGAGATGTACAATTTCCTAATTCATGTGGTATAATTCCAGTTAAATTTTTGTTTCCCAAATTCAAACTTTCTAGGTATTTGAGCTCTTTAATGAAATTTGGAATTGTCCTATCAAATTAAAAAAATAAATAAATTTAGAACTATTACTAAGAGGAGGGATGGAAGCAACTAGCTTGTTGCCTTCAAAGTAAAAAGACATAAGAGTAGCACACCTGAGAGATAGTTAGAGCCACGAACCAAATCAAGCAAAGACGTGCAGTTTCCTAGAGAATTTGGAATGCTTCCTCTTAGAGGATTGAAGGACAAGCAATGATTCTACAACTTTACTAGACCACCAAGTTCTGTAGGTATGCTCCCAGTCAAGTTTTTGAGCAATTGGCAAGAGATTTGGGGATAGAACCCTCTATTTCATTTCTTCTAAAGTCAAGTATCCTCAATGCTTTCAGTTGGCCAAGTTGACAAGGAATCATTCCTATGAAATAATTGTGAGATAGATTTAAAGTGCTTAACAAGGGGAGGTCTCTGATGGATGGAGAAATTATACCCTTCATTCCCAATTGAGGGAGAGTTATGGCCACCACTCTATTTTTATGTTTACTACACCAAACACCGCTCCAAGAGCATACATTTTCTGACTTGGTAGAATTCCAGTTGGAAAGTGATTGCATGGGGTTGGCTGTAATTCCATTTTTTAAAAAGAGGAGAGCTTCAAAGTCTCTATTAATATCATCTATTTCCTCTAGAAACATACGATCTTTCGCAACAAAAAAGCTTTCTTCCATGTGGGGGTGATGTAAAGTGAAGACATCAAGAGAAGAGGAACTCTTGAAATTTTGTATCGTGGTGAATGACATAAGCCTAAGCACAACATTGTGATATTTACACCTCTATTCATCTCAAAAAATAACCTTCTAACAAGAACGTTCGACCCAACAACCTCTATAATATAGGTGAGTCAGTCTATCGAACATGAAAAAAGTATCATTCACCATTGACCGTATAGTACTTAATATTGCCTTACGGGACTAGTAAGACAACAATTTCAAATGTGAAGTTTCTTGATTTAACTTGATTATTCATGATAGATCACGATCTAAAGTGTGCTCAAAACTAGGATGCAACTTACTCGCGTGGGCTTTCTTTGTGATTTGGAAAATGAAATCTTTGCACTATCCCAACGAGGGTTGTGTGTTTAAATCAATCAATCGACACACCTATGAAGAGTTGGTAAGGGAGAGGAGCCAATGGTGGGTAGGGTGATGTTGAGTGAGGGGTCCATGTTAGTAGCATTTGAGTCTGACAATTTTTTTTTGCCACGTCTTTTGACTGTTGAGATGACACCCCTCCATTTTTTTGGTGAAATTTGAGCACGTTTTTCAATGTTTTCGGGGTGTTTTCAAAAATTGCCAAAAATATCTTAAATTGTGTCATCGACCGATAATGGACATCTATATCACCAATGGTGGGTTGGTGCCACACCAATACTGGCTCATTACACTCCTAGTAAATGTACATTAACTATTAGACATTCTTCCGTCATTGGTCTTAACGCCTACCACTTTGACATGCACACCATTCACTTGGTCTTGCTTTAGGTTCACAAAACATCCATTCATGATTTTTTTTTTCACTTTAAGTAGTTTCATTGATATCCAACTCTAGTTAGGATGGACATCGATGGTGGTGAGGCCATGGGTGAATACTGGTGATGCATTTCTCGAGATTTTTGTGTTTATCAACACCACATTCACTATAAGGAAACCATATTCTGGCTACGCAGGTGAGGTTGTGTTCCAACCTCACATAGGGAGTAAGATATATTTATGTATGTATCATATACACACACACAAATTATAATATTATGTATGTATTGTATACACACACACAAAATAAGATATATTTATTATGTATGTATGTATGTATGCATGTATGTATGTGTGTATATGATACATACACATACATACTTACATATTATCTGCTATATGTATGTATGTATAGTAGACACACACACATACATAGATACGAATTTCCATATGTATGTATGTATGTATAGTATACACACATACATGTATGTATGTATGCATGTATACTATACATACATGTATGTATGCATGTATACTATACATACATACATATGGTAGTTTATACATACATATGTATGTGTGCATACTATAGATACATACAATAATACATATGGAAGTTCATATCTATTTATGTATGAAGGTCATGCAGGTAGCCATACTTAAGGCATTTATATGTAACATACATACATTACTTTAGTATGATGAATATATGTATTTGTGGAAACCAATCATACATACATACATAATTTGGCCAAAAGATAGGTATATGGCACCCTCAACTATGGAGTGTATGATAATGTTCCAATACTATCATTATATATATGCAAGTTGCAGATTTACATGTACATATGGCAAATATATAGAAATTGATATTTCATATAGCCTTGTTCATTTACATTTATATGGATTCAATGTATAATTTAATTTATATTCAATTACTTTCACAAGTGTGACAAATTTTTTTTAATTCATATCAAGGTTCTTCAGGTTGAAGCTATCTATAACACATCTTAATGCTATTGTTTCGATTTATTCTTAAAATCATGAAGATGTATCAAAAAATTGCCCTAATTATTCTATCCAATTACTCTCAATCTTACATGTATGGATTTTTTGTTTGAGGTTGTATCATTGTTTGATTTGTGTCAATTAGAATTGGGGATGTGATAGTATAACATGCATTTTTTGTTTTATTGCAAAAATACCCTTGTTCATTTGCAATCAACTCAATTAGATGCATGGTTAGTTTGTCCATCAATTAAACTCAATCTTACATGTATGAACTTTTTGTTATGTATTTTGTATCATTCTTTGATTTCTAAGAGTTAGAATTAGGGATGTGATAGTATATCATGCATATTTTGTTTCATTGCACACACACCCTTGATCATTTGCAATCAAGTCAATTAGATGCATGGTTAGTTTGTTCTTCAATTAAACTCAATCTTGCATGAATGAATTTGTTGTTTCAGTTTGTATCATTCTTTTATTTGTGGCAGTTAAAATTAGGGATGTGATAGTATATCATGCATATTTTTTTTCATTGCACACACACCCTTGATCATTTTCAATCAAGTCAATTAGATGCATGGTTAGTTTGTTCTTCAATTAAACACAATCTTACATGAATGGATTTTTTGTTTTAGTTTGTATCATTCTTTTATTTGTGTCAGTTAGAACTGGGGATGTGATAGTATATCATTCATCTTTTGTTTCATTGCACACACACCCTTGATAATTTGCAATCAAGTCAATTAGATGCATGGTTAGTTTGTTCTTCAATTAAAATCAATCTTACATGAATGAATTTGTTGTTTTAGTTTGTATCATTCTTTTATTTGTATCAGTTAGAATTGGGGATGTGATAGTATATCATGCATATTTTGTTTCATTTCACACACACCCTTGGTCATTTGCAATCAATTCAATTAGATGTATGGTTAGTTTGTTCTTCAATTTAGGGTTTTTTTTTTCCGAAGGCCTTTGATGGTAATCTATGTTTCAATTCACAATTGATTGAGAATTATAGATAGCTGTTACCTAGATTTCCATCAGAAGGGTGTTCGGTATATCAATTCTCCCTAAAGAATTGCTGAATGGATATAAAATTAACAATAGTCATACGTATGGTTTGTTTTTTCTTCAACTCTATTAGATGCATGGTTAGTTTGTTCTTTAATTACCATATAATCTTACATATGTATATGTTTATATATATGATATGTACTTACATATGTATATGTATATATGTATGTTCATATGCATATGTATATGCATGCACATATTTATAGTTTGTTGAAGGGTAATGGACCGTTGGTGGATAGGGAAATGTTGATAGTATAACATGCATTGCTTTTCTCATTGCACACATACCCTTGATCCTTTGCAATCAAATCTATTAGATGCATGGTTAGTTTGTTCTTCAATCACACTCACCCTTACATGTATTCAATTTTTTTGTTTTAGTTTGTATCATTCTTTATTTCTAAGAGTATGAATTGGAAATGCCATAGTATAACATGCACTTGTTGTTTCATTGCAAACATACCCTTGATCACCTCAAGGATATATGACTTAGAATTGTGGATATATGTTGAAAGAAGTCTAACCTGATCAAGATATACTGAATCTAGGATTAGTTTGTATATCTTGTACATATAAGTCTTCTTACAATGTATATCCCTCTTCATCTTATTACAATATAAGGAATCATTCCTATTAACTTAAGACACCTTTCAATATATATCAATGTATTTCAATGATTTTCATGCAATTATATCTATATGTATAAGTATGTATATGTATATGCATATGCATATGCAACATATGCATATAGATATATGTATATGTATATGTATATATGCATATGCATATGCATATATACATACCTACATATATGCATATGCATATGAATTTGTATACACATATATGCATATGCATATATGTATGTACATATGCATATGCATATATGTATATACATATGCATATATGTTACATATATGCATATGTATATATGTTATATGCATATGCATATATGTATATACATATGCATATGCATATAACATATATGCATATGCATTTGCATTTGCATATGTATATGTGTATGTGCATATGCATACACATATACATATGCATCATATACATATACATATATATGCATATGCATATACATATATGCATATGAATATGCATATATGTATATGTATATGTATATGCACATGTATATGTATATGCATATGTATATGTGTATGCATATGCATAGTATATTGATGCAGACCCAAGAGGCTCAATTATGCTGATTAGGCCTATTTTACAAAGAAAAATTCCTTTAAACCTATCATAGGACCATGAAACCTTGGGGCATAAATTAATATGCCTTCAAACCTCCAAAATAACAAAAGGATTCCATTGGTAGGGATAGACACTTGCCAAACTTGAAAAACCTTGTTTTAGGCACAATTCATGAGGGTTTATTGAAAATGACGCTTCCAAAGCCTCCCAAACCATTCCACCCACTCATACACTCATATTTTATCCCCAATATGCTTAAAAGTTCATAAAAAATCCATCCCTAACTTCCCATTGTCAAATTCAAGACTGTACCCATCAAACCATGCATCTTTCTAATGGAATCCACCCCAAAAACTCTCACAAAGGTATGAAAATCACTTATCCTACACAAAAAAAAAGTATTAAAATGTTTATTAGGCCTATATAAGCTTATCCACCGAGTTATAGGTCTTCACAGTGGGTGGAAGGCTTAGAATGGCATTTTGACTCCTCTCAAAACCCCAAAAACAGGTAAACAGGCAGTTTCAGAAAAAAACAATGATTTCTCCCTCAATATGAACGTTCAAACCCTCAAATAAAATGAATTTGAAAGATAACTCATATATATACACATTAAAAAATTATTTTAGAGCCAAAATATACTGTACGGATCCGTACCAAGCCTGCAAAGTTCAGGAAAACAGGAAAAACATGGGGGTTTGAGACCACCCGGTAGTAAAATGGGGATATCTCACTCAATTCTCAATTAAATAACACCATTACAATGCAAAAATAAATATTATTCAATTATCTTTCCAACCATTATAGGCTTGGAGTGTGGAGAAACATGTACAGGCCGTACAATGCACGGGATCAACAATTTCTTAATGAAAACATAAAAAACAACAAACTTCTTATTAGAAACTCATTCCAAACTTGTTCAACATCCTTCTCATGAGGAATTACATTTTTTTGTAAGGTTTCAACATAAAACTACCTTCTAGAACTGAAAAAATACTTTAACCAACTTTATTTAGACTCTAGAATGGCAATTTTGCCAATCTTGTTCCTAATCACCACCCCTTTACAACTTGTTTTTAAAGATCCCTCTTAACTGACCTATCAAACTTTTAAATACAGTTGAAAATGGTCATTGAGACATTATAAGTAAAAACATGAGACCCAAACCTACACTATATCCTATGCACCTGGATCATATTGCCAACATGGCATAGAAAATGGACAACTTGTGACATTATATCTCATTTTAGCATAGTTTGCAACTTCCTCGTTGCATACAACTTAAAAGACCTTCAAATAATTTCAATGAACCTTAAAGACCTTCAAATCACTTCAATGAAACTTCAAGGCCCATTGCCTAGTCATTTCAAGGTATAGGTTCTCCTGCACCATATATGCACATGCATATACATATATGCATATATATGCATATACATATATGTGTATATGCATGCGTATATGCATATGGATATGTGCATGTATATGTATATGTATATGTCTATATGCATATGTAGATTCAACCTAATTAGATGTATGCTTTGTTTGTTTTTCAATTACAATCACTATAATTATCAATCCTTCTCCCTTACAACTAACTGCGATAATGGATGACTCTTACTTATGTTATAACCATTTTCTCAAACAACATACTGAAATATAACTTCATACAACATAACACTTTTTGATACAACATTATGAAATGTATATATATCTTCAAACAACAGTATGCTTCAAATATAACCAACATTTTCTGATACAACATTATGAAATTTATATATAACTTCAAACAACATTATGGTATAAATATTTCCAACCTTTTATGATACAACATAATGAAATTTATAAATAACTTCAAACAATAGTGTGATACAACAAATTATGATACATATATGTGCATGGTGCAGTTAGATAGATACATATGTTTCCTATAGCCTCGTTCATTTTCATTCAACTTAATAAAGATGTATATATACATATGTTTCCTATAGTTGTGTATTTATATAAATGTATATAAATACAACTAACTATTGCAGAGATAAATAGATACATAAGTTTCCTATAGCCTTTGTTCATTTTCACTCAACTTAATTAGATGTATAAATACATGTGTTTCCTATATATATATGTATATATATATACACAACTAACTATTGTAGAGATAGATAGATACATAAGTTTCCTATAACCTTGTTCATTTACATTGAACATAATTAGATGTATGCCTTGTTGGTTCTTCAATTACAATAACTCAAATAGTCAGTGACAATAACATGAGGGAATATGTTGTTTGTATTCAGATCATATTGTTGTTTCAAGTTACAAACATTAAAATAAAAATAGTTCAAACATAGTTTCGAATCCATCAAAACCTTCACAACAAAAAGTTGCAAAAAAAATTCTAATCAATCAAAAAAGGTAGGAAAACTCAAATCTGATGCCAAGCTATCTTGTGAGTTGTGTGTAGCTTGTGATAGAGAAGGACTCTAGGATTGAATTGGTTTGGTTATGCTTGGGGCACGTGAGGGTTGAAGGACTTTGAATGAGGACTCCAACTTTGAAATGGTTGGGTAATGCTTGGGATAGGTGAGAATGGATAGGAATGCGAATGAGAAGGACTCCAAATCTGAAATGGTTGGCTGATAGTTTAGGTAGGTGATGGAAAATATTGGGGACATCGAATAGACATGAATTCTATGAAGATACTATGACGGTTAGGAAAGGGATTTAGAGGGTTGCTGAGTCACCTCTCCTTTGTAGAATTTGTTTGTGCCCTCTCCAAATCCTTTTCCATTTTTGAAGCTTCCTTTTCTATCCTTTGTTGCTCCTTTTTTTTGTCCTTATCCTTCTTTTGTAGTTGTTTTTCAACCTTTGTTGCTACTCATTACTTTTCCTTTTTCATTTCTCATAAAATTCTTCATCTCCAATGCTGCAATCTTTTCTATCCTATGCCCTTCAAGTTGTTCCTTCTTCCTCAAATTTAGTTCCACGAGTTCCTTCTTCTTATCCTCTTGCTCAATTAGTAAGGCCATGTAGTCATCAATAGTCAGGAGTTGGGATCCTCTTTGAAATTTGATCCCTCGGTCAACTACCTTATTAGACTTATCTTTCACTACATGAACTAGTAGCTTCAATAATTGTGAGATGTGTGAAGTTGGTTGGCCTCCCAAAGGCTCAACCAAATGATCATTATTTGTTTTTGGCACCTCACTAGTTGTAGCATCCAATCCATCTCCTAACTTCTCATTGTCGCTATCGCTCCAATAAACATAGAAATGAACTAACATATTTGGACCCATGCTATACGGTGGTGATGACATTGCAAGATTTTGGTCTTCCTCCACATGCATACCAATACCAAGATTAGCAACACCATCTAACAACTAGGAGGGATCCTCGGGTGGAGTTGTAAGGGAAAGAGAGATGTCTCCTATAGTATTCTATTGTCCCAATACTGTTGTTGGTGGTGATTATTTGTCTGAAAAACTTGAAGTTTGTGGAAGAGTTTCGTGGTTTGCACATTCTTCTACTTGAAGTGGTACATGTAAGTTTGAGAGTAATTGAAGAAAAAACTAACCATGTGTTTACTCAGTTAACTAATTCAACATATGCAATGAGTAAATGGAAATAGTTGACAAAACATAGCAACATACTAGAAAGTAGAACATAAGATCATTATTGTTGTCTTTATTCATTCAACATATACCAAGTATAGATAATTCATGACCCCTATAGTAGTAGAATCCCCAATACATATAGCAGAGGATTTGGTTGAGTACCAACCACCACGTCACTTCATTACAATAAATAACCTTTCGGGAACTAGTCTCCGAACTACCAACTAATAACCAACTAACTTATTCACTTTATTCCTGGCCGACTAATTACATTTTGGCCAACTACATCATTCCCCCCAACAAGTAGTCGTCTTCCAAGTGACTGAAAATAAACAAAGAGTTGCTCAAAATGGAATTGAGAAGAGGGAGGGAGGGAGAGAATGCACCCCTGGGTGTATAGATGAGGAGGGAGTAGTAGTAGATTGTTGCTGGAGGTGCTCAAGTAGTAATGATCTTATGTTCTACTTTCTAGTACGTTGTTATGTCTGTCAACTATTTCCAAGCACAGATAATTCATGACCCCTATAACAGTAAAATCCATGATACATATAGCGGCGGAGTTGGTTGAGTACCAACCATCATGTTGCTTTATTACAATAAATGACCTTTCAGGAACTAGTCTCCGAACTACCAACTAATCAAGACAAAACACCTAGCTAATAACCAGCTAACTTATTCACTTTATTCCTGGCTGACTAATTACATTACGACCAACTACACCATGCATCTAGTTGAGTTGATTACAAATGAACAAGGGTAATTGCACAACATACTAACCATACATCACATTTTGTTGATCTCCAACTTTTGTTGTTCTATCAGTGCACTCACCCTCATTCACTTCCAAACCATTACTAAATAGGCTTAGAATGTTTTCAACAGCTGATGCTCCCTCGAGGGAAGCAAACTGAAAAGTCTTGCTAACCCTCATGTCGTTCTCCAAAGCATTTCGATCAGAGGGCCAAATACTTGTCCTCTTGAAGCCAGTTTTTATGTTTGAAACAATCAATGACTTTTGATAAGCTAGGCTACCAAGTGTAGCCAATTTTACCCTTCTTATCTCTAGATTTGGATGTCTATTACTCCAATCCGCTCTTTCCTTTTTGAAGTGAGATTTGAAAGATGAGAAAACACTCACATCAAGAGGCTGCATATTGTGTGATGTGTGGGTTGGTAGGGTGAGCAAGTCAATACCAAGGTCCTTTGCTTTCAAAATGGTAGAGAAGGTTGCATGGCTGCCATGACCATCAAATATCAAGAGGTGTATATGGTTGGGCGAGAAACCCCTAGGTACTTGCATATCAAAGAACTTTAGCCATTTGAAAAAAATCTCTTTGGTCATCCATGCATGAGGTTGAACAACCATTAATGCTCTTGCCTCATAGTTGGCTATGCAGTTTTGCACATGGTTTTTTATTTTGAACAAATAAAAACTAATAATTTTTTGACCTGCAACATTTACACATGCTAGAATAGTGACCCACTCTTGGATTTTTGGGATAATGTAAGTAACACTTCTATTGCCTTTTTTTGGAAAACACCTTCATATTACCATTCTAGCCAGCTTGCAGCCCTATCTCGTCACAGTTCCAAATCCTCTAGGGTCCATATTAACCAGCTGCATATGCCTTCTCCAAAGTGTCATAGAAAGTAGTTACAACTATAGGCCTAAGATTTATAGCACGGTCTCTATCTTTCCCTTAGGATGTTTTCAAGCACAGATCGGGATTCCTTCTTTTGAATCTCGTCCACTAAGACTTGTCAGGAAGCCCATTTTTGAAGGGATTAGGCCTTGTTTTGCATATTTAGGACACTTTTGTTTTGATGTTGACAATATACAAACCATGGCCAGTAACGACCATCTCCTTGCACCATTCGACGATCAATGCCTATTCCTCCTCAGTTAGGACTATTGGGGGCCCTTTCCTTTTAGTAGTGGTGACACCACCCAACCAATTTGACAATGTTGTGGTTAAAAGACCCCACTTTTTGGCTGCCCCTCTACATGAAATATCGTTGTCTTTGACGTCTACAAGGGCATGTTCCATGTCAACCATGATGCATTCCTACTGTAGTACGACCTTTTTGGTTGTTAAAACTAGATTAACTTGGAGTACAAGTTAGGTTGGCTATTCCACAACAATTGAAATACGTCCTTATCACTGCTTGGTTCTTTAGTTGGTTGGTGAACAAGAATCACAACGTCCTCCTCATCACTATGTGGTAGTTACACATCTCTCTTGTGTGCAAGCATAGTTGTCTGCCTCCGCTTTGGTACAGGTCACTTTGTTAAAGGTCACCTGGTATTTGTTGTCACTTTATTCTTCATCTGCATTGAACCAACACAATGATTAGTAAAAAAAATACAATTCTAACAGTTACAATTAAAAGAATGATACAAACTGAAACAAAAAATTCATACATATAATATTGTGTGTAATTGGAGAACAAACTAACCATGCATCTAATTGAGTTGATTGCAAATGATCAAGGGTATGTGTGCAATGAAACAAGCAATGCATGGTATACTATCATATCACCAACTCTACCTCTTATAAACACTTGGGGGATTATGTTAAACCCTTCTTCATACAACATTATGATATAAATATATAAACTTGAAACAACAGTATGATACACATATGTATATCTTGAAAGAGCATTATTATACAGATAAATCTTAAAACAACAATATGAAATAACTAGAAAGTGTACTATGAAAGGGTTTGAAATATTTCTATCATATTGTTGTTTCAAGTTATGTAAATATTTTATAATGCTACTAGAGAGATGGTTACCATATAGTCACTTTAATTGAAGAATAAACAAAGCATATATCCAATTATGTTGAATGCAAATGAAGAAGGGTATAGGAAACTTATGTATCTATCTATCTCTATATTATATATATATATTAATATTATTGTTTGAAGATATATATGTTGTTTAATAAATGGTTATAACATAAGTAAGAGTTAGACATTATCACAGTTGGCTATTAGGGATAGGGGTTGATATTTACAGTCACTTTAATTGAAGAACAAACAAAGCATACATCTAATTAAGATGAATGTAGATAAGGAAGTATATGGGTAACTTATGTATCCATCTATCCTTGCAATATATCTATCCCTACAATATATATATATTGTAGGGATAGATATATTGCAAGGATATATGGATACATAAGTTGAATGTAAATGAACAAGGCTATAAGTAATTTACGTATCTATGTATCTCTGTATATATATGTATCATAATGTTGTATCAAAAAAGGTTGGAAAAATTTATACCATATTGCTGTTGAAATTTATAGTATTATAAATTTTTCAGTATGTAGTATACATATATAACAAAATATATGTATATACATATTGCAAAGATAGATAAATGTGTAAGTTTAATGAAAATGAATAGGGCTATAGGAAACATACGCATCTATGTATCTGTGCAATATATATGTATGTATCATAATGCTATATTGGAAAGGGTTGGAAATATTTGAACCGTAAGTATTAAAACAACACAGTAAGCTTTAAGGGAGAGTGGCCGATGACAACATAAACTATGGCTATGAAAATGAACATGTCTTCATTTTATTTAAATGTAAATGGACAAGGCAATTTCACAGACGAATTCATATAGGAATGCATAAGAAATAGCCAAGGTAGGTATTGAGACTTACTGTAGAAGCTGAAGGAGGAGACTGCATCGATTTGGAGGAGGTCATTGTCACTTAGGAGGAAATTTGAATTAGTTGATAGGTAACTTGCATCACACAATTGATAATTGCTTGCATAAATAAATAGGTTGATAGAATTTGAATTGGTAGCAAGTGGTTAATTTTGAATTCTGGGAGGGAATTCGATCTGCATTTAATGAATTATTGGTAGAAGTGGTAGCTTCATGGGTACATAGGATTTCTGGTTGGGGATTTGAATATATATATATTGAATTCTAACCAGATTTAAATTATTGTTATGATTTTATTTTTTTATGTTGATTTGTAAATAATACTATAATAATTACGTGTTTTAATAAAAAAATGCAATGCATAGTGAGCCTGAGAGTTTGTTTTTTTCAATTCCAGGAACTAGTAGTTTGTAAGAAGAAGACAAGAAATGGAACATGTTTAAATGTATTTTGTTAAAATATATTTGCAACTTATTTAGTTGGCAATGTCTTCTTACATGTCAACTCACTTTTAATGCAATAAGACATATATTTTGGATAAAAAAAAATCCATTTGCAACAACCTTTTATTGGGAATGTGGTAAAGATTATTTATATTATGGAAATAAGTTTATCATGATGCATTCACTTAATATTGTGTAAGGTGGCAAATAAATGTCAAGTTGCATTCACCTAATATTGAGAAGGTGGCAATAAAAAAGTCTACCTATGATAGGACATATTTATAATTTTATATGAACCTGTCTTATCATATTTAAAAACATATTTGAAAATTTCATTAGCACTTTTATTGCCCAAAAGTGGGCCCCAGGCTATCTAAAACTATACCCATGATATGTCCTATGCCCACGATTGGCTCCTCTCCCTTACATATGATTCCGTTTTGAAATTTGAATCTTAAAAAGACTATGTTCCGTGCAAGAAAATATATTCTCGAGTTATTTTTTCAGTCATATTATTTAAATAAGACTAAAAAATCAATAATAATTTTACATTTTGTTCATATTATTATTTTTAAATATTTATTGTATTTTCATTAATTAAAATTGATTTTTGATTATTAAATTGGATGGTATTTAAGAATAACATTTTCAATCATACAATTTTTTTAAGAGCAAGTGATAACTATAAAAATTAAATGAAAGATAAGATTGGTGTTATTCCTACCATAATTGAAAAGGAAATGAGAGTTGAATTGATTGAGACAACTACTAGAGTTAAAAATATTTAAGGTTAAGGGACAAAGGCTTGGTATTGTCAATAGTTTTTCTGTTTTATTGGAGAATGTGTTGACATCTTTGAATAAAGAAGATGCGTTGGTAGATTTCTCATTGGATCCATATGAAAGATATGGTATTTTTATATGAGACTCTTATTCTAAGTTGATATCAAGGTGAATACAACTCCTAGGTCTATTTTAATTTCTCCATAACATCTAGGGAGCAGTTTTTGTGCTTTTGGTATTGGTGATCTAGTTTTTAGGGGTTCTTCAGATATTAGTGGTCATAAGAGAGTCATAGAGGTTCCATTCAAATCTATAGATGATAAGGTTCATTGTGTGCTTGATCTGTCTTATATTTTCTCAAGGGTAGTTATGATCCACTTCTTAATTGAGGGTACTTTTCAAATGGTTTTAGAGAAATGTTGTATTATCACAATCTTTTAAATTGACTTTTTTCTTTTGGTTTCACATTCACTCATATTGAACTTATAACAAAAACCCAATATTGCCTTTCTTTATTGAACTTATAACAAAAATACGATATTGCCCTTCTTTATTAAGTCTCAATCTCTACTCAAATAATACTTTTGTCATTTTAATCTAAATAAAATATATAGATGGCCAATAGAGATTAAAAGAACTATCATCATGATGCCCATACATTTTACAATCAGACATCTAAAATTCAAAATTCAATTGGAAAGAAGAAAACCAGTCTTGATTTGACTTGGTTGTAACTTAGCAGATAAGTTACCATTGCTTGATAGAGATTCGGGCGGTGTAAGAAGATGCCTTTGAAAGAGCATTGGATGGGGCGCGCACAATGACGCTGGGCCACTCAATGGATAGACAAACCAATATTTTAAAACTGGAAGCGACTGCCAATTTGATCCCATTCAACGTTGTCAACACTTCAGCTTCATTGTCTGTGTTGCAGCCAAGAAAGAATAATTCTACTGTTCTCAAAGCGATCTGGCACCCATTGGGTCCAGCTTACCTCTGGCAACATCATCAAAATTCATCTTACAATGTGAGATCTTGGATGAATCCAATCCACCATTTTGGACTAACTCTTTATCTTGATTACCGCATTAACAATGGATGCATGCCATGCTTGTTTGTATGCCACTTCACTGAAACAAATCATTGTAATAGTCAAATTCCACAATAGATGCAACATTGTGTAATTGCTCGACCCCTTTATCATAATACAAAGCGAAGGAGATGTGGCTAGATACTATGGAGTTATAATTATTTATAATCCTCTATTGCGTAACAGGCAGACTACATATTTTAAACTATGTGGCATACTATCAAATTCATTTCGTTTGCTATGCATTAGATTTTGACATTTGAGATCATTTTGATTGCAGATCCATTAATTCTATTTTGTAAACATTGTACTATAAAATTTCATGTCTTCACCTAACATTTTACAATAATCCTCGTCTCCTCAACCAAGAAATTTGTGGATCTAGTTGAAGCTACTAGTTTATTTTTGGTTCTTTATACATGAAACATTGATGCTCTTACTAGGCTACTTAAGGGAAAGTGTTCATAGTAGACCATGTCTTAATAGTTGTGAGTGTGATGAGATGTTAAAAGATAATGTATTTCATACTATAGCACTATTACTTGTGACTTCAAAGTTCTTGGAGTTCTATTATTACACACAATTAATTGTGTATAGGAAAATAATTTTCTTAAGAGTTAATCTAGGCTAGTTAAAATATCATACAGTTAGACAAAAAATAAACTAGATCAAATCAATAAGAATTGAGAATGAAAAAGTGTGTAACTTAATGCAATTTTAGAAAATTAATTGTAAAGAGTGTACTTAGCTCTTGACTAAGGATAGGCTATGGATGTTGCTATTTGGATGGATTAGTTCACCATACTCTAGGATCTTGTAATTCTCATCGTCAAATTTTTATTTAGACTTGGAAATCAAGACGAGTCAAGTCCGCACTTGAAATTCAATTCCATCTTGTATATATATTCAATTTGTTTCCTATAAATATGATATGGCACATTTGACCCTTTTGCTCTTTGATTTATTCGATTATCATATTGCTAGGTTCAAGTTTTTCTATGTCAACCCCCTTGAAAGATCGAATTTATAGTCATGAAATGAATGGTAAATAATAGACTCGAGCATGCAAGTAATCTAGATGTTAATTTTGGTGTATTGATGAAATGATTAATAAGCAATGAGTCACTATTCTATCAAGATTATTTTGATTCTAAAATGTCCTTAAAGTGTTGAAATTGTGAAAACACATAAAAGGCACATGTGGTCAAATAGATAACAAGAGCACCTTGAAACCTTCCATGCATGTGAGTTGCAAAAAATGATCTGCTATTTCTTCAAAAAGAAAAACTTACAAAATTGAAGAGCTTGAATACTACAATGAAGGAGAGTGCTTATTAGAGAAAACCCTAAATGAGAAAGGGATTACATCATGACAAATGTCATCATCCTATGTGATTAGACATTAAGATCTAATAATAGCTCAATCTAGTAAAAAAAAAACTCCTAAGTTTAGCTTAAGTGCATAAAGTGAATTTAGCCTAATAATCAATTAAAGATTAATTAATTATTAGCTAATAAATGATTACTCTAACACACCCCCTTAAGTGTAACTTAGGGAGTAGCTAAAAATTCTAAAGGTGAATGCATAAAAAACAAAGAATGCATGAATGGGTCCTGACAACAAAGCCTAATGAGGTACCCATGCATAAACAATCTAATACTTCATAATTGGAGAAAAGGAGAAAAACCCATGGAAAACAATCCTCTCCAAAAGAGAGAAAATGAATGAAGGTCTAAGATGCCTCTAAACCAATGTCTCAAAAATAATAGGAACATGGAAAACATTGTCAAATTAGGAAGAAGCTATAGACAACTGTCGAACGGTGACTACTATAGTGTTGAAATGAAGAACCTCCTCTAAAAAGATGATGATTAAGATCAAGTAGACAAGATTTTTTATGAGTTCCCTTGACGAAACTACTTGGACAATGATCAAATAGGAAAAAATAAAGAAAATACCCGATAGTTGAAGATACAAATGGAACATGAATTTTGTATGACCCTAATGACACTACTCAACGAATGCAAGATGCAAGTAAAAAATACAGGTACCAATAGGTTGAAGAACATTGATTAAGTGAAAATAGAAGGTCACCACAAAACAAGAATGCAAGAGTGTCCTTATGGTAAGTGCTCCATCAAGTATCAAAATGCATGGGTAACCAACTGCTACATTCGCCTAATACATAGGAACACAAACTAGATACATAGCTCACTTCAAAATGAAACCAAGGAAGCATTAGCACCAATAATAGAAACCTACCATAATGTTGAAAAGGGAGAGGCATGATGAGTCCACTGAAATTATGTGTCACCAAAAATTGCATGAAGGAGAAAAAATAACGTATGAAGGAGAACATGAAAGTACCTACAACTAAAAAAGGGTGTGAAAACCAAGGCACACACGCATGAGGCAAAAATCACTAGGATTAGATGTTATGGAAGGGACACTGATTTGAAAAAGGTGCGATGGAAAAACAAAGACACTAAAAACCCTCCATAACACTTTATAACATATTGTGAGTATAAAAGGGAACAAAAAAATGTGAAAAATCCAAAAAAATACACCACAGTGGCACTTTATCTTAGTGCATCTATAAAAGAGAAAGTTCTTACAAAATATGTCTACAATACCCAAATAGCACAAATTTTTTGAAATACATGTAGAATAGACAAAAAAATTCATCTAACACAAATTAAAATTTTCTAGAAGCTAAAACATCCAAGTAATTCACTAGAATGTGATAAAAATCAAAATAATATGTACGTAGAAAAAAATCTAGAAAAAGTGCATGGATAGATGTGAAGATGAGAGTTCTTGGATAGTTAGTTTTGGGACTTGTATCATGTTGGTTATCATAAAGCCATGGATATATTAGTTGCATATTTAAGTGGGATCTTTTGATAGTGATTTTTTAGTGATGGCTTATCTTCTTGCCTTGGAGATCCTAGTTCTGATTTATTCTTTGAATTTATTGGTATTATAGTTGAGTGTGTGTGAACCATGGGTGATCTTCATTTAGGAAACGGTTATCATGATTCCGAAGAGAGAACAATATTAAATTTTAGTGAGAGCTTTGGTAGTGATGCGGATTCATCACTTTATGATGGATGATCTTATATAGTGGTTGTTGGTGTGAGATGGTGAAATGGGATCTAAGGCTAATGCTTAACCTAAATCATACATTCCACCATAGAACATGGGGGACACAAAATTAACCAAGATAAACTATTTGGTTGTCCTTAAGGAAGAGCCAAAATAATTGGTCAAGGTCCCAGGTTTTTTATTTGATGATGGGATGTGGATGTGATGATTGATGTTGCAAACTAGGCTAATTAAGACTAAAGAGATGAACTAGCATATAATTTGGAAAAATCAGAGCAGAAAGATAGAAACATAAAGTAGATCTGGAAAGTGCAAATAGAGAGGAACCTGACATATAAATTTGGTGCAAAATTGGTTGGAAAGGGGCATGGGTGCCCTAGTCCATAAATGGTGATTTATAGTGTTTTAGAGCTTGTATAGGTGTCTCAGAATTTGAAGGTCTTGTCTATTGAGATCAAGTTCTAAAGTTTGGAAATTTACAAATACTAAACTTTCTCTAATTCAATGATAGAAGGTGCTTGAATTTATGTCCTAGGGTTTTGATGCCTCTAGATCTCAAATCCACTTGAATCCACAAACCTATAACCTACAAGAAGGACAAGGGAAGAAGGGTTGTGTCATATAGGGGATTTCCTTAGTCAAACTCAACTTTTTTGTTTCCACCTCCACAAATGGTTATGATGACAATGATATAAATAACATGTTGTATGGAGAGTAGAGGCAAATGGATAAAAGTGAGTGATAAATGACATTGTTGTAACTTACCACTTAGATCTAAATTCATTGTTGGATTGAAGTCACTTTTCTCATCACATACAAGGATAAATTGGTGGGTGCTTGGAGATCCTACAAGTGTTAGTGCTCATAATAATAAATAAACATAATCATAAAACATCTTACAACAAATGGACATATATTTGTTGGTATGTTATATACATTGAAAGAACCAACAATGATAGAGATTCTGAACAAGCACAAGAGATATAATGCATAAATTCAACCTATCTTATTAGATAGTTAGGGGTGTTGTAATGTCCCCAATTTAGCCCTACACTCTTCTTAAGGTTTTAGCCTATTTTCGGAAACTTGTAGGCTAAGCAGTTTGGAAAATTAGGGTTTGCTATTTTATAGGAGGTTTCAGATGCATTTTTGAAGGCTTGCATGCAAGGGTTTGGAAGTGTGTTTCTGAGAGTTTTCTGGGTTTTCAGAGAGCTTCATAAGGGTGTAACATGCATCTCCATCTGATAACCTTTCCAGGCACTTACTATTTATAGTAAATAATGTTGGCTTCCCAGATTGTACTTAGAAGGCATTTGGAAATACTTACTATTTATAGTAAGTCATGTTTACTGTTCAGAAGAAGTTTTGCAGACTTACTATTTATAGTAGTTGCTATTTTTAGTAAGTCTATTTTATAGCAGTATCCTTCTAGCAGCAGTTCAATCATCCATAGTTCTCATTTTGGGCAGTGTGGCTGTTTCAGTTGGTTTTTTGAAGGTTTTGAAGTAACTATTTTTGGCATTGACTATTTTTAGTAAGTCTAATTATGGCAGTGGCACCATCAATAGTCCTGCTCAGGTCATCATTCTATTTCTGGCAAAATCAATTGGAGTGTTGGTTTTAGTCTTGGCTTCTATCCCTCCTTGGACTATGTCCCAGACTTAGTCAATTTTCATATCTTGAAGTTGTACCCCATGCCTAGACTTGATGACTTCAAGTTGTTTTAATAAAGGGGACATCAAGGGGCTCAAATTTCCATTTGCATTTAAATGCTTATTTTTAAATGTTATTTTGCAGTTGACTTAAGTTGGATGCCAAAAGAGAGAGGATTAATATTTCATTAAATTCAAAATAGGATGAATGATGGCGTCCCTTGGAGGAATTGGAATAGTTTCTTGTTGGGAGTTACAGTTTTCTTCAGTTGCCAATTGAAGCTTATATATTGGTGCTTTGCTCTTTGTTTATCATCTTTGAAAATTGGAAAGTAGTGTTATGCTGCTGGTTTGAAACCAAAACTTGGCTAAGGGGAAGCTTAGCGAATTCACTCCATCCTTCGGGCCTGCAACTATGGCTTCCTAGGTGGATCATCATGGTTGTATTTCACTTTGAAATACAGATGGAGCTTCAGTTGTTGGAATCAAACAGGTTGCTGATGTAAAACCTGTTTTTACAAGTTGTTGATTTGGCCTGGCTGAAGCTGTTTCCTGTTCATAGCTTCAAGTCAGATTTTTGTTTCATTCTGGGTGATTGTCCATGCTGTCCTACTGTGAAGGGTGCCACTTTCTAGAAATTTTCATGATTTTTGGTTGATTGTGGAATTTTTGAGAGAAGGTCAACCCTCTTAGAAGGCCGTACCATCTCACTTGGTTGCATTGGGAAACATGCCTCCTGTTGCTACTATATTTGGCTCGTTTTCTCCTTGAAGTTTGGGCGCACATCTCCTAGTTGTTGTTGGGTTGTGGTTTGGGAGCTTTCCAAGTTGTTTCGGGAAAGATATGTCCAATTTGATGAATCTATCCCTGCTGATCTGATTTTTTGTATTTACTGTTTCTAATCAAATTAGTTCGAATTGGTTATAATTTTGTTCTAAGTTCTTTCTATATCATTTTTGGCATTGTAAATGTTAGAGGAAGTGCTACTCTAACCATTGGAATTTTTGGGAATTCTTGGTTGTCATATTGCAATTGTTTATTAATCATTTGTAAGCTATTTAATAGTACTAACAATAATTTGTTTGTTGCTGCAATTTATTTGTTTGTAATTCACCCCACGTAATAAAGTGGTTGTGTGGATTGTATACCCCCCACAGTTTAAGTGGAAGTAAGGTTAATTGGCTGGCTTGCCGCCTATAAATGTTTGTAATAATCACACCCACAAAATAAGTGGAGTATTCCCACCGCTTGTGGATGCCTGCATTTGCAGAAGGAGTTTAATTTCAGTTAATCTAGCACTCCACCATATGTTAGCACCTTGCCTTGCAAAAGGATATTGTGTGCACATTCTTGGTGTCGAGTTTAGCTCTTCATTTCTAGTTGTAATTCAAGTTATCAGATCCTAGGGATCCTTTGACCATATGCCCGCCCCTTCTCCTTAAATGGTTTTAGGGTGCATTCTTGGTTAGAGTTCTTTCAGTGATGTTTTGGTTTAGAGCTAATTCTTAATAGGTGTATGTTTTGCATTGTTGTAACTGAAAATTAAAGGCAAAAAATTAAGGGGTATATTTCAGTGGTATCAGAGCTTGTTTTCTTGCCATCCTATGAGTTTCAGTACTTCATGTTATCAAATGAGAGTTAGAGAAGACCGATACTACACTAGAAATTAGAATAGATTTTAGTTTTAGCTTCAAAAGTTTTTTGAAGTTGACAATGTTTCAAAGGTTTTAAGAAACCTTGTCTTGCCAGTTAAGCTATGGCTTCAGATGAAGAAAAATATTTGGCAAGATCTTTACACCTTGCGGGTGCAAGGCTTATTTATGAACTTCAGAAAAGGGAAGACAAAGTGAGACTACTTCTTATGTTGGAACAATGTTTGATTCAGGTGAAACAATCACCTTCAGGGATAATTAAAACAACATTGGTGCTTGCAGTGACTTTCTTGAAACAATCTTATTGGTTGAGGCATCTAGATGATGAGATCAATCTGCTGGTTACTTCATGCCTCAATGAAGTGATGATAATTTGGGCACTAATATAAAACAATGGGAAGAGTTCTTCATATGTTCATAGAAAGCTTTCAAGATCTCAATGAAACTGATAGCAATTAGTATTCCAGAAGAGTTTCTATACTGAAGATCTTTTCAGAACTCACAACAAGTAAGTTGCTGGTTGAATTGGGTATGCAAGATCGAATATATTATTTGATCCATTACCTCTTCATTTCAACTTGGAGTGAACAAGAGGAGGATGTAGTTGCAACAATGAGAAACATTTTAGTTTTGACTATCAATGAGATGGATGAAATCCCAAAATCCATCCTTTCTTTCTTGCTTAACATTCATGAACAAGTAGGAAGAATTCATCTATTGCTAGTATGCTGATCAGAGATTTGTTCATTCAGTGTGAGGAAAAATTGAAGCCATACTTGAAGAAGACAAAGTAGATTAATGAGGTGGTCATTAATGCAAAAGATAAAATGTTGTTTCTCAATGATTCTATTGCGGTTTCTCAAGAAAACTTCCTTGGTGTGCTTGTGACTAATAATGAAGAGATCCGTAATATACCTTTATATGATGGGCTTATTGAAGGTAAGAAGGATATACTCGTCAAACCAGCTAACAATGAAGATTCCTTGCTTCATTTTAATAATGGAGGTTTAGGCGGATTTGAGTTAGATCATCAAACTAAGCTCTTGGGAAAAGATATTTGTGAAGATATTAGTTTTGGTGTGTTGGGAGGTGCCTTGTTGAAAGAGGCACCACTCCGAGAGCAGCATGAAAAGAACTTTCCTTTTGATCATGATGATCAACTTTTCATTGTTTGGGAATTGGGTGTGAAGGCGCCTAGTGTTGACAAGGAACTTGTTTGGGATAAGTTTCCCTTTGATCCCAACAAAGTACAAAATTCTGATTTCAATGCAAGCTATGAGATGGTTATGGGAGGAGAAGATGTCTTTGAGGAAGAATCTTGCATGGAAGAGCCCCATAATGACTCAATGATCAGGTTGGGGGCTGCTAAAACTTATGATCAATGTATCAGTGAGGTGGAAGCAATTTTAGAAGATCAAAAGGTCCTTGCTGATGAATAGTTTAAAGAGGATCTCAAACAAAAATCTGATCTTCCAATTCATGAAGCTAATTATAAAAAAAGGTTTGAAGATTTGGTAAAATTTGATCCTCTTCATTTTCAGTTGACGGATGGTGAAAGACATGAGTTTTGGAGCAGCTATGAGGGCAACAAAGACAAGAACAAAGTTCTGATTTTGATTTGTAGCCACTATAGGATTTGACCCCAATTTTTGACGGCCTTTCGTTGGAATCGCGATGAAACATTATCGGCCGGCTGACGATTAACAGAAGTCAACGTCGTCGCTCAAATTTTGTCTACATCCCGACAGGCTGCAAAACGTCGACCTCATGACGCACGCACTTCGGAACCGTGACGCCAACTTCGTCGATCGCACGATGAAAAATGCCCAGATGACGGGAGGCATACCTTCGCTAAACCGTCGGATTAAAAACGTACGTCCGTCACCATTATGACACAAATTCGACGTATTGGAAATATCGTTGAGAGATCAATATTGTTATAGCGATCAAAATTGCCTGAGAAGATATTTCAGGAGGACTAGATTTTTGTCTCAGCGATAACTTTTCATCTGCGAGATACACATCTTGTCTCATCAACAAAGCACGAGGGAAGCATATCGACAAGACATATATTATCGGAGTAGGTTCTGAAGGTCTACCCAAGTAGCTATATGACGCCGATAAGATTACATCGGCAGGAGTCTTGGAGACATAATTTAGATTGAAATAGCGACAGAAGTTTGTCGAAGGAGCGACGAAATAGGAAAGTCATTACGGTGAAACTTCATTGGATAGATTGCGAATTTGTTGGACGTTTTTGCGGTTCGTCGTATATTCAACGAGAAAGTGCACATTTAAAAAAAAAACCTATTCGTTGAAAGATCAAGACTATTACAATGATCAAAATTGCCTGAGAAGATATATCGGGAGGACTGGTATTTTGTCTCAGCGATAAATTTTCATCGGCGAGATAGACATATTGTCTCACCGAGGAAAGCATATCAACAAGACATATATCATCGGAGTAAGTTCTTAATGTCTACTTGAGCAGCTATATGACGTCGATAAGATTACATCGGCAGGAGTCTTGGCGACATAGTTTAGATTGAAATAGCGACAGAAGTTTGTCGAACGAGCGACGAAATAGGCAAGTCATTACGGTGAAACTTCGTCGGATACATTCCAAATTCGTCGGATGTTTTTTCGGTTCGTCGTAGATTCGAAGAGAAAGTGCATTTTAAAAAAAAAACCTTTTCGTTGAAAGATCAAGACTATTACAGCGATTTGAGGCCTGTTTGTAGCAGCAATAATGATAACTATTTTCTTGGCTGTCATACAAGCCATCTCCATCAAAAGAGCTTTGAAACCAAATCCACACACAACACAATGTTCATAGTGAAAAGTTAGCACTTTTTTTCATCTTTGCAGATTGGTTTGATGCTTCAAATGATGCATTTCTTATATTGAAAAGTGCATTACTTACCTTTTTGAGCTTCTCTTTATTTTGAGAGTAGTTTAATAATCTCTACTTAACAGGGCCAACCACGTGAAGGTGGAAGCTCATTTGGCCCTTCCCCCCCACCCCCCTCACATCACTCTCAATTCCCCATACCCGATCATATAACATTAATCATTCATTCATCCATAAATAACATATAACATTCATTCATTCATCCATTGATAACATATAACATTCATTCATCCATCCATTAATAACATATAACATTCATTCATTAACATATAAATTTTTTTCATTAACATATTCAGATTCATTCATTAACATATTTCATTTTTTTAGTTTTTACACATTATCAAAAATATGGCTGTCATAATATGATTACAATCACTTTTTTTTTTGTTTCTTTTTTTGCAGCTAAAAAAAGCTAAAGTGGAGTATCGTTTTCAAAATCATCTGTCCCCCCTTGAGTTGTTTCGAGCTCTACTCGTGATCTTAATGTACGCCTAGTCGTGTACTCACAACCACGTGGACACAGCTACAAGGGGGGGTCTGCTGCAATAGCAAAGAAATGTTAAATTGATATGTTTTATTATTATTGTTACACGTATTTCATTAATTAAAAGAACATCAGAGTGGCTCTTTTTACCTGATTGGGCCACATCATGTTCCTAATATTGTCTTATAGCCTCATGCTCAACATGTTGAACACCCTCTAAATCCTGATCTGGAGTTGAAACACGAAAGATTACATTAATTAATACACCAATTGCAATTAAAAATGTTTAAAAGAACATTAGAGTGGTCTTGCTTACCTGATGGAGCCACATCATGTTCCTGATCTTGTCTAGCCTGATCATGCTCAACATGTTGATCACACTCTACATGCTCTAAAGTTGAAACACGAAAGGTTACATTCATTAATACACTAAATGCAATTAAAGATGTTTAATTGTATTAATCCATACTGCATTTTGTATAGCACATGAATACATCTAGTACCGGGATGCACACCATGACCTTCATCGGCAGGTTGCGCTCCACCCTCACCAGGTTGCATTCCAATGTCATGTGCAGGATTATCATTGCTTATCTGTGTAAAACAAATAGGCACATTATTATGGTGGAAATTAATATTGAATAGATTGCACAAGTATTCAATTTGAAATAAACTTTATTGAGTTTATTTACCTATGTGTTGGATGCAGTGGAAGATTGTGTTTGCCCAGTCGAGACTCTTAGTTGTTCAGTCAGGGCTCCATAGCCTTGGTCGAAGGCAATCTTTAGGTCCTCTTGTGTGGGCACTCTGTTGAAATCAAAGCCCTGCATTTTTGCATGCGATCATGAATTTTTCTTCTATGATGTGATAAAACCAAAATTGTTTGCAATTTATTATTTGGATGCAATATTTCATTTATTGATACTTACAAATCGTGCGGCTACTTTCATATAACCATCAGAGCCAAGTTTGTGCTGCCCGTGTTTTTCTAGTCTTGCCTTTGTTGCCTTTGATGTGTCGGGTAGCCTATGGAAAATTTGAAATACGTTAGATTATGTAAAAAGAAAGATTAATCTGTATATAATTAAATTGTTGATAGTATTACATACCTTCCTTGGCCTGGTAGTATCTTTCCTTTCTTCTTTTCAGCCTTCTCCTTTCCATCCAACACCAAGTCCTTCCACTCCCTTTCCAGAATCATGGGGGGATGCTCGTACTTTATGTTCTTCTCTAAATGTGACCTATATTGGTCCCTCGCATACTTTAGATAGGTACCAGCTTTCTTAAGGACCTTGGTTCGGTTGAATGCTTTATCACCGAACAACACAACTAAACGGTTAATGAGCTCATCTTTTAAATCTTGATTTTGGGCATTCCACCATGTACGTATGGTGGGCCCAAAGAGCTCCAATGAAATATCACTTAGATGTTTATAAAAAACATAATTTCCTGCAATTATAATGTAGGCAAATATTGCCATTTTGTAAATCAATATAATAGGGCGATATCCCCATTGTTAGCACTTACTTATAAAAAAAATAATAATAATTAAAACATTTTAAAGTACCTGGGACCTTCTCTATCTTTATGGGAAGGAAATCCTCAGTCACCACAAATGTGACCGGCAATGTTCCCGTACTAGTAATACGGGAAGATCCAGGAAATGCTGCTAAAACATCACCAGTAGTAGTGGCTTCTGCATTCACAGGTACTGACACATGTAGTGGCATGTGTTCGTTGCCAGAGGGTGGACTACCGAATGCCTGCATGGTATGTGTTGCCGACATTTTAGACAAAAATATAGGCATAGATGATGGGGTCGGATGATGTGTTGTATGCGCAGGAAGATTAGGATTGACACTTGTACTATCCCCTACTTCCCGGGAAACACTTGCAGTACCTTGATCATGGCCAGTAGCATGATCATGAGGAGGCAAATAATCCTGTAAAAACAACACATATTTTAGTTCATGACATAAAAAAGTACAAAATATAAAACCATGAATGAACTTATGTTATAATTAAAGATCTCATGATAACTTACTTCCAAGTTCTGTGCTCTCTAAGACAATATTTTAACCCTTTCTCTTATCTCATCTGTTTGAGGCACTATGAATACCAACTGAAGGATTTCTTGATTGCATTTTTTTTGGGCCTTCCTCATCATATCCATAGGGTTTGTGGAAAATGTGATGTCATCATCACATAATAGTGACTATACCTCCATATGGATGCTCTCCTGTACTGCTGGTGCCTTTCCTCAATCAGCCAACTGCAGCAAGAATATTAAAAACATTATCAAAATTAACCCAATAAACTCATGAAAAAAACATAATAATAAAACATTTTGCTCATATCTAATTTGTACAATTAAAATGACGTAAACCTGTTGGATAGAAGCGCCTAAAGATAGATCACGATCTATGCTCTGGGCCGAAGCCTTCCTCGTATGATCAATGTCCCGCTATGACAAAAATTAAATATAAAAAACATTACCGAAATGAAACCAATAGACTTATGAAAAAAAACATAATAATAAAATGGTATATTGGAGTCATTAATTGGAGGTTGGGTAAAATGGTATATATATAGTACATACCACCCCCATAGTAATTGTGTTTGTATCTAAGTGATTCAAATTGTAATTGATTAGCAACTCTTCCCCTGTAGTTATTGATTTTATCGTACATACGAATACACGGTTTCCCTCTCGCGCCTCGAATATGCAATTGGGTTGCTTATTTGTTGACCATGTCGTGTACTATTTATAAACCCTGCAATATTCCCTGATGCTTTTGGCCTTCCGTCAATGTACCTAGCCACTCCTTTATTTTGATCCTTATCTTTTATTTGTATATAATTTGCTGATAGTGCATACCTACGCATACTTCGTGTATATCGAACCAACTGCATCCAATCTTTGTAACTGTAACAGGGTCCAACATACTCCATCAACTCAGTAACTTTGTCGTAACAGACTTTTATGCCATCCATGCAAAATAGGCCCAAACCATGTAATGACGATGGTGCTATGCAATATATCTCTCGTTGACACAAAGATTAGTGTTTATTGGAGGAAGTTCCTTGGGTACCCATTGTTTCCGTAGATGTTCATACCTCAAGGGAACCTTGATGTCGCCTATGCTCGCATCATCATAAGAACATGACCACCCTTTAGTAAGAAAAAATTCCATGCGTTTACGAAATTTTCTTCTAATCTTTTGACCTCTAGTTGATCTCCCTCTTTTAGACCTACTACATGTCTCGCTTTCCTCTTCTCTTCTTGAATTTCCCTCGCTTGAGGAAGACAAATCTGAAAAATACCTATTTTGTGGTGCCTACACTCATAAGGATGTTGGATGAAGTTCTTTCATGGTGATGTGATCCGAAGGTGACATTATGATAAATTTATCATTTCATCGCTAGAAATTGACAGGTTATAAGGTAATCAAGTCTTGATAGATTGCAAGTTATTGTTACTACCGTCCAAATGTGTCCATCACAAATCAAATCTACTTAACGTCTTTGTGCACGTCTTTGCAAGCATAAAGTAACTTCAAATGATAGTTTGGAGTTAGTTCTTTCTTCTTTCAGCAAGTATTGTAGCTCATTTTTGGAGCTTTCAAGAAAAAGATAGCATTGTAACTCATTTTCACGGACTTGTACTCAGCTGTATTTTTACCTTTCAATCAATAAAAGCAAGCTATTTTTCCTTCTCTCTTGTCTAAACTTATTAGCCATGAAACAAGACAACCATAAAAAAGGTAGAAAGGTTTGAAGAATGCAGTCATTATAATATTATATCAACCTTATTGGGTTCTTTGAAAGAAGAAGAAAACCATGAAGTTCCAAATCAATTTCTTGTACCACAAGAGCACCATAAGAGTAAGATGAAGGATATGATCACACCAAAAGAGGAAAAAGGAAAAACCAATCTAAAGCTTTCAAGGGGATGTCCTATCAGGCATCTAACTAGGATGGAAACTAGCAATGCATCACAAGTCATTATTGCACCCAAGCATGAGGACTCTATCCTACTATCCTATCCATTTTAAGATAACATGAATGGTAAGTGGATTTGTGGATTTGTTTTCTCCATTTATGAGGCATTGCAATAGTTGGTTAAACATCTATCATTTCTTCATTTCCTCTTTGATGCTCACAAACATATGGAGCATTACAAGTTGCAAAGAAAGGGTAGCTACTTTCATGAACCAGTTAATGGTTTTATTTAGGTATTCCTTTCCTCAGTTAGTCTAGGTTAGGATAGTTTTTATTTTAAGTGAATAAGTTTTGTTTGCACAGTTAGTTTGTTTTGAGTCATTTGGTAGGTTGAATAAGGTTGGTAGGTGTTATGTGGTGGAGCTTTTGTTTTCCTTCCCTTTGGGGTGGTTTTATCTTCGTTATTTTTCTACTGGTCTGGTATTTGGGGGTTTTTTCTTTCTGGCCGTTGACTTGAAATCAGTAGTACTCAGTCACTTAAGTCATGTTTTATCCCTTTTGGCCATCACTTCACCGGGCCCTTTTACCTATCCTTTCGGTTTTGCATTTTGACTTATGCATCCTTGTGGATTTCGGCCTATTAACCTTTACAACGTAGCCTTTGAATTATTTTTTGACCCCGTGGGTTATTTCCCCGTTTGCCTAGTGGTCCCCTTTCTTTAAGGTAACTATTTCACATGTGCAGATTTGTATTAGCCGACAGATGCAGGAACTGCGATCTTGATCGTTCATCGCACACCTCGCAAGGTTTGTGCTTGCATCACAGAAAATGCTTGCGAGGCTTGCGAGATGCTGCCACCTGTTGTGTAACTTGGTGGGGCTAGTTTTTGAGTGCTGACTGATGGATGGGTGATGATGTTGACAGCTATATACTATTCGATGCATCTGGGCCGTCCCTTGCTGACCTCGCACAATTAAAACTCCAGTTTCAATAATGCTGCGAGGTACATGATGTGTTGACATGTGGGCGCCAGTGTTATCGATTAACGAATGAGGTGGGACCCGTTCTATGCTGATGTGGTACCTAATGGGCAATATTCTTGCTCGCTTGCTGACTGGAAGGAGGATGTGTCATTTTCAAACTGCTGTTGACCAAATCTAGACCGTCTGTCTGGCCAACTGTATCTTTGATCAACGATGTGTTTTCAAACAAACTGGTGATGTACTATAGCCATTCTATCTCGTGCGAGTGAATAGTAATGGTCAAGTTTGACTTAGCCTACGTAATTAAATGCTAAATAACCAGTGGATTGCTATTTCAGTGTTGCATTCTGGTTTATAAGAATTCCTCGATGTTTAGAAAAGCGGCTATTATCTCAGTTCTCCATTATCGCGATAGTTGATGCTCTGTAAAATAAACAGTAAGTGATACAAACACCTTCTTTTGTAATTTTAGAATATATTAGCGTTGCCTATTGAATAATTGGCAATTGTGTCCTTTTCAATTCCTAGTGAATTGTTAAGCGAATTGGCTGTTAGAGCTTATATAGGTCATTGCTAGTGATTTGTGTGCATATAAAAAAGTTTTCTGTAACGGCAGTCGAGAATGGGGTGTAATTGTTTGTTTTTCTTTAAGAAAACCCTAGTTCAAATCCCCTTCTATTTAAAATATATGGCATCCAAGGCACGAACTGTTGGTTCCTAGGCTATGCCTAGGGGTTACTTACAAGATATTATTGATCTATTGAAACCTTCTATGAGCAAGAAGCAAGAAGGAAGGATATTGTTCTATGGACCCGTGATTAATGAAGGTTTAATGGACAAACAATGTACAATCCATGATGTCGAATTTCCGTACACTGGTTGGCAGCTCTTTTTCAATTGGTTTGGAAATAGAAATTTTCCCATTCCTTTGTGTAATCCATGGAGACTGGACTTGGGTAAGCTGGTGGTACCAAATGTCTATGAAGATGTAGACTTATTAAAAGATATTGCTGCAAGGTACGATCCTGTGACTCGAATTGTCAGAACACATCTTGGCAAGCCTATGATTAAAGTAACCAGAGAGGAAATTGTAGAGATTTTTGGCTTACATGAATGGAGCCAGGATATGATTCCCATCAAATTGGAGGTCTTTAGGGAAGAATACAGAAACACTAAGGGTTTGATAAGGAGATCCCTTTTGATACCCCATTTGGCTATGTCGGGAAGAGGGAAGAATTAGAAAAAGGTTGTTATTGGCAAGAATGAGCGTGAACCTTTCCCGATAGACTACTTCGCCCCTTATTTCAAGAAGTCCATCTGTGCACTATGTCAAGTTTTGGGGATTGACCTGAAGAAGACTGTGCCTATAGAGATAATGTATATGGTTGTAAACCTCCAACACCCTAGTTATAATGTGGTATATGACTTTGCCACTTATACCTTGTAGAGAACATAGATTCTGGCTTAGCAGCTTTGAAGCTGGGAAAGAATTGGGTAAAATTCAAATGGTTTTCACTGTTGATTCATATGTTTTTATATAGTGGTCAGAAGGTATTTGTAAAAGATATGGAGTTGAAGAATATGGAAGGAGATATTGAAATGCCTGTCCAATATTGGACTAGGGTCTTAGATAAAAATGATCATAAGTTTGATTATGTCACCTTTCATAATATTTTTGGATCTAAGTTAAGGAAGGCTTTAGTTGTTGATCCACCCAGGATTCCAAAAGAAATTCATGACTTTCTAAGACCTATGGAGAGGAGGCCTGAGCTGAATCTAACCCACAATTGGGGTGATATTATCCCCAATCACAATACTACAATCTTTAGGGTCTTTGGCACCTATGCCATCCCGTCTGTCCTACCTAAAGAAGTTCCTCTCAGACTTGGTTTTGTAGAGATAATGAGGCAATTGGGAGCATCTCAAGATTTCCATTTGCCTGCTCAACACAAGAAAGAAACCTTTTTCCCTGAATATACAACTTTTGCAGATTTTGTTATGATAAAGGGAGGGTGGAGAAATTTACACTTGTTACTCAAGCCATATAGATTGAATATTGTACGCCCTAAGAATTATGATCCTGAGGATTTTATCTCCCAAATGAAGGCTAGACATCGGACTGGAACCTTTGTTCACAATTTCTACTATCCTGAAGATATCATTAAGAATATTTTTGATGAGGACTTACAGGATGAGAGAAAGGCAATGTACATTGCCTATTCAAAAATGGTAAGAAGTAAATAGGAGAAAATACCTGGTTTTGATCCTGTACCTGATGCTAAAGATGAGCTCAGTAGGGCAATCTATGTTCTTGATAATTTCGAGAGCATAGTAGGAGTCTTGAAGGAGGAAAGGATTGTAGAAGGAAAGGGAAAGTCACATGTTACTGAGCAACACCCTAAAATAAGAATCAAAGAAAGGCCTACCTATCAGCCTTAAGGGAAAATAAAAGTGTTTTCAAGAAGGAAGAGAAATAGGACAAAGGAAGTTACGATGAGTGGTGCATCATCCATCCTAAGGAAATCAGTATCTGGTATTATTGATTTGGATTCACCTCTGAAGAGTTCAGAACAGATTAGCAAATCATCCCCAAAGAGGCCTAGAACTGATAGTATGGGGGATGTTGGCTAGAAAGGTGATGATGAGGAGGATATTATTGTAACTCCGGATGAAGTAAATCTAGAAATGCCACTAGATCTGACTGACATTGCAACGAGCTCAGGAGCCATCACCCTAATATTCGGGAAGGATGAGATTAAAGGAATTACAAATAGTGATGATTTGAGAATGGAAGCCTGCAAAGAATTCATGATGGATGACTCTTTTATCCATACCCGTGCTTTTGAAGATTTTGTATGGAGAGCTCATCTCTCATCTTATACTGAGCAGGTAGCACATGAGAGAAGTTTGCACCCAGAGCTTCCAGAGCAAGTAATTCAGTCAAAGGTCAGAGTACAATTGAAGGAGAGGTTTAAGGAAATCACACTAGAACAGGGCAGAACATTGGTTCAAAAGTGTGGGATATTGCTAATGCTGTAGTATTTGATACAGTGAGAAGGGCAAATAAACTGCTTCTTGCAACAAAGGAGGAGGTGGCATTAGCACTTAAGGATCAGCTTTCAGTGAAGAGTGGGATTCTCTGGCAATATGGTCACTATCTACAGGGTCTCGAAAACCTATTATCGCTGAAACATCCAATTTTAGTGGTCATTTGATTGTGAAGAGAGTTGTTGATACCCCTGCCTTGGAGGTTGTTGACATGGTTGTGAATGTTGCCAAATTTACTAGGGCAACCATGGAGGATTTAACTAAAAAACAAGATACTCTGAGGAACCAGTATAATGACATTATTATTGAGTATAATAAGAGTCAGCAAAGGGTGGCGGAATTGGAAACATAAATGGCCTTATTAAGGCAACAAATGGAAATCTCGAGATCCCAAAAATAGGTTAGCTCTAGCCAAATTATTGTTGACCCACCAATTGATCAATCCCAACCACCTGCACAGGTTCAATCCTGGGCTATGGTCCCGTATAATATGGGAAAAGTGCCTATTGCGGTTGAGAAGGCCAGTACCTCGAGCGAAGATCCTTCTAGGGAAAAGTTACTCCAGCAGATTGAAGAATATAAGGAGATGGCAAATCAAATCCAGGATGCAGCAAGAAGGAATAATTCAGAAATTGTTGATACTGTGTTAAGGCATCTACATAAACGGGTCCAGAGTAAGCTGAATGGTGTTCATGCGAATTATGCCTTGATGTTGCAAGCACTTGAATTTTTTCCAAGGGACAGAGAATTGGCTATCCCTTTTCTAAATAGATGGGGCCCTAGAATGGAAAAATTGAAATTTATGGGAGTTGGAGCAAAGCAGCATGGGAATAAGTATCCTATAGTCATGAAAACATATCAATTTGTTAAGACTATTATTGAGCAAAAATTCTAGGGGTCTGTTGCTCCTATGGAGTCCAAAATCAAATCACTGAAGGATATTTATGATGGAAAAGATTTGACTCCACTACCTCATATTTTATATAGTCAGGATAGTGTCAAGCCTTTACAGGAGTGGAAGGAGCAAATGAATAATATAATGACCGCCCAAACTCATGAGATATGCAAAAATGCTGATATTCGCATGTTGGAGAACACTTTAGAGAAGTTATCACTTATCATTAGTTTCTTGGAGAATTTTGACAAGACAGCCACGTCATTAATGATAAAGTATGTACCTTATCAAAAAATGGTGGACCAGGTGGTGGCTTTCAATTGGCCGTTGGAGGAAGATTTTGAGTCATGGAAAAAGATGTTTATTGATGAACTTGAATTATAAATAATGGGGATGAGAGCTGCAATTTGGTCATGTAAAATACAGGTCTGGCCTATAGTATTATATTTTGAAATGCATTCTCTTCCTGGATTCAGGTACAAATTGCGCAAATGAAATCAGCACATGGAGTGGTTAAAAGATGCCTTGGTGTCAGGGAATCAATACTTGGAACCACGCTTTCCTTTCCTCCATAACAAATTAATCATCATTTTGTTTTAAGCTTTTCTTCTCTTACCAATCAAATGATGTAAAGATAACTGATTAGGAATTAGCGGTCCAGTAAAAAATGGACATGTGTATCCTCCAGCCTAAAGCTTGTTTCCTCCCTTGTTTTTATAAAAGGGAATTTTGGGCTGAGGAATAGGTCTATTGAAATTACTTAAGATACGTAAGAGAAGAATCAAGTAGAGAGAGAGAGAGAGAAAAGAATATGTCCAGTTTTTTGAAGCTTTGAGTCTATTTGGGAACTTAGTAAATCATGGGGTTTTGGAGCATACTTATGCAAATCTTGTGATTATTTTGAGTCTATTTTATCTCCTATTGTAATAATTTGCATGAATTTTTAATGAAAAGTCTATCAAAGATGATGTTCATTAAATTTCATTTGTCATTTCTTGTGGATTATGTTCGACTATAGCTCTAGTTCAATGGACCTGTTAAATGCTTCAATTGTTCAATAAGTTCATGCAAATTAGCACATAGGATTTGCTAAAGAGTAATAGATTCATGTATTGATGAATGGATAGTAATTCCTTACATACAGATCATAGATGCTCTAGATGAAAGTTACCCTATAGTTCAGTTTCCAGTTTGAGTCCGTGCTTTAGGATATGGCACTGGTACTCTGACTGCTTATTGTTCTTGATTTTTTTGTTATAGCTTCAGGCAATTTCACTCGAATATTTCATAAAAACACACTTAGGTGTTATTTCAATTCCTTGTTAAATAAGAGCTGAATTCTCCTGAGAAATAGCCAATTTTTGAAGGATTATCTTGTTTAAACTTAGACTGGAATTTATCTGTTGTTTATCCACGTATGAGAAAATCATTCTCATCATGAATGACAATATATTTTAGGGATACCCTCCTGGATCTTACAGAGTCCGAAGTGTAGGAGAGATAACAATTTTGTTGCATTTGTCTCATTAAGTTGGCACAGTGCCTTCAGGACTTTTAAAATTGAGTATGGCAAGCTCATAGAAGCTTCTGCAGGTTCTACTTGGGTTGTAAAAAATGCCAACATTATGCACTATTTTGGATGAGTTACAACATTATGCAAGACTATTTCTCAAGTCTTGTCAAGTTCCAAGAGTCGACACCATGCCCAATGGATAAGTTTAGGCAACTAGTGAGGATGTTTAGTAGGCAAACATATAGAAGATGTCACCAATTTTTTTACCTAATTTAGCTTCTAACTCAATCAAGTAAAGTTGGGATAGTTTTTGCAAAAATAAAGATAAAGGTACACATTCAATTCTACTAAGTTCCATTCATATACACAAAAGTATTATCAAATGAATTGCAGTTCATTATGCAAATGTATACAAGAGAAAGATTGCACAAAATTTTCACAAATGTCTTTTATTGATAATTACAAATGTATGGTGTCCCACACAAGTTGTGGGAATAACTATTTCAATACAATATAAGACATAAACTATATATTTGAAAAAATAGAAAGGAAAGAGCATATGGAAAGAGTAGGGATCTGTCATTGCCTAAATGATGAACCCCAAAGTTGAATTGTTGCCTAAATGATACACCCCAAAGTTGAACTATTGCATCATTGGAAAAGTATGATCAAATTAATCTATTATGAAGAATTGGTCTATGTGCCTCTAGTAATCACTATAAAAATGTGAAAGACAAAGCTATTTTATTTTTTTTGTCTTATCTTATACCATTTTACAAGAATGGGGGGGCCAATGTGCGAGAAGATCTTTGGAAACTAGGCATGAAAATTGCAAGTTAAAGAGAATGGGGGTGCCAAACTTACAGTACTCATTGTCCCTTGGTCGTCAATTTTCCCTGAGTGCCCTCAACCTGGTCCTCGGCGCTGGTATTGACCTTGGTTTAGCTCCAAACTCTTTGTCGGTGCTGGTATTGACCTTGTTTTCACTCCTCCAAAGTCTTCCTCAGCGCTGGTATTGACCTTTCACTTGTCCAATTTGACGAACTACAACTTGCTTTAGTTAGGTTTTAGAGTATGTTAATTAAATTTTAAAAAATTATGGCACCATTTAGAGTAGTGAATATAAAGCAAGCAAAGCCTATTATGGCGCCATTTAGAGTAGTGAATATAAAGTAAGCCAAGCCTATTATAGTCATGAGGGAAATAATAAAACTCCTAGGATACTTTGTGAAACCATTTTCCTTGGTTAAAGGGAGGCCATAAAATATACCTTTGGATTTTTTCAATCTTCAAATATGAGGATTTGCAAGGTTCTTAGCAACATGAGTAATGGAAATGTGTGCAACAAGAATTTTTGAACACACATGGAATCTCCTTGCCAAAGAAAGGGGCTTCATAATTTAATATGATAATTTTTCTCAGCTCTAGAATCAACTTTTAAATCTTCTCCTAATAGGGCCAAAATCACATCTTCTTGTGTTTGAGAAGTCACCAGCACTGAACATAACCGTCAAGCAACTTTTCATCAAGATTATAACATCACCGTCGATTTTGAGCACGTGCATCTCGGAGCCGCTTTAGTAACCTATCATATAATGTACTAAAACTCGACATAAATATTAAAGCACTTTGATTAATAGTAATGTTATAATATTAATATATTATATAACAATATTATATTACATTCTATGAATTATAATGATATATTTGATATATTAAGATTATATATAATCTATATATAGATTAATAGTAATTATATTAGATTATTAATATTATTGGTATATTATTAATAATATTAATATTGTATTAGATTAATAATAATTATAATATTGTTAAATGATTAATTATATTATAAATGAACACTGCTTTCAAATTCTTAGCTTTGAATGAATGGTTGAAGCACCAATTTTGAATGTTGCAACTCTAGTAGGCATGAATAGAAGTAGAGGAGATTGTTTGGGAGAAGAATTTTTTCTAGTGCTAGGTTATGTGTTAGGTTATATAGGGTTAGGTTATATAGTGTTTGAGCCTAGCCTCAAACACTACAATTAGGGTTAGGTTATGTGTTTTCTTTAGGGTTAGGTTTGGGATTAGGTTTATGGTTATGGTTAGAGTTTAGGGTAATCCAAATCATAACCTAACCCTTTCTCTCAAAACCTTAACCTTGACCCTAACCCTCACCTTTATCCTATCTTTATAACCCTAACCACAACCAAAACTCTAACCCCAACCCTAACCCTAATTACCTAACCCTAAATATTATTTATTTTATTAATTAGTTGCATTCACTCTAATAACCCTAAACCTATCCCTAAACTTAACCCTAGTCCTATCCCTAGCCCTAATCCTAACCCCAACTCTAAGTCAAATATAAAAACAACCCTTAATCATAATTACAATAACCCTAATACTATAATCCATAATTTTTCTACTAAACCCTAACCCAAAACTCTAAATCTAACCCTAACCATAAAACATAAACCCTAATCTAACCCTAATCCTAACATTATTTTCCTAACCCTAACCCTAACCCTAACCCTAACTCTAAACCTAACACTAACCTGAACACTAAATCCTAACCCCAATTAAATACCCAATCATAACCCTAAATTGTAACATCATCCTTTGAATTGGATACTACATCAAAAATTATGTGTTACAATCATTGCTTCCATTCTTGGCATTTTTACATTGGGATGCATATATTTTTAAAATCAACAAAATATTTTAATGTCTTGCCAAAATTAATATTATTAATTGTAATATCAAACTTATAAACATGTATCAAATTTAGAACATAAATAAGAAATATATGGTATTAGTTTCTTCAAAAAACAAAGTGATGTGGACTAGGACTATAAGGACTATAATTAATTTAGAATATACACATAATGGATTTGTTGAAAAGGTTTTAGAAACTTTCAAACAAATGCAATTGGTAGATGCAAAGAAAAATTCCACAACTTGATGGAACTTCAGTAAATTGAAGCTGGGGTTAGAGGGTTTCTAAATTACTCAGGGTAACCTTCAATATGGATTGGTCAAAACCCTCTTGTTATGTTTTAATGGTGACCTGTTGCCACGGTGGACTGGTCACTTAAGTGAGGTTTCATCCCTCTTGGGTCGTACTTAACCGGCCCTATTTCACCTGATTTTCCGATCTTTTTGGCGTAATGGCCTAGGTATTACACCGCTAGAAATTTCAATGCGGGCCCCACTTAAATGTTCCATTTGAGGGCTGATGAGTCATCTAATCACAAAATTTGATCTTGATCACTTCTCGCAGACCTCACAGGTTTTTCTGCTGGCGTCATCAAAGTAGTGTGAGGTTCGCGAGATATGGCCACGTGGCATGAATGGATGAATGGGTTTTCTTCCCAAGGTGTTCAATATGACAGGGGGCCATCTTTTCACTGGTAATAGCCATCCCCACTTAAATGTTCCATTTGAGGGCAGATGAGCCATCCGATCACAGAATTCGATCTTGATCGCTTCTCACAGACCTCGCAGGTTTGTCTACTGGCGTCATCAAAGTAGTGCGAGGTTTGCGAGATATGGCCACGTGGCATGAATGGATGAATGGGTTTTCTTCCCGAGGTGTTCGATATGACAGGGGGTCATCTTTTCATCGGTAATAGCCATCAATAATGGGGTAATCATGATCTCTCGCACACCTCACACGGGCAAAGTAAATATCCGGGAGAGTGTTGTGAGGTTCACGAGGGAGTGGCACGTGGATTTTCTTTTGTACCAGTGGGATTATATGGGACCCATTGCGCGGTCTGGGTCTATTCTTCTGCCGACATGGATTGTCAACATCCTGACTTGATCTCCACCCTCCATTTGTTAAAGTGCCTCCTGAATCGATAGTTCATTTATAGGGAAGAAATGTGTGAGTTGCCTGCATGGCATGTATTACTTGGCTGTTGCTCGTGTCATTAATGATACAGGTTTCTTTTCTCTCGAGGATCTCCACCTGATTTCCTCCTGTGTGTGAATAGTGCCATCCTACTGAGGGTATTCATAGTTATTCGGATCATTAACTATGCAAGTGCTTGAATTGCCTTCAAGTAATTGTACCCTACATACTGGCTTGCTCTATAAATGTAACTGAATTGTATGTAATCAGCATTGCATTCTCTTGTGTCTAAGTGCAGTAAGGTTTTTCTTTTGTTTGTGGTTGCGCTCTGTTTCTATCATGAGTAAATCAGTTAAGCGAAGGAGTGCGAGGCTGGCTTCACTAGTCATGAAGAAATATGATTCTCTCATGTCTCCCAAGGCTATTATTAAGAACACTGGGAAGAGGCCAGTACATTGTTCGTCCCCAACAATCATCTCAGATTCTGATGAATCTGAGACTGATTCTGATTATCGGTACTATTTGGCTTCCCCGGCCGATCTTATGGGAGTGGATGAGGAGGTTTTGGAAATTGAGCTAGTGTTTGCATTAGCACTAGGTCCAGTTGTTCGGGAATGTGCTCGCAAGGTTGGTAAAGAGGAGGTGGTGCCATCGCTATCGTAGGCTCAAACTCGGAGCGGTTGCTTGTACCGGGGCCATGTTGCTTCTTCATGATTACTGGCAGTGGGTCCATTGGACGTGTCTTCTCTTCTCTTGTTGTTCTATCAAGTGGATGTGGATGTGGATATGGACGTGCGCGTGCTTTGCATGAAATTTTGTTTTTCAACTGGTTATTTCATAACCGTTTTGATTCCTTTGTTCATGCACGGTATCATTATGACAAGGAATGTAAATTTGAATTTCATTTTGGTGCTGAAATTCAATTTGGTGTCACAATGTAGCCTAATTCTTGTTGCTCTCCTATTCTATAAAGGAGATTTCATGGCTCATTGTGAAGGGTCAAAAAATTTTTGCAATCCAACGCTTGGAAGTTATACAGTCCTCTTTATTGTTAAAGTGTTATGAACATTTTGTTTCAGGAAGTCATCCTGGGGTTAGGTTTATATACAAATTAGTGTGATATGCTTTTTTAATTACTTATATCGAAATAAATCTATAAAATTAAGATGGTTTACTCTCCTGGGTGTGTGCCATGGATTATGAATAGCTTTATCAAAGATTCATCTATTCAGTTTCAATAGTTAATTGAAAATGTGATTCATTTTCTTGCTTTAACTCAAAGAGTTAATCAAATGCTTGAAAAATAAGTTACATGTTCATGGTTGTATATACTTAGGATGCTTGAAGAAGTACTATCTTAATATGTTAAAATATCTCATGATAGTAATGCTATATGAGATGGGTTCATCGTATCAGGATTTTGTTCTGTATGACTCCATTGCCCTATGGATGCATGAAGCACTGGATAATGTTTGTGTATTTTATTAGTTCAAGACTATAGGTTCTAAGCAAGGATATCCAAATACTGAACACAAAACACTTGAATACAACCTTGTCCTCCTCAGGGAGGTATTGTAACAAATAAGTGGGTCAGTTCCATTGCTCTTTGGTACTGGTAGTCATTCTCTAGTCTACCAAAACCTTGAGATGATCACTATCCCTTTGAGTGTGTAGGAATTGTAATCTGTACACAAGAAGTGTTCTTACCTATTAATGAGACATTCATGTGAACATGTTTAGGTTTACCCACCTTGGTCCTATAGAGCCAAAAGTGTAGGAGAAGTCAGTCCTTTACTGACTCTCATTAGTTGGCCATTAGTGGTTGTAGTTGTCCTCAATAGGGGTTGGCTACCTCTTAGATATCTGCAACCTCTACATGGATTGTATTTTAAACACCAACACAACCTTCACCAAAATCCTTATTGGTTTCCTTAATATGGGAGATTTGGAACAAGGTATAGACATCTATCAAAGCATAATATGAAGATGATTTTTTTCAAATGTTGTGGTTGTAGATGCCCTTTTAAAATTTATACAGAATGTGGAAGGATAGAAAAAGCTTGTGAACTATTTGACAAAATGTCTCAAAGAATTGTAATCTCTCAATTTATTTTAGTGTCTATTTTGTTATACCCCATGTCCCAAATTGGGTATAACACAATAGACACTAAAAAAAATTGATAGATTGTTATGAGGGCAGTGATGAGACTTTTCTAATTAGAGTGTATTCCATGAGATTACAATTATTCGAGGCATTGTGTCAAATAGTTCATGAGCTTTGTCTATCCTCCCACATTTTGCATAGATTTCAAAAGGGCATCTACAACCACAAGATTTGAGAAAATTCATCTTCATATTATGTTTTCCTTATGATTGGTTGACTCTTATACTAAATTAATATGTTCAATTTATGTTTCCTACTTGATCTAACTATCCACAAATGGCAATTTAACAGTGGAAAGATATGATCCTACTTTGGTATAAATTGTATATGCAATATCAAGGTATGAATTAATATGTTCAATTAAGAGATGTTAAATGAAATGAATAAAACTAATGTAATGTAAATAAGGGAGACCAGTGCCTTATTGGGTAAAACGGAGTCAAATGAAAGCCTTTAATGAATGGTTTCTATCTAGAGGATCCTCTAATTGTTTGGAATATAACTATAAACATGCAAGAGTGTAAATGATAAACACTAGTTGAGGCAGAATATCAAATCTAATAATCTGATTCTTCTTAATGATCCAAATGGAATTCCCAGATTACTGTAATTTATTGAAAGGAATTTTAATTCTTCTTTAAAGAATCCAATAAACCAAATCACACCAAAAAAAAAAAATGTGTACTGATAAATAGAATATATACTTGATACTTCAATTTAAACAACCAAGAAACATCAGATTGGAGACAATCAAATAATCGCAAGAATCCAACAAACAATTGATACCAGAATGAAGCCACTAAATCAACAGTCTTTCATTATCTCCTTCAAAGTTCATACATGCAACATAGTCTCCTTGAATGTCATCATTTCTGAAAATTTAATGTTTACAGCAGTCTATCCTATTCTAATTCTATCTTCTACCCCTTAAATTTATCCAACAACGGATACTTATACATCAGTTTGCAAAAGGACGTGCCTTTTCAAAAAAGTTTAAAGCATAAAAGGTTTAACAAATCCACTATTAACTAATTTCTCTTGAGCCACAAATGGATTGCAGACATATGCTCTGTATAATCCTGGCGCTCATGAGTGTCGGCATCTCCCAATGCATCGCGGATCACAATCTCCATCATTATCATTTGCTCATTTTGCTCACATGCTACATCCAATATCACATCTTTCGCAGTGGCTATCTCCAGCATCCCTTGGAGTATTGTTTCACACTCACTTTTCCATGTAGGCGCTTCCTTCATTTTCCCTTCATCATCACATAACTTGGTGAATCTATCTTCGGCAGCCTCTGTCAATTCCTGCATATCCCCTTGTAACTCCACATAGAAATCCCTGTGCCTATCCATAATACAATTGGCATATTTTTCAATCTCTTCATTACTAGTAGTGTCCTCCTCCAATTCCTCAATTCTTTCCTGAATTCTGCTATCCACTCTCCTGTGTTCCTTTATTGCATCTACGTACTGTGAATGTTTTCCCCAGAGTTTATTTAACCAAGTGGTTAAAACAACCTTCCTTCTTTTTATTATTGCAGCAAATGCATCCATTCTCCCTTGAGAGTATGCAGTTGACCCTTCCCAACGGTCTTTTTTCTGTGAAATCTCACCTTGAGTGAGCATCCTTGTTGGTTCTGTTACACCACCTACCAAGTATTTCAAGCGTTCATTCTCTCTCAACATCCTCTCATTATTAGTTTGTACATCTCCCTTTCCCTTATCAATGCTTGGATTTGGGCTTTATTCAACTTGGCTATATTTATCCCAATATCAGCAGTCGCTACAGGATCAACCTCCCCAACCTTCAGGGTCATGACATGTCCAAATGCCTTTTCAGTATCAATAACAATTGATTTCTTGTGAGGAGGATACAAGGCCCACATAATCAATGTTTCATCATCAGGATTGTATCTTGATCCTGTGTATACCTCCGTCACCTTCTCTATACTGAGCTTGTGGGTAGCATTGTTATCTTTTAAGAAACTATCAAAAACTAATGCAGAATTCATATCCAAACCTGGAAAAATCATAACACCTACCTTTTCAAGCAGCTCCCTCCCCTTTTCAGGGGTCATGTCAATCATCTCTTTGTCCACTCCATCCTTTAAGCTTTTTAACAGTTGATCTTCATTCCCTGGAGTGACATTGTCAACCTGTCCCCTTATCTCTTTCCCTTTTTGCTTATATAAAAATGTCTTAAACTCCGAGGTCTTTATAAATTCATCATCTGATATGAAAGACCTTTAGTCTTCATGTCTTGTATCTACATCCATGGTTTCCTCAACGTCTATTTCTCTGGCAACATAGGCATACTCCTGAGTCTTCATTCTTGAAACTTTCCTAGATGAGCTTTGTGGCCTGTCTATTTCTGAAATCCCCTTAATGGAGGATAACAACTCAGCATCCACCAACTCCTGATTATGTTTTTCAATCACAATTTCAGCTTCCTCTGCCTCCAAGTTTCTGATTATGTCATCAAATTTAAAGGGCACATGATGGTACCCTCTGAGATTTACTTTTTGTCTGGCAGAGTGGATATACCCTTCTGGATCAAAGTTCTTTGTCATTGGTGCTCTGCTCATGTTGTAGTGCAATAATTTGTCCAGAATCAGATCATAACCTTCCTTGGCTAATACAGTGAAATCACTAAAACACAATGTACTAGGCACAAAAGCCTGTTTCCCATATGAACTTAAGTTCATAACACTAGAGTAATCCATTTGCCTAACAATTTCAAGGTATGCAATTCTATCCGAGACAGTTATGGGCAGAATGAAAGGTGTATCCTCAAAGCCATAAACCCTAATCATTGTGGCATTCTCTAAGCAATACCAATCCCCCCAGTTGTGGTTAATTAGTCCATTGTAATCTCTAGGCCTAAGAAACCTTTTTACTTGTTCAGATAAAGAATAATCACAAGGATGGCTAAAAAATATATACAAGGGTTTCACAAAGAATTCTTCAAAATGCAAGAAATTTGAATTGGAAAACCTGTTGTCCCAAACAACAGTCCATAATTGAACAGGCAATGGCCTACCTTCCTTGTCAGATTGTGAAATTCTCAGCTCCTAGGGCCATAAACCTAACTCTTGTCCAAAATACAACACTAAGTGCATCAACAGTGAATAATTTCTGAGATGGAGAACAGAAGCACCACTCTTTATCGCCATCAAACCTGCATCCAGCTCCTTAAAAACATGTGCAACATAGTCAAATGATCTGAAATTGTGGTATTGAATGTCTGCAGAAATCACCATGGGCACAACCACCATATGCTCAGGTACCTCCATCCCTAATACCTGTCCCACTGAGTAGTAAGTATATTTTAGGTAAGGTTCAAAGAGGTCTACATGAAAGGGTGGCCCCTCACTGTCTTCCATTGGAGTAGGTTTGCCATGAAACCTAATTCTGTGCAGAGGTAACCTCCACCCTTTATAAATGGTGTCCATCCTTCTTCACTCACTATCAAGCTCTTCACTCACTACTTTGTCACTGCATATTCCCTCCATTGTGAAAACCTCAACAATTGCATTCTCAGATACATGTATCAATGGATTCCTTGACAAATCACATATAGCTTTCTTTTTTGAATCATAGTGTCTGGCCACCAATTTTACCAGTTCGACGTTAATAAAAACATTAGGGCACACTAATTTCCCTAAATTGAGCCTCCATGGATTGCATACTGGCTCAAAGTGATTTCTCCTGTGGTAATGGAAATTGAATAACTCATAGCCTCTAATCGGAGTCCAAACATCACTTATAAATTTGCATTTGTCGTCCAATTTGTCAACTTCCACTTTGAGTTGTGTAGAACGCCTAGCTTTAGGTCCAAAACCAGGTAACTGGTCTATGAGGTCTTGATTTAGCTTCCTTTCAGTACCTTCTAGTTGCAACTCAGTCTTTTACTTTTTTGCTTTTGATTGGCTTCCCTCCCCAGGTTTTCTTCCCTTTATTTTTCCTAAACCAGTGCCTTCCATAATTCAAATTTTTACGAATTTTGAGAGGACGAGAAACTTACTGTAACTTCTTCCAAACTCAAGCTAGGTGAATGCCTTAATTGCTCTGCTGGTTCCCTTGCTCTCCTTCACTTTGAATTCTGTGAGACAATGATTTCAATTGATCATACCCTGATATGCAAAATCTCCTACGCTTCGTGGTGCCATTAATGTCTTTTACCGATCGAGACATGAATGCTGCAAGTTTTTTTTTCAGAATTCTCGTTGTCACATCAGGGTTCAATGATCACCCACCCACCAAGACGTCTTGCAGTTTCCTCGACATCACAAGTCTCCCCGATAGTTTCTTTCCTTTTGCTTTTATATCGCCATGACTTTCACCGAAACAACTATCGCTCAGACTTAATGAATCGGGCCAACGGTTCTTTGCCTTACTCCGAAAGTACTTTGTCTCACCAAGATGTTCACTTTATTGAGTATGTCACCGAGACCAAGCAATTTGTTTTGGTGACAGAATAATACTCATTGTGATGTCTCTTAGATCTCCCCGCAGTGACATGTCTCATTGATATGCTTTTTCTTCGGCGAGACCATGGGCATTGTCTTCTCGACACCCTTTATCTTCATATGCTCAATTTTGTCGATGTAACCCGAGGGGTCGGTAAGACTTTCCGAATTCTCCCTGGCATCATTTGTCTCACCGAGTGAGTCCTCCCCTTGCTTTATCGGCAAGACTAATAATGCTATGGGCAGTGTTTTAAAATCTCTCTCCAATGACCAAAGTCTCTCCGATAGACTTTACGTTACTCCAATTAGCAAAAGGTAATTTAGCTCGATGTGACCTTACATCATTTCATCGAAACTTTTTGTCTTGCTGATAAGATATAGAAACCCGCATTCTCTCTGTGTATAACTTGATCGGTGTGACCCTTGCTATGTCTTTCTGATACATTTAGGATATGTATATTATCATCGATGAGACCTACATCAACTTATGCCGATATTTTCATATGTAAAGATTTTAATGTCAGATGAAATTTATGGGGCATTATGGCACAATTTTAAATCGGATTTTGGTAAAATATGCTATGTGAGGATATTTTTGTCTGCATTATGAATCTTTTTTCGGAGACTAATAATCATGAAGAAATAATGAATTTGTCAAAATTTGACAGTTCCAACAGTATGAAGGTTTGATGTTTCATGACAGTACTAGCATTTCAGTTATAATGATATATTTAGAGCTCATGGCTCTCCTTTGTATAAACATATCATAATTTTGAATAATATAATCAAGGGTTATGGTGTTCATCTCACTGTTATCATGGTGTGTATGATTTCCATTTTTTCTTTAATTCAAAGAGTAAATTAAAATGCTTGGATGGAGTCATAGATGGATATGTTTGTAAAGGGATTTGATAAGAAGTATTGAGTTATGATAGAAATTGACATTGTTGTAATGCAATATTGTTAGAGATCTTATATGTTATGTGTTTGAACCTGTTATGGAAATCTAAATATTTATGAATTAATTCGACTCCCCAATAGTATATGGCACTAGCCTAAATCGTATGTGTTTGTAAGGTTCTGTGTATGTTTGTCTTAGCTTAGAGCTTGCTACCAAATTGCAAATTAAATGACTATCTTATGTGGTGAAATGTCATTGTAATCATCTCATGCTCAAAGTAGTTGATACTATTGATGCTTTTCTGTTGTTTAAATTGATATATCAAGCACACACACACATATATATATATATATTCAGTTACCGATACACATTTGTTGTATTTGTGTGATGTGATTATTTGGTTCTTTCAAGTAAAGATTAAACCCTCCTAGTCAATCACAGTAACTAAAGAGTATTAATTGTATCAATAAGAAGAATCACATAACTAGGATTGTCATTCTATCTCAAGTAGAGTTTGTCAGTCATTTACTTGAACATTTATACAAGTTATAAACTACATCTGTGTGCCAAACACTTTTAATTATTGCCATCATAGATTACACTTTTATAGATCTTCATTAGACTCCATACACCCAACAAGGCAATGGTCTCACACTTTCATCTTTTGGTTTATCCATTTTATTTTTTACATCTGTTAACTGAACATATTCTAGTATAATTCAAATATAATTAAAATTAAAAACATCATAAATTAATTATGTAACCACATAAGTCAAATATAATTCTTTCAAGAAATTAATATCAAATAGACAATACAAATTAATGTCATTGATCTTCTTCTTCATCCAAATCTTTGTCTGTATCATCCGATCCAGATTCAACATTGTAAGGATTGGTCATATCATCATCATCGTCATTGATATAAGTTTTGATAATGTCATCATCCACAGAGATATCATCTTCAAGAACATTAACTCCTACATCATCATGATCTAGTTCCTCCTCTTCGACATCTTTGTCAGGCACATCATCAACTAACTGTTGATCCTGATCATCATCTACATCATCTTCTATTTCTTCAGTATTTTCTTCTTCCACTCCATTATACTTTACCGGCCTTCCTCTTGGATCATGTCTAACAACATATGACCAACCCGCTTTACCTGGAACCTCTGAGTAAAATACCTGCTCACATTGGCTTAGAAGAACAGAGGGCTCATTTCCAACTCGCTCAAAATACCTTGTATTAACCATGGTAAATCCATTATCATGTTCAATAACAGTTCTCTTGGGATCATTTTCATTCAATCGTAGCCTGTACCATAGGACGATGAACAAAACTAATTTGAAGGACTTAAAGTCACACTCAAGTATATCATCCAAAATCCCATAGTATTGATTTTCTAAGACTTCTAGATGTATGTCGCTTCTAGATGAAACATTAGTCACTTGGAAGACTGCAATTATCCCAGAATCACAAGTTTTCTTCGTGCCATCCAATTTTTTGATTCGAAATTTATGACCATTGCACCACATAGCCTTGTGGTGTTTCACCTACAATATGTCAAACATGCAAAACTTATTGCAATATCGTCAGTTGATAAACATATTTATTCTTGGCCGAATGTATGCAAAGAAAAAAATCTCAACATATATATACATCAATATAATTGAAAATAATTAAATAATATGGGTGATTAATATATTTATACATACCTATTTATCTCTTAAACCATATGCTAAATCAATTTCCCTTGGTGTAACATTGGAATCTCCATTATGATGAGCTTCTTTAACCAATGAAGCCACACCTTCCCATGTTAATGCGCGACTAGATTATTGACATCGTTCAATCCATACCGTCATCCAATCAAGATTGTTTGTGACGTACAAATGTAGTGCATCGCACTCTCGACCAATTGTATAAAAAAAAAATGAAATTCACAAACAACGTATAATTAGTTAATTACCACGGTATACGAACTTAATTTATAAGTACAATATACATAAAAACCAAATGTAAAATGTATTCTAATTAATCTCTGGTGTAGGAGCACACCTAGGCTAACCTCCATAGTTAGGATATTTTGGGCTTGTATCTGACATTAGCCAAGTCAGAGTAATTGTATGTTTGTTTTGGACCTTGGAAGGTCATTGTTGTGGCTAGGTGAGTTAGTCATTAGGACTAAGGTCACCAAAGTTAGTCATTGTTAATAGTTTTTACATTGCTTAGCCTTAGTAGCTTAATTTGGGATTTGAGTCTTAAATGTGTTCTAAACACATGAATGATGTTAGAAAGATTCCATGAGGCCTTTAATGGTGTTGGTTACTCAAAATATGGGAGATAGAGGTCCTAAGAGTTAGGAAGGTGGCATAATGACAGAGTACTTGCCAAATGTTGTTACAAAATTGTCATGACAACAGTGGCCATTATGGAAAATGTTGCATGCAACTCGGTTACATAGGATCCCCTAAAGGATAGGAGTGGGGGATAGACCAACATACCCTACAAACATGGTGAATGACATCTAATATGAAGTAGGTTCGAATTCAAGAAAGAGGGAGATTGTAATCAAGTTTTTGGAATAGAAGATAGCTCTGCAATTTTTGTTTTTATGTGAAATCCGAGTGTTATTGAGTGATAGTGATACTAAGTGAATTGGATGTTTTGATTTAGTGTTAGAGTCATGTTCATGGGATAGTATTAAACTTTTTTCATTCTGCAAGTTGGTGCAGGAGCACCTAGGCTAACTTCTATGTTTTGTCATTTTGGCTTGTATCTAACCTTAGCCAAGTTAGAATGTTTGAACATATTTGTTTTTGACCTTAGATGGTCTTGCTTTTGTTTGGGCTAGGTGACCTTAGTCCTTAGGACTAAGGTCACACTATTTTGCCATTATTAGTAAGTTAGTTTTCATAATGTCTATTGTCTAGGGGAGTAGAATCTTTAAGTTGTTCAAATGCTTAAAGAGGTTGTAATGATGCCTTAAGGCTAGTTAATGAGTTGGTTCCTCGAATTCTTGAGGGAATGGTGGTCCTAAGAAATAGGCTAAAGGCATGAAGGAAGATGCCAAATGGAGAAGGCAATTTGCATTGATGGTTGCATGCAATCCGGTTACCCTTGGATTCCCTTGGGGAATAGGAAGTGGAGGAATTCGACCAACTTGCCTAGAATCATGGAGTAGGCATCTATTATGACCCAAGGCTCGTATCTTTGAAGTGTTGGAAGTTTTTGAAATGAGTTAGTAGTTTTGTAATGAAGCTTTTATGAATGAGAAAAAAAATACTGAAAATTCTATGTTTTTGTGATATACCGAGCAATCTTGAGTGAGTGTGCCACTTGAGGGATCGAATGCATTGAGTTCATGTTAGTTTTGTGTTGATAGCATAGTTTTAAGTCTTTTCCATTTGTTAATCAAGCTATTTTAGGTTAGGTTTAGTGTTAGTTGAGTCATTTTTGTGGTAGAGCTCCTGTTGGTCCTGTCCTGACCAGTCTGTGCTCTCATGCCTCCCCCATGATCTCTAACCTTGGGAAACACCTAAGGAAGGGTGTAATGGTAGGGGAGTCAGTAGTGTGTATAATAGTTAGTGTTAGGAAGCATGACAGAGATTGGAGGAGCTTCTCTTAGCAACTGATCTCTAGGTGAGCAGGTGGAGCCCGGTTAGAGAGCTAGAGGAGAAGTATTAAGGTTACTTGTAGGGAAATATTGTACAGTGTGGTTTCAGTACGATTCCAGATGGGTTAGGGACAGGTCTTGCTGTGACAGGAGGTTAGAGATCTCATGAAGTCATTAGCGTAATGTTTGAGTAGGAAAATAGTGAATTCCTAGGAATTAGGCCTATAAACCCTACATACCCAAGGTTATAGGAATCTCCTGTATGGACACTGTCAGGCCAAAAGAATCATTGGGTGATTTAAAAATCTTAAAAGGGTACTGGAATATGTCTTGAGATTAGCAAGGTCTTTGGAAGAATTTTACAAAAAATAGCAAAAGAGGACTAGTAAAGATGACTAGAATTAGGCCTAAATTAAGGTCTTCCATTGATGCAATCTTGAAATCGACCAGAACAAGGCTCAAGAACCTACTAAAATGGTTCCAATTGGCAATGTTATGAAGGACTTGACAAGCATAGACACCCCTGCAAGGAAGAGCAAGGAAGAATGAGTTTGAAGTGAAGATGGCATTGGGAATTCTCTACGTGAAGGAAAGTGAGCAGGAATTTAAACTTGTGAAATGTTGTCTGACCTCCAAGGTGAAGCACAAAGGGAGAGCTCTTAGAATAGGGCTAAGATTGGACTTAGTTGCCAAGCAGGACCTAGAGGAGACTAGGTTCCTAGGAGAGACTAGCTAGGTCTCTTAGCAAGGTGCAAGCAAACCGAGGAGCTCATACATCACAAGTAAGTTGATTTAAGCTGTTTTAGTGTCTTGAATAGATAAGTTAAGGTTTAAGGGTTTTACTGGTCTTGTCCTGACCAGCTTGTGTTTTTATGGCTCCCCCATGAAATCTAGTCATGGGATTTTCCTGAGGGTAGATGGATATGTTAGGGGAGCCATTGGTCTGTACATATGTAGAGTTAGGAGTCATGGAGAGTGGAACAACTATGTTTAATGTCAAGTTCTAGGTGAGCTTAGAGTGCCTAGCTAGAGGTTTGATAGTAATGAATTGAAGAATTTAGGCAGGGGATTGAGCTATAGTACAGAACAAGTACAGTTCCAGGTAGGGTATAGACATATCCTAACATGCTAGAAGGATTGAGGTTCTATCAATCCATTTAACTGAGGTTTGAGCAAGAAAACCAGTGGGGTCCTACAAACCAGGCCTAATAGCCCTATTTAACCTAGATAATAGGAAACCAATGTACGGAGGACTTAGGAGTATAGAATCTTTTGAATCCTTCAAAAAATCCAAAAGGGTATTTGAATGTGGAATTGGTTTTTTAAGTTGTTTGGAAAGTTTGGGTAGGAACGAAGTAAAGGTCTTTGTCAAGGGCTACAAGAAATAGGCCTCCTCAAGACCAATTCTTGAAACTGGTAGGAAAGGAGTTTGGAGATCCTCCAAGATGGATCTAGTTGGAAGTACATGGCATGTTTCCAATGTGTTTGGCACCCCTGTAATCAATTCAATATTTGTGTGATGTTGGCACGTAGAGTCTTCTAAGTGTAGGAGAGAGTTTGCACATAACAAAGTGGTGTTAGTCCTTCAAGGTGAAGTACAAGGTGTGAGACTCTTGGAGAGGAGTTGGATTAGGACTTAGTTAATCATCTAAGCCTAACAAGGACCTATAAAATATTAGGTTCCCAGAAGAAGACAAGGAAAGGTCTTCTTAGCTAATTGTGCAAGAAAGACTTGGAACACTTACACCAATCTCCATGACCATCTTATAATTACCTGACACTTTCCTCAATCTACCTTTCCCCATCAAGTACTCCCCTTCGAATTTGTTAATGGAGTTGGGATCCCAAATGCAATCTACATGGATCTTTGCTGCAAACTTAGGAAGATATTCAGTAATGTACACCATGGTCTGGTATACCATGTATCCCTCCACCATAGAACCCTCGGGATGTGCTCTCTGTCTAACCAAAGCCTTCAAAAATTTCAAGTGCCTCTCAACCATCCACATTGACCTTGTGTGTACAGGTCCACACAATTCAATCTCCTCAACTTGGTGTATGAGGTAGTGTTCTTGTGCATTGAAAAATGTCGAAGGTAGACACTTTTGCATTTCACACATTAGACGAGGAATTCTTCTCTTCCAATAATTTATATCTTCTTTATGGATTGCTTTAGATGACAACCATCTACAAGTGATTCAAGGCACAAATATATTAATGAGATTTAACAAAAATATACAACGAATTGAACAAATATCGCTACTTACCTCATGTATTTTCCAAGATCATATATAACTTGCTTGAAATTATTGTCGAAGTTGTTTGGGAGAGATAGAGGTAGAACGTACTGCAACAATTATAAAATGATCTTATCATTAATATTTTTCCAAAAGTAGTAAACATAATACACTGAAAAGTACATGCAATATACAAATATATATATAATATACTAGAATAATTACCTTAATAAAGGTATGCCAATCATGCGTTTTCATCCCTGACCCAAATTCACCTTTCTTTATTATGATATTGTTTATGTTGGCAGCAAATCCTGTGGGAAATTGATTTTTTTCGTATGACTTGTTTTATAGCATTGCTTTGCTACTCTGTTAATAACCAAGGAAGGGCACTTATATTAATTTGGTCTCCATTGCTATTTAATTGAATGACATTTTTCATTGCATGACTGGCTTCCTAAATTTCACTACAAATTTTGACAATTTTTTCTTTGTCATGCCTTCCATCCAATATTTTCCATAACGTTTCTGTCATATTCTTTCCGATATGCATTGTATCAAACAAATGCACAACTTGTAGTTGCTCATAGTAGGGCAACCTACTAAGTTGTCTGGGATAAATTTTCAGTCCCTGTGGAAGCCGACCATTAATGCCTTGACGACCTTCATGAAGCATATAAGCTAAACAAATTAACAACGACAATCATTGTCAGTTACAACATGATCACAAAATAAAAATATAAATTCAAAACATATCATAAATGATAGATAAACAATTTGATCTGATGTATAACCTTGACGATTAATTCTATTATATTCCAACTTCCATAGGTGAGGTGTCATTCTTCCTGATTTTGATGTAGTCTCTTCTTTCCCATTGAAAAGATGTTTTTCAATAGTTCGATACTTATGATTTCTATGGAGAAAGTGCCTATACTCATCAAACACCTGCTTTCCTAAACTTGTTGAATGACGAGATTTCATCCTTGGACCACAAATTGGACATGCAAATTTTCCCTTTGTTTGAAGACCTGCAAATCATATATAATTGGATTAAATATGTCAATTTTTATAATTATATATAATGAATAGATTATTTCAAAAACATGCATGATATCTAATTCATAAAATTAAATATCGTTAAAGTCATGCAGTCGAACGTTATAACATACCAGAAAAATGTGTTAGCCCTGGGGCATCATGAATTGTCCATACAAGCATTTCATGGAATTGAAATTGTCTTTGTCCTATTGGTCTAGATACGTCATACATAGTGACGCCATTCCATAACTTTAGTAACTCGTTGATAAGAGGCTCAATATATACATTCATATCTTTAACTTGGTACTTACCTAGTTGAATGAACATAAACATTACATAATTATTATAACCATTTTACTGCAATATATATAAATTCATGTACATGACTATTAAATGAAAAAACATATAAGTCATTATGCAGCAAATAAGACAAATGAGATGCTACTACGTTAAAGAAAATTGATGTAAACAAATACCTAGAACAATCATTGCCAACATTATATGCTCCCTCTTTATTCACATCCATGGAGGAATGTTATTGTTGATAACAAAAACAGGCCACACCGAGTAAATAGATCTCAGCTCTCCAAATGGATTGACACCGTCTGCTACCAATGAAAGCCTGAGATTACGAGGTTCTTCTTTAAAGTGTGGCCATTTTCCCTCCATGTCCTGAAATGTAAAACCATCTATAGGCATTCGAAGAATCTCATCTCCACTTCTATTACGTGCATGGTAATCCATAAATTGCGCTAAGCTTTCACACTTAAATAATTGTTGCATATATGGAATAATGGGAATACAACGAAGAACCTTGCAAGACACCTTTTTTGTTAGTTGATCTATTCGATATCTATTGATATGACATTCCGGGCATTTTGTTGCAAATTCATGTTGTTTATGATATATGATATGATCATTGGGACATGCATCTATTGCTTGATACTCCATTCCAATATCTTTCATAATGCCAGATAAATCTCGGTATGAACGAGGTAAAATATTTGATGGTGGTAACAAAAATTCACCAATCAATCTACAACAAAAAATAACTTCTTAATATAAAGAATATTAAAGGTACATACTTCATCCTTTATTTACTAGCGATGAACTAACAACAATTAAAATAGATGAAAAAAAATGACATATATGACATACTTTAACATCCGTGAGATTGCTATGTTGGATAAACCATTCATAACCTTCAAGTTCACCAACAACAATACAGCAGAGAGAAGAGTTGTTTGAGAGCCTTCATAAAGCGGCTCGTATGCGTTCTCAAGTATAGGTAAATCATGAACATCATCAAAGTCATCTCGATCAACATGATCAGATGTGCCACTACATGTGTCATGGATCAATGTATTTGTACCATCATCTTGAATTGCATTTTCTGGTGCATGATCATCTTCTTCCATAGGATCATTAACTTCATCTTCAATATTCACAACTCCATGTTCCTCCGCTTGCAAAACCACATTCTCTGGGCCATGATAATTCATATCGTGTGCCCTAGGGCGCCCCACCTTTATAATAATGACAGACACAAATAAACCATGATCATGATCAAGTGATTTTTTATATATATATCAAATGTTAAAACAATATAAACATTTACAAATTCAATCAATATAAACACATATAATGAACAACTTACCAATGGATGATAATCATGCCCCCCTTCAATGTGACCATGCTGCCTACAATGTTTCTTAGTTGTTGTGATTAAAAGTCTTCTCGTCTTTAAGCCCTTGCAATTATTGCAAGGACAATAAAATTTCTCATCACCCTTTCTTTTCAATATAGCCCACAATCTAGCAATTGTCTCTTCATTTTGTTTTGGACTAATATTATCTGACATGATTTTTCTTTACCAAGCTTGAATATTTAGATCTTCAAAAAATATCAAACTCACATGCACTCCAATAATTTTTAATTGTACACAGGTAACAAAATATAATAATTATGATATTTTACACCAAAAAAAATCGGCATGCAACCACCCCTACAAAAGAGAAGATAGTCTGAAGTTAATGACCCCACAAAACACTTTCAAATGCTAATTCCGAAAATTATTAAATTCTGATTTTACAATGATTTCCAACTGTTATACTCCTAAAATCAGAATATTGAACTTGCACAACAAAATCTGGAAGTGAAATTCTCAAAATGTAGTTAATAGGCCTCAACAATTAAGGCCTACTCAAGACTTTGTGAAGTCACTGCAAGGTTTCCAGGCCTTACCTGATGATTTGAGCAAGAGGATTAAAGAGTTGGTAAAGAGTTTTGATGACTGGAGTGACACATCTTTACCAAATATTGTAGATGCCCAAGGAAATGTTAGATCACTAAAGCAATGGCAGGACAAGGTAGATGAAATCATTAACACTAGCACATTTTTGGAATCTTTTGAAAGGGAGGTGAATCAAGTAGCAGTAAAGTATACAACTTATAGTGCAAAGGTAAATTAGGTGGTAAATTTTAATTGGCCAACGGATGAGGAATATCAATGATGGGTAGAAAAGTACTTAACTAAACAAGAATATGACAGAGTCTACAACCGGCAGTTAACAGCTCAGCGGTTATGGTTATAACAAATTTTGGCTATGTCTTGGTGGTAGTTTTGGTGCAAGTTTTCAAAGTTTGGCAAATGCAACAGTTATTCTCCAGTGGACGGGATGAACAAGAAGATTCTCCAGAGACTCAGCTGTTGTAACCAATTTTTGAAATGTCATAAGGCCGTCCAAGTGACCAGTGACAGGTGTATTTCTGGTCCAATGCTTGTTGCTCCTTCATTTTCCCTATAAGAAGGATTTCAGGACCAAAAATATGCCCAGTTAGTAAGTTAGATATCTTTAGGTCAAGTCTAACTGAAGTTGCAGAGCTAATTTGTAAAGAGCCTAATATTATAGTGAAGATACTATTCTTAGGTTTGGTGATGTGAATGTTCTAAGGCTTGTTTGCACTACAACTAAGAGACCCAGCTTGTCTCTTCTAGGAACCTAGTCTCCTCTAGGTCCTGATTGACTTAGATGATTAACTAAGTCCAATTCTAACTCTTCTCTAAGAGTTCTATCCTTTGTGCTTCACCTTGGAGGACTAACACCATTTGACAAGTTCAATTTCTCTTTCTCACTTAGAAAGTTCTAAGTGCTAACTTTTCACAAACGTCATTCTTCATTGCAGGGGTGCCCATCCTATTGAAAAAATTTATAACCTTGCATATTTGAACCATTTTAGAAGGTTCTTCAACCCTATCCTTATCGGGTTCAAGGTTTCACCATTTGAGACCTTAAACAGGCCTATTCCTTGTAGCCTTTACCAGTCTTGTTTTGTCAATTCTTGCTAAATTTTTCCAAAGACCCTACAAAACTAAAGGCAAATTTGGATACTCATTTGGAAGTTTTAAAAGGTTCAATGGGGCTTAGGGCCTGACAACCTTTGTACACTAGTTTCCTACAACTTAGGACAATAGGGCTAAAAGGCCTAATTTCTAGGACTAACTGTAATCTTGCTTGGAACCTGCTCAAACCATAAACTAAATGATTGACATGACCTCAGTCCACCTAGTATGATGAGCTATGATGAAACCCTACTTGAACCTGTACCTGTTCCGTATAGTACCTCTTTACCCTGCAAGAAATCTTCAAAGACATTCCTAGACCTCTAACCGGGCTCTGTCTGCTCGCCTAGAGACTAGTGATAAAAAGATCTCTCCACTCTTTCATGCTTCCTAATCCTAAATATATATACACTAATGACTCCCCTAACATTTCCACCTGTCCTTAGGTGTTTCCCAAGGCTAGATTTCATGGGGGAGCCATGAAAGCACCGACTGGTCAAGACTCGACTAGTAAGAACTTACAACCAAAACAATTTGCCTAACACCAAATATCCTACTCTAAACAACTTGCTTATCAAATGAAAAAGACTAAGATAATCATATAGAACACTAAAAAAATACTAAACTCAGTCTCTCAATCCATTAAGCATCTTTGTCATCACAAAAGTTCGGGTTGTTCTTGAAAACACTGTTGCAGAGCTCTCTACTTTACTTTCAAAAAATAATTACCAATTACATCATGTCATGAGATTCGAGTCTTGGGTCATAATAGATGCCATCCCCATGATTCTAGGGCCTATTGGCTGATCTCCCACTTCCTATTCTCAAGGGAATCCAACGGTAACCGAGTTGCATGCCCATGCTAACTACTTTACAACATTTGGCATCTTTCTCTATGCCTTGATCCTATTTCTTAGGACCACTATTCCCTCTAGATTCTGAGGAACCAACTCATTTAATGGCCTTAAGGCATCTTTACAACAACCACTAAGTGTTTAGAACATCTTTAAGACTCTAATCTCCCATAGACAACTAACATTAAGAAAACTTAAATTACTAACACTAGCTATTTGTGTGACCTTAGTCCTAATGACTAACTCACCTAGTCCACAAAATCAATGACCTTCTAAGGTCTAAAAACAAACTAACATCTTGACTTGGCTAGAGTCAAGTACAAGCCAAAATAACAAACATGGAGGTTAGCCTAGGTGTGCTCTTGCACCATTTGGTGTCATTTTGTTGTAGGTTTTAGTTTCATGGGTACTTAATTTTCAAGATAGTACTAGCATCTGAATGAAAATTACTCATTTCAAGGTCATGTATCTCCATTGTATGAATATATTATTATCTTGGATAAAATGATCAAGGGTTATTTTGTTCATCTCACTGTTATGGTGTGTGATTCTCATTTTGGCTTTAATTCAAGGAATTAATTAAAATGCTTGAGTGAGGTTATAGGTGACTATGTTCATATAAGGATTTGATAAGTACTATTGGGTTAGAATATAGATTGATGGTATTGTAACACAGTATTATCTGAGATTTTATATGCTATGTGTCTAAAAGATAAACTTGGTTATAGTAAAAAAACAACCAACACCTTTGATATTATCTAGCTATGGCTCCCAAATCTATTGCAAATTGATCATTAGGGTTAAAATTGAAACCTTGCAAATATAATCTTTGTCCAAATCCATCAATAATTTTCCATTAGTTATAAACAATTCCCTTATAAAGAATTTGTGAAGCCAGGTCTAAAATCTGGAAATGAAATTCTAAAAATGCACAAGACTATAAATGAAATCTAATGAGATGTTGCTTTCAAATATGATTTTCAAACCTGGAAGTACAAATTTGACTTCACAAATGAATTCTGGAAAAAGACAATGACTTCCCTCAACCTGGCGATATCTTCTTGAGTTTCTTCTGATTTTCCCCAAGAAAATTGTCGAGCAAAACACTGTCACAATAAATAGTCGAGCTCATTTCAATTTATGCCCGCCACAATTTAACTTTGCAGGACCGCCCCAATTTTGGCAAAAGATCTTCGTCAAAACGTACACAAAACAACGGCTCGTCGAAATTTCGACGAACGTTGGGTTAAATTTTTTTTTAAAAATGGAAATTCGCACAAGTTCCCAACGATACATCTGATTATATAGGTTTCATCGAAAGGTTCGTTGGAAATTGGGGTCAAATGAGTTAGTGAGCCTACCAACAGTTCACCATCCTTGCATTCTTATGAGTGGGAAGGTCCATTCTTGATATCCATTAAGGATGAGGTGCAAGTCTTATTCAAAGTTGACTGCCCACACAGTTTGATTAAAGAGAGACAAGGAAGAGCTAGAGATGTAGCCACTCTCTTTAATTTGCATTTCATCAAAGACTCCTTAGAGATTAAAAAATCAGATTATCAATGTTGGATTAATGAAAGAGATCATGCAGTTGAATTTGTAAAGAAGGCAATTGTTGCAATTCAAGGACTTTACATGTTTAATAATCCATCTTTTGAGTTGAGTGTTAACTCAGTGCACTCCAATTTCTTCTTAGGATGGGATTTGAAGACATTACTTGTTCCATGTATTCTTGTTGTTGAAACTTTCATAATGTGGCTTTCATGGAACACTAAAGAGGACACCGGACTTGGGAGATCATTGTTGGCTCTATCTAACATTTGGAGTCAAAGAGAAATTATTTTGATGCGTTGGAAAATTTTCATGGTTGATTATCCAAGTATGGGATTTTCAGCATGTTCTAAAGAAGATTATCATGTGTGAAAAGAAGGTATGTTGGAGAGATAAGCATCAAAATTTAAGTTCTAGAGGTGTTGCTACCTTCTTTACCAGCTAATTGATGATTATAATTGATCATATATTGATGGCTTGGAGAGGAAATGGGAGCAAAAAATGGTTCTTTGCTATGATGGAGTTGTTAGAGTGGGTGTTTCCAGCTTGGAATGTGATCAAAATTGTCAAAATGGATGAGGATTTTCAGTATTGCAGTTGTTGTTCCTTTCCCAGCATGATGACTTCTCTTAAATCTGATGTTGAGTCATTCAATTTTGACTTAATGGGCAGCTGGTACGCTCATATTTTCACTTCCCAATCTCTTTCTAGAGCTAATTTTTGGCCTCTAATGGGAATGGTGATTCAGACTGATCCAAACCAATCTTTGAATAGAGTTGGAGTTCTTTCTAGTAGTCACTTGTGAACATTCTTTGGTACTCATGTTCAAGGCAACGAACCTTGGGTTGTTTTGGTTTGTCTTTCTAAGATTTTTGGAGAGAGAGCTGTGAAAGATTTCAAGTGTGTCTTCTTGTATATGTTTGTGATCTTCAGAGAAGGCATTGGACATCCTTGAAGAGCTTTGAGGATGAGGCTGTTATGTATCTGCAAAGGGTTGTTTCTCTCTTTGCGAATATCCTTGTTGGAGTCACCTTTGCAGTTGTGATTCTATTTGATGCTTTGAGGAGTTTTACTGATGAGAATAATTTTGAATTGCTTAGATCATTGTTCTTTGTGCTCCAAATGATGTTGATCATTGGCATTGATGATATTAACTTCTCAAAGACTTTTGGGTGTGAGATGCTGTAATATTTTGAATTTTGTTCCTCTTTGTCTTCCAGTTCAAGTCATATGTTTCATAATATTTCAAGGTTATAGAGGAGGACAATGTTGTTTTGGTATGATGGCTTTGATTGTGTGATCCATGTGGTGCAACATCAATCTAGTGGGTCTTTTCACAGATGGATTTGGGACCCTAGGATCCTACTTGGCATAGTAAGGATCAAACAACTCTTGGAGTGTGGTGGCATTGCTTGAGGTCAAGCTATTTTGGGAAGGGTGGACTGTAATATCCCCAATTTAGCCCTACGCTCTTCTTGAGGTTTTAGCCTATTTCCGAAAACTCATAGGCTAAGCAGTTTGGAAAATTAGGGTTTGCTATTTTATAGGAGGTTTCAGATGCATTTTTGAAGGCTTGCATGCAGGGGTTTGGAAGTGTGTTTCTGGGAGTTTTATGGGTTTTCAGAGAGCTTTAGAAGGGTGTAACATGCATCTCCATCTGATAACTTTTCCAGGCACTTACTATTTATAGTAAGTCATGTTGGCTTCCTAGATTGTACTTAGAAGGCGTTTGGAAATACTTACTATTTATAGTAAGTCATGTTTACTGTTCAGAAGAAGTTTTGCAGACTTACTATTTATAGTAGTTGCTATTTTTAGTAAGTCTATTTTATAGCAGTATCCTTCTAGCAGCAGTTCAATCATCCATAGTTCTCATTTTGGGTAGTGTGGCTATTTTCAGTTGGTTTTTTGAAGGTTTTGAAGTAACTTACTATTTTTGGCATTGGCCATTTTTAGTAAGTCTAATTATGGTAGTGGCACCATCAACAATCCTATTCAGGTCATCATTCTATTTCTGGCAAAATTAGTTGGAGTGTTGGTTTTGGTCTTGGTTTCTATCCCTCCTTGGACTATGTCCCAGACTTAGTCAATTTTCATATCTTGAAGTTGTACCCCATGCCTAGACTTGATGAATTCAAGTTGTTTTAATGAAGGGGACATCAAGGGGCTCAAATTTCCATTTCCATTTAAATGTTATTTTGGAACTTAAGTTGGATGGTGAAAGAGAGAGGATTAATATTTCATTAAATTCAAAATAGGATGACTGATGGCGTCCCTTGGAGGAATTGGAATAGTTTCTTGTTGGGAGTTACAATTTCCTTCAGTTTCCAATTGAAGCTTATATATTGGTGCTTTGCTCTTCATTTATCATCTTTGAAAATTGGAAAGTAGTGTTATGCTACTGGTTTGAAAACAGAACCTGGCTAAGGGGAAGCTTAGCGAATTCACTCCATCCTTTGGGCCTGCAACTATGGCTTCCTAGGTGGATTATCATGGCTGTATTTCACTTTAATATATATGGAGCTTCAATTTTTGGAATCAAACAAGTTGCTGATGTAAAACCTATTTTTACAAGTTGCTGATTTGGCCTGGCTGAAGTTGTTTCTTGTTCATAGATTCAAGTCAGATTTTTGTTTCATTTTGGGTGATTGTCCATGCTATCCTACTGTGAAGGGCACCCCTTTCTGGAAATTTTCATGATTTTTGGTTGAGTGTGGAATTTTTGAGAGAAGGTTGACCCTCTTGGAAGGCCGTACCATCTCACTTGGCTGCATTGGGAAATGTGCCTCTTGTTGCTATTGTATTTGGCTCATTTTCTCCTTGAATTTTGGGCGCATATCTCCTATCTATTGTTGGGTTGTGGTTTGGGAGCTTTCTGAGTTGTTTCAGGAAAGATACGTCCAATTTGGTGAATTCTATCCCTACTGATCTGATTTTTTATATTTATTGTTTTTGATCAGATTAGTTCGAATTGGTTATAATGCTGTTCTAAGTTCTTTCTATATCATTTTTGGCATTGTAAATGTTAGAGGAAGTGCTACTCTAACCATTGGACTTTTTTGGGAATTCTTGGTTGTCATATTGCAACTATTTATTAATCATTTGTAAGCTGTTTAGTAGTACTAACAACAATTTGTTTGTTGCTGCAATTTATTTGTTTGTAATTCCCCCCACGTAATAAAGTGGTTGCATGGATTGTATACCCCCCACAGTTTAAGTGGAAGTGAGGTTAATTGGCTGGCTTGCCGCCTATAAATGTTTGTAATAATCACACCCATGAAATAAGTGGAGTATTCCCAACGCTTGTGGATGCCTACATTTTCTGAAGAAGTTTACTTTCAATTAATCTAGCACTCCACCATATGTTAGCACCTCGCCTTGCAAAAGGATCTTGCATGCACATTCTTGGTTTCAAGTTTAGCTCTTCATTTCTAGTTGTAGTTCAAGTTATTAGATCCTAGGGATCCTCTAACCATATGCCTGCCCCTCCTCCTTAAATGGTTTTAGGGCACATTCTTGGTTAGAGTTGTTTCAGTGGTGTTTTGGTTTAGAGCTAATTCTTAATTGGTGCATGTTTTGCATTGTTGTAACTGAAAATTAAAGGCAAAAAATTAAGGGGTATATTTCAGGTCTCCTTATAAAGGAGAAATATCCAAGTATGAGGTGTTGAGGTGTTTCAACACCTCTCTAGTCTATAAAGTAGTTTATCAAAATATAATGAAAAATATCAGCCTGCACAATAAATGCCTAAGTAGGCCTAGGTCAGCCTGTGAGTATGCAAGCCATTAATGAATACATCGACAACCCCCCTTAAGCATAACTTAGGTAGGGATGGATAAAATGGGTCCTGGCTACTAGCCTGGTGAGGTACCCATGTACAACCCAATCTCTCTAAAAAATAGAGCAAGATAGAAAAACCAGTGGGAAAAACTATCCTCCAAAAAGAGAGAAGAAGAGGAGAAAACTAGAAGCCCCCCCCAAGGATGATGATGATGTTGATATAGATCGAATGCCAAGTAGAGCTCGTAGATGAATAAAATTTCTCTTAGTGAAGGGTTTGGTGAATATGTCAGCAACCTTCTCTGAAGACTGACAAAAGACTAAGTCGATGATATGATCATCAATCGACTCTCGAATGCAATGCATATGAATCTCCATGTGTTTAGTTCATTGATGTTGAACCAAATTCCTGTATATCTGAATAGTAGTCTGGTTGTCACAATAGATGACTATAGGCTATTTGAAAGGAGTAAAAAAATCAGAAAGAATCCCTTGAAGCCATATAGCCTTAATGTTTGAGTTAACAACCCCCCTACACTATGCCTCTATGGATGATATAGCAATAGAATTATGCTTCTTACTAGACCAATTGATGGGACCTGAAGTGGACTTATGATGCTCAGTATCACCAATCCAATTTGAATTTGTATAACCAACCAAATCAAGTGATGAACCAACTCTGTAGTGAATCCCAAACCCAAGAGTACCATGAAGATAGTGAATAATCCTCTTAGCTTCTTTCAAATGCAGCTCATGAGGTTTCTGCATGAATCTTGAAACCATGCCTACTACATCAGAAATGTTTGGCCTATTATGATTCAAGTATATAATACTACCAAAAAGTTGTCGATACAATTTAACATCAACCAATGGTGTAGTATAGTAAGTCTCAAGCTTGAATCCAGAAAGAAAGGCAGTCAGAGATGGTTTGCAAGTAGTCATATGAAACTGTGCAAGTAGATCAAGAGTATACTTGGATTGTGCGAGAGTAATCCCTGAAGCTGACTGTGAAATTTTGATTCCAAGGAAGTAGTGCAATAAACCCAAGTATGTCATGTCAAATCTTTCCTAAAGAGATGTCTTCACGGTTGCAATGGCAGATGAAGTACTCAAAGTAATCAAAAGATCATCAACATATAGAACCAGTATCAAAAGTGAATCATCTTGCTGCAATAGATACACATTAGGATAAGAATGGTATCTAGTAAAACCTGAAGATAGTACCTGTAGGAGTCCATCTTGGCATACCAACCTCTAGGAGCTTGTTTAAGGCCATAGAGAGATTTCTTAAGTCTACAAACTAAGGATGAATCCTAAAAAAATCTTGGTGGTTGCTCCATGTAGATTTCCACCTTGAGGTCTCCGTGAAGAAAAACACTCTTCACATCCATCTGATTTACATTCCATCCATGTGATGCGTCTATAGCAAGTGTGAGTGTAATGGAAGTAATTTTAGCAACTGGTGCAAAGGTTTTTTATTGCAGACAGGGTAAGGAGGGTCCTCAAAGAGAGCAGTCTAAACCATGCAACAAGATTAACACAATCGAAGAAACACAAATTATGGAGGAAAATGCAGATGCAAACATTCTCATTAACTCGAATATTGATTGCATATGTTTGGCCACATCTGGGCTTACAGATTCGGATGCTCAAGACAAAGTGCTCATACATGAGAGCAAAAATCCTACAAATCAAACTTAGTATACAATTTATTATTCTATCTAAAAACTACTAGCCTTCCTGATGATGAAATGTGAGCTTTATAGCATATCTGCGAGTCTAGAAACATCTACATCGGCCAAAGATTATTACAATCTCCCAAGAGGAAAATTTAAGATGTGCAAGAACATGTCGACCTTAAATCTAAAATTCATCCAGGGTAGATGCGCATGATAAAGTGTGGACCTAAGTGAAAGGTTGGGGACACTCCATAAAAAAAATCCAATCACACTGTGAGGATCCACAAAAAATGGGCGAGATCTACCATTGGTCCAACTAGCCGTTAGGGTTTGAAATTATTTCGGGACCAGAACTAAAAACTGTCTCTTAATCCAAAAGTGATAACTTGCCAGAATTTTTTTCCAAATGAGCTGAAAACTTGGAATAGGGCACTTGAACATGTCCACAATGAAATCCTAGGTATGTAAGATCCAGCGAGAAAACATGCAGAAACATGAGATCTTCAAACTCGAACAAGAACAAGAACAAAAAGAACAAAACTGTAAGGAAATGTTTTTTTTGGTTGATGCAAGATTGCCAGGAACCAAGGATGCTCCTGCATCAAACTTCCGGGGTTGATGAAAATTGAGCCTCTCACTTTGTAGGGTCCAAAGGAAAACCGATACGGTCTACCTCAGTCTGAGAACTCCAAGAAGAATCCTCCACTAGTCTACCTTTCCACTTGACCAAATATTCTTTGTACTTATTTCCATGAGTCTTTCTCCCATCTCTAACATCCAAGATATCTATTATCTCATCTGATTGCTGGTTAGGAAGCTTTTCTTCCAACTTCACCTTACTGTCTTCATTGAATTCTACCTCATGATACTGATGTAGGTCTGCAATGTTGAATATAGGTGATATACTCATGCCATTTGGTAACTCTATCTCATATGCATTTCTTGAGTCAAATTTGCTCAATATTCTACAAGGTAACAATTTCCTCATCTTTAGTTTACTGTATGTCCCAACTGGGAATTTTTCCTTCCTCAAATATACCATCACTTCATCTCCAACTTCAAATTCCTCATGTCTCCTCTTTTCATCGGCTTTATCCTTATATCTCTGGTTCATGTTTTCCAAATGCTTCTTTACTTGAGTATGAACTATCTTCATATGCTCTACAAATTACTCTACCTCTGCACTCCTTTTACCTTCCATACTGATGTCTCTTAGTTTGGTTACACCTCTAGGATGTAATCCTGTAACAATCTAAAATGGTTTCTTTCCTATACTCTGATTTACTGAATTATTGAAGCCAAACTCTGCTTGTGCTAGAGGTAAATCCCAACTTCTAGTTTTCTCTCCAACCAAACATATCAACAATTTCCCCAATCTTCTGTTCACTACCTTTGTCTGTCCATCTGTCTGTGGGTGAAAAGTAGAACTAAACTTCAAATATGTTTTTATTTTTCTCCAGAGTGTCCTCCAAAAGTATCCAACAAACTTTGTATCTTGGTCTGAATCAATAATCCTAGGTAATCCATGTAATCTGGCTACTTCTCTGAAAAAAAAAGCTGCTACATGTACCAAATCTATTATCTTCTTACAAGGTATGAAATGTGTCATTTTAGAAAATCTGTCCACTACCACAAATACCGAGTCATTTCCTCTCTGGGTTTTATGCAAACCAAGTATGAAATCCATGCTAATATCTTCCCAAGGTCTTTCAAGTACTATCAAAGGTTTATACAACCCAATGTTTTGACTACTCCCTTTTGCAACTTGACAAACTCTACAACTCTACACAAATTTCCTTACATCCTTATGAATTTGTGGCCAAAAGTAGTTGTCACTCACCAATGCTATTATCTTCTGAATTCCAAAATTTCCTACCAATCCTCCACTATGTTTCTCTTTTATCAAGTTATCCCTCATTGAACTTCAGGGTATACACAACTGATTCCCCGTGAACAACATACTCTCTTGAATGAAATAATCCAACCACTAACTTCTATCCTCCAAAATTGGTTTTCTACAAGCTCTCCAAGGTTCTTCAAAATCCAGGTCTTCCTCATACAAGTTCTTCAATTCATCAAAACTCAATACCTCCACCTTCATTTTTGTCATAAAATTCCTTCTCCTACTCAAGGCATCAACAAATTTATTCGATTTTCCACTCCTATGCTTCAAAACAAAAGTATTACTCTGCAAGAACTCTACCCATCTCATGTGTTTCTAATTCAACTTACCTTGACTGCTCAAATATTGCAAATCCTAGTGATCTGTATACAACACAAACTCCTTAGATAACAAGTAATGTCTCCACTTTTTCAAAGCTTGAATTATGGCATAGAATTCCTGATCACACACTGAATATCTTTTCCTTGCATCATTCAAATTCTCACTTAAATAGGCTACTGGTCTTCCTTCTTGACTTAGTATTGCTCCAATTGCATTTCCACTTGCATCACAGTCTACTTGAAATACCTTATCAAAGTTCGGTAAATCCAACACAGGTTGTTCAGTTACAAACTACTTCAACAATTCAAAACTTATGTCTGCTCCCGATGTCTATCTAAAATATTTCCTATCTCCTCTCATTGTTTCAGTCATAGGACTACAAAATAGAACTAAAATTCCTAATGATCTTTCAGTAGAAACTAGACAATCCATGAAATGATCTTACCTCTCCAATGATTTTAGGTGTAGGCCATTCAACAATACCTCTTACCTTTCCAGGATCCATCTTCAATCCATCCACTGATATCACAAACCCAAGGTATACCAACTCCTCCTTCATGAAACTACACTTCTTGATGTTTATCAACAACTGTTCTTCTCTCAATCTCTGCAAAACTTGTCTTATGTGCAACAAATGTTCTTCCCTATTCTTACTGAAAATAAATATGTAATCCAAGTAAACAATCACAAACCTACCCAAGAATTTCTTCAACACCTCATTCATCAACCTCATGAAAGTACTCAGTGCATTTTTCAATCCAAAAGGCATTTCCAACCATTCATACAATCCTTCATTTGTCTTGAATGTTTTTTTCCACTCATCTCCCTCTCTAATCCTGATCTGATGATATCCACTCTTCAATTCTATCTTTGTAAAATACCTAGATCTACTCAAGCAATCCATTATTTCATCCATCTGAGGCAAATAAAATATGTACTTTACTATGATATTCTTTATGGCTCTAGAGTCTGTACACATCCTCCATTCTCCATCCTTCTTAGGTTCTAGTACAATAGGTACTGTACAAGGAATTAAGCTTTCTCTGATCAATCCTTTTCTCAACAATTCTTGCACTTGTATGTTCAATTATTCATTCTTTTATGATGTCATCTGATGTGTTGCTTTTTTTTTGAAAACTAGCTCCAGTAATCATATCCATACTATGAATAATACTCCTTAAAGGTGGTAATCCATCAGGAACATTATATGAGATGATAGCTTCATATTCTATTAGCAACTCTCTTATCTCTTCTTGCTATTCTCCTTCATGCTTTAAATATTCAACCTTCTTAGGAACCAGTGCATAGCATAGATTCTCATATCTCAATCCATCTAGGAATATCCTTCCATCTACCAAACAGATTCCAGCAGTCGTACAAATATCAACTTTAGGGACATATTCCAAGGGTAACAAGGTCTGCTTCATCCCATTTGCAACAAGGGTGTATATGTTCTTCTTTCCATCATGAATAGCATGTCTATCATATTGCCAAGGTCTTCCCAACAAGATATGGCATACATCCATAGGCATAATATCACATAAAACTTCATCATGGTAATTTCCTATCTTCAATTTTACCAAAACATGTTCACTTACCAATATCTTATGTTCATCTTGAATCCATGCTATCTGATAGGGTTTCAGGTGTTTCAACCTTTCTAACTTCAACTTGGTCACCATTTCTTCAAAAGCCAAGTTCTCTGAACTCCCATTGTCAATGATCATTTTGCAACATCTACCAGCTACCTTGCATATGGTCTGAAACAAAATCTTCCTCTGTAATGGCTCTTTCTCCAATTCACTTTGACACAACACTCTCCTATTCACCAATACTTCTTCTTCCAGTTGATTATATTATCCAACATGTTCCTCCTCCACAAAGGTTGTTCTCCTATTGTTTTCGATCATTTTATTTGTCTCTCCTTGTTTGCATTCAAATTCTCTATGTCCTTCTCCACCACATTTCAAATAGGTTCCTCTGAATACTCTTTTCTCCTGTCCCCTATCATATTTTCTATAACCTCTGTATCTTCCTCCTTTGTAAGAGTTTCCATCATCTATTCGGTATGAATTCTCATTCTTGTTGACCTCCTTATCCTTATTTTGATCTGAAAAAGTTCCTCTTCCTCCTCTGAATATTCTTCCTTTTAGAAATCTACCACCTCTTCCTCTCTGTCTCTTCTCATGTATTTTATTCAGTTTCTCTTATGCTTTTAGGGCACACTGGTATGCCTCCTCCACACTCAAAAAATTCATCAAAATGATCTCATCTTGAATAGATGACCTCAAATCATTCATATATCTAGCTACTTGTTCGGTCTCATCTTTTGAATGTCCAGATCTGATGTTCAACTTGTAGAACTCTTCAGTATAATTTGTTACACTTGACTCTCTCTGCTTCAGATTCTGCAATTTTCAGAATAGTCTAATCTGATAGTCCATAGGCATAAATTTTGTCTTCAACTTATTCACCACCCGATCCCATGATTTTATCTTCTCATTCCCATTTCTTTGTCTATCTGTTTGCAAGTGTTCCCACCAAAGGGATGCATGTCCTTTCAACTTTGTATAGGTGAATTTCACCTTCTTATCTTCTGAGGTACCTACAAAATCAAAGTATTTTTCTATCTCTATTATCCAATCTAACAATTCATCTGAATCCAGCTTGCGAGTGTAATCTAGTGGATTGAAATGTGGCTTAGTGTTCTCTCTAGCAAAGGCTCTTATGAAATTGTCCTCTTCCTGATCAAGACCTAGTTTCTCTCCTCCTACAAATTCTTCTTGTTCTTCCACTTCTTCATCACTCACATCTTCAACTGGTCAACCTCTTCTTAGGGTTGTTTCAACTGCATCTAATTTGGAAAAAATTCTTCTCAACATCTCCAATATAGAAGGGTCTGCATTTCCACGTGCTCCATTTCCTCTACCATTTCTTCTTCCCACCATCTTTACACAAGTCCTCTATAGCTGTAGTTCAGATCCTCAATCCGCTACCCTGCAACAAGTATTCAATAGGACTGCACAACTCGCAAGGAATGAATCTCGCTTTGATACCAATTGTTGCAGATAGGGTAAGGAGGGTCCTCAAAGAGAACAGTCTAAATCATGCAACGAGAGTAACACAACAAAAGAAACAAAAATTATGGAGGCAAATCAGATGCAAAAATTTTCATTAACTCGAATATTGATTACATATGTTCGGCCACATCCGGGCTTATAGATTTGGCACATAGGCGTGATTACAACATGCTCAAGATAAAGTGCTCATACATGCAAGAAAAAATCCTATAGATTGAACTCAATATACAATTGATTATTCTATCTAAAAAATACTACCCTTCCTGACGATGAAATGCTAGCTTTATAGCATATCTGTCAGTCTAGAAACATCCGCGTTGGCCAAAGATTATTACAATCTCCCAAGAGGAAAATGTAACGTGTGCAAGAACAAGTCAGCCTCAAATCTAAAATTCATCCACGGTAGATGCACATGATGAAGTGCAGACCTAAGTGCAAGGCTAGGGACACTCCATAAGACAAATCCAATCACACCGTGAGGATCTGCAAACAACGAGCGAGATCCATGATCGATCCAACTAGCTATTAGGGTTTGAAATTATTCCAGGGCTAGAACCAAAAACTGTCTCTTAATATGAAAGCGATAAGTTGCCAGAAAAATATCCAAATGAGCTAAAAAATTGGAATAAGGCACTTGAACATGTCCACAATCAAATCCTAGGTACGTAAGATTTGGTGAGAAAACATGCAGAAACACCGGATCTTAAAAATCAAACAAGAACAAGAACTGAATGAGAACAAAACTGTAAGGAAATATTTTTTTTGGTTGATGCAAGATTGCCAAGAACCAAGGATGCATCTCTCCTCTCCCTCTACCTACATCTATCTCTCACTCTTTATCCCTCTCTCCCCCCACTTTCTCTCTAACTCTCTCCTCTCTATCTCATAATTCTCTCTCCCTCCCTCTCACTCTCCCCTCTCTATCTCACCACTCTCTCACACACACACAAACCTCTATCTCCCTCGCTAACACTCCCTCCCTCCATCCTTCCCTCTCTACTTCTCTCTATCTATCCTCTCCCTCTCTCTCTCGACCTCACCCTCTACTTCTTTTTGTCTCTCCTCCCAATCTCTCTCACTATTGTCCCTCCATCCCTCCCCCTCTTTCTCTCTCAATTGATCTTTTTCTCTATCTCACCATTCTCTCTCTCTCACTAACACACACACCTCTATCTCCCTACCTCTCCCTCCCCTCTCTACTCTTTATCTTTCCTCTCGCTTTCCCTCTCTATACATACCTCTCCCTCCATCACTCTCTCTCCATCCCTCTCTATCTCACTTATTCCTCCTTCCCTACCTATTTCCCTCTCTAGTCTCTATCTCTCCTGTCCCTTCCTCTACCTACCTCTCTCTATGTCTCTCCATCCCTCTTTTTCTCTCTCACTCTCTCCTCTCTATCTCACCATTATCTCTATCTCTTCCTATCACCCCCTCCTCTCTAAATCACCATTCCCTCTCTCCCAATTTCCCTCCTTCACTCTCACTCCCTCCTCTCTAAATCACCATTCTCTCTCTATTCCACTTTCCCTCATTCGCTCTCTATGTCTCACTTATTCCTTTCTACCTCTCCCTCCCTCCAATCTCCCTTTCTCTCTTTATCTCTATTTATCATTCTCTCTGTACCTCTCTACTCTCTATCTCACCACTCTCTCCATCTCACTCTCCCTCCTTCCCTCTCTCCCTCCTATCCATCCCTCTCTCCTTCCCTCTCTACCTACCTCTCCCTCCACTACCTACCACTCTCTCCCTCATCCATCTTTCTCTCTTATTCTCTCCTTCCCTCTCTACTCTATATCTCCCCCCCTTCCCTCTCTAATCTATTTCTCTCTCTCCCCCTTCCTCTGTCCCCTCATTTTCTCTCCTCTCACTCTCTCTCCTTCTCACACACACTCACCTCTATCTCCTACTTTACTCTCCCACCATCCCTCCACTCTCCACTTCTATCTATCTATCATATCTCTCTACATATCCTTCCATCTATATTTATCTTCATCTCCCCTCTCCCTCTGTTTACCCACTTCTCCTCTCTCTCTCTCTCTCTCTCACACACACACACCTCTCTCTCCTCCCTACTTGTCCCTCCCTCCCCTCTCTAATTCTCTTTATATCTCCTCTCTCTACATATCCTACCCTCTCTACCTATATTTATCTCCCCTATCCCCTTTTTTACCTACCTCTCCCTTCATCACTTTGTATCTCACCTATGTTCCCCTACCTACCTAGGGTTGAGGTATTAAGGGTCAAGGGTTGATAATTGAGGGTTGAGGGTTTAATTTATAGGGTAGAGGGTAGAGGGTAGAGGGTAGAGTGTAGAGGGTTTAAGGGTTGAGGGTTGAGGGTTGAGGGTTGAGGGCAGAGGGTTTAAGGGTCAAGGGATTAAGGGTTGAGGGTTGAGGGATTAGGGTATAGAGTTTACTTGGGTTTAAGGGTTTAAGGGTTGAGGGTATAGGGTTAAGGGATTAGGGTAGAGAGGGAGGGAGAGATGGAGGGAGAAGTGAGATAGAGAGGAGAGAAGAGGAGAGAGGGATAGAGATATATGAGGGTTGAGAATTGAGGGTATAGGATTTCTGGTTTAGGGTATTGGGTTGAGGGTAGAGGGTAGAGGGTAGAGGGTAGAGGGTAGAGGGTAGAGGGTAGAAGATTTAAGGGCTTAGGGTTGAGGGTAGAGGGTTTAGGGTATATGGTTGAAGGATT